>CM059812.1:30987842-31720342 GCA_030435695.1 Brachymystax lenok tsinlingensis | reverse complement strand
CACACTCCGCCAGACAAACACACACACACACTCCGCCAAACACACACACACACACACACACTCTGCCAGACAAACACACACACACACACACACTCTGCCAGACAAACACACACTCCGCCAGACAAACACACACACACACACACACACACACACAATCCGCCAGACAAACACACACACACACACACACACACTCTGCCAGACAAACACACTCTCCGCCAGACAAACACACACACACACACACACACACACACACTCCGCCAGACAAACACACACACACACTCCGCCAGACAAACACACATACACACACACACACTCCACCAGACAAACACACACACTCCGCCAGACAAACACACACACACACTCCCCAGGACAAACACACACACACACACACACACACTCTGCCAGACAAACACACACACACACCGCCAGACAAACACACACACACACACACACACACACACACTCCGCCAGACAAACACACACACACACACACACAATCCGCCAGACAAACACACACACACACACACACACTCCGCCAGACAAACACACACACACACACACACACTCCGCCAGACAAACACACACACACACTCCGCCAGACAAACACACATACACACACTCCACCAGACAAACACAGACACTCCGCCAGACAAACACACACACACACACACACACTCCCCAGGACAAACACACACACACACACACACACTCTGCCAGACAAACACACACACAATCCGCCAGACAAACACACACACACACACACTCCGCCAGACAAACACACACACACACTCCGCCAGACAAACACACATACACACACTCCACCAGACAAACACAGACACTCCGCCAGACAAACACACACACACACACACACACACTCCCCAGGACAAACACACACACACACACTCTGCCAGACAAACACACACACACACCGCCAGACAAACACACACACACACACACACCACCAGACATACACACACACCCACACACACTCCGCCAGTCAAACACACACACACACTCCGCCAGACAAACACACACACACCCCGCCAGACAAACACACACACACACACACACTCCGCCAGACACACACACACACACACACACTCCGCCAGACAAACACACACACACACACACACACACACTCCTCCAGACAAACACACACACACACTCCGCCAGACAAACACACACACACTCCGCCAGACAAACACACACACACACACACACTCACTCCGCCAGACAAACACACACACACACACACACACTCCGCCAGACAAACACACACACACACACACACACACTCCGCCAGACAAACACACACACACACACACACACTCCGCCAGACAAACACACACACACACACACACTCCGCCAGACAAACACACACACACACTCCGCCAGACAAACACACACACACACTCCGCCAGACAAACACACACACACACTCCGCCAGACAAACACACACACACACTCCGCCACACACACACTCCGCCAGACAAACATACACACACACACACACACACTCCGCCAGACAAACACACATACACACACACTCCACCAGACAAACACACACACACACACTCCACCAGACAAACACACACACTCCATAAGACAAACACACACACACTCCCCAGACAAACACACACACACACACTCTGCCAGACAAACACACACACACACCACCAGACAAACACACACACACCGCCAGACAAACACACACACACACACTCCGCCAGACATACACACACACACACACACTCCGCCAGACATACACACACACACACACACACTCCGCCAGAAAAACACACAAACACACACCGCCAGACAAACACACACACACAAACCGCCAGACATAGACACACACCCACACACACACCGCCAGTCAAACACACACACACACACACTCCGCCAGACAAACACACACACACACTCCGCCAGACAAACACAGACACACACTCCGCCAGACAAACACACACACACACTCCGCCAGACAAACACACACACACACACACACTCCGCCAGACAAACACACACACACTCCGCCAGACAAACACACACACACACACACAATCCGCCAGACAAACACACACACACACACACACTCCGCCAGACAAACACACACACACACTCCGCCAAACACACACACACACACACACACTCTGCCAGACAAACACACACACACACACACACTCTGCCAGACAAACACACACTCCGCCAGACAAACACACACACACACACACACACACACACACAATCCGCCAGACAAACACACACACACACACACACACTCTGCCAGACAAACACACTCTCCGCCAGACAAACACACACACACACACACACACACTCCGCCAGACAAACACACACACACACTCCGCCAGACAAACACACATACACACACACACTCCACCAGACAAACACACACACTCCGCCAGACAAACACACACACACACTCCCCAGGACAAACACACACACACACACACACACACACTCTGCCAGACAAACACACACACACACCGCCAGACAAACACACACACACACACACACACACTCCCAGGACAAACACACACACACACACACTCCGCCAGACAAACACACACACACACACACACAATCCGCCAGACAAACACACACACACACACACTCCGCCAGACAAACACACACACACACTCCGCCAGACAAACACACATACACACACTCCACCAGACAAACACAGACACTCCGCCAGACAAACACACACACACACACACACACACTCCCAGGACAAACACACACACACACACACACACTCTGCCAGACAAACACACACACACACCGCCAGACAAACACACACACACACACACACCACCAGACATACACACACACCCACACACACTCCGCCAGTCAAACACACACACACACTCCGCCAGACAAACACACACACACCACGCCAGACAAACACACACACACACACACTCCGCCAGACACACACACACACACACACTCCGCCAGACAAACACACACACACACACACACACACACACACTCCTCCAGACAAACACACACACACACTCCGCCAGACAAACACACACACACACACACTCACTCCGCCAGACAAACACACACACACACACACACTCCGCCAGACAAACACACACACACACACACACACTCCGCCAGACAAACACACACACACACACACACACTCCGCCAGACAAACACACACACACACACACTCCGCCAGACAAACACACACACACACTCCGCCAGACAAACACACACACACACTCCGCCAGACAAACACACACACACTCCGCCAGACAAACACACACACACACTCCGCCAGACAAACACACACACACACTCCGCCAGACAAACACACACACACACTCCGCCAGACAAACACACACACACACTCCGCCAGACAAACACACACACACTCCGCCAGACAAACACACACACACTCCGCCAGACAAACACACACTCCGCCAGACAAACACACACACACACACACACACACTCACTCCGCCAGACAAACACACACACACACACACACACACACACTCCGCCAGACAAACACACACTCACTCCGCCAGACAAACACACACACACACACACACACACTCACTCCGCCAGACAAACACACACACACACACACACACACTCCGCCAAACACACACACACACACACACACACACACACACTCCATAAACACACACACACACACACACACACTCCGCCAAACACACACACACACACACACACTCCTTAAACACACACACACTCCGCCAAACACACACACACACACACACACTCCATAAACACACACACACACACACACACTCCATAAACACACACACACACACACACTCCGCCAAACACACACACAAATTCCATCAGACAAACACACACACACACACACACACACACACACACACACACACACCCAAACTCCGCCAGACAAACACACACACACACACACACACACACCCAAACTCCGCCAGACAAACACACACACACACACACACACACACACACACACACACTCCGCCAGACAAACACACACACACACACTCCGCCAGACAAACACACACACACACACTCCGCCAGACAAACACACACACACCCCGCCAGACAAACACGCTCACTCCGCCAGACAAACACACTCACTCCACCAGACACACACACCCATACAACAATAGGAGTGTATAGGATTAGCCACCAAAACAAGGCAAGTGATGTTTCATGGACACATATCAGTTACTCTGCCCTGTCTGATATCACATGCCTGAGATTGGCTCAACCAAAACCTTTCAAATTTGCAGGAATGACAGAAGATACGCAGAAGAAAATAGAGTAGAAAAAGTGACATAGCTATGACTAAATAGGTCATATCAAAGCTCTGAGACATTCCAGATGACATCATAAACTCCAGAACTCCAGAATCCAGAACTCACCAAATTCTGTTTCTGACGAGCTGGACAGTTCTGCTTCCATCGCAGTCTCATCCCCTGCTCCGTCCTCCTCCTCCTCCTCCTCCTCCTCCTCCTCCTCCTCTTCTTCTTCCTCCTCCTCCTCTTCCTCCACCAATACCTCCTCTTGCTCTTCCCTCTCCTCCGCCTTCTCCTCCCTCTCTCCCTCCTCCTGCCCCTCTACCTCCTCTTCTGTCTCTGTCTCAGAGCTGGGGCTGGAGGGCGAGGGTCTATCCTCCCCCTGGGTCAGAGAGTAGTTGTGTTCCAACACTGACCCCCCCGGAAGAATCCCAGACGTCTCCGTCACCGCGGCAATGACTTCCGCCGCCAACACAGCTGCGGCAACCTCCTCCTCCTCTGCCACCTGGTACACCTCCACCGTAGGAACCCTCATCCCCCCATCCTGTCCTCCTCCTTTTTCTGTCACCCTTTCCATCGCCATGGTCACATCAAGTCCCACCTCCTCTCTGACCACCCTGCCTTTCTGGGCGTGGCCTAGACAGGGGTCGGGGGATCATCGTGATGGCATTTCCGTGGAGATGCGTTACCATCATCGTGGTTACATGTGATGTCTGCTGCTGAGCTATGGCCTGTGCCTTCCTCTTCCTCCTCTCCTCCTCCTCTTCCTCCCGGGTCCCGCTCCAACGGCCCATCAGCACGGCGTCCTCGGTGCTCGCCAGCTCCCCCCCGAGGCCCAGCTTAGTGTACCGCGTGATGTCATCCAGCGCCGACACGTCCCAGCGCTCCACGTGCAGCTCCTCGCCGAAGCCCCCGTCGTCCACCAGGTCGCTTAGCAACTCGAAGGGCCGTTTCCGCGGCGTCGCTGGAGAGCCCAGCATCAGGAGCACGCTCTGAGGTAAGGAGGGAGGGAGGTAAGGAGAGGGGTAGGGAGGGGAGGGAGCATTGTTCATTGTTGACATGGTTAGAATGTCCCGTTACTTTACATTGATCTATGTTATAGACATAGAAATAGAGTCTTGTTCATTTCAGCTCTGTGGTGACAACGCCATAATAAACAACAGATATGTCTGTTAACACTGCTATTACAATGTTATTACTGTTCTCAGTGTAATAGACAGTGTAATAACATGCAGTCCAGGTAGTGTGGTAGTAGAGAAGATTACAAGGACAAGACTGACACATAATAAACGCATGTTAATGTGTCAGACACCTGGACCTTAGAAGCAATACAAGCAGTTGGTGCGTTAGTTACCTGGTCATATTCGGTCCTGCCCCCTAGAGGGGAGACAGCCAGGGGGTAGGGACTGAGGAGACAGCCACGGCTCCCATACGCCTCGCCAAACGCAGGCTCCATCCCATTCATGCCCGGCTATAGGACACGCACACACAGACACACATTACTCTGCTGAGCTACCATTTTATCTCGCATCATTACAAACAGAATAGAACGTCTGTCTAAATATATTGTCTGTAATCAGTATCGGAATAACAATCTCTGTTGTACAGGTATTATTACCGGACAAGATATTTAGACAGTCAATTAATATCAATATTCAACTTGGAAAGCAATTCTATCACCTTCACTCAAATAAAACAGCAAAAAAACGACTCTTAGTACGCCACAGAATATACAGAGATCAGTGGTGTACCTGAGGCATGCCCAAGGCGGTGGGTGGTGTTAGGAGGTGGTCAGGGTGCCGCTGGAGCGTTCAGACGGACCACAACACACTGCTGACTGACTGTTGTCGAGGTTCAGGATGGAGGAAGGAGGAGGAAGTCTCCTGGGTCAGGCCAGATATGGACCATATGTGACCTCACGGGGTCAGGGGTGAGAGGTCAAGGCTTTAGGGTCGACAGACACACTTCACATCACATGACGCGGTGCTCGCTGCTTACTGTTGGGACCGCTAAAGGGGGAGAAGAGACAGGGAGAGAAAGGTATAATGGGGGTGGGTGGGTTTCAATAGTCTAAACAAGGTATGTGAGAGAAGTCACCTAAGGACACATAAGAAATGCTCTTGGGGCCAGTTTCCCAGATGCACAGTGCATTCAGAAAGTATTCAGACCCCTTGACTTTTTCCACATTTTGTTACGTTACAGCCTAATTCTAACATTGATTAAATTGTTTTTTCTCCCTCTTCAATCTACACACCATAATGACAAAGCAAAAACACGTTTTTCGATTTTCGTAAATGTATAAAAAAATAAGCAAATGGAAATGGAAAGTATTCAGACCCAGTTTATCCCATTCTTCTCTGCAGATGCTTTTTTATTCAACCTTTATTTAACTAGGCAAGTCAGATCCTCTCAAGCTCTGTCAGGTTAGAAGAGGAGCATCGCTGCACCGCTATTTTCAGGTCTCTCCAGAGATGTTAGATCGGGTTCATGTCCTTGCTCCAGCTGGGCCCTTCAGCTCCTCCTCTGCCACCTGGTACACCTCCACCGTAGGAACCCTCATCCCCTCATCCTGTCCTCCTCATTTTTCTGTCACCCTTTCCATCGCCATGGTAACATCACGTCCCACTTCCTCTCTGACCACCCTGCCTTTCTGGGCGTGGCCTAGACAGGGGGTCGGGGTCATCGTGATGGCATTTCCGTGGAGATGCGTTACCATCATCGTGGTTACATGTGATGTCTGCTGCTGAGCTATGGCCTGTGCCTTCCTCTTCCTCCTCTCCTCCTCCTCCTCTTCCTCCCGGGTCCCGCTCCAACGGCCCATCAGCACGGCATCCTCGGTGCTCGCCAGCTCCCCCCCGAGGCCCAGCTTGGTGTATCGCGTGATGTCATCCAGCGCCGACACGTCCCAGCGCTCCACGTGCAGCTCCTCGCCGAAGCCCCCGTCGTCCACCAGGTCGCTTAGCAACTCGAAGGGCCGTTTCCGCGGCGTCGCTGGAAAGCCCAGCATCAGGAGCACGCTCTGAGGTAAGGAGGGAGGGAGAGAGGGAGGGAGGTAAGGAGAGGGGTGGGGAGGATTGGAGGGAGGTAAGGAGAGGGGTGGGGAGAGAGGGGAGGGAGGAGCATTGTTCTTCAAGGACACTCCGGCGTTGACTTGGCTGTCTGCTTAGGGTCGTTGTCTTGTTGGAAGGTGAACCTTTGCCCCAGTCTGAGGTCCTGAGCATTCTGGAGCAGGTTTCATCAAGAATCTCTCTGTACTGTGCTCCGTTCATCTTTTCCTCGATCCTGACTAGTCTCCCAGTCCCTGCCGCTGAAAAACCGGGCTTCTGTCTGGCCACTCTACCATAAAGGCCTGATTGGTGGAAAGCTGCAGAGATGGTTGTCTGGAAGGTTCTCACATCTCCAAAGAGGAACTCTGGAGCTCTGTCAGAGTGACCATCGGGTTCTTAGTCACCTCCCTGACCAAAGCCTTTCTCCCCCGGTTGCTCAGTTTGGCCGGGCGGCCAGCTCTAGGAAGAGTCTTGGTGGTTCCTAACTTCTTCCATTTAAGAATGATGGAGGCCACTGTGTTCTTGGGGACCTTCAATGCGCCAGAAATGTTTTGGTACCCTTCCCCAGATCTGCTCCTCTACAAAATCTTGTCTCGGAGCTCTATGGACAATTCCTTCGACCTCATGGCTTGGATTTTGCTCTGACATACACTGTCAACTGTGGGACCTTATATAGACAGGTGTGTGCCTTTCCAAATCATGTCCAATCAATCGAATTTACCACCGGTGGACTCCAATCACGTTGTAGAAACATATCAACAATTATTAATGGAAACAGGATGCACCTGAGCTCAATTTCAAGTATGATAGCAAAGGGTCTGAATACTTATAAATAAGGTATTTCTGTTTAAATGCTGTGTTTTCAGATCAGATCAGACCACCCATAGAGCGTATGGCTTATGTCCTTATGTGAATCCTTTCAACGCTCACACAGCACTCCAAATATAGATAGATACGATGCAATGTAAAGAGCACAGCCATATATACAGTACCAGTCAAACGTTTGGACACACCTACTCATTTATAGGTTTTCTTTATCTTTACTATTTACCACATTTTAAAATAATAGTGAATACATCAAAACTATATATACAGAAGATAGCCCTATTTAGTAAAATACGAAGTCCATATTATGGAAAGAACACCTCAAATAAGCGAAGGGAAACTACCGTCCATCATTACTTTAAGATGTGAAGGTCAATCAATCATTTCTCTTTGCTTATTTGAGCTGTTCTTGCCAAAATATGGACTTGGTCTTTTACCAAATAGGGCTATCTTCTGTATACCCCCCGTTACCTTGTCACAACACAACTGATTGGCTCAAACACATTAACTACTTAGGGAGCAGTGGGGCGTTTTTTTTATTTTTTGTTGTTGTTATTCTGTCTCTCACTCTTCAAATAAACCTACCATTAAAATTATAGACTGATCATTTCTTTGTCAGTGGGCAAACGTACAAAATCAGCAGGGGATCAAATACTTTTTTCCCCTCACTGTACAAGTGTTGCATAGTCATCAAAAGCTCTGATTCTTGGCAATATCACAGCGTTGTCAGATTTTAAAAAGGCTTTACGGCGAAAGCACAAAATTTGATTGTTTGAGGATAGCCCCTCTCATATTTTATGCATTAGCATAAATCCATAATAGTACAAATTATGTGCATATCCTATTTTCTGGGCCTGAGTGGCAGGCATTTTACTTTGAGCACGCCAGACTCTCCAAAACCGTCCCCTATGCAGCCGCTCTATAAGAAATTAAGAAGAAAATACATTTTACAAATGAACTTTTAACAAGGCACACCTGTTAACTTCTTAGGGAGCGGCTCCCGAGGTGACGGTTTTGGAGAGTCTGGCGTGCCCAAAGTAAAATGCCTCCCACTCAGGCCCAGAAAATAGGATATGCACATAATTAGTACTATTGGATAGGAAACACTCTGAAGTTTCTAAAAGTGTTAACATAATGTCTGTGAGTGTAACAGAACAGAAATAGCAGGTGAAAACCTGAGAAAAATCTATCCGGAATTACTGTTTTTTGTCACATAGGCTCTGTGTGACAGTCTCCCTATTGAGTTCTATGGCAAGCAGCGCCGAGATTTCAGTACCTATGGCTTCCACTAGATGTCAACAGTCTATATATAAAGCCTCAGAGATTGGAGGAAGCAGGAAGAATAGGTACAGGAAATGGCCAAGGTAGCTCAGATGTCAACAAGTTTTTTCGTGCGCTAGTCTGGCTGCGCGCCCCACTTTATTTTACTTATAAAACATTTAGGTGACCATCCGAGTGAAATATTATCGCTCATATTCATAAAAGAATAGCTAAGGATGCACTGGTATTTGATTTGTTTAGGAAAAGTTTATAGGTATATTTGAACGCGTTCTCTTCACGGTTCTATGGGCGATTCGACGTTGGATTTTCTGAACATTACGCACCAACCAAACTGAGATTTATGGATATAATAAATGACTTTTTCTAACAAAAGAACCATGGATTGTCTTCGTTGGACACTTGGGAAGCCCTCAGCAGAAGTTCTTCAAAAGGTAAGGGATTTGTTTTCGTTGTGAAATGTGTTTTGTGTGAACCGCGATGGTTTATGAATTTATGCTAATGGATAGCGCCCCACCACTCCCTAAGTAGTTAATTGAAATGCATTCCAGGTGACTAACTCATGAAGCTGGTTGAGAGAATGCCAAGAGAGTGCAAAGCTGTCATCAAGAAAAAGGGTGGCTACTTGAAGAATCTCACCTATAAAATATATTTTGATTTGTTTAACACTTTTTTGGTTACATGATTCAATGTGTTTTATTTCAGAGTTTTGATGTCTTCACCTATTACTCTACAATATAGAAAATAGTAAAAAAATTAAGAAAAACCCTGGAATGAGTAGGTGTGTCCAAACTTTTGACTGTTATTGTATGTATATACATGTTAATATATGGCCCTGGTATAGAGAGGGAGGCATTTTAGATATTTTATTACTATTGAGATCCGCCCCTAGAGTGTGGCTATGTCATTATAGGTGACCCATAAAGTTTTATACAGCATTCCTGATGTAGATAAGATTTATAGGGATCCACCCATAAGGCTTAGGTGACTCCTATCCCACAGCGCTCCACTAAGAACAGATAACATGGAATGTATAAAACAAAAGAATATAATGTATAGAATGTAATGTATAGAATGAATGAACATACACACCAGGGTTTCCATTAGCCGGTAATAGCCAGCTTTTGGACAATAAACCGAAAACCCGATAAATAAAATTGCCACGGCCAATTCTTTTGGAGAAGAAAAAAAATCCTATTGCAACATTTTTTTTTTTTTGCCTATTCATTAATGAAAATACCAGTCGATGGAAGTACATTTGACAGGTCATGCTCCTCGATCTATAGGTTAATTTGCATAATTTAGTCAAATTAAATTGGTGCTTTTTATCACACGCGCACAGCAAACAGATACAGAACCTAGTCTGAGCAGAAAATCTGTCAGACAGCGCGAGAGCTGCCGCTACAGCTCCTCAAACAGCTTGTTGCTGCTGGAGTGAAACATGCTACAATAAGCCCAATCATTGCACAACTATTCTAAAATACAATTGTGTGTTAAAAACAGTTTTGATAACCACAATTAAAAAGAGCTACTATTTGTATTTCTCAACTGGTAATAAAGCACGTTTCCCATTCACCATTCCAGTGCATAGGAAACAGTAGGCAGGCTTCAGCGTGTCACACCACTTTGCAAGGAGTTGGGAGGTATCATGCATTTTGAAAACATATACTTAATTGTTTGAAACCTGAAAGTTTTACTTCATATTATGAGGCATGTCTTACCTTGCTTCAAAGTAGCCTAGTCAAAATCCGACCATACAAAAGCGGAGGCAATTATTTTCTAAAGACTTCCATACTGCTCTTTATCAACAAGCTGAACCTTCTGGTCTGTTGCATCAGCCTCATTGCTTTTTGAAGTTTTCTTTTGATGTAGCCTAGTCCTACTGGTTGAGTTAATTTGAGATCTATCTTCCCACAACTGTCCCAGAGTCTGTTTGGAATAGGCCATTTCTTTCTCGACAAGCTGACCAATAGAATAGGTGACGTTTCTACTATGGGGATAGTAGATTGACAGGCTAGTTATTTTGCTGTTCGTTACTCATCTTGTTGGCTGAGGAAAAGTACATGTGGACAGTTATTCTAGCATCTTCAAAGTGTACATCAGAATTTGGTAAGAAGGATGAGCGCCACTGCATCCTCGACTTTCATGCTCTGTTAGGATGAATTACCATAATCTAAATGTGATTTCTGTCATTCTGAGCACCGTGGGTAGACACCCTGATCAGGTTACGCACCCAATGCATAGGGCCCGGTACATTTCTCAAAATGCCCGGTAAATTACAATGCTGCCGGTCAAAAGCCCGGCACCACATTTTACTAATGGAAACCCTGACACACACACACACAGACAGAATAATCCGAGGTGTTAGAGATATAGCAGCTATAAGAACAGGTCAAGGATCAGTCCACCCTGATCTCAAAACAGGTCACCACTGACCTTAGAACTGTTCTTAAGGAACAACAACAACATCATGCTACACTGCTGAGCTGACCTAAGGCACACAGGAATGAGGAAACAAAGTGTGTGTCTGTGTGCGTGGAAACTAAGACAGGCTATAGCTATGGAAGATTCTGATGTGTTGACCTCATATATGATAGCCATTAGCCAATCCAGAGTCACTGAGGCCATTTCACCTCCCCGTGACCCCTGTACTATTGACACAATGTGTCACTGTACCTATGCTGCGTACTGTCACTCTACCTATGCTGCTGTGTTTCATGTGGTGTCTCCATTTAGCCTACTGTCACTGTACCTATGCTGCCTACTGTTAGGCTGCATCCCAAATACACCCTATTCAATACATTTGAATTTGCATTTAGATAGTAGTTGAATTCGATACAAATGAAATAGTAATGCTCAAATTGAATCATTGAATTAATACATTTAACTGGAATGAATGAATATTGCTTTCAATTTTAAAATAAAATTTCTATGTATTTGAATATTCAAATGAAATATGTAAATATTCAGTTTCAATATGGTAGATATTGAATTGGCTGTCTGTGTATCAAGTCTACAAACTATAAATTCAGTATTACCATTCAACTTCTTATTCAGATTCAGTTTTCAAATTCAGTTCTCTAAATTCAGATTCAAAAACAGAGACAAAATCCCAGTACTTTGCCAGCCAGGAAAGGTAGAAGAGAACGGATAGAATCAAACGCTCTCTGTGGTAAACAGGTAGTGGTACGGACGGAGAGGTTTCTGGCTGTTTTCTGAAGCCAATGTGGCATGTTGTACGCATGTTCTTCCTATGAATTTCACTCTAGAGTTTGAAAGGTTTAGGCTATAAGCTATTATAACCCAATTCCTGAAAGCTAAGACTCTCTGGAACTCTTCTGTTCCCTTCTATGGTGATCTCAGGCCGCGCAGGATAAGTTAGCAGGGCGTGTGGGCACCATAAGAATATAATTGAATAGCCTTGTCATGGTTCTTCTAAGGATAGCTTTTCCACTTCCTATTCTTGTGACTGACTGGGTGCGAACCAGGTCTACTGCATGTCACAAGACTGTTATCCCAATTATCTAAAGCCCATAGGGATGAGTTCAATTCGTGAATTCAAAAATATTCTATTGAAATGCAATATATTGATAGAAATTCTAAATTATGAAATTCAAATTAAATTTCTGTTGGCACTGAAATCGCTCCATATATGGGCCCTGGTCAAAAGTAGTGCACTATATAGGGCATAGGGTGCCATTTCTATAGTAGCCTGGATATTAAAACACTGCATGTATTTTGTCTAGCTGCCTACTAGGCTTCATGGGGTAACTAATTGCCTGTACTAACGTTATACAGTACCATAGATTAGTGGATCTCAAAAGATCTCCTCCAGTACTTTCCAAGTATTTGATCTATTCCAGAGCTAGCACACCTGAGTCAACTCATAAACAAATCATCAAACCCTAGACTAGGTGAATCAGGTGAACTAGTTCAGGGCTACAACAGAATGGTGAAACATCTGAGGTTCCCCAGGGAGAGGTTGGAGAACCACTGACCTAGATATAAAAACAAAGTGTAGTGTGGTTCCTGTCTAATACTAATCCTAATCCTAACTGTAAACTGCTCTGGATATGAGAGTCTGCTAAATGACTAAAATGTCCAATTGAATGCCTACGTTGCAAAGCATAACTGCCTATAGCCTACCATAGTAGTCTGAATATAAAAACAACAATCTATCAATCATTTATTGAGTGTTGATATAGCTTTGATGGAGTCCAAAGGCCACTGGTGCCAGCCAACCAGGTCATAAGCACAGCCTTAATGAGACATTCCAGCCTGGACACTAGGACTATATCCTAAATAGCACCTGATTACCTACAGGGCCCATAGGGCATGGTCAAAAGTAGTGTACTACATAGGGAATAGGGTGGCATTTGGGACTTATCCTGAGGCTCCCATAGGGACAGATCAGTTCCCGAATCTAACTTAAAACCCAAACCAGGTAGACGTTTCCCCTTAGGGACACACCTAGGATCAGCTTAAATGTCCCCTAAATGCTGATTTCGGGTCAGTTTTGCATCTCCCCCCACACACACTAATGATTAAGGTAAGGATTGGGGGAAGGGAAGCTGATCCTAGATCGGTATTTAGGGGAAAACTTCCCCCAACAGCCTTAATGAGGGTCGATGAGAGAGGGGAAACTTAAAACTGACCTTAGATCAGTGTCAATGGGACAATTTATCCTATTCCTGAAGCAAGGCTCCGGGTAGACAATTCCCCTTAGGGACAGATATACAGTGAGGGAAAAAAGTATTTGATCCCCTGCTAATTTTGTACGTTTTCCCACTGACAAAGAAATGATCAGTCTATAATTTTAATGGTAGGTTTATTTGAACAGTGACAGACAAAATAACAACAAAAAAATCCAGAAAAACGCATGTGAAAAATGTTATAAATTTATTTGCATTTTAATGAGGGAAATAAGTATTTGACCCCCTCTCAATCAGAAAGATTTCTGTCTCTCAGGTGTCTTTTATACAGGTAACGAGCTGAGATTAGGAGCACACTCTTAAAGTGAGTGCTCCTAATCTCAGCTTGTTACCTGTATAAAAGACACCTGTCCACAGAAGCAGTGAATCAATCAGATTCCAGACTCTCCACCATGGCCAAGACCAAAGAGCTCTCCAAGGATGTCAGGCACAAGATTGTAGACCTACACAAGGCTGGAATGGGCTACAAGACCATTGCCAAGCAGCTTGGTGAGAAGGTGACAACAGTTGGTGCGATTATTCGCAAATGGAAGAAACACAAAAGAACTGTCAATCTCCCTCGGCCTGGGGCTCCATGCAAGATCTCACCTTGTGGAGTTGCAATGATCATGAGAACGTTGAGGAATCAGCCCAGAACTACACAGGAGGATCTTGTCAATGATCTCAAGGCAGCTGGGACCATAGTCACGAAGAAAACAATTGGTAACACACTATGCCGTGAAGGACTGAAATCCTGCAGCGCCCGCAAGGTCCGCCTGCTCAAGAAAGCACATATACATGCCCATCTGAAGTTTGCCAATGAACATCTGAATGATTCAGAGGACAACTGGGTGAAAGTGTTGTGGTCAGATGAGACCAAGATGGAGCTCTTTGGCATCAACTCAACTCGCCGTGTTTGGAGGAGGAGGAATGCTGCCTATGACCCCAAGAACACCATCCCCACTGTCAAACATGGAGGTGGAAACATTATGCTTTGAGGGTGTTTTCGGCTAAGGGGACAGGACAACTTCACCGCATCAAAGGGACGATGGACGGGGCCATGTACCGTCAAATCTTGGGTGAGAACCTCCTTCCCTCAGCCAGGGCATTGAAAATGGGTCGTGGATGGGTATTCCAGCATGACAATGACCCAAAACCCACGGTCAAGGCAACAAAGGAGTGGCTCAAGAAGAAGCACATTAAGGTCCTGGAGTGGCCTAGCCAGTCTCCAGACCTTAATCCCATAGAAAATCTGTGGAGGGAGCTGAAGGTTCGAGTTGCCAAACGTCAGCCTCGGAACCTTAATGACTTGGAGAAGATCTGCAAAGAGGAGTGGGACAAAATCCCTCCTGAGATGTGTGCTAACCTGGTGGCCAACTACAAGAAACGTCTGACCTCTGTGATTGCCAACAAGGGTTTTGCCACCAAGTACTAAGTCATGTTTTGCAGAGGGGTCAAATACGTATTTCCCTCATTAAAATGCAAATCAATTTATAACATTTTTCACATTCGTTTTTCTGGATTTTTTTGTTGTTATTCTGTCTCTCACTGTTCAAATAAACCTACCATTAAAATTATAGACTGATCATTTCTTCGTCAGTGGGCAAACGTACAAAATCAGCAGGGGATCAAATACTTTTTTCCTCTCACTGTAGGAGCAGTTTACCTTCCCCAAGACCCTAACCTTCAACATGAAGAGGAGGGAACTAATAACTGACAATAGATCAGTCTCTAGAGAGCCTACTTAAGCCTATATCCGTAAAACAACAGCAGTACATGAAATGACCAGAAGGACACTCTAATGACCCAGTCAAATGTGACCCGTTTCAGAAAGCTAGCCGTATGTCGCATGAGACTACTTCACAAGAGAGGCATTTGAAGTTTTTTGTTTACATTTTGATCAAAATGCGTTTTTTGGCAGAAATGCCTTCTGGAACATGTAAACTTTCATGTGCCTTAATAACAAACGTGTATTCCATTGGTAAATACAAGTAAAATTGTTCATTGATGAGCCTAGTTGGTTTACCCACGAAAAAAGACAGGAACCTTCCCGCTAGCCATGATTGGCTGAGATAATGGATGGGCTGGACATGCCAGGAGATGAGTTTGGATTGGTCTGCCATGTAGCATGCTTCTGTTTATAATGTGAGCTGCTCAGTATGTGTTGATAATCCTTTGTACTGCAGCTTTTTTGAAAGATATAACGTTACCTATCGAGAACTACAAAAGTTTTGCTACTTTTTTCAACAAAAATGATGCACTGAATTTAGCAGGCGCTATCAACAGATCAGTTGGAAAAAGTTGCGATGGGAAACTTTCTGCACACTCCACGGTCAGTGTGAACTGAGTGACTTGACACAATTCTGGCAAAATAATATATAGCTACAAACAAAACGGTGTTAAAAGGTTCCAGTCTGCTGTGAAGCATTCATCCATGTATATGGGTAAGAGTCAAGCAACATTTTCAGATATTTATAAGTTTCTAATTTAATCAGAAAGTAATTTTCATTGCAAGTTAAAGTGTACTATTAGCTAGCTAGCGAACGTTAGCTTGCTGGCTCATGTTACATGTATGATTTGTGTAGTAATATTATTAGAATCAAAAATCCATTTTCATTGCTAGTTATAGCCTAATGTTAGCTAGCTAGCTAACATTGAACCTAGTTGGTTAGCTTTAGCTACTGCAGCTATGACAATCAGTTTGTATTGGTGGTAGTAGTATGAGTTGGGATTATACTGGTTAATTGTTTAGCTAGCTAGCTACATGTCTAAACAAAAGACTCCACGCCAGATGATTACATGACCCATCAAGTTAGCCAGGTGTGCCTGGGGTGATTACGGCCATCTACTGTATTTAATGAACATGTGTACATGTCTAGACAATAGTGACTCATCCACTTAGCTAGATGTGGCTGGGGGTTATAGCATTCCATTCACATGCCCCATCAATTTAGAAAAGTGTGTCTTGGTAATAATTATAAAATATTTTTTATCTGGCCACTTTATGTTTTTGATATTGCTACTATGCAAATATTCAAGTAACCATTTCACTGTACCGCTTACACATTTTGTATCCTGTGATACAAACTTAGATTTGATTTGATATAGAATGTGTTTACCAGAGAAGGTAATGTGAAGAACAACATGATCTGCACCAAAGTCTGGTTAGGATATATGACTAGATAGTGTATTTTTACCTGGAGTTTTTCCTTATTGTAGGCAACTATTTTTACCACTTTTAGTCTTGAAATCTGTGGTTGTTTACTACACTACTCACTCTGTTTAGCACATGGCCTCACATGTGAATCATTAAAGAGATGGGTGTGGCTATGGCTTAAGAGGATGTGAACAATGCTGAATGGGTGTAGACAAAGAAGACCTCTCCAGTCTGTGTACCAAAACATTCAAGAGCCATTTTCTCAAAGGTGGGGTTAGAAGTTTATCAACTCCCATTGTTCCTCAACTGCAGTGTATAATATACCATTTTCTAACTCTGAGTCTCTACTTGTATCCAATGTAAAAAAACACATTTTCACATTTTGCTACATAAAAGGAATGAAGGTAGGTTACAAATGAGGACAACACCAGGGCCTGTATTCATAAAGCGTCTGATTTAGGATCAGTTTAGGCTTTTAGACCATATTGAATAAGATACCCCAGTAGGCTACTACAAATAAATCACAATGTATAGGGATCAGGTAAGGTTATTATCAAGGTTCCCATCTCCTTGAAGCTATTAAAAGGTTATGGGCCCTATTGGCCCTGGTCAAAAGATGTGCACTACATAGGGAATAGGATGCCATGTGGAACGCAAACCCAAGAGGACAAGACCAGTAGGCTATATGCTACAAAATAACACAACAGCTTAGGGCAGGGGTTTTCAAACCAATCTTCTGGAACCCCAGACGTTTCACAATGTTGTTGTAGCCCTGAACTAGCTCACCTAATTCACCTAATTAAGGACTTGATTATTAGTTGATAAGTTATTATCAAGGTTCCCAGCCATCTCCTTGAAGTTATTAATAGGTTATGTATTAGGCCTAATATAGCCTATATACCTGTATATGAGTCAACTCCCCAATGTAAACAACATATCGTACTGGCTCCAGGCCGGAGTCCGGTCTCTGCTCAGGAAATACCCGATCCGTGTGGTTGGTGAATGGTGGACTAGTCTACACCCGACCTTGGCCGACCCTGAACAGAATATAGGCTACACCATATCACTAGAGCAACAACATATATACGACCTTGGTGTGATTTTACAAATAATATCTCGGAGGCCTGGAGAATAATATAGGTCAAAAGGCAGTGTGACATATTGGAACAAGCCACATAGCCTATGCACTTCAGACAAAAGCTCTATATAGCCTACCATTAGTAGACCTACTAATAGCATAATACTGTCTACATGCAACTCTTAGGTTGCATAACACGTTATATAGACTAAACAAAAAGCCTGAATAATAAGTAGGTTAGACATTTACGCATTTAATAAGTGTCAGAAAAGTGCACCTGCTAGTCGGGACAGAAAGAGCAGTCCAGACAGCTCGTGATGTCAGCGTGGAACCGACCGACTCGCGTGCACCGAGTAGCCTACAGTGCCACGAGAGAAGACCGGAGGCCAGCCCGATCAGTGAGACTGTCTGGAAAGCCAATTTGCCAAATTGGGTCCGACGCACGCACTGTCTATTCGTCTGGGGAAATAATTTAATGTATAATGTTCTTTTCCCATCTTAACGAATATTACTGGAATACTTTTGATGATACGGTGGTTTATTTTAGGACTAACTGATGCACAGCTTTCGCCCCCTCTCTTTCTCTTCCCATGTTTATTTACCCCTGAATGAAAGAGAAACAAACTAACCTATTTCGATCTCATCCGCGCTTCTTTGCGTACCCATCCGAAGATCCCTTAATTAATCCGTTTCCTCATCACCTCACCCTAACGGTAAACCCCATCATAATAACCCACAACTTGGGGCAGCGTCTTGGTCTCACGGTGGTCTAGTCTGGTCTGACTGCACGGCTGGATGATCACTGCACAACAACAAAGATAAAGAACAGTCTAGAGAGAGAGGAGGGTGCTATGGCAGACAGCAGGGTCCCGCATGGTATGAGACCGAGCGAGGGAGAGCACACGATCACACATCGCCAAGAATGTTTTAATTTGTTTAAAATGTTAATACAATCTCTAAAATACCAGGCCAATATGATAAAGCTCGATTTGACAGACATTGATGATCCTAAAATTCTCGCGCACCGCACACCAGCCCAAAAAATAAATTTGGGGCGCAGCTGGCACCATGCAACGCCGGATGTCCATTATTAATTTTTAATACGGCACGAAACGCCAGATTTAGAAAGCGTGTGGTGGCTTCGCACGCCACAATGGAGCCTAAATTACAGTCTACGTTCTTTATAGCCATGACCTAAAAAAACGAATATGTTGCGAGTAAAATATTTCGATATAAAAGAAGTTACCTCGTTTCTCCTTTTGTCATTTCCTACACCTGACGGTGTAGGCTACAGTAGCCTAACCGACTCGAATGTGACCGACAGTGACAGTAGCCTAACCGACTCGAATGTGTACTGTAACAGCCAGTGACAATAGCCTACGGCCAAAGTTGAAAGGGTTTTCAGGAGATCGAATAGCATGCACCGCTCTCAAGATGCAGTTGAACCCTCATCCCCAAATATACTTTGTATCAGGTGTACTAAAAATAATTTAACAAAATAATAGCGCAAATACTTAGCCGAAATACGAGGTAAGTCCAAGAGGGGATAACTACCAACTTCAGTCAATTACAAAGCTAAAGTGAGGTGACTAGCTACATAGCTATACCTTATTAGGTTTCGTCCGTGTCCCCTTGAAAGAGTCCTCTCCAGACAAGTAGGCTACAAGGTTACCAACCCACACCAGTGTAAAATGTCTACTTTGAGCCTTAACCACTCCAAAGATTATTACGCACATACAAGTGTGCTACCACGGCGAAAGTCATAATACAGCGAACACATTATTTACCCTCACATAAAGGAAGTTACTTTTAAACAGCTGGTGTCGAGCTAGTCCATAGTTGATCAAACGGGGACATCAAGGCTGTCCAGGATAATGTCTGATCCAAAACAGAACAGATTTCGAAATGAGACCAGACACAATGAATACATGTTTTAATTACTACCTCCATCATGCCCAGATAAACCTAATTCTATTTTATAGAAGCTCGTAAATAACTTACACATCTCCACGGAGCTGTCTTACCCCCTTACGCATCACATGGTGTCGCCCGTATGACTCACAATTAAAAAAGAGCAGACTGGTAGAATAGTCTACTTTAATTTTTTTCGGCGGAATGATAACACTTTAGTTTCTTATCCGCTTTTTTGGCGGGGAGGGGAGGCGTGAACATCGTTCCTAGGATGTTATATGTTTTGTTATTGTGCATACATGTTAATGGTAGGATGGAATACACACTCGGTTACATTTGACATGGCCTCCTCTTAAAAGCGAAAGGACCGAGACACGCGCGCTCGGCTCGCAGAACAACGGAGGAAAACTCCTGATGCAAAATGGAAACTGTGTCAACTGGTAAACACAGGCTCTCGGTGCACGAGGGCATACGAGTTCATGGCAGCGCTCAATTCTAGTGGTCGAGTTCGTTCTGCAAGGCCCGGTACGCTGGTTTGTAGGAGTTTGCTTATTTTAGACCACTCTCTTGGTCCTTAAGTGACGTCTTCATTCACCCGGGGCAACGGACCATGCAAAACGAACAAGCCTAGTGAAACGGATATGGCTGGCGTAACGTCAGAGCTGGGGCGGGTTCATGTGAACCATCTTTAGGACACGGTGAAGAATGAGGGCCTGAACCCGGTGAACCGCACGACAATTTACTGTACCGGGGGCTCTAGCCTGCTTCCTGCGGCACCGTTCTATAGGCAGAAAATTACATTAAATCCGAGAATATAGGTCAGATTCCTATTAAAATGTAATGGGAAAAGATTGTCTAGCCTAGCTAGCCTACTCTGCTACATGCAGGCCAATATCACAATTATAAGGAGCCTAGAGACAGTAATCGTATGTTCCTTTTCTATTTTAAATCTTAATGTCACACAAAGTAGGTAGCCACTTGCCTGTGTGTGTGCAGAACGTCAAGTTACATTACCATGAATAATACAACAGCTTAGTGTGTGAGAGTGAGTACTGTATGTTCACGTTATTTTTCATTAATTATAGAACAGTTTAGTGTGGTGTGTGAGAGAGAGACAGACAGTGTGCGTTTGTGAGAGAGAGGTCACAGACATTTTAATCCAATCACTGATGTGTGATCACAGACATTTTAATCCAATCACTGATGTGTGGAGGTCTGTGTTCTGATTCTATGGCCAGAACTGTATAACACAGTAACTATGGGACACCAAGGCCATTTAATATATATATATATATATATATATATATATATATATATATATATATATATATATATATATTGTACCTTTATTTTACTAGGCAAGTCAGTTAAGAACAAATTCTTATTTTCAATGATGGCCTAGGAACAGTGGGTTAACTGCCTGTTCAGGGGCAAAAGATTTGTACCTTGTCAGCTCAGGGATTTGAACTTGCAACCTTTCGGTTACTAGTCCAACGCTCTAACCACTAGGCTACCCTGCCTCCCCTGTTGAAAACAATAGCCATAGCCCAGGTGGGTCGTTGTTAAAAATGAGACAGAGGTTTAGAATATTGAAAGTGTGTGCGTGCGTGTGTGTTTGTGTGTGTGTGAGAGATTGTTGAACGCCAAATAAGAATTTCATAGTTAAAGCTTTCCTCCACTGTCTACAGTTCATCACATATAGTGCTGTATCTTCTCCAGTCATCATTATCTGTAGGGTGCCATTTGAGATACAGAGATTTTCCTGTCACCTTCACAGCAGCAGGCCCATAATGTTGTGTAATCACAACTGTCTGGTCCTAGATGGTGAATGATGTCTAATTTTATGTAACCCTGTAATCCCTAATCTGCCGGTTGCACAAATGGCTCAATTGTTTGTTTTCCCCTCTCTATAGCCTTAAGGCTAGAGGTTTCCTTTAGCTATATCCTTAACATCCATTTAAACTCCATTCTAACTGTGTAAATGTCAACTTTAACTGTACAAACGTCTGTTTTAACTGTCTAAACATCCCTTTAAACTCAATTCTAACTGTGTAAATTAATGGTAAAGAACAGTGCTCATAATGTCAGGTGTGTGTGCACACCTGTGTGTGTGTGTGTGTGTGTGTTTGTCTGTATGATAGAGACAAGTGTCAGGTGCAGGCTGGGGAGGATTCAGAAGGAGACAGGACACAGTGTACCAGACATTGAAATAGGGTTTTTACTAAGGGATTCACATGGACAATGTCACTGTATACACCTTCACACATTAGATCTCTCTTACACAAGGCCTGAGTCAGACAAGTCTTTTTCCAGTGTCACAAACACACACATCTATATGCTCAATGTTTCCATGGTGACCACAATGAACAAGCTGTTGTGCACGTTGCAACCTAGGTCTAGTGTTCGTAATAATGGACCTAGGCTTCCACATATCTACATAACTGGAATACATAGAACAGCTTTCTCTCATGTTAACGGATCTATTCATGTCAGCCCTGGGCTGAATTATGTCTACTTCAGGGAGCGTCCTAAGTTACCCCCTATTCCCTACATAGTGCACTACTTTTGACCAGAGCCCAATGGGCCCTGATTGAAAGGAGTGCGCTATAGAGTATAGGCAATAGGGTGCCATTTGGGGCGTAGCCTTGATCTATGACTTTTGATCCCTCTGTAAACCGCCCCGCCACCACAACTATCAACAAGGCTTAAAGGAAAATAGAACATAATTTGGTCTTTCTCAAAAGTAGCTGTATATTGATGTATCTTTCTTGACTTTTTGGCTGAGCTGAGGAACAAGCTGTCTCAGAAATAGAAGGCCCTAGCCTGGTCACAGATGTGTTTGTGCCATCTTGCCAACTACATTGGTGTGATTGTCGAGCCAAACATGTTTAGTATGACAGTGAATGACAAGGATTTGGCATGATGGCACTAACAAGACTGGCACTCAGTCTAAGATGGCTTCTCTCTGGGGGAGGGGAAGGTTGTTGTGGCTGGCTGGAGCGCCTTCCTACAGAAAGCATCACACATCGTTTACACAAGAGGGGGCAGAGGTTGATAGCAAGCACTTGCAGGGTTTGGGGTCAATTCAAGTTCAACCCAAGTTTATTTAGGAATGGAAATGTTTCAGTTTAGAATGATGGTTTTTCAGTTCATTTTATAGTGCAATTTCCATTCAATTCCTGAATTGATGGGAGTTAATTGTTGAAATGGAATTGACTCCTCCAACCCTGTCCCTGCAGCAAGACTAGTTGTACTGTGGTTGACGACAAACACTGGCTGTTATTGTGATCATGATCACCATGGTAACTAGGAGGACCTAGGGTTGAAAAATCCCCCAAATTCCCAGGTTTCCAGAAATCCCAGTAGGGATACTATTGGAATTAGAAGAGAATGTGTAGGAAATCTGGGTATCCTCCAACCAGGATTTCTGACCAGGGAATTTGGGGAAAGTTACTGGAATTTTGCAACCATAACCATGACGATCCTGGAGAGCGACGATGGGAAAGGAGAGAAGATAGAGTAAGGAATTGTTCTGGTGGTTGAGATTTTAAAGATGCTTAAAATGGAGTGGGGCTCTCGAGTGTCGTTTCTCATGGCCGTCGGCCAGCCAACCACTCCTGGTAACGTACTAGTATTTACACACAGAATGACTCAACAATAATCATCAATGTAACGTAATACAGACACTGACTCCACATAACATAACAGTCAACTTATGTAAGAGCCAGGACGTCAGTAAAAATAAATACTAAACTTCAATTAAGACTTTCTGATAATAATAACAACAACATGTACAGGACATGTAAACAATAACAATAACAGGTCAACTAAACCTCCAAGATTACACGTTTTAACTATAGCTAGAGATGCAATAGTGACATCTATGTGCTACCTGGTAATATCGAGTTTATCAGTGTGAGCTATGCCTTCCAGTGCATTATCAAAACAAATACATTGTTTTGCTCAAAAATAGAACATACCTTTGATATTTCATGTTACTTTCATACCTGCTATCCAATAAATAGAATTCTGCATGCATTCTACAACACGTTGGAAGATCAGCAGCATGATGACATACATATATGTTTCATATAATCCTTACATATATAGTGTCATATACTTTTCTGTCTAAGGAGTATTATACATCACTTATCTATATTGTCACAGATTTGATCCCAACATTAGAACATGATTGTTTAAAACCTCTTAAGGATCGGACCCTTTTTTTCAACTTTCGCCTAAAATGACCCAAATCTAACTGCCTGTAGCTCAGGACCTGAAGCAAGGATATGCATATTCTTGATACCATTTGAAAGGAAACAATTTGAAGTTTGTGGAAATTTGAAATGAATGTAGGAGAATATAACACATCTTTGTATTATCTGGTAAAAGATAATACAATGAAAAAAACGTGTTTTTTTTGTATTCTTTTTGTACCATCAACTTTGAAATGCAAGAGAATGGCCATAATGTATTATTCCAGCCCAGGCACAATTTAGATTTTGGCCACTCGATGGCAGCAGTGTATGTGCAAAGTTTTAGACTGATCCAATGTACCATTGTGTTTCTGTTAAAAATGTTGTATCAAGACTGCCCAAATGTGCCTAATTGGTTTATTAATAATGTTTCAAGTTCATAACTGTGCACTCTCCTCAAACAATAGCATGGTATTCTTTCACTGTAATAGCTACTGTAAATTGGACAGTGCAGATTCTCTCCCATCTGACTTGACTGCTGCAGGTTCAGATGGCGATGCAAAACATTCTGACAACGTTGCAGTGACGTAAGAAAGACATTGGGAAGGAGGGATGGAGGAATGTAGCCGGGGATGTAAAGAGGAGGGAACAGGCGGGTTCAGGAGTCAAGTTGTAGAGGAATCCAGTCCAGGGTGGATGAAGGGAATGAAGATATGTGGTCGAAGGAGCATCAAAGAGAACCCAACCCTGGAGAGAGAAAGAGGAGCCATTATAAACGCACTATACCTAGTTTATTCATGATTATTATTTTTACAAATATTTTTGTGGGGTTTTACGTGTTTTATTGAACTAGGCCAGTGAAGAGAAGACAGGAAATGTAGGAGAGACTGCGAGTCAGCAAGACAGTGGGTCAGATTCCAACCCATGCCATCTCTGGTATCCTAGGCACACCCCACAGCCCTGACACATCCATGTTTATTCTTGAAAGCTATTATACAGTGCTATGCCAGGTGTTATAATTAGACAGTAGGATTGACCTGGTGTTACTCCCAGAAGTAGCGGAGGTACCAGATGGTTTCGTTCTTCAGCTGAGGTCCAAACAGAGGGTTGGCCTGGGCTAGGATTGCTATCAGCCAGCTACACACACACACACACACACACACACACACACACACACACACACACACACACACACACACACACACACACACACACACACACACACACACACACACACACACACACACACACACACACACACACAGAGAGAGAGAGATACACACACAGTATAGAACCTGGCATTAACTTATACAGTAAGTAGAGAACCTGACATTAACTTATACAGTAAGTAGACTTAGAGCTAACATAGAGTAGAGAACCTGACATTAACTTATACAGTAAGTAGACTTAGAGCTAACATAGAGTAGAGAACCTGACATGACATCCATACTCACAATAACCAGCAACAAACAGCTGTCAAGATCAAACTAGTGATGACAACCCTGTGAATAGAAAGAGTCAACACACATTGACACAAACCATATCAGCCATCATCACACACACACACACACACACAATCACACACACACACACACACACACACACACACACACACACACACACACACACACACACACACACACACACACACACACACACACACACACACACACACACACACACACACACACACACACACCTGCTTAATATGAACGACATATTTGATATACAGTAGCTACTACTGTGACAACTGCATTGCAAGCGGGCCAATAGAGGGGATCGATGCGTATAGGCTTCTGTCCAGGGCCTACTGTTTCCATCCCGTTCATTCATTACAATCCGAGATATAGGAACATATCCTTACAATGCAAAATATTTGCCTTAAAAAAGTGATTTCATATAATAAGCAAATATAAATATTTACCAGATTACCAATATACACTATTGTTCGTTTCTGTTATGCGTTCGTATGGATAACGGTAGGTAGGACACCTACCCTCGGTTTGGTCCTTTGGGCACGAAAAAGGGTGCTACGATACCAACGAGTGCCCATAACGTGGTGAAACAGATCATCGGCAGCGCGAAAGAGCCCATCGTTTCACCGAATAGATCACCGGGTGAAAGATAAATAAATATCAAATTGTGTCCTTAGCTAGAACAACAGCATCAACGGGTCCGCTGCGTTCCTTCTCAAGAACCCCCTTGCAGTTTACTCCCGCCTTCTCCCATTAAAACGCCTCTGATTGTCCGGGAGCGTTGTGATTGCAGTATTTGATTGGTTTAGATTGTGTGTCCGTCAGTATTAAGAAACCAGCGACTGGCTAGTGGAATGCGTATAGGCCTAGTCTGACAGCAGATCGGAAGTGAAATGTAACAGTAACAAATTGTTGACACAATGTAACAATGTTGCCGAGTTAAAAGTAAGTATAGTTTGTAGCACACTTTTTCCTAAAATGAATACATTGGTCACTGTAATGGCCTTGGTTATAGCTAATTATAAACGGGGTGGTTCGAGCCCTGAATGCTGATTGGCTGAAAAGCCGAGGTCTATCAGACCGTATACCATGGTAAGACAAAATGTGTATTTTTCCTGCTCTAATTAAGTTGGTAACCAGTTTATAATAGCAATAAGGCACCTCGGGGGTTTGTGATATATGGTCAATATACCACAGCTAAGGGCTGTGTTTTAGCACTCCGCGTTGCGTTGTGCATAAGAACAGCTTTTAGCTGTGGTATATTGGCCATATACCACACCTCCTCAGGCCTTATTGCTTAATTATAAGATACTTAATCCATAGGTTCTTTTCAATATGTTGCCACATTTAATAGCATAAATGCCAAGTAACAAACGACATGCGACTGAATGCTAAGTAGCCATGTACCCAACTGCTGTCATGCTGTAGCTCAAGTCAACAGTATGAATTAACCCATTCATCACAGACACGGATGTAGTTTTGTATTGTAGGATATTTACATATTTTCTTATACACTGAATATACCAAATAATAGGAACACCTTCCTAATATTGAGTTGCGCCTTCATCACTGCCTCAATTCGTCGGGGCATGGACTGACTCTACAAGGTGTCGAAAGTGTTCCACAGGGATGCTTCAAATGCTTCCTATAGTTGTGTCAAGTTGGCTGGATGTCCTTTGGGTGGTGGACCATTCTTGATACAGACAGGAAACTGGTGAGTGTGAAAAACCCAGCAGCGTTGCAGTTCTTGACACAAACCAGTGCGCCTGGTACCTACTACCATACCCTGTTCAAAGGCACTTTTTTTTGCCCATTCACCCTCTGAATGGCACACATACACAATTAATCTCAATTGTCTCAAGGCTTAACACTCCTTCATTAACCTCTCCTCCCCTTCATCTACACTGATTGAAGTGGATTTAACAATAAGGGATCATAGCTTTCACCTGGATTCACCTGGTCAGTCTATGTCATGGAAAGAGCAGGTGTTCTTAATGTTTTGTATACTCAGTGTATATGTAATAAAATACAGCTGGGCAATGTTACTAATGGAATCATATCAGCATAATTTCTCTTCACACCAGATTACTTAGTTTTCTCCAGGATCTCCAGCACTAATTTCAATTGAATTGAATGGTATTGTATTTGGAGTAAAAATAATGCATCCAACAAGAAATCATTGAAATGTTTGCATGTTGCTTTTATATTTTTGTTCAGTATATGTTGAAAGCAGGTGCTTCCACACAGGCGTTGTTTCTGAGTTAATTAAGCAATTAACATCCCATAATGCTTAGGGTCATGTATAAAAAATGCTGGGCAGGGCATGAGATAGCGTTTTCCACCACCGTCAAAAAAACACCAAATGATGGAATTTATTGTGAGAGAATGGTGTCGCATCCCTCCAATATAGAGTTCCAGAGACTTGTAGAATCCATGCCATGGCGCATGAAAGCTGTTCTTGCTCGTGGTGCCCCAGCACTCTATTAAGACACTTTATGTTGGTGTTTCCTTTATTTTGGCAGTTACCTGTATGCGCTCCATTCTATCAACGGTAGGGTTGTACTGCCAAACTACATTCTGTACATTTCCTTTTCAGACAAAGGGCTTAGTGTTACATCAACTCCTGCTGAAACCTAGCCAGACCTTCTCTCTTTTCTCTCTGTCTCTGTGTGTCTCTCTCTCTGCCTGCCTGTCTCTCTCTCTCTCTCTCTCTCTCTCTCTCTCTCTCTCTCTCTCTCTCTTCTTTCCTGTCTCTCTCTCTCTCTCTCTCTCTCTCTCTCTCTCTCTCTCTCTCTCTCTCTCTCTCTCTCTCTCTCTCTCTCTCTCTCTCTCTCTCTCTCTCTCTCTCTCTCTCTCTTCTTTCCCTGTCTCTCTCTCTCTCTCTCTCTCTCTCTCTCTCTCTCTCTCTCTCTCTCTCTCTCTCTCTCTCTCTGTCTCTCTCTCTCTCTCTCTCTCTCTTCTCTCTGTCTCTCTCTCTCTCTCTTCTCTCTGTCTCTCTCTGCCTCTCTCTCTTTCTCTGTCTCTTCTCTCTCTCTCTTTCTCTCTGTCTCTTCTCTCTCTCTCTGTCTCTCTCTTTCTGTCTCTCTCTCTGTGTCTCTCTATCTGTCGCTCTCTCTCTCTTTCTCCCTCTCTCTATATACAGTACCAGTCAAAAGTTTGGACATACCTACTCTTGCCTGAGTTTTCTTTATTTTTACTATTTTCTACGTTCTGTACATTTCATTTTCAGACAAAGGGCATAGTGTTACATCACCTCCTGTTGAAACCTAGCCAGACTCTCTCTCTTTTTTCTCTCTCTCTCTCTCTCTCTCTCTCTCTCTCTCTCTCTCTCTCTCTCTCTCTCTCTCTCTCTCTCTCTCTCTCTCTCTCTCTCTCTCTCTCTCTTTTCTCTCTCTCTTTTCTCTCTCTCTCTCTCTCTGTATCTCTCTGTCTCTCTCTCTCTCTCTCTCTCTCTCTCTCTCTCACTCTTTTCTCTCTGTCTCTCTCTCTCTTTTCTCTCTGTCTCTGTCTCTCTCATCATCTGTCTGGTATGACGCCATGTCAACACAACATCTCCTATGCTTAAACAGACATGCTACATTGTCATAAGAATGTCACAAAAAACCTGTAGGCAACAGGGTCTGTTTGTTTTGTCCATAGAATTTTAAATATTCAGATGTCACTGCATCCTCCCAAGTTCTTTGAGTCATCTCTAGCTATGGAAACACATTATCACCAGTAAAACACCAGGGTCTCTGGCCCCATAGAAAAGCCTCTCCTCACCAGGGCTGCAATAGGAAAATGGCAGTAGACAGTTTTGTCATATTAAAGCTCTATAGCAGCTCATGGTTATTATGTCACTGCAAGAATGCTGATGGTCATTCCTTCATTCTTGAATCAACGCTTTTTTCTATGGGTTTTACATTCATCATCTCTCTAATGCTCTCTCGCTCTCTGTCTCTCTCACTCCCTCTGTCTCCCTACCTACTTTTCCCTCGCTCATTCTTTTTATGACAGTGAACTATTGCCACCTAGTGGTTCAAGGGATACTTTACTGGTCTGACTATGGACTTCAGGCTGTAACTTTACCCGGTTTCTTTACAGGACACAGATCATGTCAATGTACTAGGATACATTCGTATAATACTACAGTATATTCTAGCGTTCAGGAACTGAAGTTTCAATATCTTGAAACAAGCATATCAAAACATGTTTCATTTCAGAGCTCCCCTGACAGTTTTAATGAAATTCACATCACAATCCGCGGATAATTTTAAGTTTCAGCTTTCATTTATTCAACTTCAGATGATATCTGAGTTTCATTATTGCTTTGCCAAGAGAGTGGCGGTGACAGGCAGACACATGCCCACATGCAGGAAACGTTGCGGTCAAGCTAGTCTCGCGTGGCCATACCTCAGTCAAACTATATAAACTATGTTTGCGCAACTACACTTAGGAACACGGTATCAGGTGGAACGCGGATTTGGACGAGAGAGCGTTCGTAAAGCTTAGTGTAGTGGCGCATATTTCTGTCGGTCGGATAGCTTGATAATTTCCGAGAGTCAGATGTAGCTCGACCGCATTCAGGAAACGGCGCAGATAAATGCAGTTGAACGAACAACGAATATCGATTCCCCCGGTGGTTAAACTGTGGGGTAACCGCTGTCAATACTGGCCCTTTTATCCAGCTTTAAAGTGATATACTTTCAGTGTTGTGTACATTTTCTATTCGAGTTGATAATGCTGGATGGTCGAGCTGATGAAGTTCACAAGAGGCATTTGCCGACTGCTGGGTATTGGAGGAGGTAAGTAAAAGTAACTGCGAGGCCACTGTAAAGTTACTGAACTCTTAAATGTCTATGTATTAATCTGACTGACAACAGCTGTGGAGTGTTGATCGATTTATCGCTGGCGGGTCGGACGGACTGAAAACAAGTTACACAAGTTAACATGCACCTATGCTATGTGATAGCCTATTGTGATCGCAAATGGTAGTGATATAATTTTGTTTATGTCAGTCATGTACGTTCATATAAAATGTTGCCTTGTGTTTAAAGCGGCAATCCGCAGTTGAAACAATAACAAATCTGAGGGATGGGTTTGGAAAAATGTAACCGCTCTCAAATTCATAGTTCGACCTACGGATGTAAGGACTGATCAGCTACGATATCAAAATTATAGTTAATCATATTTTGAGTCTGTATAGTGTTTGTTCACATATACTTTGATTACAAATATTGTAGTAAAACAAGCTTATATTTTGGGTTCTGATGGGGTACAACAGTTGAACTAATCTCAATGAGGTATTTCTAAATTTACATTCTTCAAGGATCAATGGGTACATAAAATTAATTTAAGTCCAAAAATGAATGTAGGAACTGCAGATTGCCCCTTTTTTTAAATAAGGTATATTTGCTTTTGGGGCTCCTAAGTGTCGCAGCGGTCTAAGGCACTGCCTCTCAGTGCTAGAGGCGTCACTACAGACCCTGGTTTGATTCCAGGCTGTATCACAACTGTCCGTGATTGGATGTCCCATAGGGTGGCGCACAATTTATTCAGCGTCCTGCTGGTTAGGGTTTGGCCGGGGTAGGCCGTCATTGTAAATAAGAATTTGTTCTTAACTGACTTGCCTAGTTAAATAAAGGTTAAATAAATTCAAATGTATTTCTGCTCTCTCTCTCACTCACATAATCAGTATGTATCTACTTCAATCCTTTGTGTAAGCTTTTCTGTCTCTGCTCTATCTGCATGTGCCTACATGCCGGCACGCCACATCGGAATCTGAGACTTTGTTTCCATTATGCTTACAAGACCCGGTGCAGTGCACATAGCTCAGGGGACACAGTCCTCTTGGCTCGAGGGTTGTGTGTCTTTGTGGAACATATCTGGTCCTTTGTAGTTCAGATGGTAGAGCATGGTGCCTGTAATTCCAGGGTAGCGGGTTCAATTGCCGGGACCACCCATATGTAAATTGTGTGCACGCATGACTGAAAGTGGCTTTGGATGAAAGAGTGTGCTAAATGGCATATGTTATAACTCTGGATGAGTTATAACACCAGTAATTCCCAGACTCTTGTTTAAATCTAAAGGCCTTCTATTCCCTAGTTCCTGGTTTAGTCTTTTGTCTCAAATGGGTGTTGTGGTGGTGAATTCAGGCTGCTTCTTCTATAAGCCAAGGCCACAGAGGACTGTAGTGTGTAGCTAGTCCTGGGCTATTGCACTCACTAACTTACAATGCTCAAGATACACTCTACTAGACCAAGATGCACTCTACTAGACCAAGATACACTCTACTAGACCAAGATGCACTCTACTAGACCAAGATATAGGAATCGAACCTGCAATCATTGTGCCATGCTTTTAACAAAATGCCAATACACACTTCGGCGAAACGAGTCCTATATCGACATAACCTGAAAGGCAGCTCAGCAAGGAAGAAGCCACTGCTCCAAAACCGCCATAAAAAAGCCAGACTACGGTTTGCAACTGCACATGGGGACAAAGATTGTACTTCTTGGAGAAATGTCCTCTGTTCTGATGAAACAAAAATAGAACTGTTTGTTCATAATGACCATCGTTATGTTTGGAGGAAAAGGGGGGGATGCTTGCAAGCCGAAGAACACCATCCCAACCATGAAGCACGGGGGTGGCAGCATCATGTTGTGGGGGTGCTTTGCTGCAGGAGGGACTGGTGCACTTCACAAAATAGATGGCATCATGAGGAAAGAAAATTATGTGGATATATTGAAAAAACATCTCAAGACATCAGTCTGGAAGTTAAAGCTTGGTTGTAAATGTGTCTTCCAAATGGACAATGACCCCAAGCATACTTCCAAAGTTGTGGCAAATGGCTTAAGGAAAACAAAGTCAAGGTATTGGAGTGGCCATCACAAAGCCCTGACCTCAATCCTATAGAAAACTTGTGGACAGAACTGAAAAAGCGTGTGCGAGCAAGGAGGTCTACAAACCTGACTCAGTAAACACCAGCTCGGTGAGGAGGAATGGGCCGAAATTCACCCAACTTATTGTGGGAAGCTTGTGAAAGGCTACCTGAAACGTTTGACCCAAGTTAAACAATTTAAAGGCAATGCTACCAAATACCAATTGACTGTATGTAAACTTCTGACCCACTGGGAATGTGATGAAAGAAATAAAAGCTGAAATAAATCATTCTCTCTACTATTATTCTGACATTTCACATTATTAAATAAAGTAGTGATCCTAACTGACCTAAGACAGGTACATTTTTACTAGGATTAAATGTCAGGAATTGTGAAAAACTGAGTTTAAATGTATTTGGCTAAGGTGTATGTAAACTTCTGACTTCAACTGTACATAACATTCCCCTCTTCCACGGTAAACCTAAACTAGTTAAACATAATTCCCAGGCTATTTTCAGCATCTCTGATTCCGTCAGCTGGAGTTGTTGCAACAGCAGCCGAGCAGAAAGCAGAGTCAGCAGACAATCTGGATGTGTCACCAGTCTACCAGGTTGTTGTTGTTGTGGTATTCAAATGAGAGGCACCTGATCGCTGTCATCACACTGAAGAGGCAGTATAGATTTGACGATAACATCTGGGGCTGTCTGCGTTCCAAATGGAATCCTATTCCCTATGCACTCTCTGGTCGAATGTAGTGCACTATATAGGGAATGGGGTGCCCTTTGAGACGCACCTGGATGAAGTCTTTTACTTTCAGTTTGATTGTCCTCCGACTTTTATCTGGTGAGAAATCCTCTTTCAGGATGACTCACTCATGTTTGATCAGAACCAGAAGGATGTCTTTGAAGTGTCATAAGAGAATAGAGTGGAGTGAATGGATTAGAGTAGAACTTAATTGATCCATTATACGATAGGGGAAACAACATGTATTTCTGCTGACACAGACAGTACCCACCCCACCCGTCTGTATCATTGGGCTGGTGGTGGTGATGATGATGGTGGTGATGATGAGGGTGGTATGGAGATGGGTTGTGTTATGTGTATTCTTTGTGGTTGACTCTGTGGGGGCTAACTACTAACTAACTGTTCCTCTTGATTTTACTCTCTTCAGTCTTCTCTGGTCTGTCATCCTAAGGCATTATGGGTGATGGGGGGGGGGTACTTTGTCTCTGAGTGGCAGGAAACCACAGGCATGCAACCACCACTCTGTTTACTTTTCGAGAGAGAGAGATCTCAAACAGTCCCAGAAACGATTTGAAAACAAATCGAACATTGATAACTCCCGTATCTGTTAGGTGAAATACCGCAGTGTGCAATCCCAGCAGCAAGATTTGTGACCTGTTGCCATGAGAAAAGGGCAACCAGTGGAGCACAAACAACATTGTAAATACCACCAATATTAATCTGTTTATTGTCCCCTGCTATTCGTACTACAACTATTTACACATTGTTATAACACAGCTGATAATATAACACTTGAAATGTCTTTTTTCAACCTATTTAAGTGCAATGTTTACTGTTTATTTCAAATCATTTTTTGTTTGATATTGTTCAATTAGTTTCTTCTCACTTTTGTTTATTTCACTTGCTTTGGCAATGTAAACATACAGTATGTTTCCATGCCAATAAAACCCTTTTGATTTAGAGAGAGAGAAGGGGGGAGGTAAAGGAAATTTAGTTTCTTATTTTAAGAGATCAGGATGTACCTTCCAGTTTCTAAAAGTTTCCCCAGTTTTGTGACTACTGAACATGACCCAGGGAGGAGCCGCTGTGTGTTTAAGGGGAGTGAGCCGTTGTTGACCGAGGTAATCCAACATTCCAGAATGTTCAGATAGAAATGTATTGTGTAGATATGATTTTCTATCTATCATGCCAAATTGGCATGCTCTATATTACTCATTGCATTTCTATCTGCAATGTTCTGAACCTTTCACCTTACTGAACAACAGCCCAGATGTAAGCCAGGCAGTCAGTCAGCCAGCCAGTCAGAAGTGCTGACAATGGCATGCAGGCTTAGCTCTCTGTCCTTGTGAGAAGCAAACATACTGGTTGGATTAGGCCCTTTTCCTGTGCTAACTTTACAACTTGATTATTTCATTATGAAGATGGAGAATATCTCATTCCACACGTGGTTTGACACTTGCGTCAAGATGAGGCTGTTTTGAGTATATTTGTCATTGTTGGAGTTGAGTTGTTTTGCATCTCAAATGGCTCCCTGTTCCCTTTATAGTGCACTACTTTTGCCGGGGGCCGTTAGGGCTTCAGCATGCTTTGGTTCAGCTGGTGCCTAGCCCAACTCTGCTAGGTTAACTGAACAAGTGTGCTCACATACTCCCTTAAAATACCTTTGCTTAAAATAATAAAAAAACGGTAATAGTAAAGATTTGTACATCTTGAGATGCCGCAGCCAGTATACACTTCCTCAAAATAGTTAGATTTCATGAGTTAGATGAATTTTTTTTTGCTAAGGAGATCTTAGTCACACAATTTTACATTTAACTAAGATGTTTGCTGTATTTTTCAAGGGAAACGGGATACCTAGCCAGTTGTACATCTGAATTCATTTAACTGAAATGTGTCAGCCGCATTTAACCCAACCCCTCTGAATCAGAGAGGTGCAGATGGCTGCCTTAATCAACATCCACGCCACCCAGGGAGCAGTTGTTGGTTAACTGCCTTGCTCAAGGGCAGAACGGCAGATTTTTCCACCTTTCCGGCTTGGGGATTCGAACCAGCGACCTTTCGGTTACTGGCTCAACGCTTCTAACCGCTAGGAAATTAGTATTCTATCGTTGAATGACAACAGACACTTCATTGAAGAATCCCTACTGTTGACCAATAACCGATGAATGGGTGTAGACTTTGGTTACCAAAATTTGGCTTGCCTCGTGAAATGTTGTGCCACAAAAACACCTGCCAAAGAACAAAACAAACAAAAACGTCACAAAATTTTGTCATAATATATGCACAAACTGTTTCGTCTGGGAAGGATGCAGAGGCCTTTACATAACGTCACAAAACATCCTATTACTTATAGGCCTGTTGGGTCCCAGAGGTCACACGCACGGACGCATACACACACACACACACGCGCACATGCACACACGTTCCTCCTCTCTCCCGTTGCACCTCTCTGGGTGAGTTTGAGTCTGGCTGCTAATGCCAAACAGATAGAGTTTCTCTTCATTCCTCAGGCCCAGGTGACTGGCCTGCTGCTGGTTGGTTGGTGGTGGTTCTATTTCTGGACTTACAGGGCTCCTTCTTTAAGCTTGTGTCCCAAATGGCACCCTTTCCCTATTTAGTGCACTACCTTCGACCAGGGGCCATAGGGGAGTGGTAGAGGATATGGTTCCATTTGGGACGCACCCCCAGTTCTTTCGTCTCTGAACATCTGTACTGACTGCCGTCACCTCACAGGCTTACCGAGGTGCATGGAATTACACAGTAAACCTATTCCTTTACCCCTTCTCCCTACTGTTTTGTTTCATGTTTTTTGGCACTCTTTTTATTCGGGACACAAATCTTGCTGCTGGGTTTGCACACTGCGGTATTTCATCTAACAGATATGGGAGTCTCTCTCTCATATGGTAATAATACGTTTTGTACATCTTGAGATGCCGCAGCCAGTATACACTTCCTCAAAATAGTTAGATTTCATGAGTTAGATGAAATCTTTCATTCATGTTAACCTAGCAGAGTTGGGCTAGGCACCAGCTGAACCAAAGCATGCTGAAGCCCTAACGGCCCCCGGCAAAAGTAGTGCACTATAAAGGGAACAGGGAGCCATTTGAGATGCAAACCAACTCAACTCCAACAATGACAAATCTACTCAAAACAGCCTCAAAACAACCTCATCTTGACGCAAGTGTCAAACCACGTGTGGAATGAGATATATATATATATATATGGGAGTCTCTCTCTCATATCTGTTAGATGAAATACTGCAGTGTGCAATCCCAGCAGCAAGATTTGTGGCCCATTACCATGAGGAAAGGGTAACCAGTGGTGCACAAACATTGTAAATACCACCGATATTAATCTGTTTATTGTCCCCTGCTATTCTTACTACAACTATTTACATATTGTTAAAACACAGCTGATAATATAACACATGAAATGTCTATCTTTTTTCAATCTTTTTGAGTGCGATGTTTACTGTTCATTTCAAAAAAAAAAAATTGTTGATGTTGTTCAATTACTTTGTTCTCACTTTTGTTTGTTTATTTCACTTGCTTTGGCAAGGTAAACATACAGTATGTTTCCCATCCCAATAAAACCCATTGAATTGAGAGGCAGAGAGAAAGAGGCTGAGAGCATGAGTGAAGAGAGAGTTGGGGAGATAAAGTCCTTTCCCATCAATGTTCTGTTCCCTATCAAAGTAGTGTAACACAAACAGCTTCTCTGCTGGCCTTGGATACCAGATTCACAACACGTGGTTTTCCATTTTGCACCAGAAATACGTTTTTACGCTGCTCATTATTACGCACACCTGTCACCATCGTTATGCGTATCAGCGCCTCATCAGACTCACCTGGACTCCATCACCTCTCTGATTAACTTCCCTATATATGTCACTCTCTTTGGTTCCTTCCTCAGGTGTTATTGACTCTGTTTGTGTTCCATGTCTGTACACTACTTGTGGTTCTTGTTTTGGTCTATGTTTGTTTATTTATTAAATATTCACTCCCTGTACTTGCTTCCCGACTCCCAGCGTACACGTTACCGCTTGTTTCTTAGCAGTGTAAGTTGTGTTTCAGTCATTGTTTATTTCTAGCAGGCTCAGTAAAATTGGATGAAAAAAGAGAAAATAAACTAATATGAGACGTTTAGACTAGGGTCGTTAAGTAGGGCACTGAAAAGTTTTGACACAGAAATTAGTTTCTTATTTGAAGAGATCAGGAAGTACCTTGTAGCTTCAATCAGTTTCTCAAAATTTCCCCAGAACTCAAATGGGTTTCACTTGAAATGAAACAGAATGAATGAGCGGTCAGGCTGGTTCCACCAGGCTAGCATTTTCCAGATTGCGAGGCTTGAAGCCAGAAACAAGGACGCTGATGGAATTAAAACATGAAACTATTGTAGGCAGCCTCCCTGTAGGCAAGAATACTATGGACTCTGCCAGGCCCAGTGCCAATAGGTCTAGGCTGCTTCTTAAATGGCACCCTTTTCCCTATGTAGTGTACTACTTTTGACTCTAAGGGCCCTGGTTAAAAGTGGTGCAGTACATAGCGATAGGGAATAGGGTTCCATTTGGGACACTACATAGAGATTGGGAATAGGGTTCCATTTGGGACACAGACCTAGAGAACAAGGCACAGGAGGTTATCAGGGTCATGTAAGGGAAGCACCCAGGTGGCAGACAGACAGTGGGTGTTTTAAGGGGAAGGTTCTGATATGTCTGTGCTGCCCTCAACAGGCTACAGTTGGTCTGTATTGAACCATTTGGTTAAATGTCTGTTCCAAAGGTCACCATATTCCCTAGATAGTGCACTAATTCTGACCATGACCCGCGATATGCAACTTTTCAGGGAAGTCAGGAACCAATACACGCAGTCAGTCAGGAAAGCAAAGGCTAGCTTTTTCAAACAGAAGTTTGCATCCTGTAGCTCTAACTCCAAAATGTTTTGGGACACTGTAAAGTCCTCGGAGAACAAGACCACCTCCTCCCAGCTGCCCACTGCACTGAGGCTAGGTAACACGGTCACCACCGATAAATCTACGATAATCAAGAATTTCAATAAGCATTTCTATACGGCTGGCCATGCTTTCCTCCTGGCTACCCCAACCCCGGCCAACAGCTCCGCACCCCCCGCAGCTACTTGCCCAAGCCTCCCCAGCTTCTCCTTCACCCAAATACAGATAGCAGATGTTCTGAAAAAGCTGCAAAACCTGGACCCATACAAATCAGCTGGGCTAGACAATCTGGACCCTCTCTTTCTGAAATTATCAGCCGCCATTGTTGCAACCATTATTACCAGTCTGTTCAACCTCTCTTTTGTATCATCCGAGATCCCTAAAGATTGGAAAGCTGCCGCGGTCATCCCCCTCTTCAAAGGGGGTGACACTCTAGACCCAAACTGTTGTAGACCTAAATCCACCCTGCCCTGCCTTTCTAAAGTCTTCAAAAGCCAAGTTAATAAACAGATCACTGACCATTTCGAATCCCACCGTACCTTCTCCGCTGTGCAATCCGGTTTCCGAGCTGGTCACGGGTGCACCTCAGCCACGCTCAAGGTACTAAATGATAGCATAACCGCCATCGATAAAAGACAGTACTGTGCAGCCATCTTCATCGACCTGGCCAAGGCTTTCGACTCTGTCAATCACCGTATTCTTACCAGCAGACTCAATAGCCTTGGTTTCTCAAATGACTGCCTCGCCTGGTTCACCAACTACTTCTCAGACAGAGTTCAGTGTGTCAAATCGGTTGGCCTGTTGTCCGGGCCTCTGGCAGTCTCTATGGGGGTACCACAGGGTTCAATTCGCGGACTGACTCTTTTCTCTGTATATATCAACGATGTCGCTCTTGCTGCGGGTGATTCCCTGATCCACCTCTATGCAGACGACACCATTCTGTATACATCTTGCCCTTTGGACACTGTGTTAACTCGCCTCCAAACAAGCTTCAATGTCATACAACACTCCTTCCGTGGCCTCCAACTGCTCTTAAACGTTAGTAAAACCAAATGCATGCTTTTTAACCATTCGCTGCCCACACCCGCCCGCCCGACTAGCATCACTACTCTGGACGGTTACGACTTAGAATATGTGGACAACTACAAATACCTAGGTGTCTGGCTGTAAACTCTCCTTCCAGACTCATATTCAACATCTCCAATCCAAAATTTAATCTAGAATCGGTTTTCCTATTTCGCAACAAAGCCTCCTTCCCTCACGCCACCAAACATATCCTAGTAAAACTGACTATCCTACCGATCCTCAGCTTCGGCGATGTCATTTACAAAATAGCTCCCAATACTCTACTCAGCAAACTGGAAGCAGTCTATCACAGTGCCATCTGTTTTGTTACCAAAGCCCCCTTATACCACCCACCACTGCGACCTGTATGCTGTATGCTCTAGTCGGCTGGCCCTCGCTACATATTCGTTGCCAGACCCACTGGCTCCAGGTCATCTATAAGTCTATGCTAGGTAAAGCTCCGCCTTATCTCAGCTCACTGGTCACGATAACAACACCCACCCGTAGCACGCACTCCAGCAGGTATATCTCACTGGTCATCCCCAAAGCCAATACCTCCTTTGGCCGCCTTTCCTTCCAGTTCTCTGCTGCCAGTGACTGGAACGAATTGCAAAAAATCGCTGAAGCTGGAGACTTATATTTCCCTCATTAACACAGCTAACCGATCACTGCAGCTGTACGTAGCCCATCTGTAAATAGCCCATCCAATCTACCTACCTCATCCCCATATTGGTTTTTATTAACTTTTCTGCTCATTTGCACACCAGTATTTCTACTTGCATCATCATCTGCACATCTATCACTCCAGTGTTAATTTTCCAAATTGTTATTACTTCCTATTTATTGCCTTACCTCCTTACACTCCTTGCACACACTGTATATAGACTTCCTTTTTTTCTATTGTGTTATTGACTGTAAGCTTGTTTATTCCATGTGTAACTCTGTTGTTGTTTGTGTCACACTGCTTTGCTTTATCTTGGCCAGGTCGCAGTTGTAAATGAGAACTTGTTCTCAACTAGCCTACCTGGTTAAATAAAGGTAAAATAAAAAAATATATATAGGGTGCCATTTGGGATGCACTATATGAGTGTGTTGGGAAGAGGGGGAAGGGTCTGTAATTTCTTCTTGGTAGGGCAACGATACACTTCCTGTACGGATCCACTGGTCCAATATGTTTCCACCCAAAGGAGAATCTCTAGCAGCATGTGTGCTATACTGTTCTCTTCACCTCCCTGTCCTCTTCATTCCTTCTCTTTTCCCTCCAGTCCCCATCTCAATGAGACTAGCCTGTAGGGGAGAGTGGGTTTTGTTGAGCCATTTTTTACATTCAGCATCACTACGTCAAGGGAAGTATAGTATTCTTTCTAACAACGATATCTATATATATATTTCAGGAAGTTGTGTATCCCTGGAAATAATCAGAATTCATGTAAACATGGATATATCTGGGCTGCTGCCTCTTCCTCTTTCTCATCCCTGTTCTCTTTATTCTCCTCCTCCAAGGTCTGTAACTTTCTCAGTGAGACCAACCTGTATAGATAATGTTACAAAAGTAACAGTAAACCAACACCCAAGTGTTTTTTCTTTGGTTCATTTGTGTTCGCTCTCTGCTTATGTGTGTTTCTAGAGGGGCCAGGTGAGCAAGAGGAGATGGAGCGGGGAGGAGGAGGAAGAGGAGGTCCAGCCGCGGGTGGAGAGGTCCTGAGTGGGGAGGAGGAGTTGAGTGAGGAGGAAAAGACCAGAAGGAGAGCAGAGAGACGCAGGGCTAAGAGAAAGGTGAGTAGAACACACACACACCTGTACTATGTCACACCTATACCACATCATAATCAACCTGGTAACACTTCAAATGAAGTTGCTCTTATACCTGTACCCTGGAATAACACTGTCATTACTACAGTAACACTGTTGCTACATAGTCATTAACAAATGTCTGTGTAAATGTTAGTGAGTTAATAATTAATGACGTAATAGAGTGGAGTAATGGAGTTGGTTTTTGGTATTGCACCAGAGGAATAAGGAACCAGTGACTATCTCTGTCATACCTGGTCCACCTGTCATTATCTCTGTCCTACCTGGTCCACCTGTCATTATCTCTGTCCTACCTGGTCCACCTGTCATTATCTCTGTCCTACCTGGTCCACCTGTCACACACCTGTCCTCCTTACCCTCCCTCAACACCCCTTTACCATTCTCTCTTTACAGAGACAGAAAGAACGAAAGAAACTGGAGAAGGAGGAGAAGAGCGCGGATGCTGAGCAGGAGGAGGGAGGAGTAGCGTCAGAGTCTGAGAGTGAAAGTGAGGAGGAGAAGAGGGAGGTAGAGAGGGTAGTACCTCCTGCCAAGAACAAGCCCACGCCTCCTCTCGCTGTGTCTGGGAACAAGAGCAACCGCCAGCCCTCTGTCAGGACCCCAGAGGAGGTAGGGGAGGGAGGGAGGGAGGGAAGGACATGGAAGGCAGGGAGGTATGGAGGGGAGGATACACCAGAGAAACTAATAGATATAGGATGATAGAAAGTATTTGACGTCTCTTTCTGTCTATTATATCTGCGTCCCAAATGGCACCCCATTCCCTATATAATGCCCTACTTCTGACCAGAGCTATATGATTCTATGGGCCCTGGTCATAAGTAGTGCACTATAAGTGCCGTCTTGATTTCCTAAAGTCCCTTTAATGTGAATATTATATCTCCTCCTTCTCTAGGAGCCAGAGTGGGACGTCCGCAGTGCGTTTGTGGCCAACGCTGCCAGTCACATCAGACCCAAAGCCAGGACCAGTTCAGGCCGCGCCTCTAGAGAGAACAAGGAGAACGAGGCTAGGACCAGCGAGGTGCGGAGGGCTGGACACACACATGCACGTTCATACACACACACACAAAGAGGCAGTGTTAACTGAGTTGTCTCATTTCAGGTGGAGAGTTCAGCCCCTGTGAAGAAGAAGGGAGTCTCACTAACAGGTGACATTAACACCATTGTCTCAGAATAATTATTTATATTCACAGAAATGACCCCAGTTTAGCATTGTATGTGTGTGTTCTCCTCCAGAGAAGGGTATTCAGCTGTTTAAGCAGGGCCAGTACTCTCAGGCTGTGGACATGTTCTCTGAGGCTATCCACTGTGACCCCAAAGACCACAGGTACACCTTAAAGCTTGACCTCTGACCCTAAATACAACGCATCGCACCACTATGCTCTCTGACCTGAAATTAGATTTCTATCAACTTGTGTTTCCATGTGTCCATGTGTCCTCTCTCTCTGTATCTTTCTCTCTCAGGTTCTTTGGGAATCGTTCATACTGCTACTGGTGTCTGGAGCTCTACCCCTCTGCCCTATCAGATGCTCAGAAGTCCATCCAGCTCGCCCCTGATTGGCCAAAGGGATACTTCCGCAAGGGGAGTGCACTAATGGGGTTGAAAGTCAGTGTCTGAGCTCTCTACTGTCAACGTGGACATTGCTGTGTGTGTGTCTGTCTGTGAAATCTGACTCTCATCTCTCCCCTCCCTCTCTCCCCCTCTTCCTCCACTCTTCTCTCTCCAGCGGTATGGTGAGGCAGAGAGGGCCATGCAGCAGGTGTTGAAGCTGGATCAGGACTGTGAGGAGGCCTCCACTGAGCTCTTCAACTGCAAGGTCCTGCAGCTCATGGTGAGGGGAGACAGGGGTCAAATCAAATTGTATTAGTCACATGCGCCGAATACAACAGCCCCAAATCAACAATGCAGTTTAAAAAATGAATAAGAAGAAATAAAAGTAACAAGTGATTAAAGAGCAGCAGTAAAATAACAAAACTATATACGGGGTACTGTACAGAGTCAATGTGCGGGGCACCGGTTAGTTGAGGTAATGTGTACATGTAGGTAGAGTTATTTAAGTGACTATGCATAGATGATAACAACAGAGAGTAGCAGCGGTGTAATGCAAATAGTCTGGGTTGATTACCTGTTCAAGAGTCTTATGGCTTGGGGGTACAAGCTGTTTAGAAGCCTCTTAGACTTGGCCCTCCGGTACCGCTTGCCCTGCGGTAGCAGCGAGAACAGTCTATGACTAGGGTGGCTGGAGTCTTTGACAATTTTTAGGGCCCTCTGACACCGCCTGGTATAGAGGTCCTGCATGGCAAGAAGCTTGGCCCCAGTGATTTACTGGGCCGTACGCATTACCCTCTGTAGTGCTTGCGGTCGGAGGCCGAGCAGTTGCCATACCAGGCAGTGATGCAACCAGTCAGGATGCTCTCGATGGTGCAGCTGTAGAACCTTTTGAGGATCTGAGGACCCATGCCAAATCTTTTCAGTCTCATGAGGGGAAATAGGTTTTGTCGTGCCCTCTTCACGACTGTCTTGGTATGCTTGGACCATGTTAGTTTGTTGGTGATGTAGACACCAAGGAACTTGAAGCTCTCAACCTGCTCCACTCCACTACAGCCTTGTTGGTGAGAATGGGGGTGTGCTCGGTCCTCTTTTTCCTATAGTCCACAATGATCTCATTTGTCTTGATCATGTTGAGGGAGAGGTTGTTGTCCTGGCACCACACACCTCATCCCTATAGGCTGTCTCGTCGTTGTCGGTGATCAGTGCTACCACTGTTGTCATCGGCAAACTTAATGATGGTGTTGGAGTCGTGCCTGGCCGTGCAGTCATGAGTGAACAGGGAATACACCCCTGAGAGGCCCCCGTGTTGAGGATCTGCGTGGCGGATGTGTTGTTACCTACCCTTACCACCTGGGGGCGGCCCGTCAGGAAGTCCAGGATCCAGTTGCAGAGGGAGGTGTTTAGTCTCAGGGTCCTTAGCTTATTGATGAGCTTTGAGGGAACTATGATGTTGAACGCTGAGCTGTAGTCAATGAATAGCATTCTCACATAGGTGTTCCTTTTGTCCAGGTGGGAGAGGGCAGTGTAGAGTGCAATAGAGATTGCATCATCTGTGGATCTGTTAGGGCGGTATGCAAATTGGAGTGGGTCTAGGGTTTCTGGGATAATGGTGTTGATGTGAGTCATGACCAGCCTTTCAAAGCACTTCATGGCTATAGATGTGAGTGCTACAGGTCGGTAGTCATTTAGGCAGGTTACCTTAGTCCCTGTGCCCAAGAACACTATGGTGGTCTGCTTAAAACATGTTAGCTTGTCTGGTAGGCTCGTGTCACTGGGCAGCTCTCGGCTGTGCTTCCCTTTGTAGACTGTAATGGTTTGCAAGCCCTGCCACATCCAACAAGCGTCAGAGACGGTGTAGTACAATTCAATCTTAGTCCTGTATTGACGCTTTGCCTGTTTGATGGTTCGTCGGAGGGCATAGCGGGATTTCTTATAAGCTTCCGTGTTAAGAGTCCTGCTCCTTGAAAGAGGCAGCTTTAGCCTTTAGCTCAGTGTGGATGTTGCCTGTAATCCATGGTTTCTGGTTGGGGTATGTACGTACGGTCACTGTGGGGACAACGTCATCGATGCACTTATCGATGAAGCCAATGCTATTGGAGGAATCCCGAAACATATTCCAGTTGTGCTAGAAAAACAGTCCTGTAGCTTAGCATCTGCTTCATCTGACCACTTTGTTATTGATTGAGTCGGCGCTTCCTGCTTTAATTTTAGCTTGTAAGCAGGAATCGGGAGGATAGAATTATGGTCAGATTTGCCAAATGGAGCAGGCGAGGGAGAGCTTTGTATGTGTCTCTGTGTGTGGCGTATAGGTGGTCCAGAGTTTTTTTTTTCCCCCCTCTGGTTGCACATTTAACATGCTTATAGAAATTTGGTAAAACTGATTTAAGTTTCCCTGCATTAAAGTCCCCAGCCACTAGGAGCGCCGCCTCTGGGTGAGCGTTTTCCTGTTTGCTTATGGCGGAATACAGCTCATTCAGTGCGGTCTTAGTGCCAGCGTCAGTCTGTTGTGGTATGTAAGACAGCTTTGAAAAATACAGATGAAAAATCTCTAGGTAGATAGTGTGGTCTGTAGAATATTATGAGATACTCTACTTCAGGTGAGCAAAACCTTTAGACTTCCTTAGTTATCGTGCACCAGCTGTTATTTACTAATATAAATAGTTGCCGCCCCTTGTCTTACCAGACGTCGCTGTTCTATACTTTCGATACAGCGTATAACCAGCCAGCTATATGTTGATAGTGTCATCGTTCAGCCACGACTCCGTGAAGCATAAGATATTACAGTTTTGAATGTCCCGTTGGTAGTTTAATATTCCGCGTAGGTCATCGATTTTATTTTCAAGAGATGTTTGCTAACAGAATGGAAGGAAGGAACTTTATTAGATCGCCTACGATTGGGTCAGGCTCTAGTCTTTTGTTATTGGATAACTTTGGTGTTGATTGGTGAACTTGTCTGCTTTTTTGTCTTTTCTGTTTTGTTTCTGAGATCTGCACTGATCAATTCATCTCTCTCTCTCTCTCTCTCTCGTAGGATCTGGGTTTTGAGGAGGGGCAGAGTGTGTTGCTGTTGGAGAAGTTTACCACGGTGCAGGCTGCTCTCGGAACCCCTGAGGCTGTCAGAGGTATAGGGACAGGCTGCTCTACCAGACCCCACCACAGGGGGCATAGGATAGACAGGCTGTACTAACAGACCCCACCACAGTGGGCATTGATTTCTGATTGACCAAATATACAACAACAAAATAGAAATACTTACTGTACATCTAACATTGGTTTGTTGTGAGCATTCGCTATAATGTTTCATAGTGAAGTGAACCTTTTCCTCTTCCTTCTGCAGTGGTGGACCTCTCCTCCTCTGAGGACTCTACTGGGTGAGTATGTTTAACTCTGGGTATCATACCTGGGTTTAGTGCGACTCTATACCATGCTAGTCTACTGAAGTCTAGGCATTAGCTCAAGGTGCTGACATAAATCTCCAAGTCTAAGACAAGGTTATTTCATCATTACAGACCAGCTTAGTTCACTGAAATCACCCCCAGTCTGTTGTTTGTTATTTGTCATCTAAATGGCCCTATAATACATCATTTAGTTTACATCCCTACAGTTATTGAAGCTATAGACTGTCCCAAATGGCCCCCTATTCCAGGGTTTCTGTTATGAAAATGTGGTGCTGGACATTCGCCAGGAAGCATTTGAATTTACCAGACCTTTGAGATATTTACCGGAACCCATATGCATTGGGTGCGTAACCTGATTAGGGCATCCACCCACAGTGCTCAGAATGACAGAAATCACATTTAAATTATGGTAATTCATATTAACAGAACATGCAATGTGTGGTACTTCTTACCAAATTCTGATGCACACTTTGAAGATGTTAGAATAACTGTCCACATGTACTTTTCCTCAACCAACCAATAATTTTTTTAACCTTTATTTAACTAGGCAAGTCAGTTAAGAACAAATTCTTATTTTCAATGACGGCCTAGAAACAGTGGGTTAACAGTGGGACGACAGATTTTTACCTTGTCAGCTCGGGGATTCGATCTTGCAACCTTCCGTTTACCAGTAGTCCTGCGCTCTAACCACTAGGCTACCTGCTGCCCCTAGCCTGTCAGTCTACTCTCCCACATAGTAGAAAAGTTTAACTGTTCTATTGGTTAGCTTGTCGAGAAAGAAATAGCCTATACCAAACAGACTCTGGGACAGTTGTGGGTAAATAGATCCCAAATGCATACAACCAGTAGGACTAGGCATGTTAAAAAAACATTAAAAAGTAATTAATCTGATGCAGATCAGTGGTTGCCAACCTCGATTTCCAAGTCGATCACCAAGCATTTCTGTGAAAAACCCAACGATAATTCTTGAGTTCCTATTTTTTTCCCGTTTCTCGCTGTTTATGGTAGGTGCACTTGATTCAGCAGCCCTAGCGCCGGGAAGGCACAGTGTTTCCATTTTAAACCATTTCATGTGTCTGAAGGTAGATCTCCTCCTGCTCAGCATGCCCAGAGAGCAAATCAAGTGCACCTGTAGGCCTACCGCTGGCCAGTCAGATAGCTCAGATCACCGTGTCTGCACAGTTTCCTCGCTCCATAGACTGTAAAAAGCAGCCTTGAACTCACAGAAAAGTTTATCATATGAGATTTCAAAACGTTTAAAACCATGAGTAGACAGACTCAACGAATACAGCAAAGAGCTGCTGTTTTTACGAGTAAGTTCATGTTTAAGTTGTTATTCAGCACTGTCAACACTTAGTTCATCAGTTTTATAAGCCATGAAATGCGAGTGTTTCGATAAGCTTGCGTTGTTATTATTTCTCTGGTCATAGGAGTAACAATGTTAATTGGTTCATGAGGCAGAAGTAATGCAGTGCGACTTAAGCCTCGCCAGCAGCTGAAGCTTGTATCCCCTTTTCTCAGCTGAGGGAGGGAGAGAGGAGGGATGGTGAGTCGGTTGAGAGGCAGCCTCACCGCTGCTCCTTTCCTCCCCTCAGACTGACAATCAGATGCAGGCCATCAGTACAGTAAATATATATATATATTATGCTCACTCAGCTGTGCCTCGCAAGTAATAGAACAAATTATCTATTACCAGTGTGATCATATACCTACAATTTTGAAATATATATTTTTTTAAATGGTCTGAGAAGAACAACATTGTCAGGCCAATTCAAGCGCAGCCTATATGCAGTGATAATATATAGGGCCTACTGCACAAACCTCATTGCAACAGAACTGTTTTTAATTAGTTAATGTTGCATAGGCTTATGTTGAAGTCATGTTTAAAAAAAATCTGAGCGGTAGATCTCGGCTTGCATTTGGACTCAAAGTGATCTGGACTCAGAAAAGGTTGTTGACCACGGGTTTAGATTAAAATGTTTAACTATTATTTATTCACAAGTGCAGCAATGTGCACAAGGCAGTAGGCTATGTGTGAATGTTTGTTACATAATGCAATTAGCTGGAAAACACCATTGTCAAAAGGTTACCGCAAATGCAAGTGGTTTCATGTGACCGAGATGAAAATACCAGTTATAAATGTTGAAAGAGGGGACATCTGAAATGCAACGACTAGTATGGGTTGCTAGTATGGCTAGGATTGTGCCTTTGTCTACTGGACGATGAAAGAAAGTTGATATAAAATAATTGCCTCCACGGATATGGTCTGATTTTGGCTAGGCTACTTTGACGCAAAGTATAACACGCCTAATAATGTGTAGTAAAACCAGGGGTTGGAACCGGTTCGGGGAACAGAACCGAAAACGAAGAACATAACCAGAACCGAGAACGAAAGTGATCTATGTGGTTCCGGAACAGAACCGTTATTTTAAAAGCATGAGAACCGGTTAATTAAGTTCTTTTACTTTCCGGGCATTTTTTTTCCAGTCCCACCAAAATGCAACAAAGTGCCTATGCAAAACCCTCAGTCTGTCACTCAGAAACTTAATCCAGTGTCTGCCTGCCAGCTGAATATCTTTTGTGTGTGTGTGTGTAGGCTAATTGCCTCTCCCTCCGAAGCATAATCTACTGTAGCTACTGACGTTACACGCTTGATTTAAAATGTGTTTTATTAGAAAATAATGGATTAACCTTTTCAATGCTAGTTAAGGATACTATAGTACTATAGACATTATTTATAGTACTATAGACATTACATTTTATTTTCATTCTGGTGCTCCCCTGCACACGCAAGCTTGTTAGCTAGCTCTGGTCTAGCTCTCAAACTCTAGGCAGAATTATGTGTATTCAGAAGACTTTAATGTCCTCTGAGAGGCAATTCATTTAGCAGCAGTCATAAAACATATCATATATTAAAAATAAATAGCAAAGGATATTTTCAAGCAAATAGGCCGGGTACTACAGTTTCCTAGTGTACTGTAATAGAACTGAGAGTCATGATCAAGGGCTAGTTCTGGTCCGACGTTAGTTAAGCCAACTCTCTAAAGTTCAGACATTCAAAGTTCCTTCATAGAAGCTTCTCCTCCGCAGGTATGATTCTGTGGGCCTAATTCAGATAATGCATGTCATCACAACAACATGCCCAGGGCTTTATGACCAGCTCCCTTCTCACCCGTGTATTTTCAGTCACATCTCGCGTCCTCCACTACACGTGTCTGTCCAACGTATGTACATAGCTGGCCCACTTCATAGCAAGCTGCTCTATCCATTGGTGAAGCCATTTAATGTTGAGCTAAATGTAAAAAAAAAAAACAACCGAACCGGTTCAGAACATTATTTTTCTGGTCGGAACAGTGGAACGGAACAAACAAAATAATGGTTCTGTTCAGAACAAAACGATTTGAAAATGTATTTGAAACGTTCAGGTTTCAATCAATTAAGTATATGTTTTCCATCTCATTGAAAAGTGGTGTGTGACGTGGTGATGAAGCCTGCCTTTCATTGCCTATACATTTGCTGTTTGAGATGCTGTAGCAGCAGCACTCGCGCTGTCTATAGGCCCTGGTCAAAAGTAATGAACTATGTAGTGAATAGGGTGCCATTTAGGTTGCATCCATAATGTTGTGGTGTTATAATGTTGGGATGGATGTGTTTTTCACCATGGTCGCCTTCCTCCTCTCCTCTTGTCCTCAGGTCTCCATGTCCTTCTCTCTGGGTGGGGAACGTCACCGTGGACCTCACTGAGAAGCACATATGGGACCTTTTCAAAACGTACGACCACCCCATTTCCATCTGTTTTAGTTCAATACTATGACATTTATCTCTGTTTGCTGAGTTGGAATGGGGATCATTATTCTTTTACGTTCTAATTCTATGTTCTTTACTGTAGGTGTGGTGAAATCGAGAGTATCAGAGTTCTACATGAGAGATTCTGTGCCTTTGTCAACTTCAAGAATGCAAACATGGCTGCTCGCGCCTTGGAGAGGCTCCAGGTGAGTGGTGGGATGAAACATAATGCTGTCAAATGCTTTTAACTATGTGAGATGTGCTTTCAATTATTTAACTTTAGGAGTTTGTACTTTTGGGACTATGCTTTTGGTTCTATTGTACGATTGGAACTATGCTATTAGGTCCATTGTACATTTGGGACTATGCTATTGGTTCCATTGTACTTTTGGGACTATGCTTTTGGTTCCATTGTACTTTTGGACTATGCTATTGTACTTTTGGGACTATGCTTTTGGTTCTATTGTACGATTGGAACTATACTATTGGTTCCATTTTACTTTTGGGACTATGCTATTGGGTTCCATTTTACTTTTGGGACTATGCTTTTGGTTCCATTGTACTTTGGGTACATTTTTATTTAACCAGGCAAGTCAATTATTAATAACAAATTATTATTTACAATGACGGTGAGGCTAAAGGCCTCCTGTGAGTACGGATAACCCCCAAAAAGCAGTTTAAATCTAATTAACATATTAATCCAAATCGTCAAAAAATCGGTCAGTTTAAGCTAGAGATATCATTCCACCGCATCCGCCGATGTCGCACTTGCGCATCTGCGGTGAAAGGTGGCAGAGCTAGAGCGATGTTTGTCAGACCATGAGACATCCTGAAAAACGGAAACATAAAACATATATTTAAAAAACATCATTCAAAATAAGTTTGACTAAAAGGACAACACAGACAGAAGACACTGGCAACAGCTCAAATACACCAGCAAACAAACCGTGTGTGTGTGTGTGTGTGTGTGTGTGTAGTGTAAAACAAAATAGTTCCTTACAATGTAACTGGTGACATGGGGTGACAACCTGTTCATCTATTTGTCCTTTGAACTCCTCCAGGGACACCAGGTCCTGGAGTTATAGGTTGGTTAATTCAAAATCAGGGGGCTGAGTAATGAAAGGGACTGTTAGCATAAAACAAGATTGAGATCTGAGCTTGTATTATGTGTTCTCATTTTGAGCTAGAAGAGCAGTTTTTCTTAAATGAATAAGAATGTACCAGTGTTTGAGCCTGCGTGTTGCTACTGATGTCCACCTGACAGCACTGTAGAGATCACAATGGTCAGTTAGACGTCACTGCATGATACAGAGTCAAGAGCCTTCAGTGTAGAGCTTGAGTCTTGCACATAAATAGTATCAACATTGTCCAACACAGAGAAATGTACAATGATTCAACTCCTTTCTGGCAGCACAGGAAAAACAAGCTTTGTTATTGGTTCCATTGTACTTTTGGGACTATGCTATTGGTCCTATTGCATGTATTTTGAATGTGCCTGCTGTTTGTCCTCCTGTCCAGGGGGTGGAGCTGGAGAACACCAGGCTGGTGATCAGGTACCCAGACCGCTGGATGCAGAGAACCCCTCCCTCTCCTCAGAGGACCAACCCTATAGGCCTCAACACCTCCTCAGCTTCACAGTACGCCTACACAGGGTAAGGACATCCATCTGTCATTCAAAACATCATTATGAGTCATTCTAAAGTGTTACCAATCAACTCATATAAACTTTTTAAATGTACAAAATGCGGGAAGCAGGAGCACAGGTGCATGTGCTTGTGTTTTCATACTGTTTGTCTCTCTCTCTCCCAGGACCAGGAGGATGGCTCCCATCAATGGTGACGAGTGTTTCTTCTGGAGGACCACCGGTTGTTTCTATGGTGACAAGTGTCGCTTCAAACACAAGCCTGACCAGAGAGGAAGAGACAGGAAACCATGGCAACCCTGACCACCACGCAGCGACTGGATAGTAGAGCAGGAGGAGAATGATGAAGAACAAGGAAGAGGATGAGGGACTGTGTTCCTGCTTTAAAAGGAACAAGAGGCTTGGAGGGGGTGTAGTCCTCTGGCACAGATCACAGACAGAACACTGGACATATATAATGCGTATGTGAAGTGTCAATCAAAGTGATGAGGAGGGCTCCTCTGATTTCCTTCCCCCTCTCCCTCGGCCTGAGCTGTGAAACATGTCATCATTGATGTCAGATTATGGAGAGGATGTCATCATTAGAACCTTGAAGGGATCTTTGCCCAGAGAACCGCCTTTATGATGACCATGTTGTAGACACTAAGGGGGCTGACATCTGTTGTTATCATGTGTTTTACTGTGTATGTATGTATGGTCATGTGACTGGACATGTGACCTGAATGTGTGACCCCTTGTGATGTCACTTTGAGACTCACTGCCAGCCTGATGCCATAGGGTGCCAAGTAATTGCCCCTACAGGGGATAAATAAACAATGCTTTTTCATTGAATATAGGGCATGTTCCAGGCAGACTAAATTGCAGTCACCGGCCTTCTCTCACAACACCTGGATAGGTGTTTGTTTAAGATGTCAGCTAACCCAATCATGATATTGCAAACTGATGCACGACTGCACAGTCAATGACGTGGCACGCAACCACGAGTCAGCCTGGAACGTCACCAGTGTCCATGGGGTGTTCTAACACCCACACGAGACCACCTTAAATGAAACAAGTAGTGTGCTACTGTGGATATTGGAAGAAGACCCATAACACCTTCCTAATACCCCCTTTTGCCCTCAGAACAGCCTCTATTCGTTGGGGCATGGACTCTGGTGTCGAAAGCGTTCCACGGGGATTCTGGCCCATGTTAAATCCAATGCTTCCCACAGTTGTGTCAAGTTTGTTGGATGTTCTTTGGGTGGTGGACCATTCTTGATACACACGGGATCTGTTGAGCATGAAAAACCCAAAGCAGTGCACCTGGCACCTACTACCATACCCCGTTCAAAAGCACTTCAATCTTTTGTCTTGCCCATTCACCCTCTGAAAGGCATACATACACAACCCATGTCTCAATGCTTAAAAATACTTATTTAACCTGTCTCCTCCCCTTCATCTACACTGATTGAAGTGGATTTAACAAGTGACATCAATAAGGGATCATAGCCTTCACCTGGATTCACCTGGTCAGTTAATGTCATGGAAATAGAGGGGTTCCTAATATTTTGCACACTCAGTGTCTTTTCAGTGGACTAGTACATGTCTGTTCAGTGGACTCGTACATGTCTGCTCAGTGGACTAGTACATGTCTGTTCAGTGGACTCGTACATGTCTGCTCAGTGGACTAGTACATGTCTGCTCAGTGGACTAGTACATGTCTGTTCAGTGGACTCGTACATGTCTGCTCAGTGGACTCGTACATGTCTGTTCAGTGGACTAATTCAATTGAAGTTGGAGTACATAATGATTGATTGAGAGCGTCAATGTAAAATGACAATCTGTCTGTATCCTCTCAGCATGTGGGGAGCTGTGTGTATAAATGACTTACTGTTTTATTATGTCAATCAGTTGTATTAATTAAAAATAAAATACAGTTGTATCAAATCAGATGCAGTTTCATTATTAAATGTAATTTTTATCTGTATCTTTATCCGCTGCCACGTGGCGTATATTTACATTTCCCTCTCTGATTGTGTTGTCTGAATTCACTCATCGAGTGACAATTAAAGAAAAAAAACGACATTGATGAAAGATATGAATCCCTCTACCCATGGCAAAGACAGACCGTATCTAGGAAAACGATTTAGGCTTTGCCTGTTCCTCTCTGCCCCAGTCCTTTCTGTCGGTGTCCCTTTTCTCCACCCTTCCCGAAGTGTGCAGTAACAATTAATCACACTCACACACAGAGAGGCAGTGTTAACTGAGTTGTCTCATTTCAGGTGGAGAGTTCAGACCCTGTGAAGAAGAAGAGAGTCACTAACAGGTGACATTAACACCATTGTCTCAGAATGATTATTTATATTCACTGAAATGACCCCAGTTTAGCATTGTATGTGTGTGTTCTCCTCCAGAGAAGGGTATTCAGCTGTTTAAGCAGGGCCAGTACTCTCAGGCTGTGAACATGTTCTCTGAGGCTATCCACTGTAACCCCAAAGACCACAGATACACAGCACCTTAAAGCTTGACCTCTAACATCTAACCCAAAACACCACAGGTACACAACATAAAATACCACTATACTCTCACCTGAAATTAGATTTGTGTAATCCAAACTATTTCTATGTCGCTCTCTCTCTCGCTCTCTGACTCTCTGGTTCTTTGGGAATAATTGATACAGCTACGGGTGTTTGGAGCTCTACTCCTCTGACTTATCAGATGCTCAGAAGTCCATCCAGCTTGCTACTGATTGGCCAAAGTGATGCTTCCACAAAGTGAGTGCACTAACAGGGTTGAAGTTCACTATCTGAGCTATCTACTGTGAACGTGCACAATTCTTTGTGTGTGTCTGTCAGAAATCTGACTCTCTCCATCTCTCTTCCTCCCCTCTTCTCTCCAGCGGTATGGTGAGGCCAAATCAAATTTTATTTGTCACATACACATGGTTAGCAGATGTTAATGCGAGTGTAGCGAAATGCTTGTGCTTCTAGTTCCGACCATGCAGTAGTATCTAACAAGTAATCAAACAAATTCACAACAACTACCTTATACACACAAGAGTAAAGGAATGAATACGAGTATGTACATATAAATATATGGATGAGCGATGGCTGACCGGCATAGGCAAGATGCAGTAGATAGTATGGAGTACAGTATATACATATGAAATGAGTAATGTAGGATATGTAAACATTATATAAATGGCATCGTTTAAAGTGGCTAGTGATACATTTATTTCATCCAATTATAATTATTAAAGTGGCTAGAGATTTGAGTCGATGGCCGAACGACATAGGCAAGATTCAGTAGATGGTTTAGTGTACAGTGTATACATTTGATATGAGTAATGTCGGATATGTAAACATTATATACAAAATTGTGTACAAAATTGTTTAAAGTGGCTAGTGATACATTTGTTATATCCAATTTCAGTCTCTCGGTCCCGGCTTTTGATGCCATTTAAAACACACTATTTTGCAATAAAGGTCTATAGTAGCTTTAACAGCACTCTGTAGGGTAGCACCATGGTGCAGCTGGATGACAGCTAGCTTCCATCCTCTGGTTACATTGATTTCAATACAAAACCTAGGAGGATCATGGTTCTCGCCCCATTCCATAGACTTACACAGTAATTATGACAAGTTCCGGAGGATGTCCTCCAACCTATTAGAGCTCTTGCAGCATGAACTGACATGTTGTCCACCCAATAAAAGGATCAGATAATTAATCTAGTACTGAAAGCACAAGCTACAGCTATCTAGCACTGCAGTGCATACAATGTGGTGAGTAGTTCACTCAAAGAAATAGAAAGACAATAGCTGAACAGTTTTGAACAAACACATTTCTTCCAAAGAGAGAAATTTCGTAATTGTTTTTCACTTTCACTTACTTAGCCAGCAAATGCAGCCATCTAGTTTAGCCTACTCAAACAGCCTGCTCAAACAGAGGGATGCTATGTTAGCTAGCTGGCTATGACTATCCAACAGAACACTGGAACTCTTCCAAGTCAAGGTAAGGTTTTGGTTTTACTAATTTATTGCCATCGGGGCTCGCCTGTGTAAGTGCTAAACTGCTTACTGACTGTACACAGTAACGTTACGGAATGATTTTAGCGGGATTACTAACGTGTTAGTTCTATTAGCTATTGTAGCGACCCGCACAGACAGCATTGTGTTATGTGTTAGGCTATGTGTTGGTTGTGTTGTGCTTACCAGTACCCAGTGTTCGCAGGGTCCGACATGCCAATCATGGGAATGCCTGGAATGTTCTGATGCCGGGCATCCTGGTGGTTGGCGGAGTGGCGTGGGGGGGAGTTAAGACCAGGTTTAACCACTGTTCACTCTCTTACGTCTGGCCTTCACAAGAGAATGTCACGGTTGTTTTATAGAGTATCCTTCATTTATTTTGCGTGGGTTACGGCCAAACAGTAGCCTGTGTGAACCATAACTTAGTAAACTCAATCCTCTGTCTGGACAGTTGTTCCTTTATGATCTGGCCAGGACATTACACTATGTTGACTATGACGTTACTTTAGCTAATATGGTGACAACGATATAGGGTGTGTGTAGTGGTTTGGCTGGGAAAGTTTTTTTTCGCCTGGTCACATACAGCTGATGTGTTGTGCATTGCTACTATAACAACCTCCACTCTTATGGGAAGGCTTTCCACTAGATGTTGGAACATTGCTGTGGGGACTTGTTTCCATTCAACCACAAGAGCATTAGTGAGGTTGGGCACTGATGTTGGGCGATTAGGCCTGGCTTGCAGTCGGCGTTCCAATTCATCCCAAAGGGTTTCAATGGGGTTGAGGTCTGGGCTCTGTGCAGGCCATTCAAGATCTTCCACACGATCTCGACAAACCATTTCTGTTTGGACCTTGCTTTGTACACGGGGGCATTGTCATGCTGAAACAGGAATGTGTCTTCCACAAACTGTTGCCATAATGTTGGAAGCACAGAATCGTATAGAATATCATTGTATGCTGTAGCTTTAAGATCTCCCTTCACTGGAACTAAGGGATCTAGCCTGAACCATGAAAAACAGCACTACACCATTATTCCTCTTCCACCAAACTTTACAGTTGGCACTGTGCATTGGGGCAGGTAGCGTTCTCCCGGCATCCGCCAAACCCAAATTCGTCCGTCTGACTGCCATAGGGTGAAGCGTGATTCATCACTTCAGAGAACGTGTTTCCACTGCTCCAGAGTCCAATGGTGGCGAGCTTTACACTACTCCAGCCAACGCTTGGCATTGCGCACGATGATCTTAAGAAATGGAAACCCATTTCATGAAGCTCCCGACGAACTGTTCTTGTGCTGAAGTTGCTTCTAGCCGCAGTTCGGACCTCGGTTGTGAGTGTTACAGCCGAGGACAGACGATTTCTACATGCTACGCCCTTCAGCACTCAACAGACCCCGTTCTGTGAGCTTGTGTGGCTTCGCGGCTGAGCCGTTGTTGTTCCACTTCATAATAACAGCACTTACAGTTGAGCAGGTCAGCTCTAGCAGGGCAGAAATTTGACGAACTGACTTGACAAATTGTTGTAAAGTTGGCATCCTATGATGGTGCCACGTTGAAAGTCACTGAGCTCTTCAGTAAGGCCATTCTACTGCCAATGTTTATGGAGATTGCATGGCTGTGCGCTCGATGTTATACATCTGTCAGCAACGGGTGTGGCTGAAATAACCTAATCTACTCATTTGAAGGGGTGTTCACATACATAGTGTCAATGTCCAAAGAAACACATATTTCCTGAGCCTTGTTATATCTCCTAGATGTAGGACAGTCACTTCAAAACATTAGTCCTTATGATACATTTTTTCACTGTCTTTTTGAACCGTTTATGAATGTGTTGTTCAATGCATTTGTATTGTCTATAGCAGTAAAGGCCAAATTCAATATTCTATCAAATCATTTTTAAGTATTTATTTTTACCTAAAGGGGTACTATAATTCAAAATCAAATAGCAACATTTTCCATGGTACGACCACCTTAAAACAATTCCATATGTCAGCTAGTAGAACGACCCCGTCCCCCCCGTCCCCTGACGGCTTAGACTTTTCAGAAACCCAGTGTCAGAGGGAGCAATGTCCAGTACCTAAACACACAAATCAAATCAAATTGTATTTGTCACATGTGCCGAATACAACAGGGGTAGACCTTACTGTGAAATGGTTACTGACAAGCCCTTAAGCAACAATGCAGTTGTTTTTATGTAGGAAAATATTCTATTTTTTAAGTTATAAAAATGCTAAAAAATAAACCTTACAATAAAATAACAGTAACGAAGCAGCAATAAACAATTACATGAAAGTTTATTCAATGCCATTTTCAAAAAACACACATCATGCAGTCACAATAGGACACAATAATCCTAGACAGACAGACTTAGTTATATGCATGTCAGGGCTCACTTTGGGTCCATTGCTCTGAAGATCAGTGAGCTGAAGACATCTCTTTCACACAAGAACACACTGGAAATTCAGAGCAGCTTGGCAAGGCCTTGGCATAATGACAGCTCGCTGTTGTCTGTTGTTTCTAGCTAGCTAGCTAACATTTTTAGCTAAAAGTTAGTTAACTAGCTAGCTCACTAGCTAACGATGGGGTCTTGAAGTAATTCAGCGGTAGCGCATCATATTGTTCACAATCCAGTCCATTCAGAGTAGCTGTGTGATGCACAAAAATGCTTGTTTATTTCTGAATAACAACATCTTCATATCGCTAACAAGCTAGCTGAGCTCACTTGTTCGCTCAATTCAAACGTCAGTTCAACTTAAGTCCCAATAACAGTATTTTTATGTGCGTGACTGGTTAATTCTATATATATTTTTAACATTTTCAAATGTTATTTGACCTATTTTGTATATTTTCATAGGACTAGTAGGGACATATGAAGCCTGGAGGCTGCAGTAGTGTCAGTTCTAGTCTAGAACACTGGAACCAGAGATACTTCCCTTTCATCTGTTCTGGAACCTTCAGTACCACTTTGATGCAGCTGATGAGGAGTGATAGGAATGTGTCACATTTTGCCTCTTGTAAAACATGTAGGCCCACTCCTCAAATAAAGAAATGCAACTACAGTATGCTGACTTTAGACCATTTTCTATTTAGATACAGTAACATCCTTTATGTGACATGCTGTTAATGCCCTGACTAGGCTACTTTTAAAATGTGTCAACCACAGAACTCACAATTAGGCTTTGCCTGCTTCTACTAATACTTACAGTAGACTACTTCTTGTTTCCACGCACTACCAGTAAGTTGACTCTCTAGAGGTACAAGACCTCACCCCTTCACTTCACTCTGTAAGTACTCTTGAAATATAGTTTTGGTAATTTGTTTTTAGTCATAAGTCATATACTTGAGGGTAATGTATCATTTTACTTCTTGTTATGTTTTGAGCTGTGTTTTGGTTGTTAAATCAGGGCCAGTATTCAATCATTTTAATCCCTGCTCCGTGTGCGTGCACGTGTACGGCCCCGTGTGTGGCTGTGAATGACATAGTGGATTTAACTGAGGGCCCTTCAGGACCAGATTGATAGAGAGAAGGGTTGACATCTATACTGTGTAGGATGTGTGTTTTAATTAACCTATTAAGGAGCGGCAGCAGAGGTGTCGGTTTTGGAGAGAGTGGTATGCCCAAAGTAAAATGCCTGCCACTCAGGCCCAGAAACTAGGATATGCACATAATTAGTACTATTGGATCGGAAATACTGAAGTTTCTAAAACTGTTAAAAAAATGTCTGTGTATAACAGAACTGATATAGCAGGTGAAAACCCGAGGAATTTCTGTCTGGATTTTTTTTTTGTGTGACATGCCCTCACTTTCAATAGCTACCTATGGGATTCTCAGTAAAATAGCTCCCAGATTGCAGTACCTATGGCTTCCACTAGATGTAAACAGTCTTTAGACAGTGTTTCATGACTTTATCATGGAAGACAACTGAACAGAAGAAGAATTTGTAAGAGGAGTCAGGAAGTCACTTCAGTTTTTGGTGCATCAGACCGTGAGCGCGTTCCTCGCTATTTACATTTTATATTGTTTAGGATATTATCCGTGTGAAATATAATCGTTAACTTACATAAAAGTATACCTAAGGATACATTATAAATGATTGTTTGGGCAAAGTTGATAGGTATAATTTAAACGCTTTCTCTTCAGTGTACAACGAGCGACTCGACGGTGGATTTTCTGAACATAAAGCGCCAACCAAACAGAGATTTATGGATATAAACAATTACTTTTTCTAACAAAAGTAACATGAATTGTCTTGCTTGGACACTTCGGAATTCCCTCAGCTGAAGATCATCAAAAGGTAAGCGATTTATTTTAGCTCTTATATGTGTTTTGTGAGACCCGCGCTGGTTATGGATTTATGCTAATGAATAAAATATGTGAGGTGCTATCCTCAAACAATCAAATGTTGTGCTTTCGCCATGAAGCCTTTTTGAAATCTGACAACACTGTGATATTGCCAAGTTGTCACCCAGTTGTCCTCTGAATCATTCAGATGTTTATTGGCAAACTTCAGACGGGCATGTATATGTGCTTTCTTGAGCAGGGGAACCTTGCGGGCACTGCAGGATTTCAGTCCTTCACAGCGTAGTGTGTTACCAATTTTTTTCTTGGTGACTATGGTCCCAGCTGCCTTGAGATCATTGACAAGATCCTCCTGTGTAGTTCTGGTCTGATTCCTCACCGTTCTCATGATCATTGCAACTCCACGAGGTGAGATCTTGCATGGAGCCCCAGGCCGAGGGAGATTGACAGTTCTTTTGTGTTTCTTCCATTTGCGAATAATCACACCAACTGTTGTCACCTTCTCACCAAGCTGCTTGGCGATGGTCTTGTAGCCCATTCCAGCCTTGTGTAGGTCTACAATCTTGTCCCTGACATCCTTGGAGAGCTCTTTGGTCTTGGCCATGGTGGAGAGTTTGGAATCTGATTGATTGATTGCTTCTGTGGACAGGTGTTTTTTATTCAGGTAACAAACTGAGATTAGGAGCACTCCCTTTAAGAGTGTGCTCCTAATCTCAGCTCGTTACCTGGATAATAGACACCGGTGAGCCAGAAATCTTTCTGATTGAGAGGGGGTCAAATACTTATTTCCCTCATTAAAATGCAAATCAATTTATTACATTTTTCACATGCGTTTTTCTGGATTTTTTTGTTATTCTGTCTCTCACTGTTCAAATAAACCTACCATTAAATTTAGAGACTGATCATTTCTTTGTCAGTGGGCAAACGTACAAAATCAGCAGGGGATCAAATACTTTTTTCCCTCACTGTATATATGGAGAACAGGCTACATTAGACTATATATGAATAACTGCTTACAATAGACTATATATGGATAACAGGCTACATTAGACTATATAAGGATAACATACTACATTAGACTATATATGGATAACATACTACATTAGACTATATAAGGATAACAGGCTATATTAGACTATACAGTGGGGGAAAAAAGTATTTAGTCAGCCACCAATTATGCAAGTTCTCTCACTTAAAAAGATGAGAGAGGCCTGTAATTTTCATCATAGGTACACTTCAACTATGACAGACAAAATGAGGAAAAAATCCAGAAAATCACATTGTAGGATTTTTATGAATTTATTTGCAAATTATGGTGGAAAATAAGTATTTGGTCACATACAAACAAGCAAGATTTCTGGCTCTCACAGACCTGTAACTTCTTCTTTAAGAGGCTCCTCTGTCCTCCACTCATTACCTGTATTAATGGCACCTGTTTGAACTTGTTATCAGTATAAAAGACACCTGTCCACAACCTCAAACAGTCACACTCCAAACTCCACTATGGCCAAGACCAAAGAGCTGTCAAAGGACACCAGAAACAAATTGTAGACCTGCACCAGGTTGGGAAGACTGAATCTGCAATAGGTAAGCAGTTTGGTTTGAAGAAATCAACTGTGGGAGCAATTATTAGGAAATGGAAGACATACAAGACCACTGATAATCTTCCTCGATCTGGGGCTCCACGCAAGATCTCACCCCGTGGGGTCAAAATGATCACAAGAACGGTGAGCAGAAATCCCAGAACCACACGGGGGGACCTAGTGAATGACCTGCAGAGAGCTGGGACCAAAGTAACAAAGCCTACCATCAGTAACACACTACGCCGCCAGGGACTCAAATCCTGCAGTGCCAGACGTGTCCCCCTGCTTAAGCCAGTACATGTTTAGGCCCGTCTAAAGTTTGCTAGAGAGCATTTGGATGATCCAGATGAGGATTGGGAGAATGTCAGATGAAACCAAAATATAACTTTTTGGTAAAAACTCAACTCGTCGTGTTTGGAGGACAAAGAATGCTGAGTTGCATCCAAAGAACACCATACCTACTGTGAAGCATGGGGGTGGAAACATCATGCTTTGGGGCTGTTTTTCTGCAAAGGGACCAGGACGACTGATCCGTGTAAAGGAAAGAATGAATGGGGCCATGTATCGTGAGATTTTGAGTGAAAACCTCCTTCCATCAGCAAGGGCATTGAAGATGAAACGTGGCTGGGTCTTTCAGCATGACAATGATCCCAAACACACCGCCCGGGCAACGAAGGAGTGGCTTCAGAAGAAGCATTTCAAGGTCCTGGAGTGGCCTAGCCAGTCTCCAGATCTCAACCCCATAGAAAATCTTTGAAAGTCCGTGTTGCCCAGCGACAGACCCAAAACATCACTGCTCTAGAGGAGATCTGCATGGAGGAATGGGCCAAAATACCAGCAACAGTGTGTGAAAACCTTGTGAAGACTTACAGAAAACGTTTGACCTCTGTCATTGCCAACAAAGGGTATATAACAAAGTATTGAGATAAACTTTTGTTATTGACCAAATACTTATTTTCCACCATAATTTGCAAATAAGTTCATAAAAAATCATAAAAAAAAATCTGGATTTTTTTTCCTCATTTAGTCTGTCATAGTTGAAGTGTACCTATGATGAAAATTACAGGCCTCTCTCATCTTTTTAAGTGAGAGAACTTGCCCAATTGGTGGCTGACTAAATACTTTTTTTCCCCACTGTATAAGGATAACAGGCTACATTAGACTATATATGGATAACAGGCTACATTAGACTATACAGTATATCGACAGCAGCAGTCAGTACAGCAGGCTATGGTGATGATGATACTGATTCCTCTGCTAGCTAATGCTACTACCAGTACTGTACACAAGGGTCAACAGTGTAACATAATATGATAGTGGCATGTTGTACTACTACAGACATCAGTTATTGTGTGATTAAATGTGACTTTGTCAATTATAAGCCAGTTTTGTTTTCACCATTTCACCATCTGTTTCATTTCCAGTTTCTTATGTTGTTATTGCCCAACATTATTGTGGACATTATTATTAGGATGGTGCAGTAACGTTGAGATGCCAGTAGGGAGAGCTCTAGTCTAGAACACTGGAACCTTCAGTAGCAATTTGATGCAGTTGATGAGGAGTCTAAATTGAATGGAATGTAGAATAGAATGAATGACATCATGAAACCTACCAAATGTAAATGGAACTTGTTCCACATAGAACTCAGAGGGACAAGTCAACACATTCTAAGATATTATAAACATTCCATATAGAGTAGTCAACATATTGTCAACATGGTTCTGTATTTAAATAAAAGTGGAAATTGGGGACATTTAGTCCATTTTAGAAATATAGGGCCCACTCTAATACATTCATCTTTCTTTTCTGACTTGCTGTTCTGCACATCATGCATGCTAATCACTTAAAGAGGAAGGAAAGGACATTTCTGTTTTAGCTGTTCTGACTAAAAATATGTATCAACCACAGAACTGATACTTAGTAGCAGTCCCCACTCACTACCAGTAAGTTGATTCACTGTACAGACCTCTCCCCTTCACTTCACTCTGTAAGTACTCTTGACAATATCTTGAAATATAGTTTTGGTAATTTGTTTTTAGTCATAAGTCATATACTTGAGGGTAATGTATCATTTTACTTCTTGTTATGTTTTGAGCTGTGTTTTGGTTGTTAAATCAGGGTCAGTATTCATAAAGTGTCTCAGTGTAGGAGTGTTGATCTACACAGAGATGGGATGATTAACCAGGGTAAAAAAGACATGCAAACTAACACTGCAGCACTGCAGTGTGTGCGTGTGCTTGTGTGTGTGATGGTTAGTCTTTAGGCTGCTGTACAGCTTGACGGACTGTAGGGGATTGAACATTCATCCTCCTATATTTGGGGTTCTGAGAATAAAACAGATTCAGAACAACCATGTAGAAATATGTGTTTACAGTACTACAGATCTGTTTGGCAGGTAGCCTAGTGGTTAGAGTCGATTAAGGCAGCCCCCCGCACCTCTCTGATTCAGAGGGGTTGGGTTAAATGCGGAAGACACATTTCGGTTGAAGGCATTTGGTTGTACAACTGACTAATAATGGTGACTTTGAATAAGTTGTTGTTGATGATGATAACTTTATTGTATCCGTTAGGAAATTATTTTTGCATCATACAACATGTCATATTAAATAGACAGATGAAGACAGACATGCAACACATCACACACATTACATACATAGTGCAATAGACTTACAGACAGACAGTATTCACATAGACAACCATAAAGCACAATACAACACAACACAATATGAGCCTGGTTCATGTTCAGTAATGAGGCCCTGTACTCCATTTACAGTTTCTACTTCAATGTATCAGGTGGAGTTATTCACCAGCTATAGAGTGAGTTGTTGTTTATGTTTCTAAGACTGCAGGGTGGGAGATGCAACAATGGCCTTGAGAACAGCAGGAAGTGTGTTGGTGGTCTTTCTCTGGTCTGTAGCAGGTATGGTCTCATTCTTATCTTTTACAGTGAGGGAAAAAAGTATTTGATCCCCTGCTGATTTTGTACGTTTGCCCACTGACAAAGAAATGATCAGTCTATAATTTTAATGGTAGGTTTATTTGAACAGTGAGAGACAGAATAACAACAAAAAATCCAGAAAACGCATGTGAAAAATGTTATAAATTGATTTGCATTTTAATGAGGGAAATAAGTATTTGACACCCTCTCAATCAGAAAGATTTCTGGCTCTCAGGCGTCTTTTATACAGGTAACGAGCTGAGATTAGGAGCACACTCTTAAAGGGAGTGCTACTAATCTCAGTTTGTTACCTGTATAAAAGACACCTGTCCACAGCAATCAATCAGATTCCAAACTCTCCACCATAGCCAAGACCAAAGAGCTCTCCAAGGATGTCAGGGACAAGATTGTAGACCTACACAAGGCTGGAATGGGCTACAAGACCATCGCCAAGCAGCTTGGTGAGAAGGTGACAACAGTTGGTGCGATTATTCGCAAATGGAAGAAACACAAAAGAACTGTCAATCTCCCTCGGCCTGGGGCTCCATGCAAGATCTCACCTCGTGGAGTTGCAATGATCATGAGAACGGTGAGGAATCAGCCCAGAACTACACGGGAGGATCTTGTCAATGATCTCAAGGCAGCTGGGACCATAGTCACCAAGAAAACAATTGGTAACACACTACGCTGTGAAGGACTGAAATCCTGCAGCGCCCGCAAGGTCCCTCTGCTCAAGAAAGCACATATACATGCCCGTCTGAAGTTTGCCAATAAACATCTGAATGATTCAGAGGACAACTGGGTGAAAGTGTTGTGGTCAGATGAGACCATCATGGAGTTCTTTGGCATCAACTCAACTCGCCGTGTTTGGAGGAGGAGGAATGCTGCCAATGACCCCAAGAACACCATCCGCACCGTCAAACATGGAGGTGGAAACATTATGCTTTGGGGGTGTTTTCTGCTAAGGGGACAGGTCAACTTCACCGCATCAAAGGGACGATGGACGGGGCCATGTGCCGTCAAATCTTGGGTGAGAACCTCCTTCCCTCAGCCAGGGCATTGAAAATGGGTCGTGGATGGGTATTCCAGCATGACAATGACCCAAAACACACGGCCAAGGCAACAAAGGAGTGGCTCAAGAAGAAGCACATTAAGGTCCTGGAGTGGCCTAGCCAGTCTCCAGACCTTAATCCCATAGAAAATCTGTGGTGGGAGCTGAAGGTTTGAGTTGCCAAACGTTAGCCTCGAAACCTTAATGACTTGGAGAAGATCTGCAAAGAGGAGTGGGACAAAATCCCTCCTGAGATGTGTGTGGCCAACTACAAGAAAAATCTGACCTCTGTGATTGCCAACAAGGGTTTTGCCACCAAGTACTAAGTCATGTTTTGCAGAGGGGTCAAATACTTATTTCCCTCATTAAAATGCAAATCAATTTAACATTTTTCACATGCGTTTTTCTGGATTTTTTTGTTGTTATTCTGTCTCTCACTGTTCAAATAAACCTACAATTAAAATTATAGACATCATTTCTTTGTCAGTGGGCAAACGTATAAAATCAGCAGGCGATCAAATACTTTTTTCCCTCACTGTATATATGGATAACAGGCTACATTAGACTCTATAGGGATAACATGCTACATTACACTCCATATGGATAACATGCTACATTATACTATATATGGACAACAGGCTACATTAGACTCTATATGGATAACAGGCTACATTAGACTATATACAGATAACAGGCTACATTAGACTATATATAGATAACAAGCTAGACTATATATGGATAACAGGCTACATTAGACTATATGGATAACAGGCTGCATTAGACTATATATGGATAACAGGCTACATTAGACTATATATGGATAACAGGCTACATTAGACTATACAGTAAATGGACAGCAGCAGTCAGTACAGCAGACTATGGTGATGATGATACTGATTCCTCTGCTAGCTAATGCTACTACCAGTACTGTACACAAGGGTCAACAGTGTAACATAATATGATAGTGGCCTGTTGTACAACTACAGACATCAGTTATTGTGTGATTAAATGTGACTTTGTCAATTATAAGCCAGTTTTGTTTTCACCATTTCACCATCTGTTTAATTTCCAGTTTCTTATGTTGTTATTGCCCAACATTATTGTGGACATTATTATTGGGATGGTGCAGTAATGTTGAGATGCCAGTAGGGAGAGCTCTAGTCTAGAACACTGGAACCTTCAGTAGCACTTTGATGAAGCTGATGAGGAGTCTAAATTGAATGGAATGTAGAATAGAATGAATGACATCATGAAACCTACCAAATGTAAACATATTGTTAACATGGTTCTGTATTTAAATAAAAGTGGAAATTGGGGACATTTAGTCCATTTTAGAAATGTAGGGCCCACTCTAATACATTCATCTTTCTTTTCTGACTTGCTGTTCTGCACATCATGCATGCTCATGACTTAAAGAGGAAGGAAAGGACATTTCTGTATCAGCTACTTGTGTCCTGACTACGTAAATATGTATCAACCACAGAACTGACACTTAGTAGCAGTCCCTACTCACTACCAGTAAGTTGACTCACTGTACAGACCACTCCCCTTCACTTCACTCTAAATAAGTACTCTTTACAATGTCTTGAAATCTTTTTTTTTTTGTCATTAGTCATGTACTTGAGGGTAATGTATCATTTTACTTCTTGTTATGTTTTGATCTGTGTTTTGGTTGTTACATCAGGGCCACCATTCATAAAGTGTCTCAGTGTAGAAGTGTTGATCTACATAGGGATGAGATGATTAACCTGGGTAAAAAAGACATGCAGACAAACATTGTAGCACTGCAGGGTGTGTGTGCGTGTGTGCGGGGGATTTGTAAATTTCTAGACAAGACCACCTTGTTGACCTGATAGCCAGCGAGGTGAGACAAGTAGTCTCACCAGCAGCACACATGCATAAACATTCTTGTGTAAGTGAAAGCTGGTTTGATGTTGATGATGATGTGTTTTCCTGTGTGTCAAATACTCCAGATATTGTTGTTGTTGGGGGTGCAGGGAGAGGTGCTCATTTTGTAAGTGGCTAGGTACTGATCAGTTTCAGCTGTCGTGGGTAGCATAGCTGTTTGGAGAAGGAGGTGCTTTATGTGCCCTTGAGTGCTATGAATACAGATATCTTTGAAATGTTTGGATGCTTTTTATTTAAAATTATATTTTGGTGAATTCAAATAATGTATTTAAAATGTGTGTGTGACAGTGGATTTATCTGAGGGCCCTTCAGGACCAGACTGATAGGGAGTAGGGTTGACATCTATACTGTGTAGGATGTGTGTTTTAACTTTTCTACATCCATAACAACCAGCTCTCTAGACTTTGATACAGACTCCATGGGTCTTATGGGCCTTCCTACAGATGGTGTGTGTGTGTGTGTGTGTGTGTGTGTGTGTGTGTGTGTGTGTGTGTGTGTGTGTGTGTGTGTGTGTGTGTGTGTGTGTGCGTGTGAATCACTGGCTGTTTTGCCTCACAGTTTGGGGGAGGCTAATAGAGAATTGGACAATAAAGGATTGAACATTTATCCTCCTATATTTGGGATTCTGAGACTAAAACAGCTTCACAACAATCAATGTAGAAATATGTGTTTACAGTACTGCATATCTGTTCAATAAGTGGTTGTTGTTGTTGTTGATGGTGATGATCATGACTTTATTGTATCCATTAGGAAATTATTTTTGCATCATACATGTCATCTTAAATAGACAGAAGTAGACAGACATGCAACATGTCACACACATTACATACATAATGCAATAGACTTAAAGACAGACAGTATTCACATAGACAACCATATAGCACAATACAACACAATATGAGCCAGGTTCATTTTCAGTGATGAGGCCCTGTACCCAATTTACAGTTTCTACTTCAATGTATCAGGTGGAGTTATTCACCAGCTATAGAGTGAGTTGTTGTTTATCTCCCACCCTAAGACTGCAGGGTGGGAGATGCAACAATGGCCTTGAGAACAGCAGGAAGTGTGTTGGTGGTCTTTCTCTGTTCTGTAACAGGTATGGTCTCATTCTTATCTTTTAGTTGCTCTGTTTAACAATCCACAGACATTTCTGAAAGGGAAAAGAATCATAATGATATTCTTGTGTGTTCTGTTAGGAGTCTCCACTTCACTTAAATAGTTATATTTCACACCTCACTGAGTGATGCATATCTGTGGTTCCATTCACACAACTCAGAAACTATGGCATCAAAGTGTGGACAAACCCTACTTTCAGTATGAGCCAATAGACCTCATTCTGATGCCATTGTGATGTTTGACTGTGTTTCAGTTGTACTGGGTCAGTATGGCTGGAGTGTGACTTACACCACTCAGAGTATCTGTGCCTTGAAGGGGTCAACAGTGGAGCTGTCCTGCTCTTACACATATCCCAGTGATTATACAGTCACAACAACCTTCTGGTTCACTGAATATGATGCCGCAGGTCCTGTAAGTCTGAGTGATGACCCAGACTACAAAGGACGTGTGACGTACCATAGAGATAAGAAGAATGGTCACACCCTGACAATCACAGATCTGAGAGAGAGTGACTCTGCTACGTACAAATTCAGATTTACAGATCAAACTGGAAAATGGAGATATACTGGCGATCCTGGAGTCACTCTATCTGTCACAGGTACAGTTACATTCAATAAACTGTTGAATTCCATTTAGTTAAGGAAAATTGTCTTGGTTTGTATTTGTGTCTGTATAACATAGGATTTCTTCCAACTTTGTATTAGAGTGATAAGTCAGGGATAAAGGGATTTACAGTGATATTGTTTTTTCTCCAGGTCTTCAGGTAAAGGTGACTGGTAGATATCAGGATAAGACAGTGACCTGTAGCACCACCTGTACTCTGACTGACAACCCCACCTACATCTGGTATAAGAACGGTACCATAGTAAAGGAGGAAACTTCCAGCCTGTACTCACACTCCTTTAGTGATGCAGACAGTTACTCCTGTGCTGTAAAAGGCCATGAGGATCTCCACTCTCCTGCAGTGTGTAAGTGTGGACTTTTACATACATTAGTTTCAGGTTGTCAGACGATCATTATTTAATTTGCTGTGAATGTGACGTCCACTTCTGCTTTAGATCCGTATGCTTTGCCACGCAGTGTTGAATGGGCTTCAAGATATATAATCAAATTCATGAATGAATTTACTTCTACCAGATTTCTTTCATTTCATTCTTGAGCAGTGAAGACCCCATGAAAAAAAAATTACAAAAGTTGAAAAACTACAAAGCTGAGGGGGTAGTCACTTCCTTGTTACTTTCACAGCATATGACTTTAACTGGTGAAAAATTGTTTTCCTACTTAATCAACAGTGTTGACTTCTTTTAGTTTATATTTCGAGACGGGGCATCACCTCGTTGGTCAGTATGTGATACACCTGTTCTCGCTTGTCCATCTGGTTAGTCTGAAGGTGTTTCACCTGTATTTCAGGTCAGAAGTGTTGGAGTGTGACCCACACCCATCAGAGTGTCTGTGCCTTGAAGGGGTCAACAGTGGACATGTCCTGCTCTTACACATATCCCAGTAATCATCAGATCAAAAAAGCTTTCTGGTTTACTAAATGGTCTGGTATGGATGCTGAAGATCTGAGCTCAGTGCCAGGGTATGAGGGTCATATAGAGTACCTTGGGGATAAGAAGAGTGACTGTACCCTGAGAATCACAGACCTGAGATTGAGTGACTCTGCTGGGTACAGATTCAGATTGATAACATCCGGAGACAAGTTTTCTGGACCCCTTTTCTCCCTGACTGTCACAGGTAATCTGTGACTCATCTCACATCTATTACTGTAATTACCTTATTAAGGGCAGTCATACAGACACAGTAGTGTGGTATGTGATGGAAAAATACCAAATGTAGTACTTCACATAATTTTATTTTGTTTATTTCACCTTTATTTAACCAGGTAGGCCAGTTGAGAACAAGTTTTCATTTACAACTTCGACCTGGACAAGATAAAGCAAAGCAGTGTGACAAAAACAACACAGAGTTACACATGGAGTAAACAAACATAGTCAATAACACAGTAGAAAAATCTATATACAGTGTGTGCAAATGGCGTAAGGAGGTAAGGCAATAAATAGTCCATAGTAGCGAAGTAATTACAATTCAGCAAATTAACACTGGAGTGATAGATGTGCAGATGATGATGTGCAAGTAGAAATACTGGTGTGCAAAAGAGCAGAAAAGTAAATAAAAACAATATGGGGATGAGGTTGTTGGTTGGATTGGCTATTTACAGATGGGCTATGTACAGCTGCAGCGATCAGTTAGCTGCTAAGATGGCTGATGTTTAAAGTTAGTGAGAGAGATATAAGTCTCCAGCTTCAGCGATTTTTGCATTTCATTCCAGTCATTGGCAGCAGAGTACTGGAAGGAAAGGCAGCCAAAGTAGGTGTTGGCTTTGGGGATGACCAGTGAGATATACCTGCTGGAGCGCGTGCTACGGGTGGGTGTTGCTATGGTGACCAGTGAGCTGAGATAAGGCGAAGCTTTACCCAGCAAAGGAGGACATACTAAACAAAAATATAAATGCAACATGTAATGTGTTTGTCCCATGTTTCATGAGCTGAAATAAAGGATCCCAGAAATGTTCCTTATGCACAAAAACCGAACAACTCCCAAAATTGTTTACATCCCTGTTTGTGAGAATTTCTCCTTTGCCAAGATAACCCCTCCACTTGACAGGTGTGGCATATTATGAAGCTGATTAAAACAGCAGCAGTGGTGTCGGTTTTGGAGAGTCTGGCGTGCCAAAAGTGAAATGCCTGCCACTCAGGCCCAGAAACTAGGATATGCACATAATTAGTACTATTGGATAGGAAACACTCTGAAGTTTCTAAAACCCCAGCGCTCCTTAATGATGCTTAATTAAGAGGTTAAACAGCATTATCATTACACAGGTTCAAATTGTGCTGGGGGCAATAAAAGGCCACTATAATTTGTGAAGTTTTGTCACACAAGACAATGCCACAGATGTCTCAAATTTTGAGGGAGTGTGCCATTGACATGCTGACTGCAGGAATGTCCACCAGAGCGATTACCAGAATTCAATGTTCATTTCTCTACCATAAGCCGCCTCCAACATCCTTTTTGAGAATATGGCAGTACGTCCAACTGGCCTCACAACCGCAGACCACGTGTATGGCCACAATCAACAGCCTGATCAACTCTGTGAAGGAGATGTATCACGCTGCATGAGGCAAATATGCTTTTTGTTCATATGGAACATTTCTGGGATTTATTATTTCAACTCATGAAACATGGGACCAACACTTTACATGTTGCGTTAAACATTTTGTTCAGTGTATTTGAAACAGACATGAGAGACCTCATTATTGTCTCTAAAATAGTTTATTCAGATCCAGGAGGGTAGTATAACACAGAGTTACTGTCTGTCACAGGTAATACCGTGTTAAATACTAGATCATGATGATAGTCTGTACAGACTGTAATAGGAATGCATTGTTTAATCAGAATAGAACTCATACAGTAATTTCATGTGTTGTATTTCTCTCCAGATCTACAGGTAAAGATGACAACTTCAATGTTTTCAAGATGGGTGACCCTAAACTGTGGCACGTGTACTCTGACTGACAACCCCACCTACATCTGGTATAGGAACGGACACAAAGTAAAGGAGGACACTACCAGCCTGTACTCAGACTACTTTAGTGATGCAGACAGTTACTCCTGTGCTGTAAAAGGCCACGAGGATCTCCACTCTCCTGTAGCGTGTGAGTAGATTCAGGGTTCACAACTGGCGGTCCACGGGCCCACAAGTTTTCTGAGCAAGGTAAGAGTACACATTGTTGCATTATACTATGTGTACTCTTAACTTTCTGTCATCCTCTTTACCAGATGGCCCAAAGAACACCTCGGTGTCAGTCAGTCCCTCTGGTGGAATAGTGGAGGGCAGTTCAGTGACTTTGACCTGCAGCAGTGATGCCAACCCACCTGTGGACAAATACACCTGGTACAAGAAGAACGTAACCTCACCAAAAGCATCAGGACAGAGTTACAACATCACTAACATCAGCTCTGAGGACAGAGGAGAATATTACTGTGAGACTGAGAATAAAGTTGGAGCCATTATATCAAAGCTTGTTCCTGTAAATGTTTTGTGTAAGTATTGCATATCATCTCCATTTTCTACTCTATTTTACTTTAAATGTGATTCAACAGATATATTTTCTGAACTCAAAAGGCAAGTATTGTGACACACTTTTCTATCAGATAAACCAAAGAACACCTTAATATCAGTCAGACCCTCTGATGAAATATTGGAGGGCAGTTCAGTGACTCTGACCTGCAGCAGTGATGCCAACCCACCTGTGGACAAATACACCTGGCACAAGAAGAATGTAATCTCACCAAAAGCATCAGGACATAGATACACCATCACCAAGATCAGCTCTGAGGACAGTGGAGAATACTACTGTGAGGCTGAGAATAAATATGGACGTCTCAACTCTTCTTCTGTGTTTCTGGACGTTCAGTGTAAGTCCACCTAATCTTCCTCTATTCATAGATAATCACACAGGTCAACAACCATAAAGAATAATTAAAAATATTAGACACTTATCATACCATATGACATTGAATAAAATAAATATTGTTTCATTTTGTTCTTCCCTGGTTTCCTCGATGTCATATCTCCTCCATGCATTTATAATCATGATACTACAGCAGTGTTTCCCTGGTTTCCTCTATGTCATATCTCCTCCATGCAGTTATAATCTCATGATACTACAGCAGTGTTTCCCTGGTTTCCTCGATGTCATATCTCCTCCATGCAGTTATAATCTCATGATACTACAGCAGTGTTTCCCTGGTTTCCTCGATGTCATATCTCCACCATGCATTTATAATCTCATGATACTACAGCAGTGTTTCCCTGGTTTCCTCTATGTCATATCTCCACCATGCATTTATAATCTCATGATACTACAGCAGTGTTTCCCTGGTTTCCTCGATGTCATATCTCCTCCATGCATTTATAATCTCATGATACTACAGCAGTGTTTCCCTGGTTTCCTCGATGTCATATCTCCACCATGCATTTATAATCTCATGATAGTACAGCAGTGTTTCCCTGGTTTCCTCTATGTCATATCTCCACCATGCATTTATAATCTCATGATACTACAGCAGTGTTTCCCTGGTTTCCTCGATGTCATATCTCCACCATGCATTTATAATCTCATGATAGTACAGCAGTGTTTCCCTGGTTTCCTCGATGTCATATCTCCTCCATGCATTTATAATCTCATGATACTACAGCAGTGTTTCCCTGGTTTCCTCTATGTCATATCTCCTCCATGCATTTATAATCTCATGATAGTACAGCAGTGTTTCCCTGGTTTCCTCTATGTCATATCTCCTCCATGCATTTATAATCTCATGATACTACAGCAGTGTTTCCCTGGTTTCCTCGATGTCATATCTCCTCCATGCATTTATAATCTCATGATAGTACAGCAGTGTTTCCCTGGTTTCCTCTATGTCATATCTCCTCCATGCATTTATAATCTCATGATACTACAGCAGTGTTTCCCTGGTTTCCTCTATGTCATATCTCCACCATGAATTTATAATCTCAAGATACTGCAGCAGTGTTTCCCTGGATTCCTGTGGTGGGGGTGGGGGCTGTCCTGACTGCTGGAGCTCTTCTACTCACCATCTACTGCTATATGAAGAGGTGAGTCCTTTATTTACATATACTGTATTAGTAACATATCAACTTCCACTAGAGGTCAGTAGAGAGCAGAACTCACTCTGTCCCTCATTACAGGAGAACCACAGGAGGAAGTAATGCCACAGCAGACACACAGGTAATAATGTCAAAAACCACAGTTATTTCAATCCCAATACCACAGACGTAGACAGTAAGTGAATAAATTCATGTATTTGTGTTTTATGCAGTATTGAGTGTTTGTGTTTCTGTGTCTCTCTCTCTCCAGAGTGTCCATCCTGATCCTAACAGTGACACTTACACAGCTCTGAACATGAAGAGCAGGTCACCAGAGTATGACACCCTGGCAGTAAGTCTCTTATAATGCAGATTGTGTGTCCGTGTACATAAAAATGTTAGAGGGAGTGGTTTGTAAAGTGCTCATTCAATGTGTCTTCTTTCAGAATGTTAGGAGACTTCACAGTGACACAGCCCCTCAGATAGATACTGAGCTCTCCGATTATGAGAAATGAAGAGAACCACCACAGAACCTGGACCGAAGAGAAACCACCACAGAACCTGGACCGAAGAGAAACCACCACAGAACCTGGACCGAAGAGAACCACCACAGAATCTTGACTAAAGATCTACAGCATTAAACCAAAGCTAGGCCTCACAATGCTATTTTCTTACTATGATATTGCTTTTTAATCTAGAAGGTTTAAGACAATGAGCTTTAACTTTTGAGTAAATGCAGGAATTTAGATTGTTCTCCTAATGATAAATATGGTATGTACACTACCGTTCAAAGGTTTTGGGTCACTTAAGATTTCCTTGTTTAAAAAAAAAAAGCAAAAAAATTGTCCATGAAAATAACATCAAATGAATCAGAAATGCAGTGTAGACATTATTAATGTTGTAAATTACGATTGTAGCTGGAAACGGCTGATTTTTTATGGAATATCTATATAGGCGTCCAGGGGCCCATTATCAGCAACCATCACTCCTGTGTTCCAATGGCACGTTGTGTTAGCTAATCAAAGTTTATCATTTTAAAAGGCAAATTAATCATTAGAAAACCATATTGCAATTATGTTAGCACGGCTGAAAACTGTTGTGCTTGCTGATTAAAGAAGCAACAAAACTGGCCTTCTTTAGACTAGTTGAGTATCTGGAGTGTCAGCATTTGTGGGTTCGATTACAGGCTCAATGTCAGCTTATCTGTTTACTATCTATAGATTTTGTTCCTTATCTTTTTCTATGGGATTTAGCCAATTCCAGATTTTTATAACATATAAAGTTTTGGCTCGTCTTAGTGACACAAATAGGAAAAATATTGACAAAATACTAACAAGCTAGCAGAAGACAGAGGAAGTCTGTTTATAGCCTCCTCGTGCGTTTCCGTCGGTAGACCAGTTGTGGTGGATTAGTGGGGTTCTGTGTGGTAAAGGGGACCAGTCCAATTGGCAAAATAGGTATAGTGGCCCAAGAAATTGTCCGATGGACCGATTTAGCTAGTAGCCGATATGCTCTACACAGCTAACGTTAGCGGGCCACAGATGGCAGATGGGCGTTGAATAACCCCCTCGGGCAGATAACGTCGGTAGTCCAGTTGTGAAGGCCCGGTGGGGCTCCGCACCGGCAGTAAAAACGGGTCCGGATAGGTGTTGTAGCCCGGAAGTGGCTGATGGGACTCTTCAGCTAGCCGGAAGATGGGCCTGGCATGGGCTGTTGTCTTAATAGTGTACTACTTTTGAAAAGGGCACATAGGTTGCCATTTGGGACATAGTCAGTGTATCATATTATCATAGTGGCATTAAATTACTGCCCAAATGAATGAGGACATTGTACTGCCGCGGCAGTAATGTTGAGAAGCTAGTAGGGAGAATTCTAGTCTAGAACACTGGAACTTTCAGTACCACTTTGATGCAGCTGATGAGGAGTGATGGGAATGTCTAATATGTTTGCCTCTTGTAAAACATGCATGTTAATGTCTTTCAGCCTTGGCTAGGCTACTTTTAAAATGTGCCACAGAACTCACACTTATAGTAGGCTACTTCTTGTTTCTCTGCACTGCCAGTAAGTGTTGTTGGTTTGGATGAACTGACTCAGCATCACCTTCCTGTCATCCATAGACCTCTACAGCCTGAACCATATCAGAGTTCTTTATATGGACATTATACTGTATGTACTTCGTTAGCACTTTATATTCACAGAATAGTATATGGACCACATGCTACATTAGACTATATATGTATAACAGGCTACATTAGACTATATATGGATAACAGGCTACATTAGACTATATATGGATAACAGGCTACATTAGACTATGTATGGATAATAGGCTAGTTTAGACTATATATGGATAACAGGCTACATTAGACTATACAGTAAATGGACAGCAGCAGTCAGTACAGCAGGCTATGGTGATGATGATACTGATTCCTCTGCTAGCTGATGTTACTACCAGTACTGTACACAAGGGTCAACAGTGTAACATAATACGATAGTGGCATACAACTACAGACATCAGTGTTTGTGTGTTTAAATGTGGCTTTGTAAAGTAGTAGCCAGTGTTGTGTTTTACCATTCTATCTGATTGATTGCCAGTTTCTTATGTTGTTATTAGCCCAACATTATGGGGGACATTATTATTAGGATGGTGCAGTAATGTTGAGAGATGCCAGTAGGGAGAGCTCTAATCTAGAACACCGGAACCTTCAGTAGCACTTTGATGCAGCTGATGAGGAGTGATGGGAATGGGTAAGTAGAATCAAATGAACTGACCAAATGTAAATAGACCTTTGACCTGCTCCATGTAGAACTCAGAGGGGCAAGACAACACATTCTAAGATATTATAAACAATTTAAGTGTGAAGTAAGCATTGGTCTGAAGGAAATGCACACGAGGACCACAATGTGTACTCCACCCATGCTCTACCAAGGTTTTCCAGCACACAGCTTTGACCTACTACAGTACTTACTGTATGTTGGTCTATTGTACTTAAAACAATGTGTATGCGAGTTGCTTAGGATTCAAACGTTCTCAACTGGCTGATTCATCCTCTTAGAAGAGGTGCTCCCACAATAATATGATTGGTACCATATACAAGTTAGAGTATTGTATTCTTCACACACCACACTAATCACATTCCAATATCTTTTCAATACTTTTTTTGAAAGAAAGAAAGCTTTGCTTTTATACTTACAAGACCATCATGCTTGATTGAGTGAGCTGGTTTGTTTTGTAGTAATGTGGCGGCTGCCTATATTTACATAACCCTTTATTTTAGCAATATATATAATTGAGAAAAAAAATATATTTCATAACATCTTTTTGGGGTCAGTAAGTGCCCAACATAACAACAAATGTTGGTGTGTTGGACACAGTAACTCACGTATAGAGGTCTATAGAGTCTGTCTCCATATCTGATTTCTGTTACTAGTAACTTATCTGTGCAATATTGACATAAGTTTATAGTCCTGTTTTATGTGCTGATCAGTGGGCAGTTCATTACCTATGTCAAATAAATATGTATCTTAAAGATGAATGTATTTGTATTTATTTTTGCAATGAAGATTGTGACACTACAATAATACCCATTAACATTTGGTCTATATCTAAAAATACATGTAGCCTAATGATACAAATGTATATATACACTTAATTCGGAAAGTATTCAGACCCCTTGACTTTTTCCAAGTTTTGAACACCTGCTCTTTCCATGACAAATACTGACCAGGTGAATCAAGGTGAAAACTATGATCCCTTATTGATGTTAAATGCACTTCAATCAGTCTAGATGAAGGGGAGGAGATAGGTTAAAGAAGGAGCCTTGAGACAATTGAGACAGGATTGTTTATGTGTGCCATTCATGCGAGGGAATGGGCAAGACAAAATATTAAGTACCTTAATCTTTTGTAAGTACCTTTGAACAGGGTATGGTAGTAGGAGCCAGGTGCACCAGTTTGTGTCAAGAAGTGCAACTCTACAGAGTTTTCCATGCTCAACAGTTTCCTGTGCATATCAAGAATGGTCCACCACCCAAAGGACATCCAACCAACTTGAAACAACTATTGGAAGCATTGGGGTCAACATGGGCCAGCATCACTTTGGAACGCTGTTGACACCTTGTACAGTCCATGCCCCGACGAATTGAGGCTGTTCTGAGGGCAAAAGGGGGGGATGCAACTCAATGTTAGGAAGGTATTCTTAAAACTACTTAGGGAGTAGCGGCGCGCTAGCGGGCCACTCCCGACACTACCCGGTGAAATGTAAGGCGCCAAATTCAAAATCCAAAAGTTGAATTATTAAACATTCATCAATATACAAGTGTTGCATAGTCATCAAAAGCTCTGCTTCTTGGCAATATCACAGCGTTGTCAGATTTCAAAAAGGCTTTACAGCGAAAGCAGCACATTTGATTGTTTGAGGATAGCACCCCACATATTTTCAACATTAGCATAAATTCATATCCAGCGCGGGTCACACAAAACCCATATAAGAGCTAAAAAATATCACTTACCTTACCTTTCGAAGAACTTCTGCTGAGGGCTTCCCAAGTGTCCAACAAAGACATCCAATGGTTCTTTTGTTAAAAAAACTCATTTATTATATCCATAAATCTCCGTTTGGTTGGCGCGTTATGATCAGAAAATCCACCGTTGAGTCGCCCATTGAACCGTGAAGAGAACACGTTCAAATTATACCTATAAACTTTCTACAAACAAATCAAACATCATTTTTTATGTATCCTTAGGTATCCTTTTATGTATATTTACTGTAACATTTCAACCGGACGATAACGTGAACAATAGGAAAGGAAAATAAACTGGTGCGCGTTCACAATCTCACCCCTGTCAAACATTGTAAACAAAAGTGGTCCCCTGACTACTTCCTCTTCCTATCCGTTCTGCTTACTGCTATAGCCTCCAGACTCTGTATAAAGACTGTTGACATCTAGTGGAAGCCATAGGTACTGCAGTCTCAGTCCAAGTTAAAGTACAAATGAAAAGGCAGCCTGGAGAAGGTCATTTACAAAAAAAAAAACTGCAAATCCGAATGGATTTTCCTCTGGTTTTTGTCTGCTACAGTGGGGAAAAAAAGTATTTAGTCAGCCACCAATTGTGCAAGTTCTCTCACTTAAAAAGATGAGAGAGGCCTGTAATTTTCATCATAGGTACACTTCAACTATGACAGACAAAATAAGGAAAGAAAATCCAGAAAATCACATTGTAGGATTTTTAATGAATTTATTTGCAAATTATGGTGGAAAATAAGTATTTGGTCACATACAAACAAGCAAGATTTCTGGCTCTCACAGACCTGTAACTTCTTCTTTAAGAGGCTCCTCTGTCCTCCACTCATTACCTGTATTAATGGCACCTGTTTGAACTTGTTATCAGTATAAAAGACACCTGTCCACAACCTCAAACAGTCACACTCCAAACTCCACTATGGCCAAGACCAAAGAGCTGTCAAAGGACACCAGAAACAAAATTGTAGACCTGCACCAGGTTGGGAAGACTGAATCTGCAATAGGTAAGCAGCTTGATTTGAAGAAATCAACTGTGGGAGCAATTATTAGGAAATGGAAGACATACAAGACCACTGATAATCTTCCTCGATCTGGGGCTCCACGCAAGATCTCACCCCGTGGGGTCAAAATGATCACAAGAACGGTGAGCAGAAATCCCAGAACCACACGGGGGGGACCTAGTGAATGACCTGCAGAGAGCTGGGACCAAAGTAACAAAGCCTACCATCAGTAACACACTACGCCGCCAGGGACTCAAATCCTGCAGTGCCAGACGTGTCCCCCTGCTTAAGCCAGTACATGTTTAGGCAAGTCTAAAGTTTGCTAGAGAGCATTTGGATGATCCAGATGAGGATTGGGAGAATGTCAGATGAAACCAAAATATAACTTTTTGGTAAAAACTCAACTCGTCGTGTTTGGAGGACAAAGAATGCTGAGTTGCATCCAAAGAACACCATACCTACTGTGAAGCATGGGGTGGAAACATCATGCTTTGGGGCTGTTTTTCTGCAAAGGGACCAGGACGACTGATCCGTGTAAAGGAAAGAATGAATGGGGCCATGTATCGTGAGATTTTGAGTGAAAACCTCCTTCCATCAGCAAGGGCATTGAAGATGAAACGTGGCTGGGTCTTTCAGCATGACAATGATCCCAAACACACCGCCCGGCAATCTTGAAGGAGTGGCTTCGTAAGAAGCATTTCAAGGTCCTGGAGTGGCTCAGCCAGTCTCCAGATCTCAACCCCATAGAAAATCTTTGGAGGGAGTTGAAAGTCCGTGTTGCCCAGCGACAGCCCCAAAACATCACTGCTCTAGGGGAGATCTGCATGGAGGAATGGGCCAAAATACCAGCACCAGTGTGTGAAAACCTTGTGAAGACTTACAGAAAACGTTTGACCTCTGACCTCATTGCCAACAAAGGGTATATAACAAAGTATTGAGATAAACTTTTGTTATTGACCAAATACTTATTTTCCACCATAATTTGCAAATAAATTCATAAAAAAATCCTACAATGTGATTTTCTGGATTTTTTTTCCTCATTTTGTTTGTTATAGTTGAAGTGTACCTATGATGAAAATTACAGGCCTCTCTCATCTTTTTAAGTGAGAGAACTTGCACAATTGGTGGCTGACTAAATACTTTTTTTCCCCACTGTATAGTGTTTGTTTTTCATTTACTTTATTAACAAAGAGTAAAATAACCACATATTTTGGATTCTGATGGAGTACGAGAGTTGAACAAAGCTCATGAGGTTTTTATAAGTTATAAGTAATATTCTTTAAGAATCAATGGGTACATATCATTCATTTATAAGTCCAAGAATGGATGTAGCAACTGCAGATTGCCGCTTTAACTGTGTTTTCACATTTACCTTAAAATACTGTATGTATCTTTTATGACTTGTTTGTAGCCATGAACCATAGTCCTCCGTTATAACCTGGACTCAGGGGTAGACATAACATAGTAAACTAAAATCCAGTACAACCAAATTAGCATGATATGTTACGTTTGGTATGGTATGTATTAACTTGTGGATATCCATCATCCAAATTGGATTTCATAATATATCATCCATTGCGTATGACATGTTACAAATTACAATTCGTATGGTATGTTTACAAATTGCATTTCGTACAATATGTTATGAATTTCCAATACTCGTTATGTATTAGGAATTCAAATTTGTTGTGGCTAACATTAACTAGGTGGCCAACACTAACATTAGCCTGGTGGCTAATGTTAACTAGGCTAGGGGTTTGGGGTTATGGTTTAGGCTAAGGTTAACCTTTTCACACGTACCAACACACAGGTGTGATCGTTCTACAGTGGTCCCTGTAGCGTACGATCAAATCGGTGTGATTAGAACGCTTATTTAGAACGGCCAGTTTCGAATGACGCAACAATCAGCATTTGAGCTGGCCACAGTGTTTTTTTCAGAAACATTTTGCACAAACACAGTCCTTACAAAGTTATGTCCAGAACGTAAGAAGCTTATTTTTGGATGCAATATTCAGACATTCACAGAAGTATCTACAGCATAACACAATAATCCAAACCGGAAAAATGTAGGCTACATTTGTCCTAGCGCTAACTGAGGAACGATTGACATAACACAAGCGGTCATATTTTTATAACTCTCAGCTGACAGAAACTACAATATGAATTAGTTCATAGAAATTACTATTTATAATGAATCACATCACGGTGAGCTCACCATTGATCTAAATAATTGAGTAAAACGCTAAAAATTGAAAGTCATCCAACGAATGGTAGTTTCTGCACACTGCCAAGCTTTTTTTTCTCACAGAAACCAAAGATAATAAGAGGAGACAAGATGAGTTTGGTCTGTTTATAGTATGCATGTTGAAGGGGGTGTGTTGTCTACCATTGTTCACATCCCACCACTCATTTTCAGAAGTTCTCAAAAAATTTGTGAACCCTTACTCACCTAATGGGTGACAACCACAATTAGTGAAATGTATACCTTCCTGGTGACAGTCCTTCTCAGGGGGATAGTAAAGAAGAACTCCCTAAGAGAATACTGGAGCACAGATCCTATGTTTGCAACTCCCTTCTTTGCCACCCTCTTTTCCCAAGACCGCTTCCTAGTTCTGCTGCGATGCCTGCATTTTGTCAACAATGCTACTGCCATCCTAAATTACCTGTTATACAAAATAAGAAATGTTCTTACCAGCCTGACATCAGCATTTGGTCAGGTCTTTGTGCCATACAAGGACCTATGCATTGATGACTCCCTGATGTTATGGAAAGGTAGACTGGCGTTACGTCAATATATTCCCTCCAAAAGGCACAGGGTTTGGGGACAAGCTCTTTGTCATGTGCGACGTGAAGACAGGATTTGTTATAGTCTACACAGGGTCCACCACTGACATCCAACATTGTAAGGGGCTTGGGGTGTTCGGGTCTGTGTTGATGACCATACAGGCAAGGGTCAAAACCGGGAGGACTAGAAAAAGGAGAATAGTAAAAGGAGAACAGGGAAAACACGCTGGTTGACAAGACGAACTGGCACAGAGAGATAGGAAACACAGGAATAAATACACCGGGGAAAATAAGCGACACCTAGAGGGGGTGGAGACAATCACAGGAACAGGTGAAACAGATCAGGGCGTGACACAAACATCAGTTCTGACTGCAGCTGTAGGACTCACAGTGGTTGTTCTGGTTCGCATATTCTGTCTCTCTGACTTCATGTGGTTATGGTGAGTGAAAATGCATCTTTCAAAAATTATTCCACTGTATTAACTTAATTATTTATTTATATATTAATTAATTTGTTTACAAAATAGGAAGAAGGTATCCAAATCCCCCTCTGACACAAGAGACACAGCAGACAGATGAGTCTTTCTTATTTAACCAGGTAAGTTGACTGAGAACACGTTCTCATTTACAGCAACAACCTGGGGAATAGTTACTGGGGAGAGGAGGGGGATGATTAGGTGACCGTGATGGTATGAGGGACAGCTTGGAAATTTAGCCAGGACACCGGGGTTAACACCCCTACTCTTACAATAAGCACCATGGGATCTTTAATGACCACAGAGAGTCAGGACACCCATTTAACATCCCATCCGAAAGACAGCACCCTACACAGGGCAATGTCCCCAATCACTGCCATGGGGATATTTTTTTTAGACCTGAGGAACAAACCCTGCTTAGCTTCAGAAGCAAGCCAGCAGTGGGATGCAGGGTGGCATGCTGCTGGCATACCACCCTGCAGTGTGTGTGTGTGTGTGTGTGTGTGTGTGTGTGTGTGTGTGTGTGTGTGTGTGTGTGTGTGTGTGTGTGTGTGTGTATACACCCCTGGTGTGTGTGTGTATACACCCCTGGTTGATGACCTCTCACCTTTGTGTTTGAGGAAGTTGAAGGAGCGGAAGAAGCACCCTCTGCTCCCCCCTCTAGCCTCCTTGGGGGTCTTGGGGTGTATTGGTTGGCATAGATTTGCATATTTTGCTCTCTGATTGGATTGTTTGAATTCATTTTAATCGAGGACCAATCAAGGAAAAAGGAAAAACAAAAGCATTGATTAAATACTTTTTGGAAAATGTGAATCCCTCACCCGGTTTCCTGTTCCTTGTACCCTGGTAAAGAATTCAGCTTCATCTTATATTCTCTTCCCCCTGGCCACAGCCCATTCTGACAGCATCCCGATTCTCCACCCTTCCTGAAGCGTGCACTTGCATACTTTTTTCGCATGGATTTAGCCAACAAAGATGGAAACTCAAGCTAGCCAATGTTCACACCAATTCCACGATGGGAAGTGTGCACTGGCACACTTGGGAAAGGGTGGAAAATGGGGAACTCTCAGGCACCTTGTTGATAGTTTGTTATTTTGTTATTGATCCAATTGGATGAGGATATGATTGGGACATATTAGTCTCCCTAGGCAGACAGGTTGCCTCCCACAATGTTACCAATGTTCTAGCTGTTTCACTAGGTTTGGGATTTCCTAGACTAGTAGAGACATATGAAGACTGTAATCTGCAGTAATGTTGAGATGCCAGTAGGGAGCGCTCTACTCTAGAACACTGGAGCCAAACATACTCACCTTTCATTTGTGCTGGAACTTTCAGTTGCATGTTGATGCAGCTGATGTGGAGTGACGGGAATGAGTCACATTTTACAACTTTTAAAAATGTTTGCCCACTCCTCAAATAAAGAAATGCAACTATGCTGACTTTTGTCCATTTTCTATTTAGATACAGTAACATTGCTTTAGTGACATGCTGTTCACACATGTTAACACTATGCTAGGCTATTTTTAAAATGTGTCACCCACAGAACTCACACTTAGGCTACGAGTGCTCTACTAACACTTACAGTAGACTACTTCTTGTTTCCACGCACTGACAGTAAGTTGACTCACTGTACAAGACCTTCCCCATCACTTCACTCTGTAAGTACGCTTGATGATATCTTTAAATATTGTTTATGTCATATGTTTTTCTTGTCATATATTTGAGAGTAAGACTTACTGTATCCTTTACTTTTTGTAATGTTTTGAGCTGGTGTTTTGGTTGTTACATCAGGGCCAGTTTTCATAAAGTGTATTAGAGTAGGAGTGCTGATCTAGGATCAGGTTTACCTCGTCCAAATAATTATGATCTAAAAGGCAAAACTGATCCTAGAACAGCACTCCTACTCTGATACACTTTCTGGACTGTGTTGATGTCTTTATTTTAGTTCAGTTTATTCATGTGCATGTTTTTTTTTGTGTGTGTATATGTGGGTTGTGTTTAGGAGTAGCATTAACATGAGACACAGTGATGGTGGGTTGTGTTTAGGAGTAGTATTAACATGAGACAGTGACGGTAGGTTGTGTTTGCGAGTAATATTAACATGAGACAGTGACGGTAGGTTGTGTTTGCGAGTAGTATTAACATGAGACACAGTGATGGTGGGTTGTGTTTAAGAGTAGTATTAACTTGTTAGGGAGTGGCAGCTGAGGGGTCGGTTTTGGAGAGCCTGGCGTGCCCAAAGTAAAATGCCTCCCATTTAGGCCCAGAAAATAGGATATGCATATATTTAGTACCATTGGATAGGAAACACTCTGAATTTTCCAAAACTGTTAACCATTTGTCTGTGAATGAATCAGAACGCATATAGCAGGCAAAACCCAGAGGAATTTCTGTCCTGAAAAAAAGTGATTTTGACACATTGCTCATTTGGGAACCCCTCCCTATTGAAAATGACCATATATAGGCATATGAATGCAGTACACGTCGCTTCCTTATGATGTCAACAGCCTCGAGATGGTGTTTTCCTCCATTTTGGATGAATTTAGAGCAGAGAAAAAGACCAAACAATGAAGACCCCTCTTTCTGAGAATAGTTCCCGTGGCGCGTGCACGAGAAGTCACGGAGTGTCTGTTTTATCGTCGTTATCGATCAGTTTATATTCCGGCTTATTTATAATAGTAAATATACGTAAAAGTGTTCCTAAGGATACATTTAAAACTATGTTTGATTGTTCTTGGACAAGTTTATAGGTATAAGATGAACGACTTCGCGCCGCGTTTCAATGGACTAGTGGAGGCTGTCGTTTCTGATTATAACGCGCAAACCAAATGGAGGATTTATGGATAAAATACATTACTTTTTCTAACAAAAGAACCATGGATTGTCTTCGTTGGACACTTAGGATGACCTCAGCAGAAGTTCTTCAACAGGTAATTGATTTGTTTTCTCTGTGAAATGTGTTATGTGTGTGCCATGATGGCTAATCGATACATGGCTATTGGAAAAATATGTGAGGTGCTAGCCTCAAACAATGAAATGTGCTGCTTTGAAATCTGACAACGCTGTGATATTGCCAAGAAACATAGCTTTTGATGAGTATGGAACACTTGTATATTGGTGGATGTTTAATAATTCCATTTTGGGATTTTGAATTTGGCGCTTTAGATTTTCCCTGGTAGTGTCGGGATGAGCCCGCTAGCGCCCCACTGGTCCTTGAGAAGTTAACCTGGGACACATTGTGAAACAGACTATGCAGCATATGGTCCTCTGTAACTTAGTTGGTAGAGCACGGCACTTGCAACAACACTGGAACCTTCAATAGCAGCTGATGAGGAGTGATGGGATTTGGTCACATTTTGCATCTTTAAAAAATGCATGGCCCACTTATCAAAGGCAACTATTTTCTGACTTGTTTTTCATGCATGTTAATGTCTTAACGCCTTGACTAGGCTACTTTTAAAATGTGTCAACCACAGAATTCACTGCACTGCCAGCATCCCCTTCCTGTCATCCATAGACCTCTACAGCCTGAACCATATCAGAGTTTTTTATATGGACATTAATCTGTATGTACTTCATTAGCACTTTATATTCACAGAATAGTATATGAACAACATGCTACATTAGACTATATGTGACCCGTTTCAGGAAACTAGGTCTATGTCCGGGTCACTACTTCACTAGAGAGCCATTTGAAAGTTTTATTTTTTTACCAGAATGCGTTTTTTGGCAGAAATGCCTTCTCAAACATGTGAACTTTCATGTGCCTTAACTTCTTAGGGAGCGGCTCCTGAGGTGACGGTTTTGGAGAGTCTGGCGTGCCCAAAGTAAAATGCCTCCCACTCAGGCCCAGAAAATAGGATATGCACATAATTAGTACTATTGGTAAGGGATTTGTTTTGCTGTGAAATGTGTTTTGTGTGAACCGTGATGGTTTATGAATTTATGCTAATGGTAAAATATTGGAGGTGCTACCCTCAAACAATCAAATGTAGTGCTTTCGCCGTAAAGCCTTTTTGAAATCTGACAATGCTGTGATATTGCCAAGAAGCAGAGCTTTTGATGACTATGCAACACTTGTATATTGATGAATGTTTAATAATTCAACTTTTGGATTTTGAATTTGGCGCCTTGCATTTCACCGGGTAGTGTCGGGAGTGGCGCCCCACCACTCCCTAAGTAGTTAACTGACTTGCCTAATTATATGAAGGTTAAATAAAATATTATTAGCTAGCTAACATTGTACCTGGCTCGCTAGCTTTAAGTGTATGATCATATTATTTGCATCTCAGAGACATTTGCTTGGCCAGCTATAGCCGAATGTTAGCTAGCTAACATTGGACCTGTTTGGTTAGCTACATGCAGACTCATGCAGGATAGTAAAGTCTTGAGTTGGGATTATGGTTCATTGCTTACATAGCTAGCTAGCGACATGTCTTAACAACAGACTCCACTATGCAAGCAACCATTTTGGGTGTGTTCGTAAATTTAGTCTGGCCATCTACTCCGATTTCAGAGCACTCTCGCCTGAGTGTGCCAGAGTGCAGAATAACTGATGAATTTACGAACGCTCAATGTCCGTTGAATATGGCCGGTGTCAGTAAACACCGGCAAAAAATTATAATTAATTTGTTGCCAGCAGCACAGTTAGTCACCAACGCTGTGGATAGCATGAAAACAGACTAACCAGCTCTGCTTGGGCGAGTAAAATGGTCAGAGTAGGAGGTTCTCTCGTTTATGTCTGGAAGTAGCTAGCAAGCTAGCCAATGTTAGCTTGTTAGCTTGGGTGCTTGACTGCTGTTGTTAGTATAGAACGCTCAGATGAACCCTTAAAGAGATGGGTGTCACTAAAGATTAAGAGGGTGTAAACGATGTTGAATTGGTGTAGACAAAGAAGAGCTCTTAAGTAGGCACCAAAACATCCAAAGCCATTTTTTTCAACTTTCAAAGCAAAATTACTTTCCCATTGTTCCTCAACTGCAGGGCAAGATATACAGTTGAAGTCGGAAGTTTACATACACTTAGGTTGGAGTCATTAAAACTCATTTTTCAACCACTCCACAAATGTCTTGTTAACTTCTTACGGAGTGGTGGGGCGCCACTCCCGACACTACCCGGTGAAATGCAAGGCGCCAAATTCAAAATTCAAAAGTTTAATTATTAAACATGCATCAATATACAACTGTTTCATAGTCATCAAAAGCTCTGCTTCTTGGCAATATCACAGCGTTGTCAGATTTCAAAAAGGCTTTACGGCGAAAGCAGCACATTTGATTGTTTGAGGGTAGCACCTAACATATTTTTCCATTACCATAAATTCATAAGCCTTCACGGTTCACAGAGAACACATTTCACAGCGAAAACAAATCAATTACCTGTTGAAGAACTTCTGCTGAGGGCTTCCCAAGTGTCCAACGAAGACAATCCATGGTTCTTTTGTTAGAAAAAGTAATGTATTATATCCATAAATCTCAGTTTGGTTGGCGCGTTATGATAAGAAAATACAGCCTCCAATCGTCCATTGAAACGTGAAGAGAACTCGTTCAATTTATACTTATAAACTTGTCAAAGAACAATCAAACATAATTTTAAATGTATCCTTAGGAACACTTTTATGTATAAATAGTATAATATTTCAACCGGAATATAAGCTGGGCGATAAGAAAGGAAAAAACCAAAGAACGTGCCAGCCGTGAACGCACATTTACTACTATATACATCTGTGTGGACACTTCCTTATTCGCCTTCTTCTCTGCTCTACAAGCATCTAAAAAGAATCAGAACACTTTCTCGAGACTGTTGACATCCAGAGGAAGCAATAGGTACTGCATTCATATGCCCTTATATGGACATTTTCATAAGGGAGGGGTTCTAAATGAGGCAATTTGTCAAAACCACTTTTTCCAGGACAGAAATTCCTTGGGTTTTCGCCTGCCATATCCGTTCTGTTATACTCACAGACAAAATGTTAACACTTTTAGAAAATGTTTCCTATCCAATGGTACTAAATATGTGCATATCCTATTTTCTGGGCCAGAATGGGAGGCATTTTACTTTGGGCACGCCAGGCTCTCCAAAACGGTCACCTCGTGCGCTGCTCCCAAAGAAGTTAACAAAGTATAGTTTTGGTAAGTCGGTTAGGACATCTACTTTGTGCATGACACAAGTAATTTTTCCAACAATTGTTTACAGACAGATTATTTCACTTATAATTCACTGTATCACAATTCCAGTACGTCAGAAGTTTACCTAGGCTACCTGAAACGTTTGACCCAAGTTAAACGATTTAAAGGCAATGCTACCAAATACTAATTGAGTGTATGTAAACTTCTGACCCACTGGGAATGTGATGAAAGAAATAGAAGTTGAAATAAATCATTCTCTTTACTATTATTCTGACATTTCACATTCTTAAAATAAAGTGGTGATCCTAACTGACCTAAGAAAGGATTTTGTTTACTAGAATTGAATGTCAGTAATTGTGAAAACTGAGTTTAAATGTATTTGGCTAAGGTGTATGTAAAACTCAGACTTCAACTGTACCATTTTGTAGCTCTGAGTCGCTACTTTTATCCAATGTAAAAAAATAAAATTTCAAATTTTGCTACATAATAACGATTTGAGCCAGTCACACATCTTAAACCAAGATGGCGAAGCAGTCAGACGTCTTTGTCCTCGTCTTGTCGTGTCCCGTGTATAAATATTTTTATAACTTTTTTCTTCGCATATCTTTTTTATATTTTTCTTAACCTCCTGCAACCTGCCTCACCCAATGTGGTATGGATCTGTATTTCTTTACATTCGAACCGGAACCCCCAACAGAAACTAGCCAGCTAACTAGCTACTAGCTTTAAGTCAGCTAACCACAGCTAGCGGTCATCAGCTAACCTTTCGCTCAGAAAACTCTCAACAGTTTGTATAACGCGATTCAAACCATAGCATACCGGACTTATTTTCTCTCCATATCCCCGGATTCCAACCGCAAGCTCTAAACCTTTTTACCTGGATCATTTCAGCTAGCTAGCTGCAATCCGAGTGGCTATTCCTGGCTAACGTCTCTGTCCTGAAGCAAGCACCAATTAGCCTGGAGCCAGCCCATGCTAGGCCCATCTCCAAGATAGCTGAAGAGGTCCATAAGTCACTCCTTGGGCTACAATACCTATTTTACCAATTGGCCTGGACCCCTTTTACTACACGGAGCCCTGCTAATCCATCATGACTGGACTACCGACGTAATCTGCCCGAGTTTTTTTTTTTTTTCAACCAGCCCCTCCGTCGCGGCGTCCCCTGAATGCCCATGATAAACGCATGAAACCTTGTCTAAAGACGGGTGACATCTAGTGGAAACCATAGGTACTGCAACCTGGGAGCTGGATTTAAGCACTTCCTATAACAACCCATTGTAAAATGAGCCAGCTCACAAAATCACATTTTCTTGGATGGATTTCCCACGGGTTTTCGCCAGCCATATCAGTTCTGTTATACCCACAGACATTATTTGAACAGTTTTAGAAACTTCAGAGTGTTTTCTATCCAATACTACTAATTATGTGCATATCCTAGCTTCTGGGCCTGAGTAACAGGCAGTTTAATTTCGGCACGTTTTTCATCCGAACTTCAAAATACTGCCCCCTAGCTCAAACAGGCCCCTATGATCACTCGGCTATGCATGCCTCTCCCTAATGTCATTATGCCCTGTCCATTGCTGTTCTGGTTAGTGATTATTGTCTTATTTCACTGTAGAGCCTCTAGCCCTGCTAAACATGCCTTAACTAACCTTTCAGTTCCACCTCCCACACATGCGTTGACATCACCTGGTATAAATTATGTTTCTAGAGACAAAATGTCTCTCATCGTCACTCAATGCTTAGGTTTCCCTCCACTGTATTCACATCCTACCATACCTTTGTCTGACATTATGCCTTGAATCTATTCTTTCGCGCCCAGAAACATGCTCCTTTTACTCTCGGTTCCGAACGTACTAGACGACCAGTTCTTACAGCCTTTAGCCGTACCCTTATCCTACGCCTCCTCTGTTCCTCTGGTGATGTAGAGGTTAATCCAGGCCCTGCAGTGCCTAGCTCCACTCCCATTCCCAGGTGCTCTCATTTGTTGACTTCTGTAACCGTAAAAGCCTTGGTTTCATGCATGTTGACATTAGAAGCCTCCCTAAGTTTGTTTTATTCACTGCTTTAGCACACTCTGCCAACCCGGATGTCCTAGCCGTGTCTGAATCCTGGCTTAGGAAGACTACCAAAACCCCTGAAATTTCCATCCATAACTATAACATTTTCCAACAAGATAGAACTGCCAAAGGGGGCGGAGTTGCAATCTACTGCAGAGAGAGCCTGCAGAGTTCTCTTACTATCCAGGTCTGTACCCAAACAATTCGAGCTTCTGGAAATCCAAAAATCCAGAAACAAGTCTCTCACTGTTGCCGCTTGCTTTAGACCACCCTCTGCCCCCAGCTGTGCCCTGGACACCATGTGAATTGATTGCCCCCCATCTATCTTCAGAGCTCGTGCTGCTAGGTGACCTAAACTGGGACATGCTTAACACCCCGGCCATCCTACAATCTAAGCTTGATGCCCTCAATCTTACACAAATTATCAATGAACTACCAGGTACAACCCCAAATAAGTAAACACGGGCACCCTCATAGATATCATCCTAACCAACTTGCCCTCCAATACACCTCTGCTGTCTTTAACCAAGATCTCAGCGATCACTGCCTCATTGCCTGCATCCGTAATGGGTCTGCGGTCAAACGACCACCCCTCATCACTATCAAATGCTCCCTAAAACACTTCAGCGAGCAGGCCTTTCTAATTGACCTGGCCCGGGTATCCTGGAAGGATATTGACCTCATTCCGTCAATAGAGGATGCCTGGTTATTCTTTAAAAGTGCCTTCCTCACCATCTTAACTTCTCAAGGATCAGTGGGGCGCTAGTGGGCTCCTCCCGACACTACCAGGTAAAATGTAAAGCGCCAAATTCAAAATCCAAAAGTTGAATTATTAAACATCCACCAGTATACAAGTGTTCCATACTCATCAAAAGCTCTGTTTCTTGGCAATATCACAGCGTTGTCAGATTTCAAAAAGGCTTTACGGCGAAAGCAGCACATTTGATTGTTTGAGAGTAGCACCTCACATATTTTTCCAATAGCCATGTATCGATTAGCCATCATGGCACACACATAACACATTTCACAGAGAAAACAAATCAATTACCTGCTGAAGAACTTCTGCTGAGGTCATCCTAAGTGTCCAACGAAGACAATCCATGGTTCTTTTGTTAGAAAAAGTAACGTATTTTATCCATAAATCCTCCATTTGGTTCGCGCGTTATAATCAGAAACGACAGCCACTAGTCCATTGAAACGTGACGCGAACTCGTTCATCTTATACCTATAAACTTGTCCAAGAACAATCAAACATAGTTTTAAATGTATCCTTAGGAACACTTTTACGTATATTTACTATTATAAATCAACCGGAATATAAACTGATCGATAACGACGGTAACAAAGACACTGCGCACTTTCACAGGAACGCGCCCAGCCTACTGTTGTCATCAAGGGGGGACTTCCTTGTTTGGTCTTATTCTCTGGTCTAATTCATCCAAAATGAAAAAAATACACTGTCTCGAGACTGTTGATATCATAAAGAAGCGACGGGTACTGCATTCATATACCCTTATATGGTCATTTTCATTAGGGAGGGGTTCCCAAATGAGCAATGTGTCAAAATCACTTTTTCCAGGACAGAAATTCCTCTGGGTTTTGCCTGCCATATGCGTTCTGTTTCACTTACAGACAAATGGTTAACAGTTTTGGAAAATCCAGAGTGTTTCCTATCCAATGGTACCAAATATATGCATATCCTATTTTCTGGGCCTGAATGGGAGGCATTCTACTTTGGGCACGCCAGGCTCTCCAAAACGGTCACCTCATGCACCCATCCCCAAGACGTTAAATAAGCATGACCCATTCAAAAAATGTAGAACCAGAAACAGATATAGCCCTTGGCTCACTCCAGATCTGACCAGCACAAAACATCCTGTAGCATACTGCAATAGCATCGAATAGCCCCAGTGATATGCAACTTTTCAGGGAAGTTAGGAACCAATATACTGTACACAGGCTGTTAGGAAAGCTAAGGCTAGCTTTTTCAAACAGAAATATTTGCATTCTGTTGCACAAACTCAAAAGGTTCTGGGACACTGTAAAGTCCATGGAGAATAAGAGCACCTCCTCCCAGCTGCCCACTGCACTGAGGCTAGGAAACACTGTCACCACCAATAAATCCACGATAATTGAGAATTTCAATAAGCATATTCTACGGCTGGCCATGCTTTCCACCTGGCCATCACCACCCCGGTCATCAGCCCTGTACCCCCCCACAGCAACTCACCCAAGCCTCCCCCCTTTCTCCTTCACCCAAATCCAGATAACTGATCTTCTGAAAGAGCTGCAAAATCTGGACCGCTACAAATTAGCCGGGCTAGACAATCTGGACCCTCTCTTGCTGGTGATTCTCTGATCCACCTCTACGCAGACGACACCATTCTGTATACTTCTGGCCCTTCTTTGGACACTGTGTTAACCAACCTCCAGACGAGCTTCAATGCCATACAACTCTCCTTCCGTGGCCTCCAACTGCTCTTAAATGCAAGTAAAACTAAATGCATGCTCTTCAACCGATCGTTGCCCCGCACCTGCCCGCCCATCGAGCATCATTACTCTGGACAGTTCTGACTTAGAAAATGTGGACAACTACAAATACCTAGGTGTCTGGTTAGACTGTAAACTCTCCTTCCAGACTCACATTAAGCATCTCCAATCCAAAATTAAACCTAGAATCGGCTTCCTATTTCGCAACAAAGCATCCTTCACTCATCCTGCCAAACATACCCTCGTAAAACTGACTATCCTACTGATCCTCAACTTCCGCAATGTCATTTACAAAATAGCCTCCAACACTCTACTCAACAAATTGGATGCAGTCTATCACAGTGCAATCCGTTTTGTCACCAAAGCCCCATATACTACCCACCACTGTGACCTGTACGCTCTCGTTGGCTGGCCCTCGCTTCATACTCGTTGCCAAACCCACTGGCTCCAGGTCATCCACTGGCTCCAGGTCAGCTCCGCCTTATCTCAGCTCACTGGTCACCATAGCAGCACCAACCAGCAGCACGCGCTCCAGCAGATATATATTTTACTGGTCACCCCCAAAGCCATTTCCTCATTTGGCCGTCTTTCCCTCCAGTTCTCTGCTGCCAATGACTGGAACGAAATGCAAAAATCACTGAAGCTAGAGACTCATATCTCCCTCACTAACATTAAGCACAAGCTGTCAGAGCAGCTCACAAAACACTGCACCTGTACATAGCCAATCTGTAAATAGCCCATTCAACTCTCTTATCCCCATACTGTATTTATTTATTTATTATGCTCCTTTGCACCCTAGTATCTCTACTTGCACATTCATCTTCTGCACATCTATCACTCCAGTGTTTAATTGCTATATTGTAATTACCTCGCCACTATGGCCTATTTATTGCCTTGTAAATGAGAACTTGTTCTCAACTGGCCTACCTGGTTAAATAAAGGTGAAATATATATATTTTTTAAATAAACATATATGGACAACAGGCTACATTAGACTATATATGGATAACAGGCTACATTAGACTATATGGGGTGGTTTCCCAGACACTGATTAAGACTAATCATAGACTAAATTGGAGATTTAAGCTGGACTAACTGAAATAGAATTTCTCAGACATGGTTTAAAATAGTCTCAGACTTTCCCTAGTCCTGAATTACAAAGTCTGATTTCCAGAAGTCTGATTAGAACTAGTCTAGATTTAAGTAAAGGCTTAAACTAAACCTGGCCAGAGGCAGGTTTAACTTCAGATTAATTGATGTTGGCCTCCAGATTGACCTTAGCAATAGAGGAAAATGGATTACCTGGACTATTTTAATGATGATGAAAGAGCTCCATTTAGACCAGACAGAAGGGTGGTTATGAACAGGAGCAACCCACTGAATGATTTTGATGAAATCAACTTTCATGACCGTTTTCGCATGTACAAAGCAACTGCAGCAGACATAATTAGTCTGCTTGAGACAAGGCTTTCATCTGATTATTTTAGGGGAATGCCTATCCCTCCTTCGCTACAAGTACTGATCACCTTAAGGTTTTTGGCATGTGGAACCTTCCATCGTGAACCAACTGTGTGCAAAATAGTCCACAAAGTGTGCAAAGCTATATGTGAACTGAAGGACGACTACATCAAGTTTCCTGATGCTGCTGGCCAAGCCAACAACAAGGTGGAGTTCTTTGAATATGGAAACTTCCCTGGAGTCATTGGCTGTATTGATGGATGTCATATTCCAATAAAGTGTCCCTCTACTGCAGATTCTGAGGAGTACAGAAATCATAAAAACTGGTTCTCAATAAATGTACAAAGTGTGTGCACTCCCACTATGCAGTTCTCCAACATTGTTGCACGTTGGAAAGGTGCAACTCATGACTCAAGAATTTTCCAGAACTCCTGTCTGTACGCTCAGTTTGAAGGTGGTCAACATAGTGGAATCATACTTGGTGACAGTGGGTATGCACAGACCAACTTCTTGTTCACTCCTTACCTTCATGCAGTCACACCTGAGCAGCAGCGGTACAACCAAGCTCATATCCGTACCAGAGGTACAGTGGAGCGCATGTTTGGTGTATGGAAGAGTCGTTTCCAGTGTCTCAGAAACACATTGCGCTTTGAACCAAGAAGATGCTGTATTGTCATAATTGCAACAGCAGTGCTTCACAATTACCTCAAACAGCATGGCTGCCCAGATCCTCAAATGGAACATAGGGATGAACCAGATCTTCCCATGGTTGAGCCAGACAATGACAGGTATGGACTGGCGTGCAGAGATGCTTTTGCTTGGCGGCACTTCTCACAATAAAGTTACCTCAGATGATTGAAGACAACAATTGCCACAGATTGATGATGAACAAAAGTTTAATTTCACAAATTGAGATATCGGGACCCTGAACTGGTGCTGGTTTCAGTAGAACATTGGTACTGCTGCTGCTTCATGTTTCTCTCTTCCTCCCTCATGGCTAACTCAACATTAAGTATTTTCATCTAGATTTCATGTTCATCTTGTAAATACTTTAATTTGTGCTCATGAAATTCCATGGCCAGTTTCTCGTGCATGGTCAGCCTCTTGGTCCTTCTCATCTGGCCAGAATTAGTGACACCATCTTCCCTCCAGGCTGCTGCAGCTGTAGTGGGCTGACTTTCATCCTGTCTCAGGACCTCCAAGCTCTGGTGATCATCTGAAAAGTATTATATTGCAGCATTAGTGAACAATATGTATTCAGAAGTTCAGTTCATGAAATATTTAAGGTTATATTACTGCAAGAAATGACTGACAACAATACATATTCTCTGCAGTTTAAGGATGGCACATATTGAATTAATGTGGCCTACCAAATGAGGATTGGAACAGGGCCCCATCTGAACTGTCCAAATGATCATCATCAGGTATACCTTCCATGGGCTGCTGGCTATCAATGATCGAAGTCAACAAGTGTCCTAGGTCTCCGGTCTTTCTGGGGGTCCACCACCAGTCTTGAAACGCTCCCTATGTGCAACCGCATTTGTCTTCTTTAAGTTTATTTTCATGTTTTTCCACAGGATCTTAGAAAGATGAGACAATATAAAAAAAAAAGTATTCTGTATGATGCTGTTTGTAATGTACTTGGATCAAAATGAAGCAACATTTCAAAGTGACTGACATGTAAAAGTAGACCAACAATAATACAGTAGCTTACCTGAAGTTGTTGAAGTGTCCTGTTGCTTACTTTTTCATTCGAGTTAAATTCATTGCAAATTGAAGTCCAAGCATTCTTTTTCTTGTTTTCTGTTGCTGAATCATGCTGTTTGTTCTCAATAATTGGGTGGTTTGTGTTAGGGTTCGTTCCTTGTGTCCTTATCAATCATTGGCTCATTGGTGAAATTAGCATTATGACAATATCTTTAATTAAATCATTCAAAAACCTTTATTAATGCAATTGCAGACAGAAGTTGACAAACAGGAACATAGCACGCATGTTTCCGAGTAAGTTCTGCACTTTAGGGAAAGTCTAAGTTGCTTTTATCATGCTTGTAGCCAACCCTCTGTGATGTCACTGCGTTAGTTTATTACTCTCTACTTATCAGACCAAGCCCATGCATCCACAGCTGCACAAACATATAGTTCGGTGTTATCTAAACGCTAGGCAATAAATTTCCACTCCCCAAAGTTGATTTGTCGTGGAATGTCTTGAATAGTCTCCTATCTCGCCCACTCCCCTGCAAAGCTATGTCTCAGTCACACATTTCCCATAGGGTTTATTTATAAGAAGCAGAGAGAGAGAGAACTAAAACAATTGTGGAACAATACTAAAACCTCTACAATTAATATATATTGTTAATCTGTAGTCTAGGAACCTATAAATGTAAGGAGGGAGGGGTCTTATAACCCCTCCCCTTCTATTAATATAACATAAGCATAATCAATTATTATCATACATCAAGCATTTAGTACAGCCTTATCATGACCCCTAGGTGATCCTCTAACATTTGACACAATTCACTGAAATTCTTTGAACGTTGTCTTTTACCTTTGTCCATTGTTTGGTTGGGTGATTTACTCCAGTTCCACACACACACACAATGTTAATGTTTCTTAAGGGTCCAGCCCTGGTTTTTGAAGCAACCTCAGGTCTGCACCAAGTGCACAACATTACTCTAATCGGGCTTCACAGAGAGTAGCTAGTTAGTCTTTATTAACCTTAGTCTGCAACTCCCTAGTCGGGTACTACTTAATCTCAAATAAAGCAATGTCTCGGAAAGCCATTTTTTCAGTCTGTATTAATTTAAGTAGAATAAGCCTAGTCCTCATTTATTTTAAACTCTGTCTGGGAAACCGCCCCTATATGTATAACAGGCTACATTATACTATATATGGATAACAAGCTACAATAGACTATATATGGATATCAAGCTACATTAGACTATATATGGATAGCAGGCTACATTATACTGTATATGGATAACAGGCTACATTAGACTATATATGGATAACAGGCTACATTAGAGTATATATGGATAGCAGGCCACATTATACTATATATGGATAACAGACTACATTAGACTATATAAGGATAATAGGCTACATTAGACTATATATGGATAACAGGCTACATTAGACTGTATATGGATAGCAGGCTACATTAGACTATATATGGATAGCAGGCTACATTATACTGTATATGGATAACAGGCTACATTAGACTATATATGGATAACAGGCTACATTAGAGTATATATGGATAGCACGCTACCATATACTATATATGGATAACAGACTACATTAGACTATATATGGATAACAGGCTACATTAGACTATATATGGATAACAGGCTACATTAGACTATATATGGATAGCAGGCTACATTAGACTATCTATGGATAACAGCTACATTAGACTATATATGAATAACAGGCTACATTTAGACTATATATGGATAACAGCTACATTAGATTATATATGGATAACAGGCTATATTAGACTGTATATGGATAACAGGCTACATTAGACTATATATGTATAACAGACTACATTATACTATATATGGATAACAAGCTACAATAGACTATATATGGATATCAAGCTACATTAGACTATATATGGATAGCAGGCTACATTATACTGTATATGGATAACAGGCTACATTAGACTATATATGGATAACAAGCTACATTAGAGTATATATGGATAGCAGGCTACATTATACTATATATGGATAACAGACTACATTTGAGTATATATGGATAACAGCTACATTAGACTATAGATGGATAACAGGCTACATTAGACTATATATGGATACCAGGCTGCATTAGACTATATATGGATAACAGCTACATTAGATTATATATGGATAACAGGCTATATTAGGCTGTATATGGATAACAGCCTACGTTACAGTATATGGACAGCAGCAGTCAATACAGCAGACTGTGGTGGTGATGATACTGATTCCTCTGCTAACTAATGCTACTACCAGTACTGTACACAAGGGCCAACACTGTAACGTAATATGATAGTGGCATGTTGTACTACAACATACAACAGTGTTTGTGTGCCTAAATGTGACTTCATCAAGTCGTAGCCAGTGTTGTCTTTCACCATTCTTTCTGATGCATTGCCAGTTTGTAATATTGTTATTAGCCCAACATTATTGAGGACATTATTATTAGGATGGTGCAGTAATGTTGAGATGCCAGTAGGGGGAGCTCTAGTCTAGAACACTGGAACTGTCAGAAGCACATTGATACAGCTGATGAGGAGTGTAAATTGAATGGGTTTGTAGAATAGAATGAATGACATCATGGAACTGACCAAATGTAAATGGAACTTTGACCTGTTCCATGTAGACCTCAGAGGGCCAAGGCAACACATTCTAAGATATTATAAACATTCCATATAGAATAAGTGGAAATGGGGGACATTTTGTCCATTTTAGAAATGTAGGACCCACTCTAATACAGTATCCTCCCTTTTCTGATGTACTGGTCTGGTCCTCATGCATGTTAATGTCTTAAAGAGGAAAGGACAGTTCTGTATCAGCTACTTGTGTCCTGACTACTTTACATGTGTCAACCACAGAACTGACACAAGTAGTTCCTACTCACTACCAGTAAGTTGACACACTGTACAATACCTCTCTCCTTCACTTCACTCTGTCAGTACTCAATATCTTGAAATATAAGTTTTGGTTATGTTTTGAGTTATTAGTCATATACTTGAGGGTAGTGTATAATTTTACTTCTTGTTTTTTGCTGTGTTTAGTTGTTACATCAGGGACAGTATTCATAAAGTGTCTCAGTGTAGGAGTGTTGATCTACATAGTGATGAGATGATTAACCAGGATAAAATAGACATGCAAACAAACATTTGAATCTCTGCTCAGTGTGTGTGTACTTGTACCGACCCGTGTGTGTGTGTGTGAATGACACAGTGGATTTATCTGAGGGCCCTTCAGGACCAGACTGATAGGGAGTTGACATCTATACTGTGTAGGATGTGTGTTTTAACTTTTCTACATCCATAACAACCAGCTCTCTAGACTTTGATACAGACTCCATGGGCCTTATGGGCCTTCCTACAGATGGTGTCTGTATTTGTGTGTGTGTGTTTTAGTGTGTGTGTGTGTTTTTTTGTTTGTGTGTGTGAGTTACTTGCTGTTTAGCCTCACAGCTTGGGGATAGGAGCTATCATTGAACCTGGTGTTCAGTCTTTAGGCTGCTGTACAGCTTGATGGACCGTGGAGGCTTGAACATTTATCCTCCTATATTTGGGGTGGAGTTATTCACCAGCTATAGAGTGAGTTGTTGTTTATGTCTCTAAGACTGCAGGGTGGGAGACGCAACAATGGCCTTGAGAACAGCAGGAAGTGTGTTGGTGGTCTTTCTCTGGTCTGTGACAGGTAAGTCTCATTCATATCTTTTAGTTGCTCTGTTTAACAATCTATGGACTTCTAAAAGGATATGAATCATAATTTTATTCTGGTGTGTTCTATTGTTCTAAATAGTTATCTTTCACACCTCCCTAAGTGGTGCATATCTGTGATTTCCATTCACACTCAACTCAGCAACTATGGCGACAAAGTGGACAAAACATTTACAGTCAGTCATCTAGCAGACAATCCTATGCAGAGCAACAAATGTCAAGCGCCACACCCAAGGGCACGTTGACAGATCTCCCATCAAGTCAAATCAGGGCCCAGAACCAATGACCTTTAGGCCACCGGCCCAAGCTCCCAACCGCCAGGCCACCAACCATCAAATATCCCCCCACAGTACCCAGAGAACTGCCCCTCAACCATCCTCACTCAAAACAGGCATTGGATGTAACAGCGTTGCCAGTCAGTGTCATTCAAAAAAATGTGTATGTTTATTTTGACTACATTGTTTTGGTTGTATTTCTTTCATCACATTCCCAGTGGGTCAGAAGTTTACACTCAATTAGTATTTGGTAGCATTGCCTTTAAATTGTTTAACTTGGGTCAAACGTTTCGGGTAGCCTTCCACAAGCTTCCCACAATTAGTTTGATGAATTTTGGCCTATTCCTCCTGACATAGCTGGTGTAAATGAGTCAGGTTTGTAAGCCTCCTTGCTCGCACAAGCTTTTTCAGTTCTGCCCACAAAGTTTCTATGGGATTGAGGTCAGGGCTTTGTGATGGCCACTCCAATACCTTGACATTGTTGTCCTTAAGCCATTTTGCCACAACTTTGGAAGTATGCTTGGGGTCATTGTCCATTTGGAAGAGCCATTTGGACCAAGCTTTAACTTCCTGTCTGATGCCTTGAGATATTGCTTCAGTATATCCGCGTAATTTTCCTCCTTCATGATGCCATCTATTTTGTGAAGTGCACCAGTCCCTCTTGCAGCAAAGCACCCTGTAACATCCAGGCCTGGTTTAGCAGGCTGGTGTTTAGTTTTGGTTAGAAGGGTTTTGTGTTCTAACCTTATAACTGACACTATCGGCTACACTAAGAGCTGAATATGCTTCCTGCGCTTCCTGCGCTTTACCAATCAACACACACTGCAACATCAGAATCAGGCCAACTCCTAGCGTCAGCAACCCGCTCATAAAACGAAAAGAATGTCTCAGGGTCCTTCATTAAATTTAGGCGACAACCGTAAGTTCCCAATGATATCAAATGTGTCCAGGGCATGACTAAAAGAGGTACATCTGGGTCACCTTCCCAGAGCAAACTCTCCCCTGAGAGCTTTCCTTCCCTAACCAGCTCTAGCCGCTCTTGTTGTAGCTTGATTTTTTGCACGCTCCAAATCCTGTTTAAATTCCAATTCCTTTTCATATTTTACACGGTCATGCTCTAGCTTCTCACGATCATGCTCTAGCTTCAACAGAAGCAGATCTTTCTGCTTTTCAAACAGAAGATTACTAGGACTAACAGATGGAGCAACCATTGTAACGTTACGGGGAGATGGCGAGTCCTCAGCAGAGGCTGCCCTAGTGGTAACTTCAAGAAAACCACTCTCCATCAAATGGGCCTTCAATATTAACCTAATAGAATTCATCACTTATGACTCATTTCAACCTTATAGTGTTCAGCAATCTTCAACAGCTGTTCCTTGGTACATACTTCTAACAGTTCCTCTGATGGAAAGCCAATGAACTCATCTACATTAGACAAAATACAAAAAAAAGATCTTGCTGTTTCCCTCTGCTGAACACACCAGACCACAAGATAAGTGACTATCACACTGGGCACCACAGAAGAGAGATGAGTACAGTAACTCAACCCTAGTCTTTGTGCAGATTTGCGGTGGGTAATTACGCACTGTAGCCCACTGGCAAGGAAATAAACCACCCAGCAAGCTGGCAGATTCCCCCAAGCCACGGATGTGCCCGAGACAACTGCTCAGTCTACAGACACCACACAAAAATAACAAACAAAATAACCATGCCCAACGTATTCCAAAGTGAAACACGTCGCTAAGCCTAACAGGGGAAAAGGCTATAGCTCCGGGTAGTAAATGTCACTACTCTACCCAAATCTCCCACTGAGGTACACAGCCAACTGTACTCACCTCAGACCAATGTCCCAACAGAGTTTCCAGCCTGGGCAGGGGCCTGGAAACTAACCAATGTACTATCTCCAATGCAGCACACAACCAACTATCCACCGCAGTGGCAAGGTTACCAAACTACTAAGGCAACCAACACAGCACCAAACACTACAACTCAAACAAGCTGTAACAAAAGATGCAAACAAAGCACCTACAGAGTTTAACATTAACTCCACGTTCTCTCCCAAACACAATAGACATACTAGTAACTCCAACAACACTAGCATTAGTCATTCATATTGCAACAAAGTGCTATATGCCAAAATGTCTAGGAACCAACCTTATTATCCCAGACGAGCCCCCACTTGTCACAAACCAGCTCGAAGTTCATAAAAAAAGGGAGACAACATGGAGATAATAAATATTTTTAACTTAACTTAAGTAAACTAAATACAATTAACAATGGTGTGTGTAGTCAGTAATCAGTAGTGTAAGTGAGTGGTTGCGTGGATAAATGTGATATAGGGGTGTTGAAAAGTTCCAACGCAAGCAAACCACGCCACACGCCACACGCCACACGCCACACGCCACACGCCACACGCCACACGCCACACGCCACACGCCACACGCCACACGCCACACGCCACACGCCACAAACCAAAATCTGTAAGTGTGTCTGCATGGAGAGAGTCTCCCCAATGAATAGGGAAGAGGTATATTTATCCCGGGACACACCCGGGCCCAGGTGTTTCCCATGTCGCTGACGACCCTCCCAGCTCCGCCCACCAGCATCCTAATAAGGAAACAAGAACAAAGAGAGAAAATACAGCAGGCAGAGTGGGAGGGTCATCACAAGGATCATTTGGGGGGCATTTTAAACTGTGTGTCTCTTCTTTCTTGTGCAATGATGCACCTGGTCTCTCTGCTGCCTATCAGCTATTCCTATTCGTTCTTCATATTGAACATGTTTGCATTGTTTCTATGTGTGGTATTGTTGCTAATTAGCCTATTACAGATCTGGTATAACAATCCACCTACCACTATTGTCACTATGAATGGTGGATAGAGGGCAGGATAGACAGACTAGTAGACTATACTGACCTGTTGAAGGTAGACTATACTGACCTGTGGTATAGCAAAAGTTAGCGTGTGTAAAAGCGTAGTGCATAATGGAAGAACCAAAACACCTTGATATAGGGGAGGCGCATACAAGAAGATGAGGACATTTGACTAGCATGGAAGACATTATATAGTAAACCTGCAAAATAACTAATTTTATCCAGAGAAACAACACACTACCCTCCCCTGTGGCCAATAAAAAACACACAACCCTCCCCAAAGAAACAAATCAAGTTTGACAACCCTCCCCTATTTTGGAGCCCCCAATAAATTGTGATCTGTTCCAAACACGTTAGTGAAGGAAATTAAGAAATGTATTAAAATGCTGGAAGTGAATAGTGGAATTAAACTATTAACTATGCAAATGAGCGAAAGCTGTGTGCATTAAGGAAATAGACTCCTGGCTCAAATAGAAGCCTGTCTGTAATAAAGCGCCTGTTGTGTTCAGTTATTTACCGGTAAGCAAATGAACCCCCAAACGAATTGAAGTTTTACGGTAGGCCAGGCCTCATTAGCTATAATAGCATGGCACACCTTGATCTGTTGTCTCTCGATCTGTCCCTTAGTCTGTGCCAACAGATTGTGGCTTAATTTTGATACAATTGTGTTGCGTGACTTTTTCAGTGGTACTGGGTCAGGATGGCTGGAGTGTGACTTACACCAAGAATAAAATCTGTGTCTTGAAGGGGTCTTCAGTGGAGATGTCCTGCACTTACACATATCCCAATGGTACAGTCACAACAGCTTTTTGGTTCACTGAATTGGGGACTGGTGCAGAGCCTGACAGTCTAGGTCAGGACCCAGTATATGCAGGTCGTCTGGAGTATCATGGGGATAAGAAGAATGGTCAACGCCTGACAATCAGAGACCTGAGAGAGAGTGACTCTGCTGAGTACAAAATCAGATTATTCACAGATCAGGAAGGAGGGAAATATATTGGCAGTCCTGGAGTCACTCTGTCTGTCACAGGTACAGTTACATTCAATATAGCTAAACTGTTGAATTCCATTTAGTTCAGGAAAATTGTCTTGGTTTGTATTTATTTCTGTATAACATAGGATTTCTTCCATATTTGTATTAGAGTGATAAGTCAGTGATAAAGGGATTTACAGTGATATTGTTTTTTCTCCAGGTCTTCAGGTGAAGGTGACTGGTAAGACATGGGACTGTAGCACCGCCTGTACTCTGACTGACAACCCCACCTACATCTGGTACAAGAACGGACACAAAATAAAAGAGGGCACTTCCAGCCTGTACTCAGACTCCTTTAGTGACGCAGACAGTTACTCCTGTGCTATAAAAGGCCACAAGGATCTCCACTCTCTTGCAGTGTGTGAGTCTGGACTGTTTAAATACAATTTTCATTCAAACAAAATGTTGTTTCAGGTTGTGAGATTATGATTATTTTATTTGCTGTTAATGTGCCATCCACATCTGCTTTAGTTCCGTATCTTTTCCCACGCTGTGTTGGAAGGACTTCGAGATTGTATATCAAATTCACAAGATATATTCAGTTATATTCATGTTCGTGGGTGAATTTACTTCTACCAGATGCCTTTTATGAAGACCTTTGCTCAATGTGTTTGTACATTGAACACCCATTCATTTTTTATTATTTTTAAAGTCTAAAAACTACAACACTGAAAGGGTAGTCACTTCCTGGTTACTTTCACAGCAAATCATGATGGTTTTCACTACTGTAATTATTGTTTTCCTACTTTATAAACAACAACAATCAGTGTATACCGGTAGGTATTGTAATTAAAGATTTATGTCAGGAGTTCTGTTGTCTTCTTGTATTTCAGGTAAGAACTGTTGGATTGTGACTTACACCCATCAGAGTATCTGCGCCTTGAAGGGATCAACAGTGGACATATCCTGCTCTTACACATATCCCTATGATCATGAGATCAAAAAAACATTCTGGTTTATTAAATGGGAGTCCGATATGGATCCTGAAGATCTGAGCTCAGTGTCACGATATGAGGGTCATAAAGAATACCTTGGGGATAAGAAGAGTGAGGGTACCCTGAGAATCACGGACCTGAGATTGAGTGACTCTGCTGGGTACAGGTTCAGATTGATAACATCTGGAGGAAGGTTTGCTGGCTCACCTGTCTCCCTGACTGTCACAGGTAATCTGTCACACATAGGGCTGTTACGTTGACCATATTACCGCCACACAGCCAGTCATGAGTCATGAGGCCTGTCAAATTCCATGTGACCGTTTAGTCACGGTAATTAGGCTTCTCCAAGCTCAGATGCCGCTGATGGTCATTAGTAGCCTACCAAACTTGCTAACTGCCTGGTACTCAGCAATCTATTGTCCCTCTAAAACTCTGACATCAATGCAAATGTAATCGAAAATCTAATCAAACATGAGCTCATGTTGTGCAACATTTCTATAGGCTATGCAATTGTGTGAGAAAACTGAGTGATGGCCTCTATTAAAAGGATCCCATCAGCTTTCTATAGGCTAAGCCTACTATATTTATTTCTCAACTTTCCAAATATCAAGCACATTACCTTACTTTACAACAGAAGTATAGCCTACCTTGCTATCATGAAAATTAACCATGGGAAAAGCAGCCTCCATTTGCTATTTAGGTGCATAATTATGTATTTTCTTCCCCTGCCCACATTTCTAGTCAGGTGCATGATCAAATCAAATTTTATTTGTCACATGCGCCAAATACAACAGGTGTAGACCTTACCGTGAAATGGTTACTTACAAGCCCTTAACCTCTACAGGATTGGTGTCCTGCCCTGTGGGACGGTTAAGCTAACATAGTCAAATGTGATTAGCATGAGGTTGTAAGTAACAAGAAAATTTCACAGGACATAGACATGTCTGATATGGGCAGAAAGCTTAAATTCATGTTAATCTAACTGCACTGTCCAATTGCCATGCTATTGTTTTAGGAGAGTGCACAGTTATGAACTTGAAAATGGATCAATAAACCAATTAGGCACATTTGGCCAGACTTGATACAACAGTTTGAACAGAAATGCAATGGTTCATTGGATCAGTCTAAAACTTTGCACATACACTGATGCCGTCTAGTGGCCAAAATCGAAATTGCTTTTAGAGTCCTAAGTCACATATTGGCCTTTCTCTTGCATTTAAAAGATTATGGTACAAAAATACATGTTTTTTCTTTGTACTATCTTTTACTAAATCTAATGTGTTATATTCTACTACATTAATTTCACATTTCCAAAATGGTATCAAGAATATGCATATCCTTGCTTCAGGTCCTGAGCTACAGGCAGTTAGATTTGGGTCATTTTAGGTAAAAAAAAAAAGGGTTCAATCCTTTCACCCAACAAAGCAGTTTTAAGAAAATAGAGTTAAGAAAATATATATTAAATAAAATAACAAAGCGAGGCTATATACGGTGGTACGTACCGAGTCAATGTGCGGGGGTACAGGTTAGTCAAGGTAATTTGTACATGTAGCTAGGGGTAAAGTCACTAGGCATGGATAATAAATAGCAAGTAGCAGCAGCGCAAAAACAAAGGAGGGGGGGAAATCAATGCAAATAGTCTGGGTGGCCATTTGATTAACTAAATGTCGTTAATTGCCAAAGACTGAGTCACACATTTCACATCTATCAGATCAGATGTTATTGGTCACATACACATATTTAGCAGACGTTATTGGTCACATACACGTATTTAGCAGATGTTATTGGTCACACGCACATATTTAGCAGATATTATTGTTCCTAGCTCCAACAGTGCAGTAGTATTTAACAATACACACACATATAAAAGTAAATATACAAATATTAGGACCAGCAATGTTGGATTGGCATTGACTAGAATACAGTAGAATACAGTATATACATATGAAATCAGTAAAACAGTATGTAAACATTATTAAAAGGACTAGTGTTCCTGTCACGATCTTCAAAAGGGACGGACCAAGACGCAGCGATGCTTCCAGTATACACGAAGATCGTAACTTAGAACATAACAATGACGAAACACTTACGCTATGAACTAACCAATAACCCACAAAACCCTTCTGAAAACTACAAACATATATATGGTTCCCAATTAGAGGTAATGACAAACAGCTGCCTCTAATTGGGAACCATTAACCCAACATAGAAATAAACACCCTACAACAGAAAAAACCCTACACCAAAAACTAAACTAAACACGCCAGCCTGTCAACTCAGGCCTGGACGTGACAATACCTCCCCCCAAAGGCGCGGACTCCGACCACGCCAAAAGTCCATGGGGGGGTCTTCGGGTGGGTCTTTTAGTCCAAGGTGGCGGAGGCCCTGGGCTAGCAGCCGGAACAGTTCGTGCTGGACTCACGAAGCACACAGGGGACCTGGTGCAGGAAGCAGGAGCAGGCTGTGCTGGACACACGATGCGCACAGGGAACCTGGTCCGGGGAGTAGGAGCAGGCTGTGCTGGACTCGCGATGTGCACAGGGGACCTGGTGCGGGGAGCAGGAAAAGGCTGTGCTGGACTCGCGATGCACACAGGGGACCTGGTGCGGGGAGCAGGAACAGGCTGTGCTGGACTCGCGATGCGCACTGGGGACCTGGTGCGGGAGTAGGAACAGGCTGTGCTGGACTCGCGATCGCACTGGAACTCTGGTGCGGGAGCAGGAACGGGCCGTATTGGACTCACGATGCGCACTGGGCCTCTAGTGCGGGGAGCAGGAACGGGCCGTGTTGGACTCACGATGCGCACTGGGCCTCTGGTGCGGGAGCAGGAACGGGCCGTGTTGGACTCACAATGCGCACTGGGACTCTGGTGCGGGAGCAGGAACGGGCCGTGTTGAACTCGCGATCGCACTGCAACTCTGGTGCGGGAGCAGGAACGGGCCGTGTTGGACTCCACGATGCGCACTGGGCCTCTGGTGCGGGAGCAGGAACGGGCCGTGTTGAACTCGCTGATGCGCACTGGAACTCTGGTGCGGGAGCAGGAACGGGCCGTGTTGGACTCCACGATGCGCACTGGAACTCTGGTGCGGGAGCAGGAACGGGCCGTGTTGGACTCACGGCGCACTGGGACTCTGGTGCACGGGAGCAGGAACGGGCCGTGTTGGACTCACGATGCGCACTGGGACTCTGATACGGGGAGCAGGAACGGGCCGTGTTGCACTCACGATACGCACAGGGATCCTGGAGCGTGGTACAGGGACAGTACATGCTGGGCCCACGACGCGCACAGGGATCCTGGAGCGTGGTGCAGGGACAGGACGTGCTGGGCTCTCTATGCGCACAGGAGGCCTGGTGCGCGGAGCATGGACAGTACATGCTGGGCCCACGACGCGCACAGGGATCCTGGAGCGTGGTGCAGGGACAGGACGTGCTGGGCTCTCTATGCGCACAGGGGGCCTGGTGCGCGGAGCAGGGACAGGACGTGCTGGGCTCTCTATGTGTACAGGGGGCCTGATGCGCGGAGCATGGACAGGACGTGCTGGGCTCTCTATGCGCACAGGGGGCCTGGTGTGCGGAGCAGGGACAGGACGTGCTGGGCTCTCTAAGCGTACAGGGGGCCTGGTGCGCGGAGCCGGCACCCTTCTACCCGGCTGTTCACTCACCCTTGCCTCACAGATGATGGGAGCTGGAATGTCGCGCACTGGGCTGTGGACACTGCAGGCAGAACCGGTGCAGGATATCCTGGTCCGAAGAGGCGCACCGGAGACCAGGAGCGCTGAGCCGGCACCACTTTTCCAGGCTGCACACTCAACCTAGCCCGACAGATGAGGGGAGCTGGAATTTCGCGCACCGGTCTATGAATGCGCACTGAATGCATCACACCATAGCACGGCGTCTTACCAGTGTGACGCTCCCTCCAAAGAGCACGAGGAGTTGGATCAGGAGTCCACCCTGAAACGGCCAACCTCCCCGCCTGGCTAGGAAGCCAGGCGTGTTCCAGCATACCTCTCCTTCTCTGGGTTCCATGCTCCATATTTCGCCTTGTAATAGCGCCGCTCCGCCGCCGCTGCTTTCAGCTCCTCTTTAGGACGGCGATACTCCCCAGGCTGAGTCCAGGGTCCCTTTCCAGCCAATATCTCTTCCCATGTCCAGGACGCCTTGTTCTCTCGCTGCTTGGTCCTTTTATGGTGGGTTATTCTGTCACGATCTTCAAAAGGGACGGACCAAGACGCAGCGATGCTTCCAGTATACATATTTTATTTAACGACGTAACTGAGGAAAAAACAATAAACAAACGAACGAAGATCGTAACTTAGAACATAACAATGACGAAACACTTACGCTATGAACTAAACAATAACCCACAAAACCCTTCTGAAAACTACAAACATATATATGGTTCCCAATTAGAGGTAATGACAGTGATTCCATGTCTTTATACATAGGGCAGCAGCCTCAAGTGCAGGATTGAGTAACCGGGTGGTAGCTGGCTAGTGATAAAATCAAAGAGAGACGCACACTCTAGGAGCTCAGATGCAATAATATTTATGTCCAACGTTTTGACAGACAAGATGTCTTCATCAGGGTATAATGACAAACACTGCGGGATGACTCATTTATATAGTGTCAAAAGACACACGCAGGTGTCTGTAATCATGGCCGGGTGTGGTCTGATATCATTGGTCAACTCTCAGATATTAAAATAGCATGCAAAAAAACATAAATGGATAGCGTACAATCATAGATACAATTTGGCTACATAAGCCCACTGTCACGATCTTCAAAAACGGACCAAGGCGCAGCGTGCCGGGTTGAGTGTTTATTGGTTAAACTCACAGAAACAAAAACAAGAGACAAAGTTCGGACATGCACTGTGTGGCGCATAGACACCTACAAACAAAGTTAACTTCCCACAAGGAAAGGAGGGAAAAAGGGCTACTTAAGTATGGTTCCCAATCAGAGACAACGATGGACAGCTGTCCCTGATTGAGAGCCTTACCCGGCCAAAACAAAGAAATACAAAAGTGAACATAGAATGCCCACCCCAAATCACACCCTGACCAAACCAAAATTAGACATAAAACGGCTCATACAGGTCAGGGCGTGACACCCACAAACATTTACAATAGCAAAATCACAATAATCTCGCTATGTTTTACCTACATAAGTTTTACCACAAGGACAAGTTATCAGATAAATAACTGCCTCAGTAGAGCAGGTAATAACACCTTTGATTGGGATCTGACCTTGAAAAAGGTAATGTCTTGTTTTGTTGGCAGTATTAATCTGACCATTTTTGTACCCCCTCTCCTTGAATTTTCTTTGCATCTCAGCCATATTTATGTCGATATCTGATTGTTTTTTACAAATTATTTTGATTCGACATAATTGGCTGTAGGGCAAACTGTTTTTCAAGAGAAGTGGGTGACAACTATCAGCCCTCAACAAACTCTTACGATCAGTAGGTTTCCTGTAAAGATCAATGTATAGAACATTATCTTCACACAAGATCAGAAGATCAAGAAAACTGAAGTGATGGCTATTTAACAGTCTGATGGCTTTGAGATGGAAGCAGTTTTTCAGTCTCTTGGTCCCAGCTTTGACGCACCTGTACTGACCTCAGGTTCTGGATGATAGCAGGGTGAACAGGCTGTGGCTCGGGTGGTTGAAGTCCTTGATGAACATTTGGCCTTCCTGTGACATCGGGTGCTGTTGTTGTCCTTGAGGGCAGGTAGTGTGCCCCCGGTGATGCGTTTGGAGTTGAGGGCGGAGCAGTTGCTGTACCAGGCAGTGGTACAGCCCGACAAGATGTTATTACTGTAATTACCTTATTAAGGGCAGTCATACAGACACAGTAGTGGTATGTCACAGAAAAATACCTAATGTAGTATTGCACATAAGAGGACATAATATACAGTTCATGCGGAAACTATTCAGACCCCTTGACTTTTTCCAAATTTTGTTACGTTACAGCCTTATTCTATAATCGCTTAAATCATTTCCCCCCCCATCAATCTCCACACAATACAAAAACAGATTTTACTTTTTTTTTTTGCAAATGTATAAAGAAATATCACATTTATATAAGTTTTCATACCCATTACTCAGTACTTTGTTAAACCACCCTTGGCAGTAATTACAGCCTTGAGTCTTCCTGGGTATGGCGCTACAAGCTTAGCACACCTGTATTTGGGGAGTTTCTCCCATTCTTCTCTGCAGACCCTCTCAAGCTCTGTCAGGTTGGATGGGGAGAGTTGCTGCACAGCTATTTTCAGGTCTCTCCACTTCTGCATTGTCTTGGCTGTGTGCTTAGGTTGTTGTCCTGTTGGAAGGTGCCTTTTGGCTCCAAGCGGTGGCTTCTGTCTGGCCACTCTACCGTAAAAGCCTTATTGGTGGAGTGCTGCAGAGATGGTTGTCCTTCTGGAAGGATCTCCCATCTCTGCAGAGGAACTCTGGAGCTCTGTCAGAGTGACCATCAGGTTCTTGGTCACCTCCCTGACCAAGGCCCTTCTCCCCCAATTGATCACTTTGGCCGGGCGTGGGACCTTATGTGCACAAGCGTGTGCCTTTCCAAATCTTGACCAATCAATTGAATTTACCACATGTGGACTCCAATCAAGTTGTAGAAACATCTCAAGGATGATTCATGGAAACAGGATGTAACTGAGCTCAATTTCGAGGCTCATAGCAAAAGGTTTCCCTGACCAAGGCCCTTCTCCCCCGATTGATCACTTTGGCCAGGCGACCAGCTCTAGGAAGAGTCTTGGTGGTTCCAAACTTCTTCCATTTAAGAATGATGGTGGCCATTGTGTTCTTGGGGACCTTCAATGCTGCAGACATTTTTGGTACCCTTCCCCAGATCTGTGTCTCAACACAATCCTGTCTCAGAGCTCGACGTACAATTCCGTCGACCTCGTGTCTTGGTTTTTGCTCTGACATGCACTGTCAACTATGGGACCTTATGTAGACAGGTGTGTGCCTTTCCAAATCATGTCCAGGTAATTGAATTTACCACAGGTGTACTCCAATCAAGTTGTAAAAACATATCAAGGATGATCAATGGAAACAGGAGGCACCTGAGCTCAATTTCGAGTCTCATGGTAAAGTGTCTCTCCGTGCTTTTACACCTGCATTGCTTGCTGTTTGGGGTTTTAGGCTGGGTTTCTGTACAGCACTCTGTGACATCAGCTGATGTAAGGGAGTCTTTATAAATACATTTGATTTGATTTGATTTATTAATTAGTTAAAAAAAATCTAAATACCTGTTTTTGCTTTGTCATTATGGGTATTGTGTGAAGATTGATGAGGGAAACAATTCTTTGAATCAATTTTAGAATAAGGCTGTAACGTAACAAAAAAAGTAAAGGGGTATGAAAAGTTTTCGAATGCACTGTATAGGAGGACAATATTAATTGTTTTATTTTTACTCTAGATGTTGTGTTGGAGATGGATCCTACATCTGTGTCAGAGAGTGAGAGTGTCACACTGACATGTAGAACCAAATGTACACTGGACCCAATCAAAGCATTTATTTGGTATAAGAATGGACAGCCTATACCAAACAACGAAACCTACTCTTCGGTCTATAGCCTATTCTCAGTCAGCAGTGACGATACAGGGAGATACTCCTGTGCTGTAGAAGGCCGGGAGGATCTCCCCTCTGCTAAAGAGACTCTCACTGTCAGATGTAAGTTTAAATCTTTAGTTTGGTATTTTAAAATTGTAGTGACAGATATTAGCTCCACATGGTACATGAATTGATCATCCTCAATAAAAGGATGAATCTAAAAGTAATTTTGTGGAGAAGTACAGCTGAAGTCGGAAGTTTACATACACTTAGGTTGGAGTCATTAAAACTTGTTTTTCAACCACTCCACAAATTTCTTGCAAACTACAATGGCTTGCAAAAGTATTCACCCCCTTGGCATTTTTCCTATTTTGTTGTCTTACAACCTGGAATTAAAATGTATTTTTGGTGGGTTTTTATCATTTGATTTACACAACATGCCTACCACTTTGAAGATGCAAAATATTTTTTATTGTGAAACAAACAAGAAATAAGACAAAAACTGAAAACTTGAGCGTGCATAACTATTCACCCCCAAGTCAATACTTTGTAGAGCCACCTTTTGCAGCAATTACAGCTGCAAGTCTCTTGGGATATGTTTCTATAAGCTTGGCACATCTAGCCACTGGGATTTGTTGCCCATTCTTCAAGGCCAAACTGCTCCAGCTCCTTCAAGCTGGATGGGTTCCGCTGGTGTACAACAATCTTTAAGTCATACCACAGATTCTCAATTGGATTGAAGTCTGGGCTTTGACTAGGCCATTCCAAGACATTTAAATGTTTCCCCTTAAACCACTCAAGTGTTGCTTTAGCAGTAAGCTTAGGGTCATTGTCCTGCTGGAAGGTGAATCCCCGTCCCAGTCTCAAATCTCTGGAAGACTGAAACAGGTTTCCCTCAAGAATTTCCCTGTATTTAGCACCATCCATCATTCCTTCAATTCTGACCAGTTTCCCAGTCTCTGCAGATGAAAAACATCCCCACAACATGATGCTGCCACCACCATGCTTCACTGTGGGGATGCAGTTCTCAGGGTGATGAGAGGTGTTGGGTTAGCGCCAGACATAGCGCTTTCCTTGATGGCCAAAAAGCTAAATTTTAGTCTCACCAAACATGTTTGCTTATTTTTTTCTTTAAGTAATGGCTTTTTTCTGTCCACTCTTCCCAAAAGCCCAGCTCTGTGGAGTGTACGTCATAAAGTAGTCCAATCTCCGCTGTGGAGCTTTGCAGCTCCTTCAGGGTTATCTTTGGTCTCTTTGTTACCTCTCTAATTAATTCCCTCCTTGCCTGGTCTGTGAATTTTGGTGGGCAGCCCTCTCTTGGCAGGCTTGTTGTGGTGCCATTTTCTTTCCATTTGTAAATAATGGATTTAATTGTGCTCCATGGGATATTCAAAGTTTCATATATTTTTCATAACTCAACCCTGATCTGTACTTCTCCACAACTTTGTCCCTGACCTGTTTGGAGAGCTCCTTGGTCTTCATAGTTTCGCTTGCTTGGTGTTGCCCCTTGCTTAGTGGTGTTGCAGACTCTGGGGCATTTCAGAACAGGTGTATATATACTGAGATCATGTGACAGATCATGTGAAACTTAGATAGCACACAGGTGGACTTTATTTAACAAATTATGTGACTTCTGAAGGCAATTGGTTGCACCAGATATTATTTAGGGGCTTCATAGCAAAGGGGGTGAATACACATGCATGCACCACTTTTCCGTTTTTAATTTTTTTGAATATTTTTAAACAAGTAATTTTTCATTTCATTTCACTTCACCAATTTTGACTACTATTGATTAAAATCCATTTAAATTACAGGTTGTAATTTAAATGGTAAATTGTGAATACTTTTGCAAGGCACTGAATAGTTTTGGCAAGTCGGATAGGACATCTACTTTGTGCATGACACAAGTAGTTTTTCCAACAATTGTTTACAGACAGATTATTTCACTTATAATTCACTGTATCACAATTCCAGTGGGTCAAAAGTTCATGTACACTAAGTTGACTGTGCCTTGAAAAAGCTTGGGGAACTCCAGAAAATGATGTCATGGCTTTAGAAGCTTCTGATAAGCTAATTGACATAATTTGAGTCAATCGGAGGTGTACCTGTGGATGTATTTCAAGGCCTACCTTCAAACTCAGTGCCTCTTTGCTTGACATCATGGGAAAATCAAAAGAAATCAGCCAAGACCTCAGAAAAAGAATTGTAGACCTCCTCAAGTCTGGTTCATCCTTGGGAGCAATTTCCAAATGCCTGAAGGTACCACGTTCATCTGTACAAACAATAGTACGCATGTATATACACCATGGGACCACGCAGCCATCATCCCGCCCAGGAAAGAGACGTGTTCTGTCTCCTAGAGATGAACGTACTTTGGTGCGAAAGTGCAAATCAATCCCAGAACAACAGCAAAGTGAAAATGTAATGTGAAGATGAAGGAGGAAACAGGTACAAAAGTATATATATCCACAGTAAAACAAGTCCTATATCGACATAACCTGAAAGGCCGCACAGCAAGGAGGAAGCCACTGCTCCAAAACCGCCATAAAAAAGCCAGACTACAGTTTGCAACTGGACATGGGGACAAAGATCACACTTTTTGGAGAAATGTCCTCTGGTCTGATGAAACAAAAATAGAACTGTTTGCCATAATGACCATCGTTATGTTTGGAGGAAAAAGGGGGAGGCTTGCAAGCCGTAGAACACCATCCCAACCATGAAGCACGAGGGTGGCAGCATCATATTGTGGGGGTATTTGCTGCAAGAGGGACTGGTGCACTTGACAAAATAGATGGCATCAAGAGGAAGGAAAATTATGTGGATATATTGAAGCAATATCTCAAGACATCAGTCAGGAAGTTAAAGCTTGGTCGCAAATGGGTCTTCCAAATGGACAATGACCCCAAGCATACTTCCAAAGTTGTGGCAAAATGGCTTAAAGACAACAAAGTCAAGGTATTGGAGTGGCCATCACAAAGCCCTGACCTCAATCCCATAGAAAATTTGTGGGCAGAACTGAAAAGGTGTGTGCGAGCAAGGCCTACAAACCTGATTCAGTTACACCAGCTCTGTCAGGAAGAATGGGCCAAAATTCACCTAACTTACTGTGGGAAGCTTGTGGAAGGCTACCCGAAACATTTGACCCAAGTTAAATAATTGAAAGTCAATGCTACCAAATACTAATTGAGTGTATGTAAACTTCCAACTTCAACTGTACATTTGTGGAAAGTTAATATAATATTTTTAACTGACCTAATGTGTACTATATCCACTGTCTTTTACACCAGATGGACCAAGGAACACCTTAGTTTCAGTCAGTCCCTCTGGTGAAATAGTGGAGGGCATTTCAGTGACTCTGACCTGCTTCAGTGATGCCAACCCACCTATGGACAAATACACCTGGTACAAGAAGAATATTGCTTCACCAAAAGCATTAGGACAGAGTTACACCATCACTAACATCCGCTCTGAGAACAGTGGAGAATACTACTGTGAGGCTAGCAACCTTATTGGGACAGAGACTTCGCTCCTTGTCCATGTTAATATTACGTGTAAGTATGTCATGGTGTGTCTTATTCTGGTGCTCTGTGGTACGACGGATTTGACTGATATACAGTACCAGTCAAAAGGTTCTTTATTTTTACTATTTTCTACATTCTAGAATAATAATAGTGCAGAATGCCAAAGGTGTGCAAAGCTGTCATTAAGACAAAGGGTGGCTACTTTGAAGAATCTCAAATATAACATATTTAGATTTCCTTAAAACTTTTTTGGTAACTACATGATTCCATATGTGTTTTTTCATGGTTTGGATCTCAACACTATTATTCTATAATGTCAAAAATTGTAAAAAATAACAAAAAACCCTTGAATGAGTAGGTGTGTTCAAACTTTTGACTGGTACTGTATGTTCTAACCTGTTGACAATTCAATCCATGATCCTGCATCAGTGTTTCCCTGTGTTCCTGTGGTGGGGTTGGGGGTGGGGGCTGTCCTGAGTGTTGGAGCTCTTCTAGTCACCATCTACTGCACACTGAAGAGGTGAGGATTACCTAGACAGATTTAAATATAACGATTTTATAAACGTCCACTAGAGATCAGTAGAGAGCTGAACTCACTCTGTCCCTCTTTACAGGAGATCCACAGGAGGAAGTGATGCCACAACAGACACACAGGTGATTGTATCAGTTACACCTCCACACCTGGTGACATTAATTTACTGTGCCATAACAGTCTCTTTCAAACTATTTTCACTGTTACCATGTTCTCTCTCTCTCTATTTCCCTCTTTCTCCAGAGTGTCCATCCTGACCCTAACTGGGACACGTACACAGATCTGAACATGAAGACCGGGTCACCTGACTACAACTAAATGTTGTTTTAACTTCTTTGGGAGCAGCGCACGAAGTGACGGTTTTGGAGACCCTGGCGTGCCCAAAGTAAAATGCCTCCCATTCAGGCCCAGAAAATAGTATATGCACATATTCAGTACCATTGGATAGGAAACACTCAGAATTTTCTAAAACTGTTAACATGTTGTCTGTGAGTAAAACTAAACGGATATGGCAGGCGAAACTCCGAGGAATTTCTGTCCTGGAAAAAGTGGTTTTGACAGAGTGCCTCATTGGGAACCCCTCCCTTATGAAAATGCCCATATAAAGGCATATGAATGCAGTACCTATCGCTTCCTCTGGATGTCAACAGTCTCGAGAAAGTGTTCAGATTTTTTTTAGATGCTTTAGAGCAGAGAAGAAGAGGAATAAGGAAGTGCCCCCAGAGATGTCCTTTACAAGAGAACGCGTGCTCCCGCCAGGCGCGTCTTTTGTTTTTTTCCTTTCTTATCGCCCATATATATTCCGGTTGAAATACACTGCTCAAAAAAATAAAGGGAACACTAAAATAACACATCATAGATCTGAATGAATGAAATAATCTTATTAAATACTTTTTTCTTTACATAGTTGAATGTGCTGACAACAAAATCACACAAAAATTATCAATGGAAATCAAATTGATCAACCCATGGAGGTCTGGATTTGGAGTCACACTCAAAATTAAAGTGGAAAACCACACTACAGCCTGATCCAACTTTGATGTAATGTCCTTAAAACAAGTCAAAATGAGGCTCAGTAGTGTGTGTGGCCTCCACGTGCCTGAATGACCTCCCTACAACGCCTGGGCATGCTCCTGATGAGGTGGTGGATGGTCTCCTGAGGGATCTCCTCCCAGACCTGGACTAAAGCATCCGCCAACTCCTGGACAGTCTGTGGTGCAACATGGCGTTGGTTGATGGAGCGAGACATGATGTCCCAGATGTGCTCAATTGGATTCAGGTCTGGGGAACGGGCGGGCCAGTCCTTAGCATCAATGCCTTCCTCTTGCAGGAACTGCTGACACATGAGGTCTAGCATTGTCTTGCATTAGGATGAACCCAGGGCCAACCGCACCAGCATATGGTCTCACAAGGGGTCTGAGGATCTCATCTCGGTACCTAATGGCAGTCAGGCTACCTCTGGCGAGCACATGGAGGGCTGTGCGGCCCCCCAAAGAAATGCCACCCCACACCATGACTGACCCACCGCCAAACCGGTCATGCTGGAGGATGTTGCAGGCAGCAGAACGTTCTCCACGGCGTCTCCAGACTCTGTCACATCTGTCACGTGCTCAGTGTGAACCTGCTTTCATCTGTGAAGAGCACAGGGCGCCAGTGGCGAATTTGCCAATCTTGGTGTTCTCTGGCAAATGCCAAACGTCCTGCACGGTGTTGGGCTGTAAGCACAACCCCCACCTGTGGACGTTGGGCCCTCATACCACCCTCATGGAGTCTGTTTCTGACCGTTTGAGCAGACACATGCACATTTGTGGCCTGCTGGAGGTCATTTTGCAGGGCTCTGGCAGTGCTCCTCCTTGCACAAAGGCGGAGGTAGTGGTCCTGCTGCTGGGTTGTTGCCCTCCTCGGCCTCCTCCACGTCTCCTGATGTACTGGCCTGTCTCCTGGTAGCGCCTCCATGCTCTGGACACTCACGCTGACAGACACAGCAAACCTTCTTGCCACAGCTCGCATTGATGTGCCATCCTGGATGAGCTGCACTACCTGAGCCACTTGTGTGGGTTGTAGACTCCGTCTCATGCTACCACTAGAGTGAAAGCACCGCCAGCATTCAAAAGTGACCAAAACATCAGCCAGGAAGCATAGGAACTGAGAAGTGGTCTGTGGTCATCACCTTCAGAACCACTCCTTTATTGGGGTGTCTTGCTAATTGCCTATAATTTCCACCTGTTGTCTATTCCATTTGCACAACAGCATGTGAAATTTATTGTCAATCAGTGTTGCTTCCTAAGTGGACAGTTTGATTTCACAGAAGTGTGATTGACTTGGAGTTACATTGTGTTGTTTAAGTGTTCCCTTTATTTTTTTGAGCAGTGTATTATGCTATTTATACAGAAAAGTGTTCCTAAGGATACATTTAAAATGATGTTTTATTGCTCTTGGACAAGTTTATAGGTATAAGTTGAACGAGTTCTCTTCACGTTTCAATGAGCGAGTGGACGCTGTATTTTCTCATTCTAACGCGCCAACCAAACAGAGATTTATGGATATAATACATTACTTTTTCTAACAAAAGAACCATGGTTTGTCTTCGTTGGACACTTGGGAAGCCCTCAGCAGAAGTTCTTCAACAGGTAACTGATTTGTTTTCGCTGTGAAATGTGTTTTCTGTGAACCGTGGAGGCTTATGAAATTATGGTAATGGCAAAAATATGTTAGGTGCTACCCTCAAACAATCAAATGTGGTTCTTTCGACGTAAAGCCTTTTTGAAATCTGACAACAGCTGTGATATTGCCAAGAAGCAGAGCTTTTGATGACTATGAAACACTTGTATATTGATGCATGTTTAATAATTCAACTTTTGGATTTTGAATTTGGTGCCTTGCATTTCACCTGGTAGTGTCGGGCCCCACCGCTCCCTTCTTAGGGAGCGACCCACTGCTCCCTAAGAAGTTAAATATTACAGCCTAGTCTGTCATTCTTTATCATCTGTTAAGTTGAAAATTTTAAAAAGCTAAATTTATACAAGTATCCCACAATACAGTAGAGAGTTACAATAAGCTCTCCCCGCCCTCCATTTGGCAAATCTGACCATAATTATATCCTCCTGATTCCTGCTTACAAGCAAAAACTAAAGCAGGAAGTACCCATGACTCGCTCAATATGGAAGAGGTCAGATGACGAGGATGCTACGTTACAGGACTGTTTTGCTAGCACAGATTGGAATATGTTCCGGGATTCATCAAATGGCATTGAGGAGTATACCACCTCAGTTATCGTCTTCATCAATAAGTGCATCGACGACGTTGTCCCCACAGTGACCGTACATACATATCCCAAACAGAAGCCTTGGATTACAGGCAACATCTGCATCGAGCTAAAGGCTAGAGTGCACAATTATGAACTTGAAAATGTATGAATAAACCAATTAGGCACATTTGGGCAGTCTTGATACAACATTTTGAACAGATATGCAATTGTTCATTGGATCAGTCTGCAGTCTACTTTGCACGTACACTGCTGCCATCTAGTGGCCAAAGTCTAAATTGCGCCTGGGCTGGAATAATACATCATGGCTTTTCTCTTGCTTTTAAAAAAATGATTGTACAAAGAAAATACAAAAAAAGCAGATGTTTATTTCTTTGTATTATCTTTTACCAGATTTAAATTGTTATATTCTCCTACATACATTTCCACAAACTTTTTCCATTCAAATGGTATCAAGAATATGCATATCCTTGCTTCAGGTCCTGAGCTACAGGCAGTTAGATTTGGGTCCATTTTAGGTGAAAATTGAAAAAAAGGGTTTGATCCTTCAGAACGGGAGGATGTAGTACAGGCTTTTATGCACAACACAACTCAGCGTGCCTGGATACAGACTAATCATGTATTGTGTGGTTATGGTACAACAAAACCCAGAGGACTTTGCTTTTAAGGCTATGACACTCACAGCCATGATAAAAATGTAATCGTAACACATGGGCTCTCATGCAATATTGCTTAAACATACCATGGCTGTTAGCCAATCAGCTTTCAGGGCTCAAACCACCCAGTTATTAATACAAAATATACTACAGAGTAATTATGTTTGTCGGTACCGTTGACAAAGTATACAGTTGTTTCCTAATCCCGCTTTGCCTGATGGCCGTTGCAGTTGAACAAGTACATCAGGCCATTGCTTAACCTTGCAATCTGTGTCAAGAGACTTTGTTTGAAACACCAGAAGTTATGCAGCAAACAGTCTCAGTATGACTAATTTAAAAAAAAAAAATCTACAGGCATTGCCTGTAAGAGTGGAATTAACTAATTGTATCGCTGTAGGTAGTGTGAAAAATGCTGACTAAATCTACAGTGTAAATGAAATGTCAAAATACATTTCAATTTCACCATCAGATTCTGTGCTTCCACACGTTGGAGCTGCTTCTCTAGTTGCTCAAAGTCTTGCTTTATCTCCATCTTGACATGGAACTCAGAGTCTTGGGGCTCTGCTCTCCCAACACGTTTCACCTCCTCCAATATCTCCACCAATTTAGTTAGGACACACTTCTGAAATGTGATAGAGATATTTGTATGTTTAAGTAATGACTAAGAATATTCCATTCTGAAAATGTATGCAATGGGGTTAGAGAACAAACAAAAGAATCCAATCATGTGTGTGCCTAGAACTTTAGGGACTAGGACATGGTGTATTTGAGAGAACAAAAGTCTTCTTGTGAGAACAACTAGATAAGGCCTCCCTGTCCTCGGGAAGGGAGGAACGGCTAGGAGCTGTCCAGATTGACTTATGGTGCAGAAAAGTGATAAGCCGCTGAAGGAAAGTACTGTTGCCTAGAAAAGGTGGAGCTAATTTGTATTCAGCTTAAAGCTTGTACAATATAAAAAGACTGTTCACATTTGGGGTTCAGAATTCTCATGAATAAACAAACCTGACCTATTGCAGAATTGGGACTTTGTCTAATTTTTCATTAACTAGAGCTTTACAACCTCTGGGAATTATTCAAAGCCTGATTGGTAGTTTATGTCAACAATTGAGAACAAAATTCTCATGACACTGTTAAGGACTTGACCGGTTAGCTGATTAACATTAAGAGTAGGGCTTGTCTGGCAAGCTGCCCTCTTGACCTACCCTGTGTGAAGTGAGATGGGGAAGGAAAGCATCTGGAACAGCCAGCTGAATCCCTGAAACACATAAAAACCCAATTTGGGTGTGATCAGGACAACTTAAAAGCAAGGATTTGAATAGGAAAATGTATATGTACTGTATACCATGTGTGGTGTGAATAATGATCCTGAGACATAGATGCCCGATACAATAATGAAAATCCCATCTATGCTACCCTGTGAAAGGTTTGACATTTCCCAATGACTTCAGTTTCTCTTACCCAGTCCCCATTAAATTCATCCTGGGCTGGGGTAGAGGGAGAACTCCTTTTCTGGGACTGCCCAGGTGAACTTCTGGATAGTCCTGCAACAAACATGTAAGCACTGTAAGGAACACGAGGGGGGGCAGAGAGCTGGTTTCAAGCGCAGGGCACAGCAGGTGTTTATTGCAAAGGACCACAAGAGGAGGCATGTAGCTGGGTCCAGGGGCAGGCAGAAGGTCATACACAGGTGGTCCAAAAGGGCAGAAGTACAGGCAGGGAAGAGGCTAGTAACGTAGTCCGGGAGATCAGGCAATAGGTAGGTAACAGGAAATCCAATATGCTAAAGTACAGGCAGGGAATAGGAAAAAAGTGTTGTTAGTGAGGCAGGCAAAAACTCATACTCAAAATCATACGCAGGAGGTGTAACTCACAGGAAAACCAGCGCTCTGAAAGAAGTGTCACAAAACAAACAATACCTCACAGCGATGGTGTGCAAAGAACTGAACAAAATAGTGTGTGATAATGACCTACAGGTGTGTGAACAGGTGGTTAGAATTCAGGTGATTGGGATCTGGAGAGTGAGCTGCATTCAGGGGGTCTATGTGTTTGAGATTGAGAGCTGGAAAGTGTGCTGGAAAATGAGCTGCGTCCAGGGGATCTACGTGTTTGAGGGTGTGAGTTGGAAGCAGACGTTACAAGCACATGACACATACAGTAAATCATGCATGCAATGTTATAAGATGCACATCAAAACCCATCATTTATACAGAAAATATCAGAGGGAATCAAAAGGCACATATTTCGTGGAACAATCCACTTACTGACATTATTAATGGGAAACAGCTCTAGTCCTGATCAGTTATGGATGTATAATTATAATCTTCACAATCTTTTTCATTTTCTGCAAAACGTTCATAAAGAAATAAACATACTGTAGTAATAAATATAGTGAGAGCAAGTTTGAACTACATTTTGACAAGTTGGACTACATTTTGAAAGGTTTCTTAGCTATTTAATTTTGATCAATGCATTTTGCACTCATTCTCCTATCTTATTTGTAACATATTAATGCTCTCTCTCCTGTAAGCTAATGTTCTTAGCTAGCTAGCTATGTAGTGTTTAATTACAGCTGATGTTTTGTTTAACAGCCTTTTTCGTTATTCATTTGTGTGTATTATTGAAAAACAAAAATACTTGTTCTACTTGAACAATTTGATCTAACCAGCTTCACGCCTAACTAGCTAGCTAGCATTTGCAGGTACCCAGAGAGTAAAGTTGATGTTAGACTCTAACGTAAACTAACTCACTTTTGTAAATCACACTGGTCCGTACAATTGACCTTATTTTAGCACCCAAAAAACCTAATACTTCCAGATCTAATGTAGCCTGTTATCCATATATAGTCTAATGTAGCCTGTTATTCATATATAGTCTAATGTAGCCTGTTATCCATATATAGTCTAATGTAGCCTGTTATTCATATATAGTCTAATGTAGCCTGTTATCCATATATAGTCTAATGTAGCCTGTTATCCATATATAGTCTAATGTAGCCTGTATCCATATATAGTCTATTGTAGCTATATATTGATAACAGGCTACATTAGACTATATGGATAACAGGCTACATTAGACTATACATTGATAACAGGTTACATTAGCTGTACATGGATAGCAGGCTACATTATACTATATATGGATAACAGGCTACATTAGACTATGTATGGATAATAGGCTAGTTTAGACTATATATGGATAACAGGCTACATTAGACTATACAGTAAATGGACAGCAGCAGTCAGTACAGCAGGCTATGGTGATGATGATGCTGATTCCTCTGCTAACTAATGCTACTACCAGTACTGTGCACAAGGGTCAACAGTGTAACATAATATGATAGTGGCATGTTGTACTACTACAGACATCATTGTTTGTGTGATTAAATGTGACTTTATCAAGTAGCCAGTGTTTTGCTTCACCATTCTATCTGATGTACATTATGTTTTATTAGTGTTAGAGATTCACCTAGGGGTCATGATAGGGCTGTACCAAATGTTTGATGTATTATAATAATTGATTATGCTTATGTTGTATTAATTGAAGGGGAGGGGGTTATAAGACCCCTGCCTCCTTACATTTATAGGGTCCTAGACTACAGATTAACAATATATATAAATTATGAGGTTAAATATTGTTCCACAGTACTGTTCTAGTCTTTTCTTGTCTCTGCCTCTTATAAAGAAACAGTCTGAGAAGATGTGTGAATTATTGCATGGGGTCTGTAAGAGAGCACTTCAAAGATAAACACAGAACCCTGCAGGGGAGTAAAAGAGATAAGAGACTCGTCAGACATACCTCTATAAATCAACTTGGGGGAGTGGACATTTACTGCTGAGCCCTTAGAAAACACTGGAACTATTGTATCTCTCTTGCAAGTTTGTATAGCTGTGTATGCATGGGCTTGGTCTGATGAGTAGAAGGTAATGACGTATGCAGTGACATCACAGGGGGGTTGACTACAAGCATGATAAACGCAACTTGGACTTTTCCTATGGGGAAGAACTCAGGAGAAACATGAATTGTATGTGTGATGTTGATCTTTGACTTCTGTCTACAGCTGTATTTTGATTAAAATTGTTATGATTTATAAGTGCACATTTTGAGTGGTCCTTATTTGTTAAGTAAATAAAACGAAGCACAGAAAAACGGAACCAACATTAGTCCAACATTATTGAGGACATTACTATTAGGAGTCTGCAGTAACGTTGAGATGCCAGTAGGGAGAGCTCTAGTCTAGAACACTGGAACCTTCAGTAGCACTTTGATACAGCTGATGAGGAGTGATGGGAATGGGTGTTTAATTCTAATTGAATGACATGGAACTTTGACCTGTATATACATAACTCAGAAGGGCAAGGCAACACAATAAATTGTTAACGTTATAAATAGTATAGACAACACATTGTGTACATTGTTATGTCTGTAGTATAAAGATTGCATTGGAAATGCACACATTTGGTTTATTTAACAAATATAGGCCCACTCCTCAAATGAAGAAAGGCAACTAGAGGCAGTCTGTTGAACAATTTCTTTTGAAATACATTAAGATTGCTTTTCTAACGGTCTGGTCGTCATTCACGTTAATGTCTTAATTAAAGATTCACTATGTAAGTACACTTGACAATATCTTTAAATATTGTTTTTGGTTGTTTGTCTTTTAGTCACAAGTAATAAAGTTGTGGGTACGACTTACTGTATTCATTTACTTTTTGTTTTATTTATACCTGTTTTTTTACCTGTTACATCAGGGTCTGTATTCATAAAGAGTCTCAGAATAGGAGTGCTGATCTAGGTTGATATATTTATGATCTAAAAGGCTAAACTGATCCCAGAACAGCACTTTGTGAATACTGACCCTGGACTGTGGTTTCATGTGTTTAATTCAGTTCAGTTTATTGATTTGCGTGTTTAAAACATGTATCAGTAGAGTCGGTCAGTAATACCAAGAGGCGTTTCTGCCGAAGGGCCGTGCATCTCAATTCAACAGGGTCGAATTAATGATCAAAATATAACATAATACCGTGTGTGTGTGTGTGTGTGTGTGTGTGTGTGTGTGTGTGTGTGTGTGTGTGTGTGTGTGTGTGTGTGTGTGTGTGTGTGTGTGTGTGTGTGTGTGTGTGTGTGTGTGTGTGTGTGATGAGGGTGGTGGTCTTGATGAGGATGATGATGAGGATGATGACTTTATTGTATCCATTAGGAAAGTATTTTTTGACAGCATGTCAGCTAAAACAGGCAGAAGTAAACAGACCACATACAGGTGTAGGATTTAATTTGATCAATCTTTTGTTACTTGTGTCTTGACTACTGTATTGATAGTTTCCACACTCTCTGTGGTCACTAAAGATCCCACGGCGCTAATAGGGGTGTTAACCCCGGTGTCCTGGCTAAATTCCCAACCATCATGGCCACCTAATCATTCCCAGCTTGCAATTGGCTCATTCATCCCCTCTCCTCTCCCCTGTAACTATTCTAGAAGTCGTTGCTATGAATGAAAATGTGTTCTCAGTCAACTTACCTGATCAAAGAAGGGTAAAAAAAAACATACCAGTAAGTTGACCGTACAAGACCTCTCCCCTTCACTTCAATCTGAAAGTACGCTTGATGATATCTTCAAATATAGTTTTTAAATGTTACTGTTTTTATTTTATTTTATTGTTTTTAGCCATCATTCATACTTGAGGATACGACTTACTGTGTCATTTTACTGTAAGTTTTATTTTGACCTGTGTTTTGGTTGTTACATCAGGGTTCGTATTCACAAAGTGTCTCAGAGTAGGAGCACTGATCTCGGTTCAGAGTCAAAATAATTATGAAATAAAAGGTGTGTGTGTGTCTATGTGTGTATAACTGTGTGTGTGACACAGTGGATTTATCCTAGGGCCCTTCAGGACCAGACTGATAGGGAGTAGGCTTGACATCTATACTGTGTAGGATGTGTGTTTTAACTTTTCTACATCCATAACAACCAGCTCTCTAGACTTTGAAACAGACTCCATGGGCCTTATAGGCCTTCACTACAGATGGTCTCTCTGTGTGTGTGTGTGTGTGTGTGTGTGTGTGTGTGTGTGTGTGTGTGTGTGTGTGTGTGTGTGTGTGTGTGTTTGTGTGTATGTGAGTCACTTGCTGTTTATCCTCACAGCGGTTAGGAGCTATCATTGAACCTGATGCTCAGTCTTTAGGCTGCTGTACAGCTTGACGGACCGTAGAGGACCGGTCAGCGTTGCTGGGTCAGGATGGCTGGAGTGTTACATACACCACTCAGAGTATCTGTGTCTTGAAGGCGTCAACAGTGGAGCTGTCCTGCTCTTACACATATCCCAGAGGTTATACAGTCATAACAACCTTCTGGTTCACTAAAAATGATGCTGAGGGGAATCTTGTTAGTCTGAGTGATGACCCAGACTACTATGGTCATGTGGAGTATCGTAGAGAGTTCAGATTCATAACAGATCAGACTGGAGGAAAATATACTGGCGATCCTGGAGTCACTCTGTCTGTCACAGGTACAGTTACATTCAATAAACAGTAGCTAAACTGTTGAATTCCATTTAGTTCAGGAACATTGTCTTGGTTTGTGTTTATGTCTGTATAACAGGATTTCTTCCATCTTTGTATTAGAGTGATAAGTCAGTGATAAAGGGATTTACAGCGATATTGTTTTTTCTCCAGGTCTTCAGGTGAAGGTGACTGGTGGACTGAAGTATAAGACACTGACCTGTAGCACCACCTGTACTCTGACTGACAACCCCACCTACATCTGGTACAAGAACGGACAACATCTTTATGAGAGCACCTCCCCCCAGTACAAAGACCCAGTCTCCATTAACTATGAAGACAGCTACTCCTGTGCTGTAAAAGGCCATGAGGATCCCCGCTCTCCTGCAGTGTGTGAGTGTTTACTTAATTAACAATGTACAACCTCTGTGTCATTTGACAACTATTAGCATTCATAGAAAGAACCTAGACAAGGCCCTCATGGCATGTCATTATATTACAGGTGTCCAGGGTCAGAGCTGCATCATAGTGACTTACACCAGGAGGAGAATATGTGCCTTGAAGGGGTCAACAGTAGACATATCCTGTACTTATGACAGTGGTTATGATATCGTTACATCATCACTCTGGTTTAGTCCTAAACAGAGATCTAGATAGAGTGATAAGACCCAGGGTTTGCAGGTCATGTTCATTACCCTGACAAAGAGAGATGGAGATATAAAGCTCCCTCCATCCTGAGAATCACAGACCTGAGAGAGGAGGACTCAGCTGAGTATCACTTCACTTTTAAAACATACACATTTGAGTGGGGTCATAGTTTCCCAGGAACAACTATGACTGTTACAGGTAATACTACACTGTATGATACCACTGTATATCATATTGAACTACAGGAGAAAATATATTAACCATCCAGTTAACACAGAGATTTAAGTGGTGTTATACATATTGTTTTAGGTCTGCAGGTGAAGGAGACTCTGGGCACGGAGGAAGGGAAGGTGACACTGACCTGTAGCGCCACTTAATTTACATGTGGATGATCTTGTTCCTGTAGTGTTTGTAAACACCCTGGTAGGTTGATTAATAACCTGAACCAGATTACAGGCACTGGTTACAGTGAGAAGCTTCCTCTTGAGCGGACAGCTTGATGAAAATCTGTCAATATTCAGTTCCCCAAGAAAGTAGACCTTTCTGTTTACTTCACATACACTATCAAGCATTTCACACATATTATTTAGACACTGACTGTTAGCACTTGGTGGCCTATAGCAACAGCTACTAAAGGAAAGGCTTTAGATGTGCTAAGTGAACCTGCAACCACAACACTTCAATAACACTTGACATAAGATCTTATTTTAGCATTACAGGGATATGGCTCTGAATACACCTCCCCCAAAAGCATTCCTGTCTCTTCTCTAGATGTTATATCCCTATTATTGCTACTGTTGTATCATCAAATTAATTAACTAAGTGGGTCTCAGAAATGGCTAATATATTAATGTTATCTGATGCTAGCAAGTTATTGATTTCATGAACCTTGTCTGTCTGTTTGTCTTTCTATCTCTCTGTTTGTCTGTGTGTCTGTCTGTCTGTCTGTCTGTTTGCTCCTCTTCCTCCTCCCCTTCCTCCCCTCATCATGTTCTTCATCCTCCTCCTCATCTGCTCTTCCTCTTTCTCTTCCCTCCCCTCCTCACCCCTCCTCCTCCTTCCCTCTTCCACCTCCTCCTCCTCTTCCTCCCCTCTTCCTCTTGCTTCTCTTCCTCCTCCTCCTCCTTCTGGGCTCTTCCTCCCCTTCCTCACCCCCTCCTCCTCCCCTTCCTCCCTCTTCCACCATGTGTGTGTGGGAGGCTTCAAAAGTTATCCCTTTCAGACAAAACTATATTATATATATTCAGATAGCTATATTTTGTTATATGTTTTCCTTCTTCTTAGTTTACTTTTCACTTACTTAGCTAGCTAATGCAGCTAATTTTGCCTACTCAACCTACCTGACTCAAACATAAATTAATGCTATCTATCTTAGCTAGCTGGCTAAAGCTATTCAACACTGCAACTCTTCCAAGTCAAGGTAAGCTTTCAGTTTAAAAAATGTTTTACCACCGGGGCCCGCAAGTGTAACTGCTTAACTGCTTGCTGTACACTGTACTGTGTGATTGTACACATGGACTCTTGGTTAGTTCGAAAAGCTATGTTGACTATGACATTAGCTAATATGGTGACAACAATGTAGGCCTTGTAGCGGTTAGTGGTTATGGTATGAAGGTTTGGCTTAGAGAGGTTCTTTCGCATGGTCACAGACAGCTGTTGTATTGTTCACTGAAGTCTACAAGAGAAGGGAAAAGGTGAAGGAAGGAATTATGCAACGAGCAAAGTGATGATGCTGTATGTGGCTGCTATGAAATTGAACTGTGTGAGCAGATGATCAAGGGTGTATTCATTCCTGGTGATTCTGCTGTAAAACGTTTCTTAAACGGAAGCAAACAGAATGAAACGAGGATGGTCCTACCTGAATTAGGCCTCAATTACAGTAGGCCTCAATTCATACAATAATCTATATTATTACAGTAGCCCTCAATACATAATGTGACTGGTAGCTGGTTCAGAGGAGTCAGGCGCAGGACAGCAGAGATGAGAACCACAAGTCCTTTTACTCAAAAAACGTACTCATTACAAATAAGAATAACCAAGCCCACGGACCGAAAACACAAAAACAATCATGCACAAAACCATGGGAAAAAAGAGGGTTAAATAATGAACATATAATTGGGGAATTGAAACCAGGTGTGTAAAACAAGACAAAACAAATGGAACATGAAAAGTGGATCGGAGATGGCTAGAAGACCGGTGACGTCGACCGCCAAACGCCGCCCGAACAAGGAGAGGGACCGGCTTCGGCGGAAGTCGTGACAGTACCCCCCCTTGACGCGCAGCTCCAGCAGCGCACCCACACCGACCTCGGGGACGACTTGGAGGACGAGGCGCAGGGCGATCCGGATGGAGACGGTGGAACTCCAGCAGCATCGAAGGGTCCAAAAAGTCCTCCACCGGCACCCAGCATCTTTCCTCCGGATCGTACCCCTCCCACTCCACGAGGTACTGAAGGCCCCTCCTCCGACACCTCGAGTCTAGGATGGCTCGAACAGCATACGCCGGGGCCCCCTCGATGTCCAGAGGGGGCGAAGGAACCTCCCGCACCTCAGACTCCTGGAGTGGACCAGCCACCACCAGCCTGAGGAGAGACACACGGAACGAGGGGTTAATACGGTAATCTGGGGGAAGATGTAACCTGTAGCAAACCTCGTTCAGTCTCCTCAGGACTTTGAATGGCCCCATAAACCGCGGGCCCAGCTTCCGGCAGGGCAGGCGGAGGGGTAGGTTTTGGGTCGAGAGCCAGACCCGGTCTCAATGCGGTGTTGGTCGGGAATGCGGGGAAAACTCAGGAAATTTAATAAACAAAAACATGTGAGCAACAGGGGGCTCTGGGTGAGCCTGGTGCCGACTCACCTGGGGTGACATGAGAGTGCCCTGCCTGCTGCCTCGACTCCCTGAAGAACCCCCCCCAGCACCGACCAGCAGTGTGCCCTCTGCTGCCACAGATGGTGCAGCGAGCGGCCCCTCCTCCGGTCGCCCTAAGCGCAGCACCTCCCAGATCCATGAGCGTTGGATCGGAGGTGGTGGGGGATGGAACTGGCAGGCCCCGATCCGGACGTCTGCAGGTAGCCAGCAGGTTATCCAGTCGGATGGACAGGTCCACCAGCTGGTTGAACGTGAGGGTGGTGTCCCTGCAGGCCAACTCCCAACGGACGTTCTCGCGCAGACTGCACCTGTAGTGATCGATCAGGGCACTGTCGTTCCGTCCCGAGCTAGCGGCCAGGGTCCGGAAGTCCAAAGCAAAATCCTGCGCGCTCCTCTTCCCCTGCCTCAGGTGGAACAGACGTTCACCCGCCGCTCTGCCCTCAGGCGGGTGGTCGAACACTGCCCGAAAGCTTCAGGTGAATTCCGTGTAATGGTCCAACACTGTCTCTCCCTCCATTCATTCGGCGTTGGCCCACTCCAGGGCTTTGCCTGAGAGGCAGGAGACGAGGGCGGACACGCTCTCACGTCCTGAAGGAGCCGGGTGGACAGTCGCCAGGTAGAGCACCAGCTGGAGTAGGAACCCCTGGCATCCAGCAGCCGTCCCATCATACTCCCTCGGGAGCACAAGTCGAATCCGACTGGGACCTGGTGAAGGAGTGGTGGACAGTGGTGCCTGTTGTAGTGCTGCTGGTGGAGGCGCTGGAAGAACTCCTCCTCTCTCCCATCGATCCATTGTCTGCAGCACACGATCCATGGCAGTGCCGAGACGTTGCAACATGGTCGCACGCTGCTGGGCGCGCTCCTCGACCGCTAACGGGATGTCATCTGCTCCTGCTGACTCCATTCGAAAGGGGTGCGTGATTCTGTGACTGGTCTGGGTGTAGCTGGTGCAGAGCAGTCAGGCACAGGACAGCAAAGATGAGTACCACAAGTAATTTTACTCAAAAAACGTACTCATTACAAACAAGAATAACCAAGCACACAATACGGACCGAAAACACAAAAAGTGTATAGGCGATGGCTAGAAGACCAGTGTCGTCAAACGCTGAATGCCGACCGAACAAGGAGAGGAACCGACTTTGGCAGAAGTCGTGACACATAAAATAATCTCTATTACTACAGTAGGCCTCAATACAAACAATAATATATATTACTACAGTAGTACTCAATACATACACTAGTCTATGTTACTGCAGTAGGCCTTAATACATACAATTATCTTGTTACTACAGTAGGCCTCAATACATACAATAATCTATGTTACTACAGTAAGCTTCAATACATACAATAATCTATATTACTACAGTAGGCTTAAATACATACAATAATGTATATTACTACAGTAGGCCTCAATTCATACAATAATCAATGTCACCTACAATAGGCCTCAATTCAAATAATAATCTATGTCACCTACTGGAGGCCTCAATACATACAATAATCTATGTCACCTACTGGAGGCCTCAATACATACAATAATCTATATTACTACAGTAGGCCTCAATTCATAAAATAATCTACGTTACTACAGTAGGCCTCAATACATACAATAATCTATATTACTACAGTAGGCCTCAATTCATACAATAATCTATGTCACCTACTGTAGGCCTCAATACATACAATAATCTATATTACTACAGTAGGCCTCAATACATACAATAATCTATATTACTATAGTAGGCCTCAATTCATACAATAATCTATGTAACTACAGTAGGCCTCAATACGTACAATAATCTATATTACTACAGTAGGCCTCAAATCATACAATAATCTATGTAACTACAGTAGGCCTCAATACATACAATAATCTATATTACTACAGTAGGCCTCAATTCATACAATATTATATATTACTAGAGTAGGCCTCAATACATACAATAATCTATATGACTACAGTAGGCCTCAATTCAAACAATAATCTATGTCACCTACTGTAGGCCTCAATACATAAAATAATCTATATTACTACAGCAGGCCTCAATACATACAATAATCTATATTACTACAGTAGGCCTCAATTCATACAATAATCTATGTCACCTACAGTAGGCCTCAGTACATACAAAAATCTATATTACTACAGCAGGCCTCAATTCATACAATAATCTATGTCACCTACTGTAGGCCTCAATAAATACAATAATCTATATTACTACAGTAGGCTTCAATACATACAATAATGTATATTACTACAGTAGTCCTCAATTCATACAATAATCTATGTCACCTACAGTAGGCCTCAATACATACAATAATCTATATTACTACGGTAGGCCTCAATTCATACAATAATCTATATTACTACAGTAGGCCTCAATTCATAGAATAATCTATTTCACCTACTGTACAGTAGTCCTCAATACATAAAATAATCTATATTACTACTGTAGGCCTCAATACATACAATAATCTATATTACTACAGTAGGCCTCAATTCATACAATAATCTGTATTACTACAGTAGGCCTCAATTCATACAATAATCTATGTCACCTACAGTAGGCCTCAATACATACAATAATCTATATTACTACGGTAGGCCCCAATTCATACAATAATCTATGTCACCTACTGTAGGCCTCAATTCATACAATAATCTATGTTACTACAGTAGGCCTCAATACATACAATAATCTATATTACTACAGTAGGCCTCAATTCATACAATATTATATATTACTAGAGTAGGCCTCAATACATACAGTAATCTATATTACTACAGTAGAACTCAATTCAAACAATAATCTATGTCACCTACTGTACAGTAGTCCTCAATACATTAAATAATCTATGTTACTACAGTAGGCCTCAATACATAGAATAATCTATATTTCTACAGTAGGCCTCAATTCGTACAATTTTCTATGTCACCTACTGTAGGCCTCAATACATACAATAATCTATATTAATACAGCAGGCCTCAATTCATACAATAATCTATATTACTACAGTAGGATTCAATACATACAATCATCTATATTACTACAGTAGGCCTCAATATATACAATAATGTTTATTACTAAAGTAGGCCTCAATGCAGACAATAATCTATAATCCTACAGTAGGCCTCAATACATACAATAATCTATATTACTACAGTAGGCCTCAATTCATACAATATTATATATTACTAGAGTAGGCCTCAATACATACAGTAATCTATATGACTACAGTAGGCCTCAATTCAAACAATAATCTATGTCACCTACTGTACAGTAGTCCTCAATACATAAAATAATCTATGTTACTACAGTAGGCCTCAATACTTACAATAATATATATTACTACAGTAGGCCTCAATACTTACAATAATCTATATTACTACAGTAGGCCTCAATTCACACAATAATCTATGTCACCTACTGTAGGCCTCAATACATAAAAATAATTTATATTACTACAGCAGGCCTCAATTCATACAATAATCTATGTCACCTACTGTAGGCCTCAATACATACAATAATGTATATTACTACAGTAAGCCTCAATACATACAATAATGTATATCACTACAGTAGGCCTCAATTCATAAAATAAACTATATTACCACAGTAGGCCTCAATACATACACTAGTCTATGTTACTACAGAAGGCCTTAATACATACAATAATCTTGTTATTACAGTAGGCCTCAATTCATACAATATTATATATTACTAGAGTAGGCCTCAATACATACAATAATCTATATTACTACAGTAGGCCTCAATTCATACAATAATCTATGTCACCTACTGTAGGCCTCAATAGATACAATATTCTATATTACTACAGTAGGCCTCAATACATAAAATAAACTATATTACCACAGTAGGCCTCAATACATACACTAGTCTATGTTACTACAGAAGGCCTTAATACATACAATAATCTTGTTATTACAGTAGGCCTCAATTCATACAATATTATATATTACTAGAGTAGGCCTCAATACATACAATAATCTATATTACTACAGTAGGCCTCAATTCATACAATAATCTATGTCACCTACTGTAGGCCTCAATACATACAATAATCTATATTGCTACAGCAGGCTTCAATTCACACAATAATCTATGTCACCTACTGTAAGCCTAAATGCATACAATAATCTATATTACTACAGTAGGCTTCAATATATACAATAATGTATATTACTACAGTAAGCCTCAATTCATTAAATAATCTATGTCACCTACAGTAGGCCTCAATTCATACAATAATCTATGTCACCTAGTGCAGGCCTCAATAAATACAATAATCTATATTACTACAGTAGACTTCAATACATACAATAATGTATATTACTACAGTAGTACTCAATAAATACAATAATCTATGTCACCTACAGTAGGCCTCAATACATACAATAATCTATATTACTACGGTAGGCCTCAATTCATACAATAATCTATGTCACCTACTGTAGGCCTCAATACATACAATAATCTATATTACTACAGTAGGCCTCAATTCATACAATAATCTATGTCACCTACTGTACAGTAGTCCTCAATACATAAAATAATCTATATTACTATAGTAGGCCTCAATACATACAATAATCTATATTACTACAGTAGGCCTCAATTCATACAATAATCTATATTACTACAGTAGGCCTCAATTCATACAATAATCTATATTACTACATTAGACCTCAATTCATACAATAATCTATGTCACCTACTGTAGGCCTCAATACATAAAATAATCTATATTACTACAGTAGGCCTCAATTCATACAATAATCTATATTACTACAGTAGTCCTCAATAAATACAATAATCTATGTCACCTACAGTAGGCCTCAATACATACAATAATCTATATTACTACGGTAGGCCTCAATTCATACAATAATCTATGTCACCTACTGTAGGCCTCAATACATACAATAATCTATATTACTACAGTAGGCCTCAATTCATACAATAATCTATATTACTACATTAGACCTCAATTCATACAATAATCTATGTCACCTACTGTAGGCCTCAATTCATTAAATAATCTATGTCACCTACAGTAGGCCTCAATTCATACAATAATCTATGTCACCTAGTGCAGGCCTCAATAAATACAATAATCTATATTACTACAGTAGACTTCAATACATACAATAATGTATATTACTACAGTAGTACTCAATAAATACAATAATCTATGTCACCTACAGTAGGCCTCAATACATACAATAATCTATATTACTACGGTAGGCCTCAATTCATACAATAATCTATGTCACCTACTGTAGGCCTCAATACATACAATAATCTATATTACTACAGTAGGCCTCAATTCATACAATAATCTATGTCACCTACTGTACAGTAGTCCTCAATACATAAAATAATCTATATTACTATAGTAGGCCTCAATACATACAATAATCTATATTACTACAGTAGGCCTCAATTCATACAATAATCTATATTACTACATTAGACCTCAATTCATACAATAATCTATGTCACCTATTGTAGGCCTCAATACATAAAATAATCTATATTACTACAGTAGGCCTCAATTCATACAATAATCTATATTACTACAGTAGTCCTCAATAAATACAATAATCTATGTCACCTACAGTAGGCCTCAATACATACAATAATCTATATTACTACGGTAGGCCTCAATTCATACAATAATCTATGTCACCTACTGTAGGCCTCAATACATACAATAATCTATATTACTACAGTAGGCCTCAATTCATTTAATAATCTATATTACTACAGTAGGCCTCAATTCATACAATAATCTATATTACTACATTAGACCTCAATTCATACAATAATCTATGTCACCTACTGTAGGCCTCAATACATAAAATAATCTATATTACTACAGTAGGCCTCAATTCATACAATAATCTATATTACTACAGTAGGCCTCAATTCATACAATAATCTACGTCACCTACTGTAGGCCTCAATACATACAATAATGTATATTACTACAGTAGGCCTCAATTCATACAATATTATATATTACTAGAGTAGGCCTCAATACATACAGTAATCTATATTACTACAGTAGGCCTCAATTCAAACAATAATCTATGTCACCTACTGTACAGTAGTCCTCAATACATTAAATAATCTATGTTACTACAGTAGGCCTCAATACATAGAATAATCTATATTTCTACAGTAGGCCTCAATTCATACAATAATCTATGTCACCTACTCTAGGCCTCAATACATACAATAATCTATATTACTACAGCAGACCTCAATTCATACAATAATCTATGTCACCTACTGTAGGCCTCAATACATACAATAATCTATATTACTACAGTAGGCTTCAATACATACAATCATCTCTATTACTACAGTAGGCCTCAATTCATACAATAATCTATGTCACCTACAGTAGGCCTCAATACATACAATCATCTATATTACTACAGTAGGCCTCAATTCATACAATTATCTATGTCACCTACTGTAGGCCTCAATACATACACTAGTCTATGTTACTACAGTAGGCCTTAATACATACAATAATCTTGTTACTACAGTAGGCCTCCAACTCAAAACAAACTCAAGGGCCAGTTTCCCGGACACACATTTTGCCTAGTCCTAGATTTAAAAGTAAATCGCTGCATAACACGGTTTTTAGTCCAGGACTTGGCTGAATTACATTTCCATTTGAGTAATTTAACAGACGCTCTTATCCAGAGCGATTTACAGGAGCAATTAGGGTGAAATGCCTTGCTCTGCGCTGTATTGTGATAAATCACTCGTTCTGCTACCCTTCATGTGTTGCTCCAGCAACACAAGGTTGATACACAGAAGTCATGTTGCACAATGCACCTGAGGGCTCACTACATGAAGGGACTTCCCCAGCCATTTCCATCCTGTGTAGACCACATCGATGTTGTCTACAAATGTCTTACTAGAGCACATTTGATGTCTTCTAGAGAAAATCAAGTCAAAATCAAATCAAAATCAAATTTTATTTCTCACATGCGCCGAATACCACGGGTGTAGACTTAAGCGTGAAATGCTTGCTTACGTGCCTTTCCCAACGATGCAGAGTTAAACCATTATAATACAAATAAAAATAGTAACATACACAAGAATGGAGCTCTATACAGGGAGTACCAGTGTCAGATCTGTGTGCAGAGGTACCAGGTATTTGAGGCAGATGTGTACATGAAGGCAGATATGTACATGAAGGCAGTTTTTGGGACAGTCTACAAAGTGAAGTTTCCCTATCTAAGGTTTGGAACACAGACCTCGGGCTAGAAAAACCAACAATGCACTTTCTATTTCTATTGTACCAGGCTCATTTCTTTGGTGGGCCAAATACTCTAGTCCTTCGAAAGCCCAACGGTCGCAGCCGCGACCTTCAGATGACCTTCAGATTACTTCAGATGACATTCTAGTATGGTTCCATTTTACCTTCAGGAGGTGACCTTTGGACTTTGGGATATGTGAAGACTGGTATATTCTGTAAGATAATACAACCCACTGCTCTTTGGTCCTGGTCTTAGAGACCCACAATATGCTTTTGTTCCAGCCCAGTGCCAACACACCTGATTCCATGAATCAATCTGGAGTTAGGATTATCATTGTTATCAGTTATGAAATCAAAACAAAGCCTTTACAGTAAAATCCCACTGACTACCCAGCTAACTCACCGTCCAAAATACGTCCAGACTACAGAACTAAGACGTCAGGGGATTTTCTGGGAGCCATTTTCTTAAGCGCTCAGAAAAGTGCTTGGTATTTCCTGGTTGTTCCATATTTGATAAATAAAGGCCTATCAGCCATGCAGACCAGACCCCCTGACCTATAAGCTAACCTGGTCTTTGGTGTGTGTGTGTGTGTCTCGAGCCCATTGTCTCAGAATCTGTTGTTATTATACAGCAGTTTCCTCTGGCAGCCTTGAGAGAGAGAGAGAGGGAGGGAGAGAGAGAGAGAGAGAGACTGAGAGATTAACAAGAATAGTAACAAAATTGTATAACTTGGAATACACATTTTAGATAAACAGATTGCATATACAGGCAACTGACAAAATAAAATAAACTTGAGTAAATGAGGGAGGGACACAGTGTATTGACAGCAGGTGCTTCCACACAGGTGTGGTTCCTGAGTTAATTCAACAATTAACATCCCATCATGCTTAGGGTCATGTATAAAAATGCCATCATTTTGGCTACCATGGCTATGCCCCCATAGGATGACAATGCCCCCATTCTCATGGACACGAGTGGTCCCTGAAACCATATTCCGTGACCATCTCAATCACCAGATCTCAACACAACTGAACACCTATATGGGAGACTCTGGAGCGGCGCCTGAGACAGTGTTATCCACCCCCATCAACAAAACGCCAAATTTCTTGTGGAAGAATGGTGTCGCATCCCTCCAATAGAGTTCCGGACTCTTGTAGAATCTATCCTAAGGTGCATTGAAGCTGTTCTGGCTCGTGGTGGCCCAACGCCCTGTTAAGACACTTTATGTTGGTGGTTCCTTTATTTTGTTAATTACCTGTAAATTGACAGTACAAAGTTTTTATGAAATTGACATCACATAAAAATGTTTTTCATTTTTTTTTATCTACGGGCAAGTCAGTTATCTACAAAGTCAATTTTGTTGTCGGTTGCTGTTGGTTGACCCAGACAAAACGCCAGCAAACACAAACACATGATGTCATAGGGAGGAGGGGGAGGAGGAGGGAGAGTAGGAGAAGAGAGGAGGGGAGGAGAGGGGGAGAGTAGGACAGGATGAGGGGAGGAGCAGAGGGGAGGAAGAGAGGAGAGGAGTGGAGGGGGTGTTTGTTTTTAAAATCAGGAAGACAGAGAGAGTGAAAATAGAGAGAGAAACACAGACATGGTGAAATAGAAACACTGTTATTTCAGACACATTACGTGCTTGACTCACACACACTGGCACACATTGACGCACACGCACACACCCTGGCACACGCACACACAAATACATGCGCGCGCACACGTTCAGACACAGTGACACAAGCACACAGACGGTGACACACAAAATCATAACACTCCTAGTGAGTCATTCTACAACCATTCATTGATCCACGGTGATAATTATCTACTTATACACTGGACTATACCTCAGACTAAGGCTGGGTCGCTAACAGCACCCCATTCCCTAAGTAGTGCACTACTTTTCACCAGACCCACAGGGGTCTAGCCAAGAGTAGTGCTCTATATAGGGAATAGGGTACCGACTTAGACTAAAGCCACTGTCAAACACATTAGGTCACTGACCTCAGACCAGTGTGAGGGTTATTGTGTATCAGGTGTTACTGCTGATCTCAGACCAGTGTGAGGGTTAATAGTATCAGTGTAACTGATGATCTCAGACCAGTGTGAGGGTTAATAGTATCAGTGTAAATGCTGATCTCAGACCAGTGTAAGGGTTAATAGTATCAGTGTTAATGCTGATCTCAGACCAGTGTGAGGGTTAATAGTATCAGTGTTAATGCTGATCTCAGACCAGTGTCACGGTTAATAGTATCAGTGTTACTGCTGATCTCAGACCAGTGTGACGGTTAATAGTATCAGTGTTACTGCTGATCCCAGACCAGTGTGAGGGTTAATAGTATCAGTGTTACTGCTGATCTCAGACCAGTGTGACGGTTAATAGTATCAGTGTAACTGCTGATCCCAGACCAGTGTGAGGGTTAATAGTATCAGTGTAACTGCTGATCTCAGACCAGTGTGAGGGTTAATAGAATCAGTGTTACTGCTGATCTCAGACCAGTGTGAGGGTTAATAGAATCAGTGTTACTGCTGATCTCAGACCAGTGTGAGGGTTAGTAGAATCAGTGTAACTGCTGATCTTAGACTAGTGATGTCATGGTTTTATCAGTGGACTGGACAACATTAATTATTATGGTTTCATTAGATGCACTTTGCAGGAAGTGCTCTGCCATTTCCTGGTTGCCAAAGTTGGCCTAATTTCAGTTAACGTGATAAAACAAGAAATTATAGTGTAGAAAATCATTGTACCATCTAAACTGCTGTGAAATATAGTTTCCAGAACCAATATTATATTTTCTACTGTTTGAAGCTGGTGTTAAACCAAAAGTAAAAGATGACAAAACTTATTAGAAATAGCGCAAATACATCAGATTTCCCGCTGCTTAGACTTGCTTTCAATGAGAATGACAGATCTATAACTCACATTTATGTGAGATGACTACTCATCTGACACAATGTGAGGATGAGGAAGTGGTTACAAACATGCGTGAGCGTTTAAGCAGGCGCAACACCAATATCCTTATCTGGCGGTGTTCCGTCAAAAACATCCCCACGTAAAGGGGTAGGGGGCTGCCTTATTTGATATCCACATCATCAGCGATCGGGAAACTGAGGGTTAACTGCCTTGCTCAGGGACTCTGGACACCTGTGATGTCACAGATAAGGAATGCGAGAGAGTAGGGGGGGTGGTTAATGTGTGACACAAGGAAAACAGACAGCTCTCACACAAACACACACTGCAGACAGAGTGGGTCAGAGTTGCTATTTATTTATTTTTATTGAACTAGGCAAGTCGGTTAAGAACAAATTCTTATTTTCAATGACGGCCTAGGAACAGTGGGTTAACTGCCTTGTTCAGGGACAGAACAACAGATTTTTACCTTGTCAGGTCAGCTAGGGGATTTGACCTTGCAACCTTTCAGTTACCAGTCCAACACTGTAACCACTAGGCTACTTGCTAGGGGAGACAGAACTTAGTAGACTGAAGAAACTCACGCCGTACAATCAAAGGATTCATTGATAGATGAGAAGGGTGTGTGTGTGTTTGTGAGTGTTTGTGCATGTGTGTTTGTGAGTGTGTGTGTGTGTGTGTTTGTATGTGTGTGTGTGTGAGTGTGAGTGTGAGTGTGAGTGTGTGTGTGTGTGTGTGTGTGTGTGTGTGTGTGTGTGTGTGTGTGTGTGTGTGTGTGTGTGTGTGTGTGTGTGTGTGTGTGTGTGTGTGTGTGTGTGTGAGCAAAAGATTTATGAGAACACATCAGACAGATGTACAGACAGACAATGTTCACAGAGTCATGTTTGTCAGCGTTCGAAGGTTGCGACCTCCAAAAGAGAGACGTTTCTCGATGGTTAGTGCAATCCGGGATCCTTGGGACATCCCTAAACCCTAGCTTTGACCCCAAACCTTAACCGTTTAAAATGTCAACTTAAATAGGATGACGTCAGAGTTGTTTCCATTTCTCTACAGGCAACCTTTTCCAACATATCTATCTCTCCTCTCAATTCTCTCTCCTCTCAAGTCTCTTTTCCCCTCCATCATTTCTCTCTTGTTGTCTTTCTGTCTTTCTTCTTCACCCCCTATCATTTTCTTTCTTTACTTTCTACCTCCCTCTCTCTCCTTCTCTCTCTGTGTCCCAAGTCCTGTCCTGTTACTCACCTCTCAATCTCTCTCTATATCCCCTCTTGCCCTGTCTCTCACCTCTCCTTCTCTCTCTATATCCCCTCTTGCCCTGTCTCTCACCTTTCCTTTTCTCTCCATGTCCCAAGTCTTGCCCTGTCTCTCACCTCTCCTTCTCTCTCCATGTCCCAAGTCTTGCCCTGTCTCTCACCTCTCCTTCTCTCTCCATGTCCCAAGTCTTCCATGTCTCTCTCTCCTTCTCTCTCCATGTTCCAAGTCTTGCCCTGTCTCTCACCTCTCCTTATCTCTCTTATCTCTTCCCCTTCTACAATATTGCTCCCAGGTCTTTGTGGAAACACCATACAGTAAACTCACCTATCCATGATGCCGAGCAGCTGTTGTTATTGTTTAGATTTTCACTTGTTACTCTCTGTTGACTCTGTTTCAAATGACACTTTTATCAAACAAGACCACACAGATAACCGTGTGTGTGTGTGTCTGTCTGTGTGTGTGTGTGTGTGTGTGTGTGTGTGTGTGTGTGTGTGTGTGTGTGTGTGTGTGTGTGTGTGTGTGTGTGTGTGTGTGTGTGTGTGTGTGTGTGTGTGTACTGCTAAAGCAGTGAGATAAATACCCCTGCAATCATAAAATCAGTAACGTGAAACAACAGATTAAAAAATATACTGTGGTCAGTTGTGAAAGCATTCAGTGTGTTTCTCTAGGTGTGGCTGTACCCAGATCAGTGATTGTGTGAGAGTCTCTAGATTCTACAACATCCTCTTGGTTCCAACCATCAAAGCCTTAACCTCTCTATTGTTCCTTCTTCTGAGGAGAAACAGAAGTTGTACTGCGTTAGGTTTTGAAGTCCGGATAGAGAGAAGGATGGAGGGAGAGAGAGGGGGGGTTGTGGGGATACTGCCAGTACCTGAGTCACATCGGAAGAGAGACTTAGTTGATTCTTCTCCGAAGCCAGACTGTCAGAATATGCCGGTCGGAACAGGAAAGGGAAGACACCTGGGAATGAGAATGAAAACAGAGGGAAGGAGGGAGAGGAGAGGAAAGGGTGATCGCTTAAGACATGGGATACAGACCGGAGGTGTGGAGGTGTGCATGTGTGTGTGTGTGTATTAGTATTCTTTCTATTCCATACTCTCTATCTGGTATGATGTGGTCTGGAATGATAACACAGGCTTCAATACTATCCCAGGTGAGACTGTAGGGGAAATACCCAACCCTAACCATAACCCACTATCAAGATGTACAACAGGAGAGAGAGGACATTTAAACAAGCATGGCCCAGAGGTTTTTATTACATATAGCTGGTCTATAACTAGGGCCCAGAGGTTTTCATTACATATAGCTGGTCTATAACTAGGGCCCAGAGGTTTTCATTACATATAGCTGGTCTATAACTAGGGCCCAGAGGTTTTCATTACATATAACTGGTCTTTAACTAGGGCCCAGAGGTTTTCATTACATAAAACTGGTCTATAACTAGGAAGCAGAGGTTTTCATTACATATAACTGGTCTATAACTAGGGCCCATAGGTTTTCATTACATATAACTGGTCTATAACTAGGACCCAGAGGTTTTCATTACATATAACTGGTCTATACCTAGGGCCCATAGGTTTTCATTACATATAACTGGTCTATAACTAGGGCCCATAGGTTTTCATTACATATAACTGGTCTATAACAAGGACCCAGAGGTTTCCATTACATATAACTGGTCTATAACTAGGGCCCATAGGTTTTCATTACATATAACTGGTCTATAACAAGGACCCAAAGGTTTTCATTACATATAACTGGTCTGTAATAAGGGCCCAGAGGTTTTCATTATATATTACGGGTCTATAACTAGGAACCAGTTTTCATTACATATATGTGCAGATAGGGAGGGATGGAGGGAGATGTGGAGTGATCTGAATGGCTGGCCATGGCTGGTGTGGCTGCCTTCTGAGAATTCGTAGGCGATCGAATAAACCCTCACTGCCTTCCATTCTGCTAGGAAATGTGCAATCTTTGGAAAATAAAATCCGATGACCTACGAGGAAGATTAAACTACCAACGGGACATTAAAAACTGTAATATCTTACGCTTCACGGAGTCGTGGCTGAACGACAACATAATCAACATGCAGCTGGCTGGATTTACGCTGTACCGGCAGGACAGAACAGCGGCGTCTGCAAAGACAAGGGGCGGCGGACTATGTATTTTGTAAATAACAGCTGGTGCAGAATATCTAAGGGAGTCTCAAGGTTTTACTCGCCTGAGGTAGAGTATCTCATGATAGGCTGTAGACCACACCTATCTACCTAGAAAGTTTTCATCTGTATTTTTCATAGCTGTCTACATACCACCACAGGCTGATGATGGCAGTAACACCACACTCAATGAGCTGTTTTCAGCCATAGGCAAACAGGAAAAAGCTCACCCAGAGGCAGCGCTCCTTGTGGCCTGGGACATTAACGCAGAGAAACTTAAGTCCGTCTTACCAAATTTCTATCAGCAAGTTAAATGTGCAACCAGAGGGAAAACAACTCTGGACCACCTATACTCCACACACAGAGACTACAGACTACAGACCACAGACTACAGCTAGCACAGACTGGAATATGTTCCAGGATTCCTCCAATGGCATTGAGGAGTACACCACATCAGTCATTGGCTTCATCAATAAGTGCATCAATGACGTTATCCCCACAGTGATTGTATATGCATACCCCAACCGGAAGCCATGGATTACAGGCAACATCCGCACTGAGCTAAAGGCTAGAGCTTTCAAGGAGCGGGACTCTAACCCGGAAGCTTATAATAAATCCCGAACCATCAAACAGGCAAAGCGACAATACAGGACTAAGATCGAATTGTACTACACCGGCTCTGACGCTTGTCAGATGTGGCAGGGCTTGCAAACCATTACAGACTACAAAGGGAAGCACAGCCGAGAGCTGCCCAGTGACACGAGCCTACCAGACGAGCTAAACTACTTCTAAGCTCGCTTCGAGGCAAATAACACTGAAACATGCATGAGAGCACCAGCTGTTCTGGAAGACTGCGTGATCAAGCTCTCCGCAGCCGATGTGAGAAAAACAGGTCAACAATCACAAGGCCGCAGGGCCAGACGGATTACCAGGACATGTACTGCGAGCATGCGCTTACCAACTGGCAAGTGTCTTCACTGACATTTTCAACCTCTCCCTGTCCGAGTCTGTAATACCAACATGTTTCAAGCAGACCACCACTGTCCCTGTGCCCAAGAACACTAAGGTAACCTGCCTAAATGACTACTGACCCGTAGCACTCACGTCTGTAGGCATGAAGTGCTTTGAAAGGCTGGTCATGGCTCACATCATCACCATTATCCCAGAAACCCTAGACCCACTCCAATTTGCATACTGCCCTAACAGATCCCCAGATGATGCAATCTCTATTGCACTCCACACTGCCCTTTCCCACCTGGACAACAGGAACATCTATGTGAGCATGCTATTCATTGACTACAGCTCAGCGTTCAACACCATAGAGCCCTCAGAGCCCATCAATAAGCTATGGACCCTGGGACTAAACACCTCCCTCTGCAACTGGATCCTGGACTTCCTGACAGGCCGCCCCCGGGTGGTAAGGCTAGGTAACAACACATCCGCCATGCTGATCCTCAACACAGGGGCCCCTCAGAGGTGAGTGCTCAGTCCCCTCCTGTACTCCCTGTTTACTCATGACTGCATGACCAGGCACGACTCCAACATCATTAAGTTTGCCCATGACACAACAGTGGTAGGCCTGATCACCGACAACAACGAGACAGCCTATAGGGAGGAGGTCAGAGACCTGGCCGTGTGGTGCCAGGACAACAACCTCCATCTCAACGTGATCAAGACAAGGAGATGATTGTGGACTACAGGAAAAAGAGGACTGAGCACGCCCCAATTCTCATTGACTGTGAGTGGTGACTGTAGTGGAGCAGGTCGAGAGCTTCCTTGGTGTCCACATCACCAACAAACTAACATGGTCCAAGCATACCAAGACAGTCGTGAAGAGGGCACAACAAAACCTATTCCCCCTCAGGAGACTAAAAAGATTTGGCATGTGTTCTCAGATCCTCAAAAGATTCTATAACTGCACCATCGAGAGCATCCTGACTGGTTGCATCACTGCCTGGTATGGCAACTGCTCAGCCTCTGACCGCAAGGTGGGAACGGCCCAGTACATCACTGGGACCAAGTTTCCTGCCAACCAGGACCTCTACAGCAGACGGTGTCAGAAGAAGGCCCTAAAAATTGTCAAAGACTCCAGCCACCCTAGTCATAGACTGTTCTCTTTGCTACCGCACGGCAAGCGGTACCGGAGCGCCAAGTCGAGGTCCAAGAGGCTTCTAAACAGCTTCTACCCCCAAGCCATAAGACTCCTGAACATCTAACCAAATGGCTGCCCAGACTATTTGCATTGCCCCCTCTACACCGCTGCTACTCTCTGTTGTTATCATCTATGCATAGTCACTTTAAAAACTCTACCTACATGTACATATTACCAATTACTTTGACTCTGTACCAGTACCCCCCTATATATAGTCTCGCTATTGTTATTTTACTGCTGCTCTTTAATTACTTGTTACTTTTATTTCTTATTCTTATTCATATTATTTTTTAAACTGCATTGTTGGTTAGGGGCTCATAAGTAAGCATTTCACTGTAACCTGTTGTATTCGACGCATCTGAGGTAGGGAGGTAGGGAGGGAGGGATTTGAATGGCTGGCCATGGCTGGTGTGGTGTGGGAATACAAAGATAGAGGGAGTGAGGGATGTGAATGGAGGTCAGGGATTAGGTAATAGGAGCGAGGCATGTGAGCGGAGGTCAGGGATTAGGTAATAGGAGCGAGGCATGTGAGCGGAGGTCAGGGATTAGGTAATAGGAGTGAGGCATGTGAGCGGAGGTCAGGGATTAGGTAGTAGGAGCGAGGGATGGTTTAGATGAGAGGAGAGTAATCTAAACGTGTTGATATTTATCTCTCTGAAAACAGGACAGGGATCATCCTGGATTACGTAATCTCTGCCGTGTGTGCGCGTGTGTGGGAGTGTGTATGTGTGTGTGTGTGTGTGTGTGTGTGTGTGAGAGAGAGAGAGAGAGAGAGAGAGAGAGAGAGAGAGAGAGAGAGAGAGAGAGAGAGAGAGAGTTTGTGTGTGTGTGTCAACCACTCTGCCTGAAGGGATGAGTGACTAATTGTCACGTCTGCTCATGCATGCACACACAAAACACACATAAACATGCACACACACACACACACACACACACACACACACACACTGATCCCAGGTATAGCCTCCAGGTCCACTTTCTCAACTGTGGTTTGAGTAGGAAGCCTGGATTTTCCCTTTCCTTAACTCTTCTCCTCTCTCTCTTTCTCTCTCCTCCCTCTCTCTCTCCTTCTCCTCCCTCTCTGTCTCTCTCCTTCTCCTCTCTCTCTTTCTCTCTCCTTCTCCTCCCTCTCTTTCTCCAACCACAGCCCCAGGACTTCCATACCAACACCTAAACCACCAGTATCCTCGTCCAGCTCCAGCATGATCCAATGATCTCATTATCCCCTCTATGTATGTCATTATCTTTACCTCTCTTTTCCAGCACTCCTCTCCTCCTCACCGCTGTTTTAAACCCTCCCTTGTTCCTCGTGAGGCCTTACTGTGATGTCATTTCATTGGAGTTTGTTCCCTTGTTCCATTGTCTCAGTGGATGCATCCCAACCTATTCCATACACAGTGTACTAGTTTTCACAAGAGCCCTATGGAGACTAATCAATCATAGTGCATTTTGTAGGGGGATAGAGTTCCATGTGGGATGCAGCCAGTCTGTTAGGTAGGGCCACTAATGACTCAGACATAGATCTAGTAATTTCCTCAGTTAGAAACAGCTCTATGTTACTGTATTCTCAGACTCCAGCCAGCCTAGTAATTTCTTCAGTTAGAAACAGATCTACAGTGGGGCAAAAAAAGTATTTAGTCAGCCACCAATTGTGCAAGTTCTCTCACTTAAAAAGATGAGAGAGGCCTGTAATTTTCATCATAGGTACACTTCAACTATGACAGACAAAATGAGGAAAAAAAATCCAGAAAATCACATTGTAGGATTTTTAATGAATTTATTTGCAAATTATGGTGGAAAATAAGTATTTGGTCACATACAAACAAGCAAGATTTCTGGCTCTCACAGACCTGTAACTTCTTCTTTAAGAGGCTCCTCTGTCCTCCACTCGTTACCTGTATTAATGGCACCTGTTTGAACTTGTTATCAGTATAAAGACACCTGTCCACAACCTCAAACAGTCACACTCCAAACTCCACTATGGCCAAGACCAAAGAGCTGTCAAAGGACACCAGAAACAAAATTGTAGACCTGCACCAGGTTGGGAAGACTGAATCTGCAATAGGTAAGCAGCTTGGTTTGAAGAAATCTACTGTGGGAGCAATTATTAGGAAATGGAAGACATACAAGACCACTGATAATCTTCCTCGATCTGGGGCTCCACGCAAGATCTCACCCCGTGGGGTCACAAGAACGGTGAGCAAAAATCCCAGAACCACACGGGGGGACCTAGTGAATGACCTGCAGAGAGCTGGGACCGAAGTAACAAAGCCTACCATCAGTAACACACTACGCCGCCAGGGACTCAAATCCTGCAGTGCCAGACTTGTCCCCCTACTTAAGCCAGTACATGTTCAGGCCCGTCTGAAGTTTGCTAGAGAGCATTTGGATGATCCAGATGAGGATTGGGAGAATGTCAGATGAAACCAAAATAGAACTTTTTGGTAAAAACTCAACTCGTCGTGTTTGGAGGACAAAGAATGCTGAGTTGCATCCAAAGAACACCATACCTACTGTGAAGCATGGGGTGGAAACATCATGCTTTGGGGCTGTTTTTCTGCAAAGGGACCAGGACGACTGATCCATGTAAAGGAAAGAATGAATGGGGCCATGTATCGTGAGATTTTGAGTGAAAACCTCCTTCCATCAGCAAGGGCATTGAAGATGAAACGTGGCTGGGTCTTTCAGCATGACAATGATCCCAAACACACCGCCTCGGCAATGAAGGAGTGGCTTCGTAAGAAGCATTTCAAGGTCCTGGAGTGGCCTAGCCAGTCTCCAGATCTCAACCCCATAGAAAATCTTTGGAGGGAGTTGAAAGTCCGTGTTGCCCAGCGACAGCCCCAAAACATCACTGCTCTAGAGGAGATCTGCATGGAGGAATGGGCCAAAATACCAGCAACAGTGTGTGAAAACCTTGTGAAGACTTACAGAAAACGTTTGACCTGTCATTGCCAACAAAGGGTATATAACAAAGTATTGAGATAAACTTTTGTTATTGACCAAGTACTTATTTTCCACCATAATTTGCAAATAAATAAATAAAAAATCCTACAATGTGATTTTCTGGATTTCTTTTTCTCATTTCGTCTGTCATAGTTGAAGTGTACCTATGATGAAAATTACAGGCCTCTCTCATCTTTTTAAGTTGGAGAACTTGCACAATTGGTGGCTGACTAAATACTTTTTTGCCCCACTGTATGTTACTGTATTGGGAATGGCCCAGTACATTGTCAGATTCCAGCCAGCCTAGTCATAGACTATTCTCTCTGCTACTGCACGGCAAGCGGTACCGGAGCGCAAAGCCTAGGTCCAAGAGGCTTCTAAACAGCTTCTACCCCCAAGCCAAAAGACTACTGAACATCTAATCAAATGGCTACCCAGACTATTTGCATTGCTGCCCCCACTTTAATAACTCTACCTACATGTATATATTACCTCAATTAGCTCGACTAACCAGTGATCCGCACATTGACTCTGTACCTTTACCCCCTGTATATAGCCTCACTATTGTTATTTTACTGCTGCTCTTAATTATTAGTTACTTTTATTTACATATTTTTTGTTGTATTTTTCTTAAAACTGCATTGTTGGTTAAGGGCATTTCACTGTAAGGTCTACTAATACCTGTTGTATTTGCATGTGACAATTTGATTTACACTGTATATCTAAATTTTTGTGTGTAATTCACACAAGATTGCGTGTTGTGTGTGTGTGTGTGTGTGTGTTGTATTAGTACACACACAGACCTCCCATTGATCTGCCTGGGTCTTTATGCTGATGTGGATCATCAGTATTGTAGGATTTAGCTGACTAGGACACCTGCATGGCAAGACACCAACGTTACGTGTGTGTGTGTTTCCTAAAAAAGAAAAACATGAAAAGATCCCATGACTCTGTTTTAACCCTATCCCAAACCCTAACCCTTACCTTAACCATTCAGAATGAATGCCAGAACTTAATGTTTTAACCCTATCCCAAACCCTAACCCTTACCTTAACCATTCAGAATGAATGCCATAACTTAATGTTTTAACCCTATCCCAAACCCTAACCCTTACCTTAACCATTCAGAATGAATGCCAGAACTTAATGTTTTAACCCTATCCCAAACCCTAACCCTTACCTTAACCATTCAGAATGAATGCCAGAACTTAATGTTTTAACCCTATCCCAAACCCTAACCCTTACCTTAACCATTCAGAATGAATGCCAGAACTTAATGTTTTAACCCTATCCCAAACCCTAACCCTTACCTTAACCATTCAGAATGAATGCCAGAACTTAATGTTTTAACTCTAACCAAAACCTTAACTTCCAAATTTGACGTTTGGAGAAACAGAACGATGCGGAACAGGTCGAGCAACAACAACAAAAGATTGACGTTTGGAGAAAAGTGCAAAAACGTTGAATTCTCCAGTGAGACTGTGAGAGCTTGTTGCATATTTAACACAATGATTGTATTCATATGCATTTCCTTCACAGTAATCAGTTTCAAGGAACACATTGTATTGTGTCATCACTACAGTCATTGGAATTTATAAGTCATCATCACATAAGTCATACTAAGGAATTTATGTCCCAAGTCTGTCTTAAACGGGACCATATTCCCTATGCAGTGCACTACTTTTGACCAGGGCCCTGAAAAAACTAGTGCACTATGTAGGGAATAGCCTCAGCCCAAGTGTGAGCTGTTCTGTGGACTGAGTGGTGGTGTGAAGACACGCACACCATCCACAGGAAGTGGCTGAGTATAAACAGGAAGTTGATAGGACAGCGAGACGTGATTGTGTAAGGGGAGGGATGCAGACAGAGAACACTCGCGTCAAGCATGCACAAACTCACAAACACATACATTCATGCACGCATACGTACACTCACAATCATACACGCACACACTTCCGCACACATATATATGCATGCACTTGCACACACACCTGTGTCTGTGTCTGTGTCTTTGTATATTTCCATCTGTCTGCTTTTCTTCCTGTCTATATGTCTTCCTGTCTGTGTGTCTGTCTATCTGTCTGTCTGTCTACATATCTGTCTGTCTATCTATCTATCTATCTGCCGGCCTATCTGTCTGTATGTCTGCCTGTCTGTCTGTCAGTCTATATATCTGTCTGTCTATTTATCTGTCTGTCATTCTATATATCTGTCTGTCTATCTATCTGTCTGTCAGTCTATATATCTGTCTGTCTATCTATAAGTCTGTCTGTCTATATGTGTCAGGGTCAATGATGTGCTTTCGCTCTCCTCTCCTTATGCTCTCTCTCTCTCTCTCTCTCTCTCTCTCTCTCTCTCTCTCTCTCGCTCCCCTATTCTCCCACTGTGCTTTGCACACTCTTTGCCTTCCGTAGCCTTTTGGGGGCCCTAAGTGAGATTTTGTTGGTCCGCTTGCGGGCAAAACATTTTAGTGACCCCTTGATGATGTTTTAAAGCTAATTTCCTGCAATTCTACACATTTTGTGTGAGAGTGACTAACAAAATCAATGGCGGACCCCTAGAGGAACATGCCCTGGGTGCCTGGTCGGTAATCAGTCATGATTACTACAAGTTTAGATAGCTGGCTAGACTAACTTACCAATCTAAAACTTGTCAGCTGACATGGCTAATTGAGTGACTGTCAGTGACTTGTGTTTTCTACTATTCCAACGCTCAACAGTAAGTTGAGACCCCAACTAAGTAACAAAAATATATATACAGTGAGGGACAAAAGTATTTGATCCCCTGCTGATTTTGTACGTTTGACCACTGACAAAGAAACAATCAGTCTATCATTTTAATGGTAGGTTTATTTGAACAGTGAGAGACAGAATAACAACAAAAAAATCCAGAAAAACGCATGTGAAAAATGTTAGAAATTGATTTGCATTTTAATGAGGGAAATAAGTATTTGACCCCTCTGCAAAACATGACTTAGTACTTGGTGGCAAAACCCTTGTTGGCAATCACAGAGGTCAGATGTTTCTTGCAGTTGGCCACCAGGTTAGCACACATCTCAGGGGGGATTTTGTCCCACTCCTCTTTGCAGATCTTCTCCAAGTCATTAAGGTTTCGAGGCTGACGTTTGGCAACTCGAACCTTCAGCTCCCTCCACAGATTTTCTATGGGATTAAGGTCTGGAGACTGGCTAGGCCTATCCAGGACCTTTGTTGCCTTGGCCGTGTGTTTTGGGTCATTGTCATGCTGGAATACCCATCTACGACCCATTTTCAATGCCCTGGCTGAGGGAAGGAGGTTCTCACCCAAGATTTGACGGCACATGGCCCCGTCTATCGTCCCTTTGATGCGGTGAAGTTGTCCTGTCCCCTTAGCAGAAAAACACCCCCAAAGCATAATGTTTCCACCTCCATGTTTGACGGTGGGCATGGTGTTCTTGGGGTCATAGGCAGCATTCCTCCTCCTCCAAACACGGTGAGTTGAGTTGATACCAAAGAGCTCCATTTTGGTCTCATCTGACCACAGCACTTTCACCCAGATGTCCTCTGAATCATTCAGATGTTCATTGGCAAACTTCAGACGGGCATGTATATGTGCTTTCTTGAGCAGGGGGACCTTGCGGGCGCTGCAGGATTTCAGTCCTTCATGGCGTAGTGTGTTACCAATTGTTTTCTTGGTGTCTATGGTCCCAGCTGCCTTGAGATCATTGACAAGATCCTCCCGTGTAGTTCTGGGCTGATTCCTCACCGTTCTCATGATCATTGCAACTCCACGAGGTGAGATCTTGCATGGAGCCCCAGGCCGAGGGAGATTGACAGTTCTTTTGTGTTGTCACCTTCTCACCAAGCTGCTTGGCGATGGTCTTGTAGCCCATTCCAGCCTTGTGTAGGTCTACAATCTTGTCCCTGACATTGTTGGAGAGCTCTTTGGTCTTGGCCATGGTGGAGAGTTTGGAATCTGATTGATTGATTGCTTCTGTGGACAGGTGTCTTTTATATAGGTAACAAACTGAGATTAGGAGCACTCCCTTTAAGAGTGTGCTCCTAATCTCAGCTCGTTACCTGTATAAAAGACACCTGGGAGCCAGAAATCTTTCTGATTGAGAGGGGGTTAAATACTTATTTCCCTCATTAAAATGCAATTCCATTTATAACATTTTTCACATGCATTTTTCTGGATTTTTTTGTTGTTATTCTGTCTCTCACTGTTCAAATTATAGACTGATTACTTCTTTGTCAGTGGGCAAACATATAAAATCAGCAGGGGATCAAATACCTTTTTCCCTCACTGTACATGTTGTTGATGTTTTGTTTTTTTAGTATTATTATTGCAGCCCTGGAATTTCAGGAATTAGTTTTTTGTTTCACCTTTTTATTTTTCACAAGTAAATTACTATATGCAAAGATATAGAAGAAATAAAGCCTATTGTAGCAAATTGCTGCATTTCTGATTCATTCTTGTTACATCTACTTTAGTACAGTCAATAAAGTGTAAAGGTGTTATTCTTATTCTATAATGAAATACAGATTTTTGTGAAAAATCATTCAAACTTCAAAGAGAAAAGGTTATCATTTATGTAATGTTCCCTGTTGTTAGTGTTTTTCAGGTCAGTTTGTTATGAGTGACAATCTATGCTTCTGAGTGAGAATTGTTGCCAGTGTTATGGTCGAATGAGCTTATTTTGAGACATGTATGAAGTGTTTAGGTGGTTTGAGTGAGTTTTGGAGGTGAGATTAACTGTTTGGCCAAGATGCATGTTGGTAATGCAGACTGTGTGAAAAGTGGCTTCAGTACTGACCGATGCTTGTTAGCAATTGAAAAAAACTGTAAGAAGGAAATAAATTCCACAAATTAACTTTTAACAAGGCACGCCTGTTAATTGAAATGCATTCAAGATGACTACCTCATGAAGCTGGTTGAGAGAATACCAATAGTGTGTAAAGCTGTCATCAAGACAAAGGTTGGCTACTTTGTAGAATCTCAAATATAAAATATATTTTTATTTGTTTAACACTTTTTTGGTTACTACATGATTCCACATGTGTCATTTCATAGTTGTGATATCTTCACTATTATTCTACAATGTAGAAAATAGTAAAAAAAAAAAACTTTTGACTGGTACTCTACAGTCGTGGCCAAAGGTTTTGAGAAAGACACAAATATTAATTTTCACAAAGTCTGCCACCTCAGTTTGTGTGATGGCAATTTGCATACACTCCAGAATGTCATGAAGAGTGATCAGATGAATTGCAAAGTCCCTCTTTGCCATGCAAATGAACTGAATCCCCCCCAAAAAATGACACTGCATTTCAGCCCTGCCACAAAAGGACCAGCTGACATCATGTCAGTGATTCTCTCGTTAACACAGGTGTGAGTGTTGACGAGGACAAGGCTGGAGATCACTCTGTCATGCTGATTGAGTTCGAATAACAGACTGGAAGCTTCAAAATGAGGGTGGTGCTTGGAATCATTGTTCTTCCTCTGTCAACCGTGGTTACCTGCAAGGAAACACGTGCCGTCATCATTGCTTTGCACAAAAAGGGCTTCACAGGCAAGGATATTGCTGCCAGTAAGATTGCACCTAAATCAACCATTAATCGGATCATCAAGAACTTCAAGGAGAGCGGTTCAATTGTTGTGAAGAAGGATTCAGGGTGCCCAAGAAAGTCCAGCAAGCGCCAGTACCATCTACTAAAGTTGATTCAGCTGCGGGATCGGGGAACCACCAGTACAGAGCTTGCTCAGGGATGGCAGCAGGCAGGTGTGAGTGCATCTGCATGCACAGTGAGGCAAAGACTTTTGGAGGATGGCCTGGTGTCAAGAAGGGCAGCAAAGAAGCCACTTCTCTCCAGGAAAAACATCAGGGACAGACTGATATTCTGCAAGAAGTACAGGGATTGGACTGCTGAGGACTGGGGTAAAGTCATTTTCTCTGATGAATCCCCTTTCCGATTGTTTGGTGCATCCGGAAAAAAGCTTGTCCGGAGAAGACAAGGTGAGCGCTACCATCAGTCCTGTGTCGTGCCAACAGTAAAGCATCCTGAGACCATTCATGTGTGGGGTTGCTTCTCAGCCAAGGGAGTGGGCTCACTCACAATTTTGCCTAAGAACACAGCCATGAATCAAGAATGGTACCAACACATCCACCAAGAGCAACTTCTCCCAACCATCCAGGAACAGTTTGGTGACGAACAATGCCCTTTCCAGCATGATGGAGCACCTTGCCATAATGCAAAAGTGATAACTACGTGGCTTGGGGAACAAAACATCAATATTTTGGGTCCATGGCCAGGAAACTCCCCAGACCTTAATCCCATTGAGAACTTGTGGTCAATCCTCAAGAGGCGGGTGGACAAACAAAACCCCACAAATTCTGACAAACTCCAAGCATCGATTATGCAAGAATAGGCTGTCATCAGTCAGGATGTGGCCCAGAAGTTAATTGACAGCATGCCAAGGTGGATTGCAGAGGTCTTGAAAAAGAAGGGTCAACACTGCAAATATTGACTATTTTTATCAACTTAATGTAATTATCAATAAAAGCCTTTGACACTTATGAAATGCTTGTAATTATACTTCAGTATTCCATAGTAACATCTGACAAAAATGAAGCAGCAAACTTTGTGAAAATGTATAGATTTGTGTCATTCTCAAAACTTTTGGCCACGACTGTATATACATGCACAGAGTGCATTCGGAAAGTATTCAGATCTCTTGACTTTTTCCACATTATGTTATGTTACGTTTTGTTATGTTATGTTCTAAAACTGTTTTTTTTCCCCTCGTCAATCTAAACAATACCCCATAATGACAAATCAAACACAGGTTTATAGACATGTTTGCAAAAATAAATATCATATTTACATAAGTATTCAGACCTTTTACTCAGGACTTTGTCGAAGCACCTTTGGCAGCGATTACATCCACGAGTCTTCTTGGGTATGATGCTACAAGCTTGGCACACCTATATTTGGGGAGTTTCTCCCATTCTTCTCTGCAGATCCTGCCAAGCCCTGTCAGGTAGACACCAATCAAGTTGTAGAAATATCTCAAGGATGATCAATGGAAAGAGGATGCAACTGAGCGCAATTTCGAGTCTCCAAGTGTCTGAATACTTATGTAAATAAGGTATTTCTGTTTTTTTATTCTTTTTTATTTACAAACATTTCTAAAAACCTGTTTTCGCTTTGTCCTTATAGGGTATTGTGTGTAGTCTTTCTTTTTCTTTTTATAATCTTTTTATAATTTTATTAAATGTATGGACTGTAGATTCTGCAATACAACAGCAGTAGTGTTGTTCCTGTATATATGATTATATGTACTATTATTACTACTACTGAAATGAACTGGATTTCATTATCCTCATTGCATTGTACTGTATTTACTGAAATGAACTGGATTTCATTATCCTCATTGCATTGTACTGTATTTACTGAAATGAAATGGATTTCATTATCCTATTTGCATTGTACTGTATTTACTGAAATGAACTGGATTTCATTATCCTCATTGCATTGTACTGTATTTACTAAAATGAACTGCATTTCATTATCCTCATTGCATTGTACTGTATTTATTGAAATGAACTGGATTTCATTATCCTCATTGCATTGTACTGTATTTACTGAAATGAACTGCATTTCATTATCCTCATTGCATTGTACTGTATTTACTGAAATGAAATGGATTTCATTATCCTATTTGCATTGTACTGTATTTACTGAAATGCTCTACAACTATACTGCTTTGGCAATACCTACAAATGATATTTCATGCCAATAAAGCAATCTGAATTTGAATTTGACAGAGAGAGATGGAGAGAGAGAAAGAGAGAGAGAAATAGAGAGAAAGAAAGGGAGAGAGAGAGGGTTACAGAGAGAGAGAAAGAAGAGTTGTGCGTGTGTGTGAGTGGATGTGTGTGTGTGTTTGCTCTCTCCTGGTCTGAATGTAAGTGATGGTGCATACCAACCCCCACCTCTCTTTTCCGTGCTTTTTTTTACATGCTCTAAACACACTTGTTCTAACATGGAACTATCAACAAACACATCCACTAACACAAGCCTTAACGGTCTGTACAGTATGTGGTGCGTATCAATGTGTGTATGTATTCTCTCCCCTATGACGCATTGCATGTACTGTACATCTCTGTATTCTTAAGTAATATTATAGTCAAATTTCTTTTTTCTCTTCACAGGGCAGTGATTTGATTTAACAATGGAAAACCTGTGGAAATGTAACCACACCAATTTGTGAACAAGGTTACCCTCTTCCTTTCTCTCTCTTTTTCTCTCACTCGTGAAAGGGTGTAGTGAAAGATGGAGGAAAGAAGAGAGGAGAATGATATGGGGATTTCTTTGGCACCCTGGGCTATGTATTCTGGCAGAAAAGTTGAGAGAGACACACACATTAAGGCTCACACACACAAACCTTATAGGAACCTATAGGACACGTTGTATTTATGTTGGGAATGGATCAGAGGAGGAGACGTGGATTGGATTGATGTTTGGAAGAGAGAAGAGAGAGGGATTGAAGAGAGGATGAGAGGGGAGAAGAGGAGTGAAGGAGTGGAAGAGGATTCCAACCCCTGAGGGTGACCTCCAAACATTCAGGGAAACTTTTTTTCATTATGATGAATTGAAAGAGAGAGAGAAAGAAAGATAGATAGAGAGAGAGAGAGAGAGAGAGAGGGGAGAGAGAGAGACAGAGAGGGGGAGAGAGATGGAATAGAGAGAGATGGGAGGAGAGGGACCCTCATTAGAAATTCCCAATGAGAAATTGTTTGGAAATCTGATGCATTAATGCTTTCCTCAAATAAACCCACATACAGTATAGCATGCATACTGTAAACACACATACACATACACATACGTACACACAAGTACACACAAACGCCGCAATAAATGTGTTTTGAATGTAGCTTTAGGACAGGTAACCAAGTACCTGCCCCGGTCATTAACTAACAAGGTTCTGACCCTAATGCTAAACCTGATTCTGGTCAGCCAAAGTTAGACTGTTAGTCAGGTGGAGAGCAACATGGAAAGACAAGCAGAATCTGTAATTCAAATTGACTACAGGAAGGCTGGTAGAGAGATCTACTGTATTTATAGATGAACAAGTCAATATTTGAGCATGGAAAGAGTGCTGCATCTAGGTTTGAATAGGAGGGAGGGAGGGAGGGAGGGAGGGAGGGAGGGAGGGAGGGAGGGAGGAGGAGTAAATGGAGACAGCTACATTAAACACTGAGTTCATTTCAATGGAAACATCAGCATTGAATAGACTGAATAGACTATTAAAACCCTCTTCATCCAACCAGGGCGTGAGGCCCATAAGGGCCTTTTTGTTGTTTCTCTGTAATACTACTAGCCATCTAGCACATTTTATGAAGTTAGCTTTAGTTAGCCTAGATAAGGTTCCAATCTCCCAACTTCATAACTAGCTGCCAATAAGCTATTTCAGGCTATCAGTCATGTAAGAGTAGCTACACTCCTAGAAAAAAAGATGCTATTTAGAACCTAAAAGGGTTCTTTGGCTGTCCCCATAGTAGAACCCTTTGAATAAGCCTTTTTGTTTCCAGGTAGAACCCTTTTCCCTTTTTCCACAGAGGGTTCTACATAGAACCCAAAAGGATTCAATCTAGAACCAAAAAGGGTTCTCTTATGAGGACAGCCGAAGAACCCTTTCAAACCCTTTGTCTAAGAGTTGCTTGTCTAACTATCTTAGCTGGCATGCCTGCTGGCAAGGTTGGGAGACTTTCAAAAAGCAAGCAATATCTAAATGTATTGAATAAGACTCACATTCTTTTCTGATTTTAGCAGAGCTGCAGAGAAGCATATTTAGTTCATTTAAATAAGAACCACCAATCAGGAGAATACAGACAGCTATGCAGGTATGCTTAGATATGCAGAAAAGTAAACAGATATTTTTTACATAGAATTAAGAATAATTATTATGGATCTAGATTCCAGGAAAGATTTCAGGTGTTAGATTTTTTTTTTAAATCCAATTTATAGACGAGGGACAGACCCCCTCCTACCCCCACCGCCATTCTCATGTACTTTGTGCCCACTCTGATTTTTTGGGTGTATGACGCCCCTGCATCTAACGGGTCGATAGTTTGCTTAACGGTCTGGGTGGGTGGGTTGGAGGGGTGTTAGGACATTGTTTTACAGATAACTTTGTAGTTGACATTTAAGGACGGGATGGGAGATAAGTACTGGATGAGAGTCCAATCCAGTCCAATCTAGTCCAGACAACGATGATGACGATGATGATGATGATGATGATGTGTTTGGGAAAGGCCATATAAAATCTTGGCAACGGCATCCGCCTCCACGGTAACAAGGAAAAATGCTGCTGTTAAACTTCCTGTTTTTCCCCTGGCTGAGAGGCTGTGTCCCTCGTCACACGCACAAACACACACACACACACACACACACACTCGCACTGTAGTAATCAACATAGGGCACATACAGGTCACACACAGTAAAGTACAAACAGGCTTGTTCAGTACACATACTGAATAGATGATCAGTGACAACCTTTAATATAATGCTGCTCTGATCTGTCCATCATTTCTTCTCTGTCATCATTCTCTCATAATTCTCTCATCCTCCTCTTATCCTTCTCTCATCCCTTTGTCCTCTCATCCTTCCCCTCCTCTCTGTCCTGTCCTTGTTCTGTATGCTGTGGTGTGGTACACACACATACATGCATGAACACACACACGTAACGCTATAGCTGGTGTCATTGTGTTGTTTATATATTAAGCTGCCCGGTGTTCACTTCCTGGAAAACACAAACAATACAGCCTCCCTCTCTCTCACCCTCCTCCTCACCTATCCTCCCCGTTCAACCCGCTCACCCTCCTCCTCACCTATCCTCCCCGTTTCACCCCGCTCAACCTCCTCTCTCACCCTCCTCCTCACCTATCCTCCCTGTTTCACCCCGCTCAACCTCCTCTCTCACCCTCCTCCTCACCTATCCTCCCTGTTTCACCCGGCTCAACCTCCTCTCTCACCCTCCTCACCTATCCTCCCTGTTTCACCCCGCTCAACCTCCTCTCTCACCCTCCTCACCTATCCTCCCGTTTCACCCGGCTCAACCTCCTCTCTCACCCTCCTCCTCACCTATCCTCCCTGTTTCACCCCGCTCAACCTCCTCTCTCACCCTCCTCCTCACCTATCCTCCCTGTTTCACCCGGCTCAACCTCCTCTCTCACCCTCCTCACCTATCCTCCCTGTTTCACCCCGCTCAACCTCCTCTCTCACCCTCCTCACCTATCCTCCGTTTCACCCGGCTCAACCTCCTCTCTCACCCTCCTCCTCACCTATCCTCCCTGTTTCACCCCGCTCAACCTCCTCGCTCACCCTCCTCCTCACCTATCCTCCCCTTTCTCTCCCCTCAGCTTCCTCTCACCCATCTGTGACTATGAAACGGTCCTACTATGTACCCTCCTCCTCCCTCCCTCTCCCCCCTCCTCCTATTCCCTTCTCCCTCTCTCCCCCCTCCTGCTATCCCCTCTCACACCTCCTCCTATCCCATTCTCCCTCTCTCCCCCTCCTCCTATCCCCCCTCTCCCCCTTCTCCTATCCCCTTCTCCCCTCTACCCCTCCTCCTATCCCCTTCTCCCTCTCTACTCCTATTCCCTTCTCCCTCTCCCCCTCCTCCTATCCCCTCTCCCCCTTCCTCCTATCCCCTTCTCCCCCTCTCCCCCCTCCTCCTATCCCTTTCTCCCCCTCCTCCTATCCCCTTATCTCTCTCTCCCCCTCCTCCTATCCCCTTCTCCCCTCTCCCCCCTCCTCCTATCCCTTTCTCCCCCTCCTCCTATCCCCTTATCTCTCTCTCCCCCCTCCTCCTATCCCCTTCTCTCTCTCTCCGTGCCCAAAGTGTTCACTCATTCATAATTTTTCAAAAATAAGGAAAATCTTTGAGAAGGGAACAGAGGAGTGATTCACAGAGCAGCAACAATACCACGTCAGCCATGTTTCCTCTTTCCTCTTCACACAATCAGAGACAGGTTTTTCCCAATATGGAATATGATCCAATACATAATCCCCATTCCAAATAGGGAATGGGAAAGAAACAAATGGGATTTTCCCACTAGTTACTTACTTATGCCTGATTTAAAGTGGAAGTGAAAACATTTTTAACTTCTTTGCAGATATGAAACAAACAGACAATCAATATCAGTCCAAAATATAAAATGGCCAGTTTATGCTACTAAACCAACTTTATAAGAGGTTTTTAAAAAATAGGTTCTATTTGACTCAACATTCCATGATGTACAGTAAAGCATTGTTGGAAGAATAGATGGACGCAGTTCAGTGCATGTTTAATATAATTCACCAATACATTTCTTTGTAGTCCAAAGAGTATCTGCTATCAGGTTGTAAATCACAGCTGGCCTGGTACATTGTTTGCCGCCTCCATTCGGGATGCACAAAAACTGACAAATGTAACTAAGGCTGGGAATGTCAATACAACCAACCTAGCAAGGGCAATGATCACAAGTCAGTCATAACGTGGCGAATATGCTAGCGTATCTATTTATGTAGCAAGCTAAAAACACCTCATGTTAGCTAGATAGCTAGCTAGCTGCTAGGAGGATGTCATGCCATTGGAGGATTGGATGAGTGACTGACTTTTTGCCCTCTTATCGGGTTTCGTGGCAACACAACTAGAGATGCAGATGTCATTTGGTTAGCTAGTGAGAAATGTGAATTGCTTTGCTAGCTAGTTGTTATCCAGTTAGCATATCTCTTGAGTTCACACATTTACTCTGGCTATCTACTACAATTTCAGAGCACTCTCATCTGTGTGTGCCAGAGCGCAGAATAACTGATGAATTTGCGAACGAAGGCTATTTCCCATCTTATATCAGTGCAATTTTGACAGCTAACTAGCTGAAAACATTTGAGAGGGTTTATCTAATGTTCCTTTGTTAGATTTGAACTCATCTTGCTCTGGCTAGCATTAGTTGCTGAACTTGTTGTTGTTGATGTGCATATAGGGAAAGATAGCCTACCTTTTTATGGCTGTTTGATCAATAGGACTGTACTAGTGATTAGAGCGTTGGGCCAGTAACCGAAAGGTTGCTGGATCAAATCCCAGAGCTGACAAGGTAAAAATCTGGCAGTTAACCCACTGGGCCCCGAAGACGTGGATGTCGATTAAGGCAGCCCCCCGCACCTCTCTGATTCAGAGGGGTTGGGTTAAACGCGGAAGACACATTTCATTTGAAGGCATTCAGTTGTACAACTGACTAGGTATCCCCCTTTCCCTAAAGTTCCCAAATGCAAGAAGACTTGTTTGCAGATATCCATTCAGGTGTATTTTGTGGCTTTGCCGAATCGATTCTAATGATGTAAAGTTGCGCTGTTGCAACTCCTTGTAAACACAGAGTCCAGTTCAAAGTGAATTATGGCAGGCCCAACTCCCTGTAAACACAGAGTCCAGTTCAAAGTGAATGATGGCAGGCCCAATTCCCTGTAAACACAGAGTCCAGTTCAAAGTGAATGATGGCAGCCCCAACTCCTTGTAAACACAGAGTCCAGTTCAAAGTGAATGATGTCAGGCCCAACTCCTTGTAAACACAGAGTCCAGTTCAAAGTGAATGATGGCAGGCCCAACTCCTTGTAAACACAGAGTCCAGTTCAAAGTGAATGATGGCAGGCCCTTGTGGCAAATGGCTTGTTTGCATAAAGGCCTACTGTAGCTCTGATTGGCTATGGCACAGAGGTCTGCGTAGACTCCGGTCCTGGGCAAGACAGATGTTTTTATTCTGGGGTTTTTTCCAGTACTGCCGTGTCTATTAATTGTACAAACGTACGGCCACTTTACCACTATATTACTAGAATTTTCACAAATGCCTTACTACACGTAATTCCCAAACACTAACAATGAATGAAAACGTGAAAATGACCATATCTAAGTGCTCACTTGACAGAAGATGTAAAAAAAAAAGTCATGTTCTTCCTGTGGGTGTATATGAACAGATAAATGTACACACACTGTACATGTCCAACAAATACACTGAAACAGAATCAAATACATGCTGGTCCAACTGAATCAAATGCTTCCTGTTCAAACTGAATCAAATACATGCTGGTCCAACTGAATCAAATACTTCCTGGTCAAACTGAATCAAATACATGCTGGTCCAACTAAATCAAATACATGTTGGTCAAACTGAATCAAATACATGCTGGTCCAACTGAATCAAATACTTCCTGTTCAAACTGAATCAAATACATGCTGGTCATACTCAATCAAACTGAATCAAATACATGCTGGTCCAACTGAATCAAAAACATACTGGTCAAACTGAATCAAATACATGCTGGTCAAACTGAATCAAATACTTCCTGGTCAAACTGAATCAAATACATGCTGGTCAAACTGAATCAAACTGAATCAAATACATGCTGGTCCAACTGAATCAAATACTTCCTGGTCAAACTGAATCAAATACATGCTGGTCCAACTAAATCAAATACATGTTGGTCAAACTGAATCAAATACATGCTGGTCCAACTGAATCAAATACTTCCTGTTCAAACTGAATCAAATACATGCTGGTCATACTCAATCAAACTGAATCAAATACATGCTGGTCCAACTGAATCAAAAACATACTGGTCAAACTGAATCAAATACATGCTGGTCAAACTGAATCAAATACTTCCTGGTCAAACTGAATCAAATACATGCTGGTCAAACTGAATCAAACTGAATCAAATACATGCTGGTCAAACTGAATCAAATACATACTGGTCAAACTGAATCAAATACATGCTGGTCAAACTGAATATACAGTGTATAGACACATCCTCTGAGGTAGCCAGCCCACTGCGATGGTGTAACAGCTGTTTGTGGTCCCCCATGTCTGGTGGGGACTCAGGATGTGGGACTAGGAAGAAGCTTATTGAACTTAATTAATTAGATCAGGAAGTCAGACAGAACCTTGTTTATTCATTAATTAAAGAGAGAGAGAGTTCCTGTTGATAGATAGGAAGGAGGAGAGGAGAAATGAGGCCAGGAAAAAGAGGAGAGGAGAGGAGACAACACAACACAACACAACAGAGAGAGAAAAGAGAAGAGAAGGAGAAATCGTTAACCACTCCGTCTAACCAGGTCTAACCCAGACTTAAACCCATCTTTTTCTCTCACTCTATTTTGAACGTTGTAGTGTAGTCACACGGACTGTCTGTATTGGGTGCGTCCCAAATGGCACCCTATTCTCTATATAGTGCACTACTATTTAGAACCCTATAGGCCCTGGTCAAAAGTAGTGCACTTCCTATACCTTGTCTTGGTCAACAGCAGACAGTTAGTGAATTTTAGAGGCTAGGGAATAGATCAATACACTACACACTTAGACAAAATGGTTCCAAAAGGGTTCCAAAAGGGTTCTAAAAGGGTTCCAAAAGGGTTCTTAGTCATTCCCCATAGGAGAACCCTTTTTGATTCTAGGTAGAACCCTTTTGGTTCCAAGTAGAACCATTTTGGGTTCCATGTAGAACCCTCTGTGGAAATGGTTCTACACAGAACCCAAAAGAGTTCTACTTGGAAGAAAAAGCGTTCTACCTGGAACCAAAATGGGTTCTCCAGCTGTTACACCATCGCAGTGGGCTGGCTACCTCAGAGGATGTGTCTATACACCGTATACTCAGTATGGGGAAAGCCGAGGAACTATTTTTTTCTAAGAGTGTAGAAACACCAACCATACACACACAATAAAAATACATGTTTTACTGCTTGTTACTTTCTCTGAACAATTGTCTTGGTGTGGAAGAGTTGTTTTTGTATTTATTTTTAGCATACAGTGTAGCTCAGTATTTGAATTGTTTGTTTAGAGTATTTTTTGCACATCTTTGTCAGGGGATCCAGTGACTCTGGACTTCACTGAGTATGCACACTGATATGTACAGTGATATGCACAGTGATATGTACAGTGATATGCACACTGATATGTACAGTGATATGTACACTGATATGTACAGTGATATACACACTGATATGTACAGTGATATGCACACTGATATGTACAGTGATATGCACACTGATATGTACAGTGATATGCACACTGATATGTACAGTGATATGCACACTGATATGTACAGTGATATGCACACTGATATGTACAGTGATATGCACACTGATATGTACAGTGATATGCACACTGATATGTACAGTGATATGCACACTGATATGTACAGTGATATGCACACTGATATGTACAGTGATATGTACACTGATATGTACAGTGATATGCACACTGATATGTACAGTGATATGCACACTGATATGTACAGTGATATGCACACTGATATGTACAGTGACATATACAGCGCCGTGAAAAATATTTGCCCTTTCTGTTTTTCTCTATTTTTGCATATTTTTGCATATTTTTGATACTGAATGTTATCAGATCTTCAACCAAAACTTAATATTAGATAAAGGGAACCTGAGATACAAATTACAAAAAAATATATACATATTTAATTTATTTAATTAACAAAGTTATGCAACACCCAATTCCTTAGTGTGAAAAAGTACACTCAATGTCTGGTTGTGCAATGACTGCAAGCAAATGCTTCCACAGCAAATTCCACAAATTCCTCCACACAGACGTGAGAGACTGATCAACAACTACAGGAAGTGTTTGGTTGGAGCCATTGCAGCTAAAGGGGGCATTGGGTGTTAAATAACTTTTTTTATTAAATAAATGAAATAAGTATGTCATTGTTGTGTTGTTATTTGTTCACTCAGGTTCCTTTTATCTAATGAAGATCTGATAACATTCAATATCAAAAATATCAAAAGTAGAGAAATTTAGAAAGGGGACAAATACTTTTTTCACGGCATTGTATGTATATATGTATGTATGTATGTAGGTATGTATGAATGCAAGCATGACATTGCTAGATGGGATAGGATGTAAGCCTATGGGTCTCTCTGTCTTCTTAGTGTTTTTTTTTTCTTTTGTAAATTCTTATTTTAAATGGATGCAGTTCTGTCCTTGAGCTGTTCTTGTCTATTAATGTTGTGTATTACATCATGTTTTATATTGTGTATTATATCATGTTTTATGTTGTATATAATGTCATGTTTTATGTTGTGTATTAGGTCATGTTTTATGTTGTGTATTACGTCATGTTTTATGTTGTGTCTTACATCATGTTCTATGTTGAGTATTACGTCATGTTTTATGTTGTGTCTTACGTCATGTTTATGTTGTGTATTATGTCATGTTTTATGCTGTGTATTACGTCATGTTTTTTATTGTGTATAATGTCATGTTTGATGTTGTGTATTATGTCATGTTTTATGTTGTGTATTACGTCATGTTTTATGATGTGTCTTACGTCATGTTTTATGTTGTGTCTTACGTCATGTTTTATGTTGTGTATTACGTCATGTTTTATGTTGTGTCATACGTCATCTTTTATGATGTGTCTTACGTCATGTTTTATGCTGTGTATTACGTCATGTTTTTTATTGTGTATAATGTCATGTTTGATGTTGTGCATTACGTCATGTTTTATGTTGTGTATTACGTCATGTTTTATGATGTGTCTTACGTCATGTTTATGTTGTGTATTACGTCATGTTTTATGTTGTGTATTATGTCATGTTTTATGTTGTGTATTACGTCATGTTTTATGATGTGTCTTACGTCATGTTTTATGATGTGTCTTACGTCATGTTTATGTTGTGTATTACGTCATGTTTTATGTTGTGTATTATGTCATGTTTTATGTTGTGTATTACGTCATGTATATGTTGTGTATTATGTCATGTTTTATGTTGTGTCTTACGTAATTTTTATGTTGTGTATTACGTCATGTTTTATGTTGTGTCTTACATCATGTTTTATGTTGTGTCTTACGTCATGTTTTATGTTGTGTATTACATCATGTTTTATGTTGTGTCATACGTCATCTTTTATGATGTGTCTTACGTCATGTTTTATGCTGTGTATTACGTCATGTTTTATTGTGTATAATGTCATGTTTGATGTTGTGTATTACGTCATGTTTTATGTTGTGTATTACGTCATGTTTTATGATGTGTCTTACGTCATGTTTATGTTGTGTATTACGTCATGTTTTATGTTGTGTATTATGTCATGTTTTATGTTGTGTATTACGTCATGTATATGTTGTGTATTATGTCATGTTTTATGTTGTGTCTTACGTCATTTTTATGTTGTGTATTACGTCATGTTTTATGTTGTGTCTTACATCATGTTTTATGCTGTGTCTTACGTCATGTTTTATGTTGTGTATTACATCATGTTTTATGTTGTGTCATACGTCATCTTTTATGATGTGTCTTACGTCATGTTTTATGCTGTGTATTACGTCATGTTTTATTGTGTATAATGTCATGTTTGATGTTGTGTATTACGTCATGTTTTATGTTGTGTATTACGTCATGTTTTATGATGTGTCTTACGTCATGTTTATGTTGTGTATTACGTCATGTTTTATGTTGTGTATTATGTCATGTTTTATGTTGTGTATTACGTCATGTATATGTTGTGTATTATGTGATGTTTTATGTTGTGTCTTACGTCATTTTTATGTTGTGTATTACGTCATGTTTTATGTTGTGTCTTACATCATGTTTTATGCTGTGTCTTACGTCATGTTTTATGTTGTGTATTACATCATGTTTTATGTTGTGTCATACGTCATCTTTTATGATGTGTCTTACGTCATGTTTTATGCTGTGTATTACGTCATGTTTTATTGTGTATAATGTCATGTTTGATGTTGTGTATTACGTCATGTTTTATGTTGTGTATTACGTCATGTTTTATGATGTGTCTTACGTCATGTTTATGTTGTGTATTACGTCATGTTTTATGTTGTGTATTATGTCATGTTTTATGTTGTGTATTACGTCATGTATATGTTGTGTATTATGTCACGTTTTATGTTGTGTCTTACGTCATGTTTATGTTGTGTATTACGTCATGTTTTATGTTGTGTCTTACATCATGTTTTATGTTGTGTCTTACGTCATGTTTTATGTTGTGTCTTACGTCATGTTTTATGTTGTGTCTTACGTCATGTTTATGTTGTGTCTTACGTCATGTTTTATGTTGTGTCTTACGTCATGTTTTATGTTGTGTCTTACGTCATGTTTTATGTTGTGTCTTACGTCATGTTTATGTTGTGTATTACGTCATGTTTTATGTTGTGTCATACGTCATCTTTTATGATGTGTCTTACGTCATGTTTTATGCTGTGTATTACGTCATGTTTTTTATTGTGTATAATGTCATGTTTGATGTTGTGCATTACGTCATGTTTTATGTTGTGTATTACGTCATGTTTTATGATGTGTCTTACGTCATGTTTATGTTGTGTATTACGTCATGTTTTATGTTGTGTATTATGTCATGTTTTATGTTGTGTATTACGTCATGTTTTATGATGTGTCTTACGTCATGTTTTATGATGTGTCTTACGTCATGTTTATGTTGTGTATTACGTCATGTTTTATGTTGTGTATTATGTCATGTTTTATGTTGTGTATTACGTCATGTATATGTTGTGTATTATGTCATGTTTTATGTTGTGTCTTACGTCATTTTTATGTTGTGTATTACGTCATGTTTTATGTTGTGTCTTACGTCATGTTTTATGTTGTGTATTACATCATGTTTTATGTTGTGTCATACGTCATCTTTTATGATGTGTCTTACGTCATGTTTTATGCTGTGTATTACGTCATGTTTTATTGTGTATAATGTCATGTTTGATGTTGTGTATTACGTCATGTTTTATGTTGTGTATTACGTCATGTTTTATGATGTGTCTTACGTCATGTTTATGTTGTGTATTACGTCATGTTTTATGTTGTGTATTATGTCATGTTTTATGTTGTGTCGTACGTCATCTTTTATGATGTGTCTTACATCATGTTTTATGCTGTGTATTACGTCATGTTTTATGTTGTGTATTATGTCATGTTTGATGTTGTGTATTACGTCATGTTTTATTACGTCATGTTTTATGTTGTGTCTTACGTCATGTTTTATGTTGTGTATTACATCATGTTTTATGTTGTGTCTTACGTCATGTTTTATGTTGTGTATTACGTCATGTTTTATGTTGTGTATTACGTCATGTTTTATGATGTGTCTTACGTCATGTTTTATAATGTGTCTTACGTTATGTTTATGTTATGTATTACGTCATGTTTTATGTTCTGTATTATGTCATGTTTGATGTTGTGTATTACGTCATGTTTTATAATGTGTCTTACGTTATGTTTATGTTATGTATTACGTCATGTATTACGTCATTTATGATGTGTCTTTCGGCATGTTTTATGCTGTGTATTATGTCATGTTTTATGTTGTGTCTGGACACCAGGAAGAGTAGTTGTAGCTTTTGCAACAGCTAATGGGGATCCTAATAACATCAGAAATAACTAAATGACCTAACAATGCAGACAGACAGTGCCCCACGGACACGCAGAGGAGTGCATACACACACAGAAATGCACGTACGCACTCCCATAGGGCACACACATGATCACACTGATCACACAGATCACACTGATCACACTGATCACACATATCACACTGATCACACTGATCTCACTGATCTCACTGATCACACTACAGTACTGTACATATGCACTTTACAGGATCAATCATTCTCTTTCTCTCTCTCACACACGCATGCACACGCACGCACATACACACACACACACACACACACACACACACACCATGAAGAGGACCTGCCACACAGACCGTCCATTCCAACAGAGTAGTGTGTGTGTGTGTGTGTGTGTGTGTGTGTGTGTGTGTGTGTGTGTGTGTGTGTGTGTGTGTGTGTGTGTGTGTGTCAGTTATTCAGTGCCTGTGGATGCAGCATGTCAGGGAGTGGGGTACAGAAATAGCCCCCCAGGGATGTCACACCTCTCGTGTCACTTCCTGTAGCATCCGCGACCGAGGAGATAGAATCTACGGTGACCCCTGGCAACCCTGTCAGGACGCACATACACAAATGCATAAACACACACGCAGATACACACACACAGGCACGCACAAACTAATGCGCACTCATACAAACACACACACACGGGAATGCGCACACACACGCACACACACAGAGAAACCTATTCAGGAATGAGTGAGCTTCCTGTAAATGAGGTCAGAGTCGGACGTACACATAAGCTAAGATATAAATCTGACAGATAGTCTTACACTGTCTGCATACACTGTGAGACCACTGCATACACTGTGGGACCACTGCATACACTGTGGGACCACTGCATACACTGTGGGACCACTGCATACACTGTGGGACCACTGCAGGCTCTACAGGCTATAGTGTCCACTTCTGATCTACGCAATTGGGACTGGTGTTACTTACTGACTGCACTCAACTACAGCATAGGCCTACTGATCTCCAAAGCAAAGGAAAATAACGGAAAATGTACATCAAAGGAACTGATGATTCATGATCACATAATGCTGTGGCTACAGGCCGAGGTACCGGCTAGCCTACTGGTGTGTGTTGTCTGAAACGAGAAACAACATTCTAAATCTCAATGAACGCGAGGCCCTTCCATTGCACCAAGAATTCCGCAGACAAGTAGTCTAAATTATCGGCAGACATGTGCAGTTACAGTTGACGGAGTAGAGATACACGTTCCCTTTAAGACCGCTGCACAGCGCTCTCTCCTCGCTCGACCAAGGAGAATCTCTCCTTGTTCCAAATAAGGATATGCTAGCCCAGCCTTAAAGGGGCGGGGGGCGCCAGCGATACAAACTTGAGGAGGCAGTTTTCTATTTGGAAGGCAGCGCACCGTCCCGGGGTAATCAGAATCCAACCGCACCGAGGCGCGATCAACCCGAGCTTGGATAAAACGTAAAGGGGAATAACGCAAACCGGCAGTGGCAGCTAAAGAGAAGCACGGACACTATTTGGAACCGGGAGAGAGCGAGGTAGCGAGATTGCAGTGAACGGGGTCGCGTCGGATAAGCTTATTCTGTCAATTGAACAGATGTTGGGTTATTTGAATAGCACGCAGACTAGCCATGTGAATAGTAGCCTACTGGCAAATTAACCTGGACAGACAACAGAAAGAAGACGTTGCAATGGTGTTCGTGTGTTTATACACACCTATACTAGAGAAGTTCTCAACATCCGAACAACTGGATTTTTGAAGCGAATCCACCTGTCCTGTATAGAAGCGTGAACGCCTTTTAGATGTAAAACCCTTTAGGTGAAGGATCTCAGCATACATTTGGAATCATCTTTGGACACCCTTGAAAAGGAAATCTACGCTTTTACTAATTTCCATTGACATTGATTTATATCCAGAAATCTGTCTAAAACAGGACTACATTTAACAAATAGAAAAGGCTATAAATGGTATTATTATTATTGTCTAGTTAGGTGACTCACTGTGAGAAGTAGAGTCGCCAGCTGGAACCAATAACCAACTCTACAAAGTGACACATTTGAATACTTGCCGGTGCCCTACAGTAGCCGACGTCTTTATCGGGGGGATACACCGAACGGACTACGGTAGCGCGAGCTGTCCACGAGCGGGTGGCCGTCCCCGCGCGCCTGCATAATAAATGCCCATCAGCCGGCCTCGAGGCTGGGCGGCAAGATGAACTCGTGGGTCCTGCTGCTGGCGGCGCTCGCCGCGGGGTGTCTGCGGTTTGGTAGCGCTGAGGTAAGAGACAGATGCGCGTCACTAATTTACCTAGTAGATTTCCACCCCGATAACCCCACCATCCTTCCATCCAGCCACCTACCGTCTAATGTATTGTAATGTATTGTAAGGTAACTACTTTCTATAGCTTATCATGACCTACTGGTATATCTCAGTGTTTGAATGAAGTCTCCAACAAATTGAATGAGAATGACAGAAACCGTTATAAACCGAAATGTGTCCTGTCCTGCTGATCAAATAAAGTATATAGTTTTTCAATGTGCCTTTGTTGAATAATGTGTCCTAACAGTACATTAGCCCAGCTATTAGAAACAATCAGTAGGTGATTGTCTGTCTCTGAGAGAGAGAGATGGAGAGAGAGAGAGGGAGAGATAGCGTGAGCATGCATGTACAGCATGTGTGTGCGTGTCTCTGTGTGTGTGTGTGATTCATGTCAGCAATTATTCCACTGTGGTGTAGAAAGACAACCACCCCCATCTGAAATATGGCTTGGCCAGCTTCCCAAACACAAGCCTGCGCCAAAACGCTTCACTCAAATAATCTACTAGCTGCAACACCATCACTGTCACGGGAACCACTGTGTCCCCAATCACAGCCTTAACCATTAAGGGGAACACATACACCTGACCTTAGATCAGATGTATGTTTTCCCCTTACTGGTTAAGGCTGTGATTGGGGATTGGTGCCTGATGTGAAACGTCTACACTGGATAGCATAGATCCAATCTTCCGTTAGCTAACGGGTATGCCTGTTTAAATGTGTCCTATTTGGCAGCTTTTGGACAACACACGGACACACACACACATTAAATATATACCATTTGTCTCCCTTTGGGAAAGTGAGGTAACCTGTATCCAACCATCCAGACTGAAGGTCAACTGTGACTGAGTTCAGACTGAGTTCTGTGTGTGTGTGTGTGTGTGTGTGTGTGTGTGTGTGTGTGTGTGTGTGTGTGTGTGTGTGTGTTAATGGTTAGAAACATAAGAGGAGGATGGATTTAGAAACAGAGTTACAGAGAGGGAACATGGGACTGTTGTTCCAACCACGTGTCAGAAAGGGACGCTGTGGATGAAGAGGACGATGGTGTCATTCACCACATAGATGTGTAAATGTACATGTGTATTTGCTTTAGTGTGGTGTGACAAAATCTCCATTGACATGTGGACTGTGTGTGTGTCTGTGTCTGTGTGTCTGTCTCTGTGTGTATGTGTGTGTGTGTGTGTGTGTGTGTCTGTCTCTGTGTGTGTGTGTGTGTGTGTCTGTCTCTGTGTGTGTGTGTGTGTGTGTGTGTGTGTGTGTGTGTGTGTCTGTCTCTGTGTGTGTGTGTGTGTGTGTCTGTCTCTGTGTGAGTGTGTGTGTGTGTGTGTGTGTGTGTGTGTGTGTGTGTGTGTGTGTGTGTGTGTGTGTGTGTGTGTGTGTAAATCCCCATTGACGCTCTCAGACTGTAATCTTTATCTTACATGATGTTTCCAAATCAAATCAAATTTGTTTCCTCCATTAGGCCAAAAACAACAGACATCACATCAAAGTCCCTTATCCCCTGTCTATCACACACAGACAGACAGACACACAAACACAGACATACAGATACACACTAAGACACACACTAAGACACACACACAGGTACACACACACCATACCCCCCACCCCCACCACTCACTCACGCACATACTGTACATGCATGCTCACGCTATCTTTTGCTCTCTCTCTCTCAAATTCAAATTCAAATTCAAGCTGCTTTATTGGCATGAAAAACATTGTGTCAATATTGCCAAAGCAACAATGTATACAATATACATTGTAATAAAATTATCTCTCTCTCTCTCTCTCTCTCTCTCTCTCTCTTGTTACATTAGTACTCGACTGCTCTCTTTTCCTGGTTATTTCTCTCCTTCTGAGCCAGCAGCATTACGTCAACATGGTTATGATGATGATTATCCTTTGGCCTGGCATTACAGAGAAATCACGCATTGGACGATTCGTTCACAATTAAGACACACACACACACACATTATGCACTATACACTATGCAGTATGCACTATGCAGTATGGCTGCTGTCCTGCTCTGCTTAGTTGCGTGGCAGGTTTTTGATCCATTTTATATAAGAATCATGTAATCTGCTAGCGGCCTGCCTGGGATTTCAACTACTGTGTGTGTGTGCGCACCCATGTGTTTGGCCATATGTGTGTGAGGGAGAGATATAAACGCATTAGCAGTCACAGGTCTACAGTACAGGTCTGTAGGAGTCAGAGATACACAGTAAACAGTAGCCCAGACAGACAGCAGGTCTACAGTACAGGTCTGTAGGAGTCAGAGATACACAGTAAACAGTAGCCCAGACAGACAGCAGGTCTACAGTACAGGTCTGTAGGAGTCAGAGTTACACAGTAAACAGTAGCCCAGACAGACAGCAGGTCTACAGTACAGGTCTGTAGGAGTCAGAGATACACAGTAAACAGTAGCCCAGACAGACAGCAGGTCTACAGTACAGGTCTGTAGGAGTCAGAGATACACAGTAAACAGTAGCCCAGACAGACAGCAGGTCTACAGTACAGGTCTGTAGGAGTCAGAGATACACAGTAAACAGTAGCCCAGACAGACAGCAGGTCTACAGTACAGGTCTGTAGGAGTCAGAGATACACAGTAAACAGTAGCCCAGACAGACAGCAGGCCTACAGTACAGGTCTGTAGGAGCTCAGAGATACACAGTAAACAGTAGCCCAGACAGACAGCAGGTCTACAGTACAGGTCTGTAGGAGTCAGAGATACACAGTAAACAGTAGCCCAGACAGACAGCAGGTCTACAGTACAGGTCTGTAGGAGTCAGAGATACACAGTAAACAGTAGCCCAGACAGACAGCAGGTCTACAGTACAGGTCTGTAGGAGTCAGAGATACACAGTAAACAGTAGCCCAGACAGACAGCAGGTCTACAGTACAGGTCTGTAGGAGTCAGAGATACACAGTAAACAGTAGCCCAGACAGACAGCAGGCCTACAGTACAGGTCTGTAGGAGTCAGAGATACACAGTAAACAGTAGCCCAGACAGACAGCAGGTCTACAGTACAGGTCTGTAGGAGTCAGAGATACACAGTAAACAGTAGCCCAGACAGACAGCAGGTCTACAGTACAGGTCTGTAGGAGTCAGAGATACACAGTAAACAGTAGCCCAGACAGACAGCAGGTCTACAGTACAGGTCTGTAGGAGTCAGAGATACACAGTAAACAGTAGCCCAGACAGACAGCAGGTCTACAGTACAGGTCTGTAGGAGTCAGAGATGCACAGTAAACAGTAGCCCAGACAGACAGCAGGCCTACAGTACAGGTCTGTAGGAGTCAGAGATGCACAGTAAACAGTAGCCCAGACAGACAGCAGGTCTACAGTACAGGTCTGTAGGAGTCAGAGATGCACAGTAAACAGTAGCCCAGACAGACAGCAGGTCTACAGTACAGGTCTGTAGGAGTCAGAGATGCACAGTAAACAGTAGCCCAGACAGACAGCAGGTCTACAGTACAGGTTTAGGTGAAAGAGGCATAATAGTAACTATTTGGTTATTAGTTTATTTCATTCCATCTCTTTCTGAATGCCATCTCTCTCTCTCTCTCTCTCTCTCTCTCTCTCTCTCTCTCTCTCTCTCTCTCTCTCTCTCTCTCTCTCTCTCTCTCTCTCTCTCTCCCTCTCTCTCTCTCAGTTAGATGAATAGGTTGACGTGAGAGCAGGTAAGGAGATATCTCTGTAAATCTCCATCTCCTCTCTTCTCTTCCCTGTTTTATTTGATCTCTCTATCCATCATCCTCCCCTCTGTTTTTCCCCGACAGCAGAAATCCGCTCAGCATGTTTGTGGGGCTTCAGCACAGGTGTGTGTGTGTGTGTTTCTGTGTTGGTCTGTGTGTCTGTGCCAAGTGTAGGGATTGAGGCGAGCATGTACATGGCTGTTTAGTCTGTTGGCTGTTCATCATATGTTCCTGTGGAAGTTTGGAAGTATGGAGTGTGGGGGGGTCTTTCGACAGTATGATTGTGAGTCAAGTAAGTTTGCGCTCTTGTGACCAGTGTGCGTGTGTATGTGTGTGTGTGTCATCAGTCAGCTGGCCCCATAATTCCGTTCCATTACACCTCACCTTTCTCCTCTGACATTCCACACGTTCTGTCTTCCCATGAACCCCTGGGCTTCCCCTCTGTAGGGCCCCTGAACAGACACACACATACACACACTCACACACTGACAGGCAGTCTTGAAACAGTGTTAGATGTACTGGCATATGTTATCGGACCATCTGACCTGTGTGTAGGAAACATCATGTCAGACATTTAAAAAAAAAAATCTCTACACAGATAGGATTATGGGGCATGGATCAACACCAAGAGACAGTGGAGCCCATTAAAGTGACAGATATAGGCCTCTATCCTAAACTAATGGGAAACATAGACACCAGCTAACTTCCTTCTTTTTGTCCTGTTTATCTGGACCTCTATAGGGCTGTAGTTGGATCTACACCAAATGGCTTGGGATGTCATTTCACCTCAACGCTAGACCACTTTATGAGGTCTGAAACCATATTTGAAATAACTTTGATTTTGGCGTGAACGGTCCCTGGAGGAAGTGACTGAATCATTCCATTCAGTATGATCTAGCTTTTCTGCAGAAGTACACTCTTAGAAAAAAAGGTGCTATCCAGAACCTAAAAGGAGAACCCTTTGAATAACCCTTTTTGGTTTCAGGTAGAACCTTTTTGAATTCCATGTAGAACCCTTTCCACAGATGGTACTACATGGAACCCAAAATAGTTATACCTGGAACTAAAAGGGGTTCACCTACAGCCAAACCATTTTTTCTAAGAGTGTTTCTATTATTAGGCAATTTTCCAATGCTGGTATTTTTTTAAAGTCTTCAGAAAAGGGCAGCCATTAGACTCTGTAATGTTTAACTAGAAATTTCCTGGCTCTGTTTTTGCTCTCATTTAGACACTGAAATGGCTCCGTATTCCCTACTGTATATAGTGCACTATTTTTGATCAGAGCCCTATAGGTCCTGGTCTAAAGTAGTGCACTAAATAGGGAATAGGGTGCCATTTGGGACGTAACCTGTCTGTTTAGTAGCAACAGGTAGTACACAGTGATGTTATGTGAAATCTGGGGTGAGGTGTAGTTATTTTTTGCTACACTGTCAATTTAATGACACCATGTTAACTTGTAAATGGAAAAGTGTTTCTGGGCTATTCAGCAGATACACAGCCTGTGTGTGTCCTACATTAGTAACTGAGTCAGTCAGAGGCTTGTGAAACTCAACCAGGTGTCCAGACCACCACCCACCCGAGAGAGAGAGAGAGGTCCTAAAACATACTATACACAAATACAGTGAGAGGGTGAAACCAGTACGTATGGGATATGTTTGTTTGTCTATTTGCGTGAGCACAGTTGCTGGGGTGATGTACTATTTGTTGTAGTCCTTCAAGCACATGACAGTAACTGTTCAGAGGAACACACACTCCCACACATAACTCTAAGGCACCATTCTACTGTGCTGTGGGAGATATTGAGAAGTGACTAGGAGTCATTATGAGACAAGATAGAGACATACTTTACAAGAGGATTGCCCCTAGCAATATAGACACAAGTCTCTCTCTCCATCTCTTCATCTCTCCCTGTGTGCGTGCTGTTGGATACTGAAGGTTACTTTGTTGACAGTTCAAGTAATACAAGTCAGACAGTAACTAAGACAGACAGGCAGGCAGACAGGACAGACAGACAGGACAGACAGACAGTAATTAAGACAGACAGGACAGACAGGACAGACAGTAACTAAGACAGACAGGACAGACAGTAACTAAGACAGACAGGACAGACAGACAGGAAAGACAGGACAGACAGACAGATAGACGGTAACTAAGATAGACAGGACGGACAGGACAGACAGACAGTAACTAAGACAGACAGGACAGACAGTAACTTAGACAGACAGGACAGACAGACAGTAACTAAGACAGACAGGACAGACAGTAACTAAGACAGACAGGACAGACAGACAGACAGTAACTAAGACAGACAGGACAGACAGACAGGAAAGACAGGACAGATAGACAGCAACTAAGATAGACAGAACAGACAGACAGTAACTAAGTCAGACAGGACAAACAGTAACTAAGACAGACAGGACAGACAGACAGTAACTAAGACAGACAGGACAGACAGGACAGACAGTAACTTAGACAAACAGGACAGACAGACAGTAACTAATACAGACAGACAGTAACAAAGACAGACAGACAGTAACTAAGAAAGACAGGACAGACAGGACAGACAGACAGTAACTTAGACAGACAGACAGTAACTTAGACAGACAGGACAGACAGACAGACAGTAACTAAGACAGACAGACAGTAACTAAGACAGACAGGACAGACAGACAGACAGACAGTAACTAAGACAGACAGGACAGTACAGACAGTACAGACAGGACAGACAGAGGACAGACAGACAGACAGTAACTAAGACAGACAGGACAGACAGACAGACAGACAGACAGTAACTAAGACAGACAGGACAGACAGACAGTAAATAAGACAGACAGGACAGACAGGACAACAACCAACAATGACAACAGACAGACAGGACAGACAGACAAGACAGACAGACAGACAGACAGTAACTAAGACAGACAGGACAGACAGACAGACAGACAGTAACTAAGACAGACAAGACAGACAGACAGACAGACAGGAGAGGAGAAAACAAGAGGTGACCAGAGGAAGAGTGTTCATTTCTGTTCTTCAGGGGTTACAGGGGGAATAACAGCAGTGTTTGGGGGATCAACATCAACAACAACCAACAATGACAACAGTAGGGCACTTACAAAGAGACCATGATGCCTGGAGGTGGTGGAATGGAAGGAGATGAAGAAGGATGATATTAACCTTTTATATTTTTCTTCCTCCTCTCTCTCTCTCTCTCTCTCTCTCTCTCTCTCTCTCTCTCTCTCTCTCTCTCTCTCTCTCTCTCTCTCTCTCTCTCTCTCTCTCTCTCATCCCCCTTCTCTCCTCCCACCCCTCCCCCTCTACCCCTCTTTCCCCCTCTCTCCTCCTCCTCCCCCCTCACCTCTCTTACCCGCTCTCTCTCTCTCTTGCAGGGAGATCCTCTCCCGCCATCGTTAGTAGAGCTGGTGAGAACCAGTCCTATCTCTTCTATAGACGACCTGCAACAGCTGCTGGAGCAAGAGACTGACTCCCAAGGTAAAACTGCCCTCTTACAGCCTTTAATACACAGGCTCTCTGGGCCTACCTCACTGCTGATTCTACCTCACTGCTGCTGCTACCTCACTGCTGCTACCTCACTGCTGCTGCTACCTCACTGCAGCTCCTACCTCACTGCTGCTGCTACCTCAATGCTGCTGCTACCTCACTGCTGCTTCTGCCTCACTGCTGCTGCTACCTCACTGCTGCTTCTGCCTCACTGCTGCTGCTACCTCACTGCTGCTCCTACCTCACTGCTGCTGCTACCTCAATGCTGCTTCTACCTCACTACTGCTGCTACCTCACTACGGCTGCTACCTCAACACTGCTGCTACCTCACTGCTGCTGCTACCTCACTGCTGCTGCTACCTCACTGCTTCTGCTACCTCACTGCTGCTGCTACCTCACTACGGCTGCTACCTCACTGCTGCTGCTACCTCACTGCTGCTACCTCACTGCTGCTGCTACCTCACTACGGCTGCTACCTCACTGCTGCTGCTACCTCACTGCTGCTGCTACCTCACTGCTGCTGCTACCTCAATGCTGCTGCTACCTCACTGCTGCTGCTACCTCACTACTGCTGCTACCTCACTGCTGCTGCTACCTCACTACGGCTGCTACCTCACTACTGCTGCTACCTCACTACGGCTGCTACCTCACTGCTGCTGCTACCTCACTGCTGCTGCTACCTCACTGCTGCTTCTACCTCACTGCTTCTGCTACCTCACTGCTGCTGCTACCTCACTACTGCTGCTACCTCACTGCTGCTTCTACCTCACTGCTTCTGCTACCTCACTGCTGCTGCTACCTCACTGCTGCTGCTACCTCACTGCTGCTGCTACCTCACTGCTGCTACCTCACTGCTGCTTCTACCTCACTGCTGCTGCTACCTCACTGCTGCTGCTGCTATCCCATAGAAATATGGTCATAAACAGTCTGCACACACACACACACACACACACACACACACACACACACACACACGTGCACACACTCCTATAATAGCAGTAATAACAGGAGAGATGGGAAGGAGGCGAGTATGCAGGTGTGGCCCAGCAGGGTTGGCATGATAGGAATGTAGTGGAGGGTGTGTTTGCGTGTGTATGCTTCTGTGTCCGTGTGTGTGCAAGTGTGTGTGTGCTGACTGGTTATGGCAATATTTACATGGGATAGCTGCAGCAGCAGTAGTGAGGCAGGCCCAGAGAGAGAGCCAGCAGAGTTACAGAGTTAGACTAGTAGAGAGAGACTCAGACACATGACAAGGCCATATGTGTTTGTGTGTCTGTGTGATCACCGTACCACACCCTACACACACACAAAGGCCAGCTATGTTTAGCCAGTTCTTCTCTGACCTCACAACACTGAGAATATTGTCCTAGATACACACACACACACACACACACACACACACACACACACACACACACACACACACACACACACACACACACACACACACACACACACACACACACACACACACACACACACACACACACACACACACTGTCCTAGACATACAATACATAGACAGTTTGACTGACAGACACTTATCTTTCCCACTAATAGCCATATAGTCAGACAGATCAAAGCCAGTTGAACATGTGGTTGTGGTGGTTGTAGCCAGGCCCATTCTCGTCTATGGAGGGAAAGGAGAAAGGGAAAGATTGCATCACGGTTAGGAAAGAATAGCTATTTGAGAGAAAGTAAAGAGAATAGTCTAGACTACAGAACTGTAGATTGGAAATACAATAAGGCACAATGCAATATCTGTTCTATATCATAAACATCTATCGAGACACAAACACAGACATCTATTAGTTAATTATAGACCATTATGCCTAACATGGCAAGATATGACGCCCTAGGAACACACACACACACACACACAACACTATATTTAAACACTCAAATCTCCAGTCACACACATTCCCGACAGCTCAGACAAATTGCAGCAATAAATAGACTGTGATTGTTTTAGAAAATAAAGCAATTTCCTTTGTGTGGTGAACAATGATGATCTCTCCGACCCAGACTAACACACTCAGACTCTCACAGTTAGTCACAATGACAGTAATCACCAAGCAAAGAGGACTTTATAGAAAGCCATGCATACAATGCATCATTTACAAAGTTACTTTCACAATACACACTTTGCACAGTAGAACAGAGAAAAGATGGTTGAATACAGGTGGTTGACTGAATTACTTAACATTCCTATGTTCTCTTCTTCCTTCCCTCTCTTTCTCTACCTTCTTTTCTTGCTTTTAGAGGTGGAGCCAGATGAACCATCGGCCAATGAGATTCATTCAAATTACACCCATGGAAGATATAGGAGAAACCTAGGTTAGTCTGTCTACTCTACCTGTCCCTTTGTCTCTCTCTTTTTTCTGAAAGTGTACAGGTCAGGACAGAGGTCATGATGTAGTCTAACATCCCTCCCTCCCTCCCCTCCCTCCTCCCTCCCTCCCTCCCTCCCTCCCTCCCTCCCTCCCTCCCTCCCTCCCTCCTCCCTCCTCCTCCCTCCCTCCCTCCTCCTCCCTCCCTCCTCCCTCCCTCCCTCCTCCCTCCCTCCCTCCCTCCTCCCTCCCTCCCTCCCCCCTCTCTCCCTCCCTCCCTCCCTCCCTCCCTCCCTCCCTCTCTCCCTCCTCCCTCCCTCCCTCCCTCCCTCCCTCCCTCCCCTCCTCCCTCCCTCCCTCCCCCAGTAGATGCCCAGCCAGCCCAACAGGCGGTGTGTAAGGTCAGGACAGAGGTCATGGAGGTCACCAGAGCCATGCTTGACCGACGCAACGCCAACTTCCTGTTGTGGCCGCCATGTGTGGAGGTGCAGCGCTGCTCTGGCTGCTGTAACACCAGAATGCTACAGTGCGTCCCCACGGTTACTCAGACACGATATCTACAGGTATATATATACACCTATGCTATCTACAACCATAGGAGAACCCTTTGAAGAACGAATTGAACCAAAAAGGGTTCTCCTATACACTATCTACATGTACATATACACCTATATACACTATCTACAGGTACATATACACCTATATACACTATCTACAGGTTCATATACACCTATATACACTATCTACAGGTTCATATAGACCTATATACACTATCCACAGGTACATATACACCTATATACACTATCTACAGGTACATATACACCTATATACACTATCTACAGGTACATATACACCTATATACACTATCTACGGGTACATATACACCTATATACACTATCTACAGGTACATATACACCTATATCCACTATATACAAGTACATATACACCTATATACACTATCTACAGGTACATATACACCTGTACACACTATCTAAAGGTACATACAGTATACACACTATCTACAGGTACATACAGTATACACCTATATACACAATCTACAGGTACAAATACACCTGTATACACTATCTACAGGTACATACAGTATAAGCCTATATACACTATCTACAGGTACATATACACCTGTATACACTATCTACAGGTACATATACACCTATATACACTATCTACAGGTACATATACACCTATATACACTATATACAGGTTCATATACACCTATATACACTATCTACGGGTACATACAGTATACACCTATATACACTATCTACAGGTTCATATACACCTATTTACACTATCTACAGGTACATTTACACCTATATCCACTATATACAAGTACATATACACCTATATACACTATCTACAGGTACATATACACCTATATACACTATCTACGGGTACATACAGTATACACCTATATACACTATCTACAGGTACATATACACCTGTATACACTATCTACAGGTACATATACACCTATATCCACTATATACAAGTACATATACACCTATATACACTATCTACAGGTACATATACACCTGTACACACTATCTAAAGGTACATACAGTATACACCTATACACACTATCTACAGGTACATACAGTATACACCTATATACACAATCTACAGGTACAAATACACCTGTATACACTATCTACAGGTACATACAGTATAAGCCTATATACACTATCTACAGGTACATATACACCTGTATACACTATCTACACGTACATACAGTATACACCTATATCCACTATCTAAAGGTACATGTACACCTATATACACTATCTACGGGTACATACAGTATACACCTATATCCACTATCTACAGGTACATATACAACTATGTCCACTATCTACAGGTACATATACACCTGTATACACTATCTACAGGTACATATACACCTGTATACACTATCTACAGGTACATAAACATCTATATACACTATCTACAGGTACATATACACCTATGTCCACTATCTACAGGTACATATAAACCTGTGTACACTATCTACGGGTACATATACACCTATATACACTATCTACAGGTACATATACACCTGTATACACTATCTACAGGTTCATATACACCTGTCTACGCTATCTACGGGTACATATACACCTATATCCACTCTCTACGGGTTCATATACACCTATATACACTATCTACGGGTACATACAGTATACACCTATATACACTATCTCCAGGTACATCTACACCTGTGTACTCACATGTATATACCTATATACATTTTACACACCTAATCAAAGCTACACTGACATTAGTAGGCCTATATATATATAAACATTTATGGATATGTCAAGTAGACATATCACCTCATCAGATTTACAAGCAACCTTTCTCCCCCCCAGGTAACAAGGATCCAGTACATCGATAAGAGACCCCACTACGACAAGGCGGTGATCTCAGTGGAAGACCACGCCTCCTGCCGCTGCCAGACACACCCCTCGGCTGCGGCCAGGTCCACCTCCCTCCCCCCTCCTCCCCCCCGACTCACCCCCAAACCCCCCTCCCTCTCCAAGGAAGACCTCCATCGCCATGACGAAATGAAGGCCAATCAGAGGTTCAATGTGGATGACAGGGGGCAGCTGGAGAGACAGTGGCAGAACAAGTACACGCTGTCACACACACAGCCACGGACACACACTCTGGTGGGGACCGGGCCTGAGAGACACACACTGGCTGGGACACACACACAGACACACCCAATGGCAGGGGCAGGGACGCAGGTAGGGACACACACACAGGTAGGGACACACACAGACACACACACTCAGACAGGTCCCTCTTCTGAGCACCCTATAGGTCATGGCAGTGGGTATGAGGGGGGGAGAGGGGAGGAGAGAGGGTCACAAACACCCCACCGCACACACACTGACACACACACTGACACACAGCCCAACACAGGAGAGAGGCAACACCTTGACAACACAGAGAGGACACAGGAGATAGAAAGACAACAACAACTACAACAGTACTACCAACAACAACAACAATATCTACAGCAACAGCAACAATATCAACAACATCAACATCATCAACAACAACAACAACAACAACATCAACAACAGTACCAACCATACAGCCAAGAGCCAGAGCTCAGGACTCAGTACAAACACAACGCTCCCCAATCCGACAGCAGCGGACCACCTGACACAAAACAACCGGCCAATCACAAACCAGAACTGGTCCACAGCAACACAGAACCAACCGATGATAATGACTCAAGCACAGAGGTGGCCAATAGAGACGCACTAAAGGATACAGAGGTCACCAGTCAGAGACAGGCAGCGACAGAGGTAACCAATCACAGAAAGGAGGACGATAAAGAGCGACACAGCCAGACAAAGCTGTCCAATCAGGAACAAAGACACTCAGAGTCAACCAATCACAAACACAGAGTCTCAGAGTTGACCAATCAGGGTGACTCTGTAGCAGAGGAGGAGAGCAGGAAGAAACTTCTAGAACTCTTACAGAGAGAACTAGGCCAGAAACAACAGCATCATCCTCCTCATCCTCATCTTCCTCATCAAGACCATCATCATCGTCACCATCATCAGTCTCGAACACAAACCACAACCACACAAAGACCAGGTACTGGGAATTTGGGAATTTGTTTTTGTGTGTGTGTATGTTTGTGTATGTGCACGTGTGTATGTAGTGGGTCAGTAACTATGTATGCCTGTGAGAATTGACGTTAGGGGAAGAGGCTGTTAGAGGAAGTCGACCTGTTTTCTGTTGCGGTCCTGACTGTTGTAGACCACATGTATGATTATATGAGCATATGTGTCCTGTCATTCTTTCGCTCCTCCTGCAACATGGGACCTGAACTTCCGCTTCCTGTTAAAACAGGTTCCTAGCGGTCACAAACGTGATGGGAGTTACAGACATTGTTACAGACGCCTCAGAGGTGATTAGATTACACTGTCCTTGACTATTTTATGTTCTCTAACACAATGCATCTCTCTCTCTCTCTCTCTCTCTCTCTCTCTCTCTCTCTCTCTCTCTCTTCCTTTCTTCTCTCTCTCTCCCTCTTCCACCTCTCTCTCCTCTCTCTCTCGTCCAGTGCCCCCCACATTGTCCTCCAGCAGGGCCCCAGGGTGGTCCCCCAGCACCCCGTCCCCTCCCCCCAAGCCGCCCCAGGGCCCGTTCAGACCGGCCCTTCCCCGCGGACGCAGGAGGAGGAAACACCGGAGCCGCATCAGCAAGGCTGCCCTCCGAACCATGATCATGTAGAGAGATGGTAAGGGAAGAGGAGGGAGGGAGGAGGAGGAGGAGGGAGGGAGGAGGGGGGAGAGAGGAGGGAGGCAGACTAGCAGATGGAAAGGCAGAGGAAGAGAGAAAGATAAATCGAGGGTGTAGATATTAAAATGTGAGGCATAGTATGGAGGGGGAGAGAATGAAAAGCTTGAGAATGAGAGACTCTATCTCACTCCTCTACCTCTCTTCTACAGGCAACTGGGTCGACTGTGTCTGCCGGGCCCACCCAGGGTCGTGTTCATTAGGCACCAAACGGAAGAAAACGGACTGAAACAGGGACACACACAACATGGAATAAACCCAAATGTCCAGTTTTTTTAAAACATTGTGTGCCCTAATGAATACTGAGGAATACTGCCTGGCTATGGAACCTCAGGACGGACACTGGAGACTGGGCAGCACTTCTGGACTCTACTGCTGGCTATGCTAACAGACATTACTGCAGGCTGTGTCAATCTTTGCACCCCAGAATGGACTGGTGACCGCTATGTAGTATCGTTCTATAAAGAATCTGTTAGCTTTATTTAAACCGCGATATCAAGACAATAGACAATCTCAGACAGAGACTCTCCTTAGAAAGGAGGTTGTTCTGGATGTTTAACACTGGAAGTAAAGTGATGGAACCTTTGAAAAAGGAGCTAAGCAAACAACATCTCCCATTAGCCATTGGCTTGTATACTTCAAGCCCCGCCTACTTTGAACACTGGCTACCAATTGGACAGTTAAGGAGGGGGATCGGCTGATATTATTAGATCGCTTGCTGCAACAGTCATTGATTGGTTGATTTAGATGCTATGGAACACGGCCCTCTCTGCAGCTTGACTATGGTTGGTTGCTGAGAATAGAACTGAAATCTTATTGGCCCAAAATGGTGCTTGAGGCCATCTATTTCTAAGAGACAATGCAAAGCTTGGATGTGGATATTTTCACTGGAATGGACTGGGTTGACTATGGAAATTGTTCTCAGATAAACAATGTTATCCTACTGGTGTAACTGGGATAACTGTCCTGGGAATATGGCTGGTGTAACTGGGATAATTGTCCTGGGAATATGACTGGAACTGGAACTGGGAATAACATGAGTAAAGGGGGATAGAACATATGGATAGTGAAGGACTGAAAAGAGAAGCTCGGTGTAGGGGGAATGCACCCTTAGACACAGATCTTGGGTCAGTTTAGCATTTTCCTTACTAATGGTTAATGTTAGAATTGGTGGAGGGGAAGCTGATCTTAGATCTGGAGAGAGAAGCTCAGGACATCACACACACAGAGACATGTCATTACTACTACAGTATCTTTCAATGTTCTGTCTTCATCTGGATCTAACCAATCCAAACACTGGAGTAGTTACACACTGGAGCGCAGATAGAACTAGAAATCATAGAGGGAAAACTAGAGGTAACGCATAGAGAGCATTTAAATAGAGCACTTCTAGTTGCCCTATAGCTATTACAGAGAAAAGCAGATATAGAACTGGAAAACAGAGTGAAAACATGGAAGGAGAGCAAAAAAGAGCAGAGATGCTGAACAGGTCTAGTTGTTCTCTCTTTCATAGAGAGAAGCAGATATAGAACTGTAAAACCTAGATTGAAGAACAGCATTTTTTGCACTGGGAGAGCAGATAAAGGAACATATGCCAAACGTCACCATGGTCACCATACCAGGAGGCCATAGACTACTCAGATGACAGACACTCAACACTCAACACTGGCTCTATACCTGACCTTAGATGTATGTTTCAACTATTTCAACATAGCCTGAAATGTGTGGCGGAAATATTTCAAGATAATTTTTGCTCAGTAGTTCTTCCAACGTAGCCTGGGAAGTTGTGTGTTTCAGCTGTAGGGAAGCCTGTTGTCTTTGTCTTGCCAAACACGGAAGCAACAATGTAGCGTTGTTGACTGACTCAACAGTCAAACACCCAGGTTACAATAAGCAACTGGAGAGTTTACTGTAAATCCGGAGTATTCAACTCTTACCCTACGAGGTCCCGAGGCTGCTGCTTTTCTGTTCTCCTGATAATGAATTGCACCCACCCCAGGTATAAATCAGTCCCTGATTAGAGGGGAGCAATGGAAAAAAGCAGGGGAACTGGCTTTGAGGGTCAAGATTTGAATTTGAGAGCTGTAGGTCATTCATTGTGCCATAGTGGTTATGTCTCTCTCCTCCCCAGCCTTAGACTAGAGCATTTCCTTACTAATCAGCAACCTTAATTAATAAATCAAGTACAAGGGAGGACTGAAAACCCGTAGCCACTTGGCCCTCCAGGAATTGAGTTTGTCACCCCTGGACTACCCCAGGTATTACGCTAGAAATAAAACTAGCTAAGGCCGTATTTCTCAATCCTGGTCCTGGGGACCCAAAAGAGTGGACTTTTTTGTTTTTGCCCTAGCGCTCTAGAACCAGGATTGAGAACCACTGAGCTAAGGGAGTGGAGAGAGCCATCACTAGGGGAGGAATAGAATTTAGGATGGGATGCTTTGAAAAACAATGTCAAACTTTTTGGAATGGCTATGAGAGAGAAATGTTATCCAACACAGTATGTACAGGAAATGATTTAAACGTGTTGTTTTTTTATTTCCCTGTTTCTTAACTTATTTCAAATAGAGGATGTGTCATTCTCTGGTTCCTAAGTGTAATTATTGTTGTTGTATATTGTTATTGTTAATGAATGCTATTTTTAATATAAACATAAAGGCCAGAATTATATTAATATAATGACCGTGTGTATCGTCTTTCCTTATTTGACTTTGACAGTCAAGCACCTACACTCATACCTAATGAAATGATGTAACGCACTCAGTGTGTGTGTGTGTGTGTGTGTGTGTGTGTGTGTGTGTGTGTGTGTGTGTGTGTGAGCATGCATGTGTGCATGTGTGTGTGCATGCGTGTGTGTGTTTGTGTGTGTGTGTTCATGTGTGTGTTGTGATTGTGTTATGATCCTAATCTTTGACTATGACAGCATGTTCTGAGCATGGAGACAGAGGACAGATGACAGGAATGGACAGATGACAGGAATGGACAGATGATAGGAGGAGAAAAGACAGAGAAAGAGGGAAGGACACAGGAGGGAGAAAGAGGAGAGAGTAGCGGGTCAAAACTCAGCAGTGGGAGAAGAAGAGAGAGAAAGAGAGTGTCACTAAAAAGGAGAAAGAAGCTGAGAACGAACGTGAACTACATTGACTTTACAATGACAGAGGAAAAATGTAGTACAGAGAGAGAGAGAGAGAGAGAGATTGATAGAGGGAGACAGAGACAGAGACAGAGACAGAGACAGAGACAGAGACAGAGTGAAAGAGAGAGAGTACTTAGCTTTGGGTCAGAGAAGTGGGTGGTTAGCAGTCTGAGGAGATTTACTAGAAGTGTCCTCCCATTTGGTAACTGTCTCTTCAGGATGGGGGTTTGAAGGGAGGGGAAGGGTCATAAGGTGCCCCTCTGTACTGTAAGAGTGCCGATTCAGCCCTTAGAACTGGCACCCGAGACCACACACACACACACACACACACACACACACACACACACACACACACACACACACACACACACACACACACACACACACACACACACACACACACACACACACACACACACACACACACACACAGACAGACAGAATACAGAACACACACCTGTGTGTCTGTTTGAATAGGGGTGTTTTTCCACCTCCTGGCCTGCCTGGTTGTTTGAGAACATTTATTTCACACCCCTGCTACAAGGTCTGAGTGTGTCCTTTTGTGTCGCATCCATGTGTGTTTGTCTGCGCATCATGTGCGTCCGTGTGCATGTGTGTGTTCATACGCATGCATGCCGTGTGTGCTCGTGCATGTCTGTTTGTGTGTGTGTGCATGTGCGTGTGCATGTGTGTGTGTGTGTGTGCGTGTGTCTGTGTGTGTGTGTGCGTGTGTGTGTGTGTCTGCAACAAGCTCTCACAGTCTCACTGCAGAATCCAACGTTTGTCCATAAACATCCACATTTAGAAGGTTAAGTTTAGGCATTCATTCCTATTCTGCAGTCAAATGACCAAATCGCCCTCTAAAGGCCTCATGGTTGGAATGTTATTAATAATGTTCATAATTTCATAATTAATAAACATTGTTTCAAAAAACCAGCTGAAAATCTGGTGTTTCTATGTCAAACGGTTTTGTTATATTTAGGTCTTCTGTACTTTATATAAAGTGTAATATTGGGATGCAAAACTCATATCTGACATAGTACATGTGTCACACCCTGATCTGTTTCACCTGTCTTTGTGATTGTCTCCATCCCCTCCAGGTGTCGCCCATCTTCCCCATTATCCCATGGGTATTTACACCTGTGTTCTCTGTTGACCTGTCTATTGCCTGCCCCTGTTGGATTATTAAACCATTGTTAATTCAACGCTGTCTGAATCTGGGTCGTACCTTCATACCTGATAACCATGTGTGTGAGGTGCAGACTTTTGTTTCTCAGTAGATTTGTTTGTCTACCAAGAAACAGTCTGTGTGACCCTGATTTAGCCCACTGAAGTAAATTAAGTTAAGGGTTTTGGGATAGGGATTATATTTTTTTTTCCACAAGTTACATTTAGGCAATAATTCAGAATGGTTAAGGTAAAGGTTAAGGTTAGTCACTCATTCTTAATGGTTAAGGTAAAGGTTAAGGTTTGGGATAGAGTTAAAACATGAAGTTCAGTCACTCATTCTAAGTGGTAAAACCCAAGCCTACTGACGTAACAGCGCTCACTGTTACCCCAAGTAGCGGGTGTTGATGGCATCCCCCAACGTCCTGGGGACCCCAATCTCAAAGTGGATCTTGAGTGACCTAACTGGTGTGTGTGTGTGTGTGTGTGTGTGTGTGTGTGTGTGTGTGTGTGTGTGTGTGTGTGTGTGTGTGTGTGTGTGTGTGTGTGTGTGTGTGTGTGTGTGTGTGTGTGTGTGTGTGTGAGAGAGAGAGAGAGAGAGAGTGTGTGTGTGTGTGTGTGTGTGTGAGAGAGAGTGTGTCCTGTCGTCTCCAGTGTGGGCTAGAGTAATGAGCTCAGCCCTGGTCAGTAGGCACTAGGTCTCAGCCAATAGGCAATAGGTGTGAGAGGCTGCGGTGAGATCGACCAATGAGGTGAGCCAGAGTTCACTGTTCAGCCAGGTCACTGTGACCAAAGCTAACACCCAAAACCCACGCCTGTGTGCGTGTGCGTGTGTTTGTGTGTGTCTCACTCACCATTGTCACCTTGGCGAGAGTCCCTTGTTTCACATGCTATTACAGTCTTATGAATGAACTGCATTGTCTTTGTGTGTGTATGTGTGTGTTATTGTGTGTGTGTGTTCTGTGTCTGCTGGTGTTGTAAATGAATGCGCTATTAGCTGGCAGTCTCAATCATGGTCAACCTCTCACTGTGCTGTCATATCTAAACACTACAGTCAGTACTCCCACATTTAACACACTACTGAGAGGACAAGTTCTTAAAGGGGAGTGGGGTGTGTTTGTACGTGCGTGCGTCCGTGCGTCCGTGTGATGTCATCCTATATTGACCTGTGTCTGACTCTTGGGGAGACCAGATGTTTTATTCTCTGAAGATGACACGCCATGAGGTCACCATGAGGCTATTTCATTCATTCATTCATTCATTCAATCTCTCTCTCTCTCTCTCTCTCTCTCTCTCTCTCTCTCTCTCTCTCTCTCTCTCTCTCTCCCCATCAGTCTCGCGCTGTCTGCTCTCTCTTGCTCTGGTTCTCTCTCTGTCACCCGTCTTTCTCTATCCTTCTTTGTCTCTTTCTCTCTCTCAACTTCAGTCTCACGCACAATGAATCTCTCTTAGTCTAGCTGTCTCTCTCCCCCTACACACAAACCCAACCCTCAACCACCTACTACAGTAAATATCTGTCTGTCTCTGTCCCTGCACACAACCACACTACAGTCTAGCATATCAATCTCTGTCTCAGTCTGTCTTGCTCCCCCTGTACAACACAACCCACAATTACTGAACCATTACACTGTATCTCTACTGATTGTCTGTCTGTCTGCCTCTCTGCCTGTCTACCAGTCTATCTGTCTGTCTGTCTGTCTAACTATCTGCCTGTCTGTCTGGCTTCCTGTATGCCTGTCTACCTGTCTGCCTGTCTGTCTGTCTACCTGTCAGCCTTTCTGTCTGTCTATCTGCCTGCCTGCCTCTCTGCCTGTCTACCAGTCTATCTGTCTGTCTGTCTGTCTACCTGTCCGTCTGTCGACCTGTCTGCTTGTCTGTCTGTCAGTCTGCCTCTGTCTGTCCACTTGTCTGTCTGCCTGTCTGCCTGTCTACCAGGCTGCCTGCCAGCCTGTATGTGTACCGGTCTGCCTGTCTATCTGCCTATCTACTTGTCTGTCGGCCTGCCTGTCTGTCTGTCTGTCTGTCTGTCTGTTTTACATGTCTGTCAGTCTGTCTGTCTGTCTACCTGTATGCCTGACTACCTGTCTGACTGTCTGACTGTCTGCCTGTCTGTCTGCCTGTCTGTCTGTCTGTTTGTCTGTCTGTCTACCATTCTGTCTGTCTCTTTGTCTAACTGTCTGCCTGCCTGCCTGTCTGTCTGTCTACCAGTCTGTCTGTCTACCTGTCAGCCTTTCTGTCTGTCTATCTGCCTGCCTGCCTGTCTGCCTATCTGTCTACCTGTCTGTCTGTCTACCTGTCCGTCTGTCGACCTGTCTGCTTGTCTGTCTGTCTGCCTGTCTGTCTGTCCACTTGTCTGTCTGCCTGTCTGCCTGTCTACCAGGCTGCCTGCCAGCCTGTATGTGTACCGGTCTGCCTGTCTATCTGCCTATCTACTTGTCTGTCGGCCTGCCTGTCTGTCTGTCTGTCTGTTTACATGTCTGTCAGTCTGTCTGTCTGTCTACCTGTCTGCCTGACTACCTGTCTGACTGTCTGCCTGTCTGTCTGCCTGTCTGTCTGTTTGTCTGTCTACCATTCTGTCTGTCTCTTTGTCTAACTGTCTGCCTGCCTGCCTGCCTGTCTGTCTGTCTACCAGTCGGCCTGTCTGTCTGTCTTCCTGTCTGCCTGTCCACCTGTCTGTCTGACTGCCTTTCTGTCTGTCTACCTGTCTACCTGTCTGTCTGACTGTCTGTCTATCTGTCTGCCAGTCTACTTGTCTGTCTGTCCACTTGTCTGCCTGTCTGCCTGTCTACCAGGCTGCCTGCCAGCCTGTATGTGTACAGGTCTGCCTGTCTATCTGACTATCTACTTGTCTGTCTGTCTGTCTGTTTTACCTGTCAGCCTTTCTGTCTATCTATCTGCCTGCCTGCCTGTCTGCCTGTCTGTCTACGTGTCTGCCTGTCTGCCTGTCTACCAGGCTGCCAGCCTGTCTGTGTACCTGTCTGTCTGTTTACCTGTCTGCCAGTCTGTCTGTCTACCTGTCTGCCTGACTATCTGTCTGACTGTCTGCCTGCCTGTCTGTCTGACTGTCTGACTGTCTGTCTGTCTGTCTACCTGTCTGCCTGTCAGTCTGTCTGCCTGCCTGTCTGTCTGTCTGTCTGTCTACCTGTCTGTCTGACTGTCTGCCTGTCTACCTTTCTGCCTGTCTGCCTGTCTGCCTGACTGTCTAACTATCTGACTGTCTACCTGTCTGTCTGACCGTCTGCCTGTCTGCCTGTCTGTCTGCCTGTCTGTCTGTCTGTCTGTCTGCCTGTCTACCTGTCTGCCTGTCTGTCTGTCTGCCTTTCTGCCAATCTGTCTGTCTGTCTACTTGTCTGCCTGTCTGCCTGTCTACCTGGCTGCCAGCCTTCTGTCTACCTGTCTGTCTGTCTGTCTGTCTACCTGTCTGACTGTCTGTCTGCATGTCTACCTGTCTGCCTGCCTGCCTGCCTGCTTGTCTGTCTGTCTGTCTTTCTGTCTGTGTGTCTACCTGTCTGCCTGTCTGTCTGTCTACCTGTCTGTCTGTCTGTCTACCTGTCTGCCTGGCTGTCTGTTTCACCTGTCTGTCTGTCTGTCTACCTGTCTGTCTGCCTGATTGTCTACCTGTCTGCCTGTCTGCCTGTCTGTCTGTTTGCCTGTCTGCTTGTCTGCCTATCTGTCTGTCTGTCTAATTGGCTGCCTGTTTGCCGGTCTGTCTGAGTACCTGGCTGCCAGACTGTCTGTCTACCTGTCTGACTGTCTTTCTGCATGTCTACCTGTCTTTCTGCCTGTATGTCTGTCTATTTTACCTGTCTGCCAGTCTTTCTACCTGTCTGCCTGTATGTCTGTCTACCTGTCTGCCTGTCTACCTGTCTGTCTGCCTGCCTGTCTGTCTGCCTACCAGATTGCCTGTCTGCCTGTCTATCTGTCTGCCTGTCTACCTGTCTGCCTGCCTGTCTGCCTGACTGTCTACCTGTCTGTCGGTCTACCTGTCTGTCTGTCTGCCTGTCTGTCTGTCTGTCTGTCTGTCTGTCTACCAGTTTGCCTGTCTATCTGTCTGCCTGTCTGCCTGCCTGTCTGCCTGACTCTCAACCTGTCTGTCTGTCTACCTGTCTGTCTGTCTCTCTGCCTGTCTACCTGTCTACTTGTCTGTCTGTCTGCCTGTCTGCTTGTCTGCCTATCTGTCTGTCTGTCTACTTGTCTGCCTGTCAGCCTGTCTGTCTGTCTGTCTACCTGCCTGCCAGCCTGTCTGTCTACCTGTCTGTCTACCTGTCTGACTGTCTGTCTGCATGTCTACCTGCCCGTCTGTCTGTCTGTCTACCTGTCTGTCTACCTGTCTGCCTGGCTGTCTGTTTCACCTGTCTGTCTGTCTGTTTTACCTGCCTGTCTGTCTTACCTGTCTGCCTGTCTGTTTGTTTTACCTGTCTACCTGTCTGTCTGCTGTCTGTCTGTCAACCTGTCTATCTGTCTGTTTTACCTGTCTGCCTGTCTGTCTGCCTGTTTTACCTGCCTGTCTGTCTGCCTGCCTGCCTGCCTGCCTTCCTGCCTGCCTGCCTGCCTGTCTCTGTCTGTCTGTCTGTCTGTCTACCTGTCTGTCTGTCTGTCTACCTGTCTGCCTATCTGTCTACCTGTCTGTATGTCTGTCTGTCTACCTGTCTGCTTGTCTATCAAATCAAATCAAATTGTATTTGTCACATACGCCGAATACAACAGGTGTAGACCTTACAGTGAAATGCTTACTTACAAGCCCTTAATCTACAATGCAGTTTTAAGAAAATACCCCCCCAAAAAAGTAAGAGATAAGAATAACAAATAATTAAAGAGCAGCAGTAAATAACAATAGCAGGGCTATGTACAGGCGGTACCGGTACAGAGTCAATGTCAATGTGCAGGGGGGACCGGTGTCGAAGTAATTTAGGTAATATGTAAATGTAGGTAGAGTTATTAAAGTGACTATGCATAGATATTAACAGAGAGTAGCAGCAGCGTTCCAGGGGGGGGAATGCTGCTGAGGTGAGTAATCGCAGTTCTGATGTCCAGAAGCTCTTTTCAGTCATAAGAGACGGTAGCAGCAACAGCGTCATCTGTTTGTCAAACAGGCTACACGCTAGTCTCCACAGGATAGAGGAGAGAGGAGAGAGGAGAAGAGCGAGGAGAGAAGAGAGAAGAGAGAAGAGAGGATTCCTGTGTGAATTTAAGTATGCTCTCTCTAATTATCTCTCTCTTTCTTTTTTTTCCTCTTTCTTTTTTTCTCTCTCTCTCTCGGAGGACCTGAGCACTAGGACCATTCCTCAAGGCCTACCTGGCCTGATGACTCCATGATGTCCCGAGTCCACCTGGCCGTGCTGCTTCTCCAGTTTCAATTGTTCTGCCTGTTTTATGAACATTTTAAAATCTTGTCCATGTTCTGTTATAATCTGCACCCGGCACAGCCAGAAGAGGACTGGCCACCCCTCACAGCCTGGTTCCTCTCTAGGTTTCTTCCTAGGTTTTGGCTTTTCTAGGGAGTTTTTCCTAGCCACCGTGCTTTTACACCTGCATTGCTTGCTGTTTGGGGTTTTAGGCTGGGTTTCTGTACAGCACTCTGTGACATCAGCTGATGTAAGAAGGGCTTTATAAATACATTTGATTTGAGAGAGGAGAGAGGAGAGAGGAGAGAGGAGAGAAGAGAGAGGAGAGAGGATAAAGGACAGGGAAGAGAGAATAGAGGAGAGTGGAGAGAGGAGAGAGGAGAGTGGAGAGAGGAGAGTGGAGAGAGGAGAGAGGAGAGATTGCGGAGGACGGAATTTGGCCCAAATGAGAAAAGGCCAATATGTCAGGGTCGGGTTAGACCTGGGCCAGAAGTTGAAAAGGTTACTAGTTATCACTGGTGATAAGTTGCTGATAAAAGCATAGACTAATGTGGCCCGCGGGGGGTTTATTTGGCCCACCAAGTTTTCGGAGCAATTCTTTTTTATTTGTAATTGTGTTCCGGGTCCCCGACCATCCGCTCAATTGTAATTGTCCCGTGGCTGAATCTAGTTAATGATCCCTGGTGTATGCTGACGCATCAGCAACCACAGCTAATGAAGTCCCGGAAACCCTTCACAAAGAGTTGCAGTCAGTTTTGGAACGGGGTGGCTGTTGTTGGTGTGGCTGTTGAACAAATTGAGGAGACTAAATTACTTGGTGTTACCTTAGATTGTAAACTGTCATTGTCAAAACATAGATTCAATGGTTGTAAAGATGTGGGAGACGTCTGTCCGTAATAACACCACCCTCCACAAAGCAAGTCCTGCAGGCTCTAGTTGTATCCTATCTTGGCAATTGTACAGTCATGTGGTCAAATACTGCAAAGAAAGACCTAGTTAAGCTGCAGCTGGCCCAGCACAGAGCGGAAGGTCTTGCTCTTCATTGTAATCAGAAGGCTAATGTTAATACTATGCATGCCACTCTATCTTGGCGAAGTTGAGGAGACTGATTGTGTCACTTCTTGTTTTTATAACACTAATATGTTGGAAATTCTAAATTGTTTGCGTAGTCAACTTACACACAGCACTGACACACACACTTACCTCACCCGGCATGCCACCAGGGGTCTGTTCACAGTCCCCGGGTCCAGAACAAATTCAAGGAAACGTACAGTATTATACAGAGCCAGGAAGGCATGGAACTCCCTTCCATCTCATATGGCGCAAGGAAACAGCAAACCTGGTTTCAAAAGAAAATAAAGCAACACCTCACGGCACAACGGCTCTCCCCCATGTGACCTACTTGTTGTGTGTATGTACTGACATGTATGTGGAACTGATAGATGCACACACACTACATGTCCATGTTACTACATGTATGTAAATTGTAAAGTATTTTGTCTGTAATGTCTTTTTCGTTGTGTCAGACCCCAGTAAGACTAGCTGTCGCCATTGGCGTCGGCTAATGGGGATGCTAATAAATCAAAATCTCTCAATCTCCCAGTCTCTCTCCCCTCTCCCTCTCCCTCTCCCTCTCCCTCTCTCTCTCTCTCTCTCTCTCTCTCTCTCTCTCTCTCTCTCTCTCTCTCTCTCTCTCTCTCTCTTTGTCCCCCCCTCTCTTTCTCCCTCTCACCCGCATCACTTCCTCTCTCTCTGTCATTATGTCATTCTAAGTCAATATTATATTGTCAGTCTGTCAGTGAATCTCCCTGTCTGACTGTCTCAGTCATTGTGAGCGAACTCTAACATGGACCCACCCTTCTCACTGTAGAAGAGACCCTTCCTGCCACAGCGGGGTTGTCTGTTAGAGGGGCGTGTCTGTGTGTCTGTCTGTGAGTGTGTGTGTGACTGTGATGTCTTGGGAAGTCTGGTGATGTCTCTCTGCCACCACTGTCTCTGGGGTGTCTCCTCCATGTCTGAGTCCCAAATGTCACACTATTCCCCATATAGTGTACTACGTTTGACCAGAGATCGTAGGGTACAGGGTGACATTTTGATGCAGCCCATGTTTGTTCCCAGTCTAACCTCTCCCTCAGGACGCACACAGCAGCCCATGTTTGTTACCAGTCTAACCTCTACTGAAACGACCCTCACCCTGTAGTATGTACTGAAACTACCCACTACCCTCACCCTGTAGTATGTACTGAAACTACCCACGACCCTCCCCCTGTAGTATGTACTGAAACTACCCACGACCCTCCCCCTGTAGTATGTACTGAAACTACCCACTACCCTCACCCTGTAGTATGTACTGAAACTACCCACTACCCTCCCCCTGTAGTATGTACTGAAACTACCCACTACCCTCACCCTGTAGTATGTACTGAAACTACCCACTACCCTCACCCTGTAGTATGTACTGAAACTACCCACTACCCTCCCCGTGTAGTATGTACTGAAACTACCCACTACCCTAGCCCTGTAGTATGTACTGAAACTACCCACTACCCTCACCCTGTAGTATGTACTGAAACAACCCACTAACCTTACCCTGTAGTATATATTGAAACTACCCACAACCCTCACCCTGTAGTTTGTCCTGAAACTACCCACTACCCTTACCCTGTAGTATGTACTGAAACTACCCACTACCCTCACCCTGTAGCGTGCACTGAAACTACCCACTACCCTTACCCTGTAATATGTACTGAAACTACTCACTACCCTCACCCTGTAGTATGTACTGAAACTACCCACGACACTCACCCTGTAGTATGTACTGAAACTACCCACTACAGTCACCCTGTAGTACGTACTGAAATTACCCACGACCCTCACCCTGTAGTGTGTACTTAATCTACTCACTACCCTTACCCTGTAGTATATACTGAAACTACCCAGTAACCTTACCCTGTAGTATGTACTGATACTACTCACTACTCTCACCCTGTAGTATGTACTGAAACTACCCACTACCCTCACCCTGTAGTATGTACTGAAACTACCCACTACCCTCACCCTGTAGTATGTACTGAAACTATTCACTAACCACACCCTATAGCGTGCACTGAAACTACCCACTAACCTTACCCTGTAGTATGTACTGAAACTACCCACTACCCTCACCCTGTAGTATGTACTGAAACTACCCACTACCCTCACCCTGTAGTATGTACTGAAACTACTCACTAACCACACCCTATAGTGCACTGAAACTACCCACTAACCTTACCCTGTAGTATGTACTGAAACTACCCACTACCCTCACCCTGTAGTATGTACTGAAACTACCCACTACCCTCACCCTGTAGTATGTACAGAAACTACCCACTACCCTCACCCTGTAGCATGCACTGAAACTACCCACTACCCTCACCCTGTAGCGTGCACTGAAACTACCCACTAACCTTACCCTGTAGTATGTACTGAAACTACCCACTACCCTTACCCTGTAGTATGTACTGAAACTACCCACTACCCTCACCCTGTAGTATGTACTGAAACTACCCACTACCCTTACCCAGTAGTATGTATTGAAACTACCCACGACCCTCACCCTGTAGTATGTCCTGAATCTACCCATTACACTCACCCTGTAGTATGTACTGAAACTACCCACTACCCTTACCCTGTAGTATGTACTGAAACTACCCACTACCCTTACGCTGTAGTATGTACTGAAGCTACCCACTACCCTTACCCTGTAGTATGTGCTGAAACTACCCACTACCCTCACCCTGTAGTATGTACTGAAACTACCCACGACCCTTACCCTGTAGTGTGTACTGAAATTACCCACTACCCTTACGCTGTAGTATGTACTGAAGCTACCCACTACCCTTACCCTGTAGTGTGTACTGAAACTACCCACTACCCTTACCCTGTAGTATGTACTGAAGCTACCCACGACCCTTACCCTGTAGTATGTACTGAAACTACCCACGACCCTCCCCCTGTAGTATGTACTGAAACTACCCACTACCCTCACCCTGTAGTATGTACTGAAGCTACCCACGACCCTTACCCTGTAGTATGTACTGAAACTACCCACTACCCTCTTTCTTCCCCCTTCTTTCTCAGTTAGGTGTGTTGTCATGGTGACCTTCCAGAGCTGTGCTTTCAGAAACTAAAGGAGAAGTAGACCATCCCCCTCCATCCTCCCTCCCTCCTTCTCTCCTTCGCTGATCACGCCATCCTCCACACATCTGTCACAGAAAAGACACATGGCCAGTTTCCCAAATGACCACGGTGCCTTATGCAATTCACTAGTTTTGACCAGGTTATGGGCCCTATTGGCCCTGGTCAAAAGAAGTGCACTACATAGGGAATAGGGTTATATTTGGGAAGCTCACATGGACACAGCAAACAGCCCTGGAAAGAGGAACTCTTCTCTCCATTTACCGCTCCTGTTCCACCCTTCTCCTTCTCCTATATTTACCTCTTCTGGTTTCTGTATTTTGGGGGGGAGGTTTTGTAACGCGGCACCGGTGTTGCAATACTTTGTGCCCCCAAATACACAGAAAAGCACCACACGGTTCCTCTTTCTATGTTTGCAAAAGTCTGGTCATTGACAACTTTCTATGGCTGACTGAAAATAGCTGGTAAAAAGAAGATATAGTATATTAGGTTAAAAACAACTACTTTTCTTGAGGACATTACATGCACTGAACCAAGCAATTTTTGCAGAATGACAGAAAAAAGCACTGTACCATTTATCAACTCAAAAATGTTTGCTCTTTTCACAAGGAGAATGTCAATATTTTACTTATCCGTGAAAGCCGCATATAGATTTAGATTGTATAGTCCTGGTACAGCAACAGAAGATTCCTCACATAATCACCTTCCCTCGCTCTGGCACTCCTCTCTTATCTCTCTCTCTTCTCTCTTTTCTCCCCCTTTTCCACTCTACTCTCTCAATCTGTCTTCGCACACCCTCTTTTCCTCCCCAACATCCATCCCTCTCTCCCCCTGCCCTCTATCTCTATCTATCTGTCTTTCTACCTCTATTTCGCTCTTCTCTCCTTTCTCTATCCTCCCTCGCTCTCTATCCTCCATCACTCTCTACCCTCACTCCCTCCCTTTACCCTCCCTCCCTCCCTCTATTTAATCCTGTGTTGTCATCGGTTGGTCCTCTGGCCAGTGTTCATTAGGCTGCTGTCATCCCCTTCCCTTATCCCCTGTGTGTGCATGTGTGTGTGTTTGCTGTGTGTGTGTGCATGTTTAGAGTGAATTTGTGTGTGTGTGTGTGTGTGTGTGTGTGTGTGTGTGTGTGTGTGTGTGTGTGTGTGTGTGTGTGTGTGTGTGTGTGTGTGTGTGTGTGTGTGTGTGTGTGTGTGTGTGTGTGTGTGTGTGTGTGTGTGTGTGTGTGAGAGAGTGTTGTTGTCTCTCCCTCTGTTTAAGGCCCTTATCCTGAGAGGCCAACTCTCCATTTTCAGCTTATCCCTGGCCAGTGAGTGTCCCACTTTCACAGTTCAATTGCATAAGACTGTCTGTCTTTCAGAGTAAGGCTGAATCAGCACCTTCCTCTGTTTAGAAGAAACACACAGTGATGGACAGTAATCCGGGGTGGACTTAGTGATTTGGAGGCCCCAGGCAGAGGCCAGTCTGCGCCCCCCTCAATTCACAAGTGGCTGAAACTATCTCACCGGAGAAATCGCTGGGGGGCCTCGATTGGAGAAATACAGTACCAGTCAAAATGTTGGGCACACCTACTCTACTGTCATCAAGGCAAAGGGTGGCTGCTTTGAAGAAACTCAAATATAAAATATATTTTGATTTGTTTAACACTTTTTGGGGTACTACATAATTCCATATGTGTTATTTCACAATGTAGAAAATTGTAAAAATAAAGAAAAACCCTTGAATGAGTAGGTGTGTCCAAACTTTTTACTGGTACTGTTTATATGTATATAAAATATTACTAGTATTATAATTGTTTATTATGCCCACTCACGAGGCCCCTTGATGATGTGAGGCCTGAGGCAATTGCTTCTTCTGCCTAATGGTAAGTCCACCAGTGGCAGTAATGTTACAGTAATGTGTTTGTATGGTAAGTCCACCAGTGGCAGTAATGTTACAATAATGTGTTTGTATGGTAAGTCCACCAGTGGCAGTAATGTTACAGTAATGTGTTTGTATGGTAAGTCCACCAGTGGCAGTAATGTTACAGTAATGTGTTTGTATGGTAAGTCCACCAGTGGCAGTAATGTTACAATAATGTGTCTGTATGGCTTATGAATGTGTTATAAAGCCCTTATGTAGGTACCTTTCAGAAGACTGCTACTGAATCTTGTTACCATTGTGAGGCAGAAAAATAAGTCACTATAATTGCAACGTGTGTGTGTTTTGCATGTGAGTGTGTTCTGTGTGTATATATTTATGTGTTTGAGTGTGTGTGTGTTTGTGTGCATAATCCTCATATCGGAGCTGTGAAGGTGTGTTTGCAGAAGCCTTGGATGCTTGGGGAGACCTTACGTTTGTAACCAGGTGCCACTGTTTATCACTGTCTTACCCAACACACTTGCACATACACGCACGCAGATATTCAAACAAGCATACACATGCAGGCACGCAAGAGAGCACTCTCTCACCCCCTCCCCAACCCCCTCTCTCTCTCTCTCTCTCTCTCTCTCTCTCTCTCTCTCTCTCTCTCTCTCTCTATCTTCATCTCTCTACGTCTTTCCCCTCTCTCTCTCCCCTCCCTCCCTCTCTATCTCTCCCCACTCTCTCTCTCTCTTTCCCTCCATCTCTCCCCAATTTCTCTCCCTCTCCATCCTTCTCTCTCCCTCTCCCTCCCTCTCTCCTTCTCCCCCACTCTCTCTCTCCCTCTCCGTCCTTCTCTCCCCTCTCTCTCGCCCTCTCCCCACCACTCCCTCTCCCTGACTCTCTCTCCCCTCTCTCTCCTCCTTTCTCCCCCTCTTTCTCCCCCTCTCCCCTTTTCTCTCTCTCTTCAATTGTTAATGTTCATATCAACACAAAAGGAAAACAGGGACACACTTTTCACGTCACCAGTCAACACTCACATCCCTCTTTCTTCTCCTCCCTCCTCCCTCCTCCCTTCCCACTCTCTATCTTTTTCCTTTTCACACACTCCTTCTTTATCTCTGCATCTCTCTCTCTCCGTCTCTTTCTCTCACTGTTGACAATGGTATTTCTGTGAGCTAGGGGCTGACTAAGAGAGGAGGAAGGTTTCCCTCTGTTTTGTCAGAGGAACGGAGGGAGCGGATCAGAGGATCAAGGCTGAGAGGTGAAACACAGAACAACAAGATAATAACTTATACTGTCTTCTGTCCAGCACGGGTCATCAACCAACTCATAACTACTAATGAGGTGGTTAAAGAGGGTCGGCACGGCCGGGTGTGTGTGTAGGAGTGAAGTGTATGTGGAAAGTGTGTGTGTTTCTGTGTGTGTATGTGTGTGTGTGTCCAGTGTTTTCGACCTCCACAGACAGGAAGCGGTACCTTAGCGACAGGATGAAAATACAGGAAGTGCAAACAGCATGCTTGACATTCCTGCATTGTCTCACACACACACACATACACACACACAAACACCGTCACAGGACAATGGCCGACACACACACAGTTTCACTCAGAGAAGAAACAAGTCTCTCAAATGGCTGAACACACACAACATGTCAATTACAAATCTTCACAAACAGTGTGTGTGTGTGTGTGTGTGTGTGTGTGTGTGTGTGTGTGTGTGTGTGTGTGTGTGTGTGTGTGTGTGTGTGTGTGTGTGTGTGTGTGTGTGTGTGTGTGTGTGTGTGTGTGCAAGCCTGAAATGCCAGATTTCTGTCACCATACACATTTTAGGTGATCCTACCATACAACAAAACACCAAAATGCACAAATCAAATCAATTCAAGCTTTATTTATATAGCACATTTCAGACATGGATGCAACGAAAAAACAGGTATATAAAAAAACAATAAATAAAAACATAAATATTTACTACACAACAAACACCATAGGATAAAAACTAAAGCATAACAGTAAAAACTGAAAGAGGAAAATCAGAGCTGAAAAGGTGTGTTTTAAATATGTCCCCAGTTTTGGCCCCCTCAGGTTCTCTGGCAGGCTATTCCAGAGGCTGGGGGCAGAGTAACTAAAGGCCTCTTGGTCCTAAGCTTTGGGATAGTTAAAAGGCCAGTGCCAGAGGACCTGAGGGACCTACTGGGTACACAACTTAAAAGCATGTCTGACATGTATTGGGGTGCACAATCGTGGGTTGATTTAAAACCAATAGAAGAATCTTCAAATGAATTCTAAAACTCACAGGCAGCCAGTGCAGAGACTTTAAAATTGGTGTAATGTGTGCTCTCTGTCTGGTATTGGTCAGTAGCCGTGCTGCAGCATTCTGTATGTTTTGCAGTTGACCAATGGCTTTCCTGGGTAGACCAGACAGGAGAACATTACAGTAGTCAAGCCTGCTTGTAATAAAAGCATGGAAGAGTCTCTGTATCAGCCTGAGAGAGACACGGCCGCACCTTGGCAATGTTCCTCAGGTGGTAAAAAGCTGTTTTGGTCACATTCCTAATGTGTGATTCAAAATTAAGTTCAGAATCTAAACTGACACTTAGGTTTTTTAACTGGTGTTTTATTTTTATTGCCGGTTAATTAAAATGCGAGGCCAGATTCTCTCTCTGTGCTTTGGCTGCAGCCATAAGTACCTGGGTCTTGCCTTTATTTAGCTGGAGGAAGTTGTGAGCCAAGTATTTAAATCACTAATACAGTCTAATAATGTATCAGTGGAACTAAAATTGTCTGGTGACAAAGCAATATAAAGTTGTGTGTTGTGCTGTGCTTTCTGATAACGCTGCCAAGGGGTAACATATAGAAACTGATCAGTACCGGACCCAAAATCAAACCGTGTGGAATGCCACGTGATATCTACAGTATTTTCTTTGAGTTATGTTCACCAAGGGTGCCAAAACACTCTTGACCAGTTAAATAGGTCCTAAACCAATGTAGAATTGGACCGGAGAGGCCAACCCACCTTTCCAGTCTGTCCAGAAGGACATCAACAGTGTCGAATACAGCACTTAAATCCAAGAGTACAAGGACAGAGAGCTGTTTGGCATCTGTGTTGGCTTTAAGATCATTTATCACTATAACTAAGGCTTTCGCTGTGCTGTGGTGGGGACATGAAAACCAGATTGCACTTAAAAAATGACTTTGCTGTTGAATTCATTTAAATCCAGACTTTTACTTAAGAATGGAAGGTTGGAGATTGGCCCAAAAATTGCCATTAACTGAAGAATCTAGATTCCTTTTCTTCGGAAGGGGTTTCACCATACAGTTTTTAGGAAAGTGCCTGTGAACAGGGAGTGATTAACAACAGCTTGCAATTAAAAACTGTTTTGAAGAAGCTGGTGAGGATAGGATCGAGAAGGCAGGTAGTAGGCTTAAGTTGTGATATCACTTTCCTGAGCATGTCTGTGTCAACCAGGGAAAATAAATTAATAGTGCCTTCGCGTGGTAGGCTAGGGCACACGTCATCAAACTTCTCAGCGGGTCTTGCTTGACTGATACCCAGCCTAATTAAAGCGTGATATAAGAACAGCCCTTAGCCATGGTAGAATGGCCATATATCATAAACCCCCTGACGTGCCTTATTACTATTATAAACTGGTTACCAATGTAATTAGAGCAGTAAGAAGAAAGGTTTTGTCATACCCATGGTATACGGTCTGATAGACCACGGCTGTTAGCCATTCAGCAATCAGGGCTCGACCCACCCAGTTTATAATGTGTGTTATTTTATCTCTGAAATATACCGCAAACTCATCACATTTAGATGTAGAGGAAAGTTTACCTAGGTTTGCGGGGGTAGGATTTAGCAGGCCGTCAATGGTCAAGAATAGCACTCTTGATTTATTCTGGCTTTTCTAATTGCCTTGTTAAATATGCCAAGTTGCTCTCTCAGAATATCGTAATGGACCTGAAACTTTTTTTTCTGTCTGACAGGGAGGACTGTAGCACTACCAGACCCTGTCCGTCAGTCTGACAGGGAGGACTGGAGCACTACCAGACCCTGTCCGTCAGTCTGACAGGGAGGACTGGAGCACTACCAGACCCTGTCCGTCAGTCTGACAGGGAGGACTGGAGCACTACCAGACCCTGTCTGTCAGTTGCTGGAAATATCAATAATATAATATAAGATATTTTTCTGCGAAACCTACGTTTCCTTTTCCAGTGAATCTCGGGGATCTGGGCCTGGTCGGGTGTCTGTAGTATATCCCTCCAGTCCGACTCATTGAAGAAGAACACTTCGTCCAGTTTGAGGTGAGTAATCCCAGTTCTGATGTCCAAAAGCTCTTTTCGGTCATAAGAGATGGTAGCAGCAACATTATGTACAAAACATAAAATAAAATAGCATGGTTGGTTAAGAGACGGCAGCCATCAATAAGACGGCAGCCATCCCCTCCGGCGAAATCTTAATCGTGCCTGGTTGCTCCCACAACAAATCAAGTTGTCACATAGTCTAATTACAGTCTTAGTAGAATGTTTTATGTCTGCATAATGCATATCCAGCCACCACTTTACCGTGATATCAAGATGACCTCAACTAAGGCCTACCACCATTTTCTATTTAACTCATCCCTATCCTCCCTCTTTCACTGGTTGGCTATGTTCCACCATCCCTCCCTCCCTTCCTCCCTCCCTCTACTTCGCCTGGCATGACCTCGTTTACTCCCTCCCTCTCTCTATATTTCTCTCGTTATTTCTCTCTCCTTCCCTCCCTCTATTTCTCCCTCCCTCCCTCCCTCTATTTCTCTCTCTCTTCCTCCCTCTGTCTCTCCATGTCTCCATGTCTCCATGTCTCCCTCCCTTCCTCTCTCTCTCTCTCTCTCTCTCTTTTTCTCTCTCCCTCCCTCTAAGTCTCTCTCTCGCTCTCATTTTCCCCAGCTTGGCTTGAGGATGACGTTATTTAGTTGGCTTAGATAGCTTAGTGCCATGCCGGCGTGTTCCTCGGCCCTCCTCCTCTCTTCCCCTCCCTCCGTTCTTCCCTTGTTCTGTCCTGACAGACTGATCTACAGCGGGTATTATCTCTCCATTATCCCCACATCCCACACTCATTTATCTAACTTCTTTCTTTCTTTCGATTTGAATATTAATCAGAAGTAAGACAAGCCTAATCACTGGGCCATATTAGGACACAGTCCATCACACACACATGCACACACACACTCAGAAACACATCCATTAATCTCCTTCCTTCTAACACATTACTGTACAGAAGCACATTTCACTCCAGAAAAATTGCGAAAAGAGAAAAACTGAAGAAAGAACAGTTTCTTTCTTCCTCTCTCCATGTGCCTCCTTTCTTCCAGATCTTGATTGTGAATTGTAGCCCTGGGGAAGATGGAGGGAGGATGAAGAGAAGAGAGAGGGATGAAAGGAGTAGAAGAGAGAAAGATCAGAGCCAGTGAGCGGAGAACAGGAATGTGTTCTCCGCTCATACCCTGCCCCTAACACACACACACACACACAGGGAGTTAGGGTCAGTTGGATGGGTAGGGAGGAGAAGAAAGGGGCGTCTCCATAGGACACAGAAGACCTCAAATGTCCCCAGAGAGGGTGCAACGTGAAAGGTAGAGATGGAGGGAGCAGAGGTTGCTGTAGTAAGGAAATTAAACAGCATGTTTGTGTATGTGTCTGTGTGTCTGCCTAGGAGGACTGCAGCGGACCCAGCTGTTTCACGCCTGTCCAGATGTGAGAGAGAGAGAGTGGGAGAGAGAGAGAGAGAGAGAGAGAGAGAGAGAGACAGAGAGAGAGAGAGTGATGGAGAGACAGAGAGAGAGAGAGAGAGAGAGAGAGAGAGAGAGAGAGAGAGAGAGAGAGAGAGAGAGAGAGAGAGAGAGAGAGAGAGAAAGAGAGAGAAAGAGAGAGAAAGAGAGGGAGAGAGAGAGCGGACGAGAGAGAAAGAGAGAGAGAGGCAGGGTGTGAAATTCAAGGAAACATTCATAGGCCTACATATTTTTCATAGAAAGAGAAACACACAATGAACAGCTGAACGGCTGTTCCCAGTACCACACAGCAAGTGAACAACATCTTTCTTTAGGCACAGATCTAGGATCAGCTACCCCTTCACCAATAACAATATTATTAACCATTAGTGAGAAAAAATGCAGAACTGACCCAAGATCAGTGTCTAGAGGCAACAACACTCTACACTCTACTAAGATAATGGATGTTTTTGAAACACAAAGATCTCTTCTCACTCATGGGGCGGTAATAGTTCACCTCTTATTACTTCCGGCGCCGACAGAGATGGCAGCATCGCTTCACGTTCTCAGGAAACTATGCAGTATTTTGTTTTTTTATGTATTACTTCTTACATTGTTACCCCGGGAAATATTAAGTTTTATTACATACAACCGGGAGGAACTATTGGATACAAGAGCAACGTCAACTTACCAACATTACGACCAGGAATACGACTTTCCCAAAGAGGATTTTTTGTTTGTTACTCCAGCCAGGACAATAGACTGGATAGCACCCGGCGACTCAAAACAACGGCGGCGCCGGAGAAGAGGGAAACACGCCGGTCTTTTGGTCAAGCTACGTCGACGGGTGCATCGTGCACCTCTCCCGAGTATTTTAATCGCCAATGTACAGTCTCTTGACAACAAAGTAGACGAAATCCGATCGAGGGTTGCCTTTCAGAGAGACATCCGAGACTGCAACGTTCTTTGCTTCATGGAAACATGGCTCACTCAGGACCACGTTATCTGAGTCGGTACAGCCACCTGGTTTCTCCACGCATCGCTTGACAGAAACAAAAATCTCTCTGGTAAGAAGAAGGGCGGGGGTGTATGCCTTATGATTAACGAGACGTGGTGTGATCATAACAACATACAGGAACTCAAGTCCTTTTGTTCACCTGAAATAGAATTCCTTACAATCAAATGCAGACCGCATTATCTACCAAGAGAATTCTCCTCGATTATAATCACAGCCATGTACATCCCCCCTCAAGCTGATACATCGACGGCACTGAAAGAAATTCATTTCACTCTAGGTAAATTGGAAACCACATATCCTGAGGCTGCATTTATTGTGGCTGGGGATTTTAATAAGGCTAATTTGAAAACAAGGCTCCCCAAATTTTACCAGCATATCGAATGTGCCACCCGGGCTGGTAAAATCCTGGATCATTGTTATTCCAACTTCCGTGATGCATACAAGGCTATTCTCCGCCCTCCTTTCGCAAGTCTGACCATGACTCCATTTTGTTGCTCCCAGCCTACAAACAGAAACTAAAACAGGAAACGCCCGTTCTCAGGTCTGTTCAACGCTGGTCCGACCAATCTGATTCCATGCTGCAAGATTGCTTCGAGCACGTGGACTGGGATATGTTCCGGACAGCATCTGACAACAACATTGATGTATATGCTGATTCGGTGAGCGAGTTTATTAGCAAGTGCATTGGTGATGTTGTACCCATAGCAAATATTAAAACCCCAACCAGAAACAGTGGATTGATGGCAGCATTCGCGCAAAACTGAAAGTGCGAACCACTGCTTTTAACCAGGGTAAGGCTACCGGAAACATGACTGAATACAAACAGTGTAGCTATTCCCTCCGCAAGGCAATCAAACAAGCTAAGCGTCAATATAGAGACAAAGTAGAGTCACAATTCAACGGCTCAGACACAAGAGGAATGTGGCAGGGTCTACAGTCAATCACGGACTACAAAAAGAAAACCAGCCCCGTTGCGGACCATGACGTCCTGCTCCCAGACAAACTAAACAACTTCTTTACTCACTTTGAGGACAATACAGTGCCACCGACACGGCCTGCTAGCAAAACCTGCGGGCTCTCCTTCACCGCAGCCAATGTGAAAAAACATTTAAATGTGTTAACCCTCGCAAGGCTGCCGGCCCAGATGGCATCCCTGGTCGTGTCCTCAGAGCATGCGCAGACCAGCTGGCTGGTGTGTTTACGGACATATTCAATCAGTCCCTATCCCAGGCTGCTGTTCCCACATGCTTCAAGAGGGCCACCATTGTTCCTGTTCCCAAGAAAGCTAAGGTAACTGAGCTAAATGACTATCGCCCGTAGCACTCACTTCCGTCATCATGAAGTGCTTTGAGAGATTAGTCAAGGATCATAACACCTCCATCCTGCCAGACACCCTGGACCCACTCCAATTTGCTTACCGTCCCAATAGGTCCACAGACGACGCAATCGCAATCACACGGCATACTGCCCTAACCCATCTGGACAAGAGGAATACTTATGTAAGAATGCTGTTTATCGACTACAGCTCAGCATTTAACACCATAGTTCCCTCCAAGCTCGTCATTAAGCTCGAGACCCTGGGTCTCGACCCAGCCTGTGCAACTGGGTCCTGGACTTCCTGACGGGCCGGCCCCAGGTGGTGAGGTAGGAAACAACATCTCCACCCCGCTGATCCTCAACACTGGGGCCCCACAAGGGTGCGTTCTCAGCCCTCTCCTGTACTCCCTGTTTACCCATGACTGCGTGGCCAAGCACGCATCCAACTCAATCATCAAGTTTGCTGATGACACTACAGTGGTAGGCTTGATTACCAACAACGACGAGACGGCCTACAGGGAGGAGGTGAGGGCCCTCGGAGTGTGGTGTCAGGAAAATAACCTCTCACTCAATGTCAACAAAACAAAGGAGATAATCGTGGACTTCAGGAAACAGGAGAGGGAGCACCCCCCTATCCACATTGAGGGGACAGTAGTGGAGAAGGTGGAAAGTTTTAAGTTCCTCGGCGTACACATCACGGACAAACTGAATTGGTCCACCCACACAGACAGCATGGTGAAGAAGGCGCAACAGCGCCTCTTCAACCTCAGGAGGCTGAAGAAATTCGGCTTGTCACCAAAATCACTTACAAACTTCTACAGATGCACAATCGAGAGCATCCTGTCGGGCTGTATCACCGCCTGGTACGGCAACTGCACTGCCCACAACCGTAAGGCTCTCCAGAGGGTAGTGAGGACTGCACAACGCATCACCGGGGGTAAACTACCTGACCTTCAGGACACCTACACCACCCGATGTCACAGGAAGGCCAAAAAGATCATCAAGGACAACAACCACCCGAGCCACTGCCTGTTCACCCCGCTATCATCCAGAAGGCGAGGTCAGTACAGGTGCATCAAAGCTGGGACCGAGAGACTGAAAAACAGCTTCTACCTCAAGGCCATCAGACTGTTAAACAGCCATCACTAACATTGAGTGGCTGCTGCCAACATACTGACTTAAATCTCTAGCCACTTTAAACATAGGAATTGGATGTAACAATGTATCACTAGCCACTTTAAACAATTTTGTATATAATGTTTACTTATACGACATACTTATATCAAATGTATACACTGTACTCTAAACCATCTACTGAATCTTGCCTATGCCGTTCGGCCATCGACCCAAATCTCTAGCCACTTTAATAATTATAATTGGATGAAATAATGTATCACTAGCCACTTTAAACAATGCCATTTACATAATGTTTACATATCCTACATTACTCATCTCATATATATGTGTATATACTGTACTCCATACCATCTACTGCATCCTGCCTCACTCATCCATATATTTATATGTACATACTCGTATTCATTCCGTTACTCTTGTGTGTATAAGGTATTTGTTGTGAATTTGTTAGATTACTTGTTAGATACTACTGCATGGTCGGAACTAGAAGCACAAGCATTTCGCTACACTCGCATTAACATCTGCTAACCATGTGTATGTGACAAATAAAATTTGATTTGATTTGATTTGATTAGTGACTGTTAAGAGAAAGAGAGACAACTTTTTCCTCCCCAAAGGATTTAGTGATAGAGGATGCTTAAAAGAGAAAGGGGATCATTTCTCACAGTATTGCAACAATGTTGATAGGGGTTTAGGGATCCTATCTGCATCCCAAATGACACTCTATCCCCTACGTAGTGCACTCCTTTTGAACAGGGCCCATAGAGCCATTTGGAAATGAACCTCTGTCTCAGCGTTAACTCCAAACAGTGGGAACTTGTTCTAGATGTGTGTGAGTGCACATATCTTTTCCAGGATGTTTGGAGAGTGAAAGGGAGCCCTACTTGAGTGTGATAGTGTTGATAGGGGTTCTAGATCTAGCTATACAGTCCTGGCATTCACCTCTATGGTCTCCTCACTACACACGCTTGGTTGAGAGAATGCCAAGAGTGTGCAAAGCTGTCATCAAGGCAAAAGGTGACTGCTTTGAAGAATCTCAAATATAAAATATATTTTGATTTGTTTAACACATTTTTGGTTACTACATGATTCCATATGTGTTATTCCATAGTAGTGATGTATTCTACAATGTAAAAATAAAGAAAAACCTTGAATGAGTAGCTGTGTCCAAACTATTCACTGGTATTGTACACATGCCTTAACACAGCTGCTTCCTTTCCACAGTGTGGAGGAAGGCTAGCCTGAGGTAAACCTTTACACACACCACTGAGAGCCACTCCAGTCATCAATCCTTTCAATGGTGCCAATGGCAAGGACCCATTCTCTCCAAAAATCTCACTCCGACTGGGGAAAAATCGACTTCATCACCATCGGAACGATGCTCAAACTAGGTGTTCTTCACTGCACCTGCTACAGCAGTTAATTCATCCTCACACTCATCTAGTTCAATTCCCTTCTGCAGCACTCCATATTTACTCTATAGTTACTCCAAATTTACTCCATATATTTACTCTTCTTTTTTCCTTTTTTTCCTGCCCGCCTTCTATTGGTTCCCCTGACTCCATCTCTAACTCCCACAACCATTCGGGTGTACGCGCCAAATTGTAACTCATCCCGATATGGAATTGGTCAATACTTCGTGCTTTCTCTTTGCTCGGGCTCTGTCTCAGCCAATCAGAAGTACTCCTTAAAAGGTCAGATGAAGACCGTTGCCAACAGTTTTTTATGTATCTGTGTGTTCTGGTTCTTTCTCCTATGTTGGTCAGACCGTAACCTGACTCACTCACTCTTCTGCCTTCTGGTGGTCTAGGGAGACACAGCACCAAGAGTCAGACCTCTCCCCCTCGGCCAGCCAGATAGTACCAGTCGGCCGGCCAGATGGGTCCAGACTTGCCGGACCTAGCTATGGACCGAGGCAGTACCCATCTTACTTTATTGTCCCCACGGGGACATGTTGTTGCAGTATCATGTACATGTTTAAAGTGGTATTTAAATACAGTAGAAAACAAATTGACAACACAACATTCATAACAGTTACATACCAATAAAAAGAGACTAGCCTGCTGGCCTTACTGGGTCGATAGGAACATTAGCCTGCTGGCCTTACTGGGTCGATAGGAACATTAGCCTGAGCTGTTTAGGAGGGATATCACACCTGGCACAATTGATTGTCTAATTCTGTTTTTCATGCCAGGAGGTGCCCTATACCTGCGCCCAGAGGGGAGTAGTTCAGAGTCCAGGTACAGGGGGTGGCTTTGGACTAAAATCATTTTGGAGCCTTGCTGAGGGCCCTGACCTTAAAGATCTCACCCAAGTCTGTCTGTTTGACTCCAAGTACCTTGCTTGCTGTGGTGATAATCCTTCTCAGCATATTTCTCTGGCTGACAGTGGCATTGCCAAACCAACAAACAATACAAACAGTTGAAATACTCTCAATGGAAGATTTGTACAACAGAGTCAGTATAGTACAGTCTACATTAAACGGTTCTAGCTTTTTGAGAAAGTTCAGTCTCTGTTGGTTCTTTTTATAGATAACATTTGTATATTTACTCAATTGCTCACCCAAATATTTATATTTTCTTAATTCCATTCCTTTACTTTCGATTTATGTGTATTGTTGTGAAATTGTTAGATATTACTTGTTAATGTTACTGTACTGTCAGAGCTAGAAACACAAGCATTTCGCTACACCCGCAATAACATCTGATAAACATGTGTATGTGACAAATAACAATTGATTTGATTTGTCCAAGAGGACACACAGATATTTGTATTCCTCTGCGATCTCTATGTTCTGACATCTGATAGGTTGGTGTTGTTCGCTTCCTGAAGTCTATGCACATCTCTTTGGTCTTGTTCGTATTGAGGACCAAGTGTGATTCCTCACACCACTCTACAACGTCATTTAGGACCGGGCCATGGTGTTCCTCGTCATCATGACACAGGCTGTTCAAGGCAGCGTCATCAGCAAACTTAACGAGGTGTCTGTCAGGATGGGAACTAGTACAACTATTAGTGTACAAGATGTACAAAACACACCCCTGTGGGGAGCCTGTGTTGGTGGTGTGCATGTCCCACACGTGGGGACCTACTTTGACCCGCTGTGACCTCTGGCTCAGGAAGTCCAACAGCCACAAAACCAGCCCCCCATTTAAGAAGTCTCTTACGAGTCTCTGTGCCAGAATGTAAGGCTGGATTGTGTTTTAGGCAGAAGAAAAGTCAATAAACAGGATTTGGCGCCCTCTAGAGGTTTATAGACCATGTTGAGGAGAGTAAGAATGGCATCCTCAACTGCTCTGCTGGACTGATAGGCAAACTGAAACGGGTCGAGGAGTCATTCAACAGAGAGGGATTAGATGCTTTAGAAATGGGTACAATTATTGAGTTTTTCCACAATACTGGCACGATTTTCTGGTTGAGCAACGATTGGAAAATGTCTGTAAAAACACCAGCTAATTGTTCAGCACAGTGCTTCAACACATGTCCACTCATTTTGTCTGGGCCTGGGCTTTTGTGTGCATTACATCCCCTGAACAACTTCAAAACATCAGCCTGTTTAACAACAAACTCTCTCAAACATTTGTAATGACGGTTCCATTTGTTTAACCTCCGACACAAAGTCGTCTGATTCAAATCTTGAGAAGAAAACATTCAGTTCATTAGCCTAGTTCTGGCCCTCATGTCTCCTAAGGTCAGCACTGATTTTTTTCCCTGCCTATGTGGGGGCCCCTAGCCATGGATTTAATCCCTTGCCAGGCCACCCTTGCGTTTCCTGAGGAGATGGTCCTCTCCACCCTTTGCTTGTATGCCTCCTTGTCCACCAGTAGCTGTGATCTCACGTTGTACATCTCTATATTACCCTCTTTATCACCCTCAGCATAAACTGCCTTCTTCCTATTAAGTAGTGATTTTAGATGTTTTGATAGCGAAGGCTTATTGTTAAGGAAGATTGTACAGGTTTTAGTAGGTACAACTGACAACACAGAAGTTTACACAGTCTGAAAGCATTTCGTATTGCCCCATAGCACAAATGTAGAGTCTAATATTTCCTTGTGTGATACTGGTGGTACGTGCGCAGGACCTTGTGCAAAGTGCAGTTGTTAAAATCCCCTAGCAACATTGCAATATGGCCAGCAGGCCGGACTTAGCTATCTGGCAAGTGATGACACAGGGCTATGCACAGTACGTTGGTGCACATGGAAGTCAGTGATTTATGTTGACTATATAGTAGGTTAATGAGACAATACAAATGTGATGTGATTAAAATGAAAGGACATTTAGTCGACTAAAATGGCCCACTGCTTTCGTCATTTTGAAAATAACTAGACAAAATTATTCAAATGACCAAAAAATATATTTTATAGTATTCTGAATTGTTGGGAAGGGCCTGTAAGTAAGCATTTCACTGTTAGTCTACACCTGTTACGGAAGCATGTGTACATTAAAACTGATTTGAAGTCTATTTGGTTTAGAAACAAATTAGCATGATTCAAGCTCATTACAATATTTCTATTAAACATGCCCTACTATTTTTGCAGTTGTCTAAAAAACACTATTTTGCTAAAAAAATAATAATAATAATCCTTTAGTGTGTGTACTTTATTGTATTTATACTTGGGATATTGCTTTCAACAGTAAAAGTACAAGAATTGCTGTAGGACATCTTTGTACCATATATGGACATACGGCCATAAAACGTCAGGCCACACCCACAAGCCCATTTCAAGACGGCTGCAACTCACGGGCCATTAGTGTGGAGAAGCTAAAACGACATACATATTGAACAACGTTGGCAGGTGGTGAAAACTAGATCATCGACTTCCTGTTCGATCGGGTCATACGGGTGAGGGTGGGGTCAGAATTGTCAATGTGGTTTGAGGTGGACAATGGTACTCCTCAGGGAAGTGTGGACAATTGGGCAGAAAGTGGTAGAAAATGGACTGGGGGAGAGAGAGACAGGGCCGGCAATTGCATTCGGGGAACGTACCTCTGTTGCTGTTTCCGAAACCAAGTGTAGATGTAGATATGAATCAGGGTAGGAGAGAATGGGGTGAGGACTTTAGACGGGGTGTGGAGAGATCCACTGTATATAGATACATCGGTTTTATTTGTTTTTAAGAATGTCTACAGATGGTTCAAAGGACCCAGTCAGTGGTAGGGTGGGGTAGGGGTGTATTTCCCAGATTTCAAAGTTAGTATGTAAGAGGTTTACTGATTGCATGTCAGTGTATGCAGCCAGGTTGATGGCCATGATTCTAGGTTTGAGATGGGTGGAGGAGGTGAAACCACTCAGAGTGGTGGTCTGCTCAGATTGGGCTGCAGCGTTGAGTAGTGTGAAGACGGGCTGCTCTAATAGAGGAGACTTGTTTGTGGAGATGATGGTGCTGTTAATGGGATTGGAGAGGAGGGGGGTGGTAGTGAGCTTTTGCTGGGTTCCCGCCCATGTGGGTGTGGAGGGTGATGAGAAGGCCGATGTGGTGGCTAAGGGTGCTGTGAGGAGAGAGGGGGTAGATATTCAGGTCCCGCTGGGCCGCTAGGAAGTCAAGTCATCGATCCGGGCAAAAGAGCTCGATCTTTGGCAAAGGCAGTGGAATGCTAGTAGTAAGGGGAGGCCATTTTATCACGTGTACCGGTCAGTTAAGGAAGAGGTGGGGAGTATGGGATATAGGACAGATGAAGTTGTGTAGAGTAGACTACGGTTTGGACACACAGAATATATCCAGCTTTTACCACATTGTGGATGATAGGGAGACATGAAGCAGGTCTGTGTGATGAGTGTTTAGTGGAGGAAACGTTGAAGTATGTGTCAATATTTGTGAACTGTATTTGTATTTATTATGGATCCCCAGTAGCTGCTGCCAAGGCAACAGCTACTCTTCCTATGATGTAGATAGGGAGAGATTGTGTGAAAGGATTAGAGGCTAGACAGGGTTGGGGTTGGGGTTTGGGTGGTTTAGTGGGGGAGGAAAGAGGAGGGATGTGGTGTCTAGGGCTCTATTTCACTTTCCTAGAGGAACAGAACTAATAAAGATAATTTAATGTGCAGTACATTCGGAAAGTGATCAATGGAAACAATATGCCCCTGAGCTCAACTCAACGAGTCTCATAGCAAAGGTTCTGAATACTTATGTAAATAAGGTATTTTCTAAAAACCTGTTTTCGCTTTGTCATTATGGTGTATTGTGTGTAGATTGATGAGGATGTTGTTTTTTTAAATCCATTTTAACATAACAAAATGCGGTAAAAAGTCAAAGGGTTTGAATACTTTCCAAAGGCACCGTGTCATTATTACAGTACTGACCTGCTACCCATGTTCACACCCAAACCACCTGTAGGCCCACAGTTGGACAGTACTCAAACATACCAGCTGTTTCAGCTCTACTTCACCACCTCTGTGCTGGGGACAGAAGTTATCCAATAGCAACAAGTATGTTGACAAGAAGCAGTGAGAAGGGAAGGAGATGCCCTGGAAACATGTCACCATGGCGAAATGCTCTCCTACATTTCCCTGGTCATGTACATAGGCCAGACCTACCTATCCGTCCGGCCGGATAGTACCAGTCGGCCGGCCAGAGAGCTAGGTCCGGCCTACCTTACTCTGTCCCAAATGGCACCCGAATCTCTTAGGGCTCTGGTCAAAAGTAGTGCCTTTAATAGGGGATAGGGTGCGATTTGGGACGCAGCCTCTAGATGTCACCCAGACCACACACTGATGATTACTGTTCCTCTCTCTCATCAGAACACATTCAGCAAACACATATAACACACAGGAGCGCGTGTTCTCTCACACACACACACACACACACACACACACACACATGCACTTATATATTATAATAGTGTATTTTCTACTCATAGAAAAAACTATGGGAGCATAGCTAAGCATTACTAAGACCACAACAGAATATATGGAGAATAAAAACATGTTTCTAAACCTTTATTAAATGTCCTTATATTAACATTTACTCAACAGTACAGGTGAAATGTACAGGTGAAATGTTATACATTTAAAGCCACCAAACACAGACATACTAATGAATGTGACTAATGTATCGTCCCTAATGGCACCCTATTCCCTAATTAGAGCACCACTTTTGGCCAGGGCTCATTGGAGTCTTGTGGAAACTAGTGCACTATATAGGGCATAGTGTGCCTTTTAGGTTGCAACACATTGCTCAATCTACTACATGCAGCTCTGCAGTGGGTTACAGACACAAGCTGGCGAGACACACACTCACACACACAGACACACACAAGGGCACGGACAAGTGCACCCGCAAGCGTGCATAGGCACACACTCAAGCAAACACAAAAGGGCCTCTCTTCAGCGAGTAAAGAAACATGTGAAAACTTCCATCTCCCTCTCTTTATATCTCAGTATTATACACAGACAGGTCAAAGGCCGCGGTAACATGCAGTTCCCACGGAAACTGATTGACAGGCCTCTTGACCTTTGACCCAGCCCATCAGCGCCACGTCCCCGTCTTTAAGGAGATGCACCAGGTCACCCTCGGGGTCGCGGTAGTTCAGGGCAATGTTGCCATCCACCTTGAACACATCTCTGAGAGAGAGAGAGAGCGAACGAGAGAGAGAGAGAGAGAGAGAGAGAGAGAGAGAGAGAGAGAGAGAGAGAGAGAGAGAGAGAGAGAGAGAGAGAGAGAGAGAGAGAGAGAGAGAGGGGGACGGAGGGAGGGAGGGAGGGATGTAGGGATGGACAGGGAGGGACGGAGAGAGAAAGATGGAGGAGTGGATAGAGGAGAGGGAAAGGGAGGGGTGGAGAGAGAGAGAGAGAGAGAGAGAGAGAGAGAGAGAGAGAGAGAGAGAGAGAGAGAGAGAGAGAGAGAGCGAGAGAGAGAAAGAAATGGGGAAATAGAAGAAGGCAGAGAGAAAGGTAGAGAGAGAGATTATTATTATTATGATTGTTTATCTTTATTTAACCTTACAAATAAATTGAGAACCCATTTTAACTTACAGTACTGACCTGGCCAAGAGGCATACTGTAACATTACAACAGTAAACAGGACAACACACAATCCCACTAAAATCACATAAAACACACAATATAGAGGAAAGGTCCAAATTCACCAAATATACAACAATAAGTAATATTCCCAGTGGGTTTAGAGCAGAAAAGTCCAAGGCAACACAGCAGACTTAATGATCAGCAGATACATTGATCAGATAGCAGCTCAGTTCATGTTGTTGAGGGATTGTGGTGGGATGAATGAATCAAGTCTGAGGGTCTTCTGCAGCTCATTCCAGTCGATGGCGGCGGAAAACTGGAATGAATGACAGCCAAAGGAAGTGTGGGCTTTGGGAATGACCAGTGTGATACATCTACCAGGTGTTGCTATTGGTAGTGTAGATGTTGAGGTGTGAGCCGAGGTTGGTACCAGTGGGTCTGGCATCGTGTTTGTAACGCGGCCAGTTGACCAGGGTGTAAAGGTCACAGAGATGAGTGTTGAAGGGGGAACTGGTAACAAAGCAGATGGCAGTGTGGTAAATGATGTCTAGTTTACAAGGGGGTTTTGGGGGCAAGCCTGTAACTAAATCACCATAGTCCAGGATTGGCAGGATGGTCATTTTTATAAGGGTGTGCTTGGCAGAGTGGAGAAGGATGTGGATGTAACTTTAGACTGAAGGTGGGCGATCAGTCCAGCCAGACACCAAGATACTTCTAGCTAGGTGTCTTCCTACTTTAACTCTGACCCATTCAGGGTGGCAGTGACAGGAGGACGTAGAAGTAGAGTCCTGCTGTTATTATGAGTACAGAAACAACTACTCACACCCATCAACCTATAACAGTTGAAGTACTCTCACAAGGTCTTCACAAGGTTTGTCTGTATGCTTTAATGGCTGTCCTGTCAATCTCCTTTTTGTGGTCTCACTCTCCTCTATCTTTCACTCTCTCTCTCCATATCTCTCTCTCAACTCTTCTCTCTCTCTGTGTCCCTACTGTCTCTTTCTTTCTCCTCGTTCCTCTCTGTTTGTGAACAGGCTCAAGTACATTAACACAAGATAACTAGCAACCATAGACCCAAAACAGAATAGGATTATCAACACACACGCACACCCAGTCACACAAACACCAAATATTAATAACCAACCAACACAACAAGAAGATGAACTGATTTCTGAATGATTTGAAATGGAGAAAAAAATGATGTCAGCGGCAGTGGCCCCAAATGAACAGATAATGAAATAGAGGGGGAGAAAATACAATTATGAGAATAAAAAAGTTAATGCGTTAATGGTTACTGGGAGAGCCTGTCTGGTTACTGGGAGAGCCTGTCTGGTTTTGGGAGAGCGTGTCTGGTTACTGGGAGAGCGTGTCTGGTTACTGGGAGAGCCTGTCTGGTTACTGGGAGAGCCTGTCTGGTTACTGGAAGAGCCTGTCTGGTTACTGGGAGAGCGTGTCTGGTTACTGGGAGAGCGTGTCTGGTTACTGGGATAGCGTGTCTGGTTACTGGGAGAGCGTGTCTGGTTACTGGGAGAGCCTGTCTGGTTATTGGGAGAGCGTGTCTGGTTACTGGGAGAGCCTGCCTGGTTACTGGGAGAGTGTGTCTGGTTACTGGGAGAGCGTGTCTGGTTACTGGGAGAGCCTGTCTGGTTACTGGGAGAGCGTGTCTGGTTACTGGGAGAGCGTGTCTGGTTACTGGGAGAGCCTGTCTGGTTACTGGGAGAGCGTGTCTGGTTACTGGGAGAGCCTGTCTGGTTACTGGGAGAGCCTATCTGGTTACTGGGAGAGCGTGTCTGGTTACTGGGAGAGCGTGTCTGGTTACTGGGAGAGCCTGTCTGGTTACTGGGAGAGCCTGTCTGGTTACTGGGAGAGCCTGTCTGGTTACTGGGAGAGCGTGTCTGGTTACTGGGAGAGCCTGTCTGGTTACTGGGAGAGTGTGTCTTGTTACTGGGAGACCATGTCTGGTTACTGGGAGAGCCTGTCTGGTTACTGGGAGAGCCTATCTGGTTACTGGGAGAGAATGTCTGGTTACTGGGAGAGCCTGTCTGGTTACTGGGAGAGCCTGTCTGGTTACTGGGAGAGCCTGTCTGGTTACTGGGAGAGCGTGTCTGGTTATTGGGAGAGCGTGTCTGGTTACTGGGAGAGCGTGTCTGGTTACTGGGAGAGCCTGTCTGGTTACTGGGAGAGCCTGTCTGGTTACTGGGAGAGCCTGTCTGGTTACTGGGAGAGCGTGTCTGATTACTGGGAGAGCCTGTCTGGTTACTGGGAGAGCCTGTCTGGTTACTGGGAGAGCGTGTCTGGTTACTGGGACAGCGTGTCTGGTTACTGGGAGAGCCTGTCTGGTTACTGGAAGAGCCTGCCTGGTTACTGGGAGAGCCTGCCTGGTTATTGGGAGAGCGTGTCTGGTTATTAGGAGAGCCTGACTGGTTACTGGGAGAGCCTGTCTGGTTACTGGGAGAGTGTGTCTGGTTACTGGGAGACCATGTCTGGTTACTGGGAGAGCCTGTCTGGTTACTGGGAGAGCCTATCTGGTTACTGGGAGAGCCTGTCTGGTTACTGGGAGAGCGTGTCTGGTTACTGGGAGAGTTTGTCTGGTTACTGGGAGAGCGTGTCTGGTTACTGGGAGAGCGTGTCTGGTTACTGGGAGAGCGTGTCTGGTTACTGGGAGAGCGTGTCTGGTTACTGGGAGAGCGTGTCTGGTTACTGGGAGAGCCTGTCTGGTTACTGGGAGAGCGTGTCTGGTTACTGGGAGAGCGTGTCTGGTTACTGGAAGAGTGTGTCTGGTTACTGGGAGAGCCTGTCTGGTTACTGGAAGAGCCTGCCTGGTTACTGGGAGAGCCTGCCTGGTTATTGGGAGAGCGTGTCTGGTTATTAGGAGAGCCTGACTGGCTACTGGGAGAGCCTGTCTGGTTACTGGGAGACCATGTCTGGTTACTGGGAGAGCCTGTCTGGTTACTGGGAGAGCGTGTCTGGTTACTGGGAGAGCCTGTCTGGTTACTGGGAGAGCCTATCTGGTTACTGGGAGAGCGTGTCTGGTTACTGGGAGAGCGTGTCTGGTTACTGGAAGAGTGTGTCTGGTTACTGGGAGAGCCTGTCTGGTTACTGGAAGAGCCTGCCTGGTTACTGGGAGAGCCTGCCTGGTTATTGGGAGAGCGTGTCTGGTTATTAGGAGAGCCTGACTGGCTACTGGGAGAGCCTGTCTGGTTACTGGGAGACCATGTCTGGTTACTGGGAGAGCCTGTCTGGTTACTGGGAGAGCGTGTCTGGTTACTGGGAGAGCCTGTCTGGTTACTGGGAGAGCCTATCTGGTTACTGGGAGAGCGTGTCTGGTTATTAGGAGAGCCTGACTGGTTATTGGGAGAGCGTGTCTGGTTATTGGGAGAGCGTGTCTGGTTACTGGGAGAGCGTGTCTGGTTATTGGGAGAGCGTGTCTGGTTACTGGGAGAGCGTGTCTGGTTACTGGGAGAGCCTGTCTGGTTACTGGGAGAGCCTGTCTGGTTACTGGGAGAGCCTGTCTGGTTACTGGGAGAGCGTGTCTGGTTACTGGGAGAGCGTGTCTGGTTATTGGGAGAGCCTGCCTGGTTATTGGGAGAGCCTGCCTGGTTGCTGGGAGAGCCTGCCTGGTTATTGGGAGAGCCTGCCTGGTTGCTGGGAGAGCGTGTCTGGTTATTGGGAGAGCCTGCCTGGTTATTGGGAGAGCCTGCCTGGTTGCTGGGAGAGCCTGCCTGGTTATTGGGAGAGCGTGCCTGTTTTTTGTTTTTTTTCACCTTTATTTAACCAGGTAGGCAAGTTGAGAACAAGTTCTCATTTACAACTGCGACCTGGCCAAGATAAAGCAAAGCAGTTCGACACAAACAACAACACAGAGTTACACATGAAGTAAAACAAACATACAGTCAATAATACAGTAGAAAAAAAACGAATCTATATACAAAGAGTGCAAATGAGGTAGGATAAGGAAGGTAAGGCAATAAATAGGCCATGGTGGCAAAGTAATTACAATATAGCATTTAAACACTGGAATGGTAGATGTGCAGTAGATGAATGTGCAATGTAGAAAAACTGGGGTGCAAAAGAACAAGATAAATAAATAAATACGGTAGGGGATGAGGTAGTTGATTGGGCTATTTACAGATGGGCTATAAACAGGTTCAGGGGTCTGTGAACTGTTCTGACAGCTGGTGCTTAAAGCTGGTGAGGGAGATAAGTGTCTCCAGTTTCAGAGATTTTTGTAGTTCGTTCCAGTCATTGGCAGCAGAGAACTGTAAGGAGAGTCGGCCAAAGGAGGAATTGGCTTTGGGTGTGACCAGTGAGATATACCTGCTAGAGCGCGTGCTACGGGTTGGTGCTGCTAAGGTGACCAGCGAGCTGGGACTTAAAAGTTGGATATATTCTGTGTGTCCAAACCATAGTCTACTCTACACAACTTCATCTGTCCTATATCCCATACTCCCCACCTCTACCGAGCAGGGACTTGTAGATGACCTGGAGCCAGTGGGTATGGCGATGAATGTAAAGCGAGGGCCAGCCAACGAGAGCGTACAGGTCGCAGTGGTGGGTGGTATATGGGGATTTGGTAACAAAACGGATGGCACTGTGATAGACTGCATCCAATTTGTTGAGTAAATTATTGAAAGCTATTTTGTAAATGACATCACCGAAGTCGAGGATCAGTAGGATGGTCAGTTTTACGAGGGTATGCTTGGCAGCATGAGTGAAGGATGCTTTGTTGCGAAATAGGAAGTAAATTCTAGATTTAATTTTAGATTGGAGATGTTGATGTGAGTCTGGAAGGAGAGTTTACAGTCTAACCAGACACCTAGATATTTGTAGTTTTCCACATAATCTAAGACAGAACCGTCCAGAGTAGTGATGCTGGACGGGGGGACAGGTGCGTGCAGCGATCGGTTGAAGAGCATGCATTTAGTTTTACTTGCGTTTAAGAGCAGTTGTAGGCCACGGAAGGAGAGTTGTATGGCATTGAAGCTCATCTGGAGGGTAGTTAACACAGTGTCCAAAGAGGGGCCAGAAGTATACAGAATGGTGTCGTCTGCGTAGAGGTGAATCAGAGACTCACCAGCAGCAAGAGCGACATCATTGATGTATACAGAGAAGAGAGTCGGCCCAAGAATTGAACCCTGTGGCACCCCCATAGAGACTGCCAGAGGCCCGGGCAACAGGCCCTCTGATTTGACACACTCAACTCTATCGGAGAAGTAGTTGGTGAACCATGTGAGGCAATCATTTGAGAAACCAAGGCTGTCGAGTCTGCCGATAAGGATGTGGTGATTGACAGAGTCGAAAGCCTTGGCCAGATCAATGAAAACGGATGCACAGTACTGTCTCTTATCGATGGCGGTTATGATGTCATTTAGGACCTTGAGCGTGGCTGAGGTGCACCCATGACCAGCCCTGAAACCAGACTGCATAGCGGAGAAGGTACGGTGGGATTCGAAATGGTCGGTAATTTGTTTGTTAACTTGGCTTTCAAAGACCTTAGAAAGGCAGGGTAGAATAGATATAGGTCTGTAGCAGTTTGGGTCAAGAGAGTCACCCCCTTTGAAGAGGGGGACGACCGCAGCTGCTTTCCAGTCTTTGGGAATCTCAGACGTCACGAAAGAGAGGTTGAACAGGCTAGTAATAGGGGTTGCAACAATTTCGGCAGATAATTTTTAAAAGAAAGGGTCCAGATTGTCTAGCCCGGCTGATTTGTAGGGGTCCAGATTTCGCAGCTCTTTCAGAACATCAGCTAACTGGATTTGGGAGAAGGAGAAATGGGGGAGGCTTTGGCGAGTTACTGAGGGGGGTGCAGGGCTGTTGACCGGGGTAGGCGTAGCCAGGTGGAAAGCATTGCCAGCCGTAGAAAAATGCTTATTGAAATTCTCAATTATTGTGGGTTTATCGGTGGTTATCTGGAGAGCGCGTCTGGTTATCGGGAGAGCGGGAGGTGAGAAGTGTGGAACTAATTTTAGAATGCACAGAGGTGATTTGTGGCTCTGCTGATGCATTGTGGGTAGATTTCTAGGACCCGGGGGCATGGGTGGCTGTTTAATGGAAGTGTGTGTGTGTGTGTGTGTGTGTGTGTGTGTGTGTGTGTGTGTGTGTGTGTGTGTGTGTGTGTGTGTGTGTGTGTGTGTGTGTGTGTGTGTGTGTGTGTGTGTGTGTGAGAGAGCATGAGTATGTGTCTAATGAAATTCAATTTACTCTTGTTTTGCTTTTAGAGTTGAGTTGAGTATTATCTTGTTGACAAGATAATAATGAGAGATGATAAACTGGGCCAGTAGTAGTGTGGCACTGACTATAGGAGTCTGGTTATCGTGTGTACTGTGGTAGTGTTATAGTGTGTACTGTGGTAGTGTTATAGTGTGTACTGTCATAGTGTTATAGTGTGTACTGTGGTAGTGTTATAGTGTGTACTGTGGTAGTGTTATAGTGTGTACTGTGGTAGTGTTATAGTGTGTACTGTGGTAGTGTTATAGTGTGTACTGTCATAGTGTTATAGTGTGTACTGTGGTAGTGTTATAGTGTGTACTGTGGTAGTGTTATAGTGTGTACTGTGGTAGTGTTATAGTGTGTAGAGTGGTAGTGTTATAGTGTGTACTGTGGTAGTGTTATAGTGTGTACTGTGGTAGTGTTATAGTGTGTACTGTCATAGTGTTATAGTGTGTACTGTGGTAATGTTATAGTGTGTACTGTGGTAGTGTTATAGTGTGTACTGTGGTAGTGTTATAGTGTGTACTGTCGTAGTGTTATAGTGTGTACTGTGGTAGTGTTATAGTGTGTACTGTGGTAGTGTTATAGTGTGTACTGTGGTAGTGTTATAGTGTGTAGAGTGGAAGTGTTATAGTGTGTACTGTGGTAGTGTTATAGTGTGTACTGTGGTAGTGTTATAGTGTGTAGAGTGGTAGTGTTATAGTGTGTACTGTGGTAGTGTTATAGTGTGTACTGTGAAGAGTTATAGTGTGTACAGTGGAAGAGTTATAGTGTGTACTGTGGTAGTGTTATAGTGTGTACTGTGGTAGTGTTATTGTCATGACTTCGGTCTGATCTGCTGTGTTTTTGTCTTTTCTCTGTGTGTTGTTGTCTTTTGAGCACATGTGCTTTGTTTTGACAGCTCTGCTGCTATTGTGGCGTCTCTCCTCCCACTCGTTATCATTAACTATCCTTGTTCACTTCACACCTGTTGTCAATTTATTCCTCATTATCTCCCCTATTTTAGATCCTTTTGTGTTCAGTCTTTTGTCAGACCGTTGTTGTGTGTGAAGCCTTTCTCGTGACCTGGCCTGGTTTGCCCAGGCGTTCTTTCCTGTTGGGACTTGGATGTACTACCCCAGACCTTCAGTGTGACTCGGACACTACATCTGGTGATGCTGTTTTTTGGTTTCGTTTTGAGAAGTGCTCTCCTGACCCAGTGGATATTTTTTGGACATTCTCCTTTTTTTTGGGTTCCTGTTATATTTTATCTTGTACCTTTTTGAGAGCAAAATAAAACACTCTTTTACCTGCAACTGAATCCGTGACCCTCCCTGACAGAACGGTCTGACCTTAAGATGGATTCAGCAGGTGCGGACCAAGTCAGAAACGCAGTGAGTCAACAGGGCATTCTTCTGGGACAGCACTCCAGCCAGTTAACTGCCACTTCACGGGAGGTTGAGTGCCTGACCATCCAAGTAGCAGAGCTCAGTCTCCAGATCCAGGGACTCCAGCAGGAAGCCTTGACCAGCAGGTCAGCTGCGGCGTACGGCCGTTCTCTACCTCATGCCGGGCCTGAACCCCATGCCAATAGTCCGCCACCCTACGATGGGGATCCCAATTCCTGCCGTGCGTTCCTGTCTCAGTGCTCCCTTGTTTTCGCTCTCCAGCCTCGATGTTACGGAGGAGTCCCAGGTGGCCTTTGTCATCACACTCCTGAAAGGAAAGGCCCGCGACTGGGCAACGGCCGTGTGGGATGCTCGTGCCTCATTCTGTTCCACATTCGAGGACTTCAGAGCAGAGATGATTAAGCTGTTTGACCGCTCTGCTCAGGGTGATGAGGCGGCCTCTCAGCTGGTGCGGTTAAGTCAGGCCGGCCGTTCGGATTCTGAATCGCCATCCAGTTCAGAACTCTGGCGGCCACCTGTGACTGGAGCAGCGGCATTACGTGCTAGGTTTCGGGAGGTTGGCTGACAACATCCAGGATGAGATTGTCACCCACGAGCTGCCTCACGACTTTGACACCCTTGTGGAACTGGCGCTTCGTGTGGAGGGGCGTCTTCAACGTCGACGCCAGAGGTGGACAGCTCGATCCCCCTGGGTGCTGGATGAAGGTGCCTCCAGTTCGGCTTCCACCTCCTTGTCGTCTTCAGCAGACCTTGAGCCCATGCAAGTGGGGCGTGTTCGTCTCACCCCTAAGGAGAAGCAGGATCGTTTGACTCAGGGCCTCGTTTGACTCAGGGCCTCTACTGCGGGAAGCCAGGACATCGGGCCATCCGGTGTCCTTTAAAAGCCGGAGCCCATCAGTAATCCGGGGAATCCTGGTGGGCGCTACTCCTGGTCTCGACTCCCCCATTTCACGTACCCTTTTAGATGTTTCTGTTCAACATCAAGACACTGTTCACTCCTGTTCAGCCCTGATTGACTCGGGTGCTGAGGGCAACTTCTTGGATGTCTCTGTGGCTATGCTGTGGGGCATTCCTGCCATTCCTCTTCCTTCTCCTATCTCTGTCCGCTCCTTAATGGTCTCCTCATCACTTCCATCACCCATTCCACTCCTTCTGTAAGTCTTCTTGTCTCCGGCAATCACCGTGAGGTGATTGAGCTGTACCTCATAGAATCCCCGAGTGCCCCCGTTGTTCTGGGGCATCCGTGGCTGGTGCGGCACAACCCTCACGTGGATTGGTCCGATAATTTTGTGTTTTCTTGGAGTCAGTCTTGTCTTGCGTCATGTTTGGGTTCTGCCTTGTCTCCTGGCTCTGTGTCTTCTGTTTTTCAGGTTGAGGAGGCCGATCTCGCCGGGGTCAGGCGGAGTACAGCGATCTCTGTCAGGTCTTCAGTAAGTCCCGGGCCACATCCTTGCCTCCTCATCGACCGTATGATTGCGCCATCGATCTCCTCCCAGGCACTTCTCCACCCAAGGGTCGTCGGTTTTCCCTTTCTGGTCCTGGAAAGAGAGGCCATGGACAAGTATATTCAGGAGTCCTTAAATGCCGGCCTCATCCGTTCCTCTTCCTCGCCACGCAGGGGCTGGGTTCTTCTTCGTTAAGAAGAAGGATGGCTCCCTGCGACCCTGCATTGACTACCGGGGTCTAAATGACATCACCATAAAGAACAGGTATCCTCTGCCTTTGATGTCATCAGCTTTTGAGTTGTTACAGGGAGCCAGGGTCTTTACCAAGCTAGACCTCCGTAATGCCTACCATACGTGAGGGGGATGAGTGGAAGACAGCATTCAACACCCCAACGGGACACTTTGAATACCGGGTCTTACCATTTGGGCTCACCAATGCCCCAGCTGTCTTCCAGGCTCTGGTGAACGATGTGTTGAGAGACATGGTAAACAGATTTGTCTTCGTGTACCTAGATGATATTCTAATCTTCTCTCCCTCCTTGCAGGTACACACTCAACACGTCCGTCAGGTGTTACAACGGCTGCTGGAGAATCAGCTTTACGTCAAGGCGGAGAAGTGCGTGTTCCATGCCAAGTCTGTTTCGTTCTTAGGACATATCATTTCGACGGAGGGGATCAAAGCCGATCCTGCTAAGGTAAGGGCCGTGGCCGAGTGGCCAATCCCCGAATCTCGGAAGGCGTTGCAGCGGTTCCTGGGGTTCGCCAATTTCTATAGGCGATTCATCCGGAACTTTAGCCTGGTTGCTGCACCCTTAACAGCACTCACCTCTCCTAAGGTACCGTTCAGATGGAATTCTCAGGCTCAGGAGGCCTTTGATGCTCTTAAGTCCCGTTTCATCTCTGCTCCTGTCCTTTGTCTTCCAGATTCTGAACGCCAATTCATTGTTGAGGTGGATGCTTCCGATGTCGGGTAGGCGCGGTCCTATCCCAGCGGTTCCCCAGAGATGGGAAGGTGCACCCATGTGCCTTCTTCTCTCACCGTTTGAGCCCTGCTGAGCGAAATTATGACATAGGTAACAGGGAGCTGTTGGCAGTCAGGATGGCTCTGGGTGAGTGGCGTCACTGGTTGGAGGGAGCAGCGCAGCCCTTCTTGGTCTGGACGGATCACAAGAATTTAGAATATGTCCGTTCGGCCAAGAGGTTAAATGCTCGCCAGGCCGCTGGGCACTCTTCTTTGGGCGGTTTAACTTCTCTCTCTCAGATCGGCCTGGCTCCAAAAATGTTAAGCCTGACGCCCTCTCTCGTCTGTTCGAGGGTCCTGGGGGGGAGACGGCTCCCGAAATCATTCTCTCCAGGGAGATGGTGGTGGGGTCCCTTTCCTGGGACGTTGAGCGGCGGGTGAGGGAGGCCATTCAGGGAGGCCCCGAGGGTGTCCGGAGGGTCGGTTGTTTGTGCCGGCTGCGCTGCGTCCTGAGGTCCTTCGGTGGGGTCATGAGTCCAGAGTAGCCTGTCATCCGAGGGTTCGGAGGTCGCTGTCTGTCATCCGTCAGCGATTTTGGTGGCCATCCATGGCCCTAGATGTCAGGCAGTTTGTGTTGGCTTGCTCGGTATGCGCTCAAAATAAGACGTCTAACCGTCCTCCTGTTGGTCTGTTGCAGCCATTACCCATTCCCTCTCGACCTTGGTCACACCTGGCCCTTGATTTTGTCACTGGTCTTCCCCCATCGGGAGGTAACACCGTGATTCTGACAGTGGTGGACCGCTTCTCCAAGGCGGCCCATTATATCCCCTTACCCAAGCTTCCCTCTGCCAGGGAGACAGCACAGGTGGTGGTGGACCACGTCTTACGGATCAATGGCCTTCCGGTGGACGTGGTCTCCGACAGAGGCCCCCAATTTGTCTCCCGGTTTTGGAGAGTTCTGTAGACAGATCGGGGCCTCAACAAGTCTGTCTTCAGGTTTTCACCCTCAGACCAACGGGCAGGCCGAGCGAGCCAACCAGGACCTCGAGCGAGCTCTCCGCTGCCTGGCGTCACATAGTCCGAACTCCTGGAGTCAGCAGCTGTCGTGGGTGGAGTATTCCCACAACTCCCTGCCGGTAGCGTCTACGGGTATGTCTCCTTTTCAATGTTCTGTTGGTTATCAACCACCCCTTTTCCCTACACAGGAACCCGAAGCCGCGGTCCCGTCTGCCTTGGCCTTTGTGCGTCGGTGTCGTCGCACCTGGAGGAGGGCTGAGGTGGCCTTGGCCGGGCTTCCAGACAGACCAAAGCGGCGGCTGACCGTCATCGGACTCCGGCTCCCCTGTATGTGTGCGGTCAGAAGGTGTGGCTATCCACCAAGGACCTACCTCTCCGGTGCCTTCTCGTAAGCTGGCACCCAGGTTCATTGGGCCATATCGCATCACCAAGGTCCTGAGCCCGCGGCAGTGCGGCTCAAACTTCCTAACACTCTTGGTCGGGTTCACCCTGTCTTTCATGTGTCCAGGATCAAGCCTGTGTCTAGGTCCTCCCTTAACCCGGTTGTTTCTTCCCGACACCTCCCCTCGTCTAGTGGATGGTACTCCAGTGTACACTGTGAGAAAGCTTTTGGGACGTTAGACGCCGTGGTCGGGTTTCCAGTATTTGGTGGACTGGGAGGGTTACGGCCCTGAGGAGAGGAGTTGGATTCGGCCCGGGATATTCTGGACCAGACTCTGATCGAGGACTTTCGTCGGCGACGAGGTGAGCCCCTTCCGGTTGCGCCAGGTGGCGCTCCTGGGGGTACTGTCATGACTTCGGTCTGATCTGCTGTGTTTTGTCTTTTCTCTGTGTGTTGTTGTCTTTTGAGCACATGTGCTTTGTTTTGACAGCTCTGCTGCTATTGTATGCGTCTCTCCTCCCACTCGTTATCATTAACTATCCTTGTTCACTTCACACCTGTTGTCAATTTATTCCTCATTATCTCCCTATTTTAGATCCTTTTGTGTTCAGTCTTTTGTCAGACCGTTGTTGTGTGTGAAGCCTTTCTCGTGACCTGGCCTGGTTTGCCCAGGCGTTCTTTCCTGTTGGGACTTGGATGTACTACCCCAGACCTTCAGTGTGACTCGGACACTACATCTGGTGATGCTGTTTTTTGGTTTCGTTTTGAGAAGTGCTCTCCTGACCCAGTGGATATTTTTTGGACATTCTCCTTTTTTTAGGGTTCCTGTTATATTTTATCTTGTACCTTTTTGAGAGCAAAATAAAACACTCTTTTACCTGCAACTGAATCCGTGACCCTCCCTGACAGTTATAGTGTGTACTGTGGAAGTGTTATAGTGTGTACTGTGGAAGTGTTATAGTGTGTACTGTGGAAGTGTCATAGTGAGTACTGTGGTCAATAAAGCACATGTTTATTGACCTGGTGAAATTTCAATGGAGAGTAGAATATCAGTTGAGTAATAGTTATGTAGTAAAGAGTAGAATATCAGTTGAGTAATAGATATGCAGTAAAGAGTAGAGTAATAGATGTAAAAAGAAGAATATTGGCTGAGTAATAGATATGTAGAGTAGAATATCAATTGAGTAATAGATGTGAAGAGTAGAATATCGGCTGAGTAATAGATATGTAGTGAAGAGTAGAATATCGGCTGAGTAATAGATATGTAGTGAAGAGTAGAATATCAGTTGAGTAATCAATGTGAAGAGTAGAATATCGGCTGAGTAATAGATATGTAGTGAAGAGTAGAATATCGTCTGAGTAATAGAGATGTAGTGAAGAGTAGAATATCGTCTGAGTAATAGATATGTAGTGAAGAGTAGAAAATCAGTTGAGTAATAGATGTGAAGAGTAGGATATCAGCTGATTAATAGATATGTAGTGAAGAGTGGAGAGTTGATTCAGCAGTGGGATTTGTCTGGTGTTTTACCTCATGCGTGCTAGTAGTTCTTTGTATGATGGCTGGGTGGAGATATTTTCTTCAAAACACAAATACAGTCACACCAATACATTATTAACTGGGATACATACAGTCACACCAATACATTATTAACTGGGATACATACAGTCACACCAATACATTATTAACTGGGAAACATACAGTCACACCAATACATTATTAACTGGGATACATACAGTCACACCAATACATTATTAACTGGGATACATACAGTCACACCAATACATTATTACCTGGGATATATAAAGTCACACCAATACATTATTAACTGGGATACATAAAGTCACACCAATACATTATTAACTGGGATACATAAAGTCACACCAATACATTATTAACTGGGATACATACAGTAATACCTATACATTATTAACTGGGATACATACAGTAACACCAATACATTATTAACTGGGATACATACAGTAATACCTATACGTTATTAACTGGGATACATACAGTAACACCAATACATTATTAACTGGGGTACAGTTAACACCAATACATTATTAACTGGGATACATACAGTCACACCAATACATTATTATCTGGGATACATACAGTCACACCAATACATTATTAACTGGGATACATACAGTCACACCAATACATTATTAACTGGGATACATACAGTCACACCAATACATTATTATCTGGCATACATACCTTAACACCTATACATTATTAACTGGGATACATACAGTACCAGTCAGAAGTTTAGACACACCTTCTCATTCATGATTTTTTCTTTATTTTTACTATTTTCTACATTGTAGAATAATAGTGAAGACATCAAAACTATGAAATAACACATATGGAATCATGTTGTACCCCAAAAAAGTGTTAAACAAATCAAAATATATTTTAGATTCTTAAAATAAGCCACCCTTTGCCTTGATGACAGCTTTGCACACTCTTTGTGTGTCCAGACTTTTGACTGGTACTGTACATACATACATAGATACTGTACAGCAACAGCTATACATTATTAACTGGGATACATTATTAACTGGGATACATACAGTCACACCAATACATTATTAACTGGGATACATACAGTCACACCAATACATTATTATCTGGGATACATACAGTAACACCAATACATTATTAACTGGGATACATACAGTAACACCAATACATTATTAACTGGGATACATACAGTAACACCAATACATTATTAACTGGGATACATACAGTAACACCAATACATGATTAACTGCGATACATACAGTAACACCAATACATTATTAACTGGGATACATACAGTCACACCAATACATTATTAACTGGGATACATACAGTAACACCTATACATTATTAACTGGGATACATACAGTAACACCAATACATTATTAACTGGGATACATACAGTAACACCAATACATTATTAACTGGGATACATACAGTAACACCTATACATTATTAACTGGGATACATACAGTAACACCAATACATTATTAACTGGGATACATACAGTAACACCAATACATTATTAACTGGGATACATACAGTAACACCAATACATTATTAACTGGGATACATACAGTAACACCAATACATTATTATCTGGGATACATACAGTACCAGTCAGAAGTTGGGACACCTTCTCATTCAAGGGTTTTTCTTTATTTTTACTATTTTCTACATCCTATTCTCTCTCTCTCTCTCTCCTATTCCCTCCTTCTCTCCTATTCCCTCCTTCTCTCCTATTCCCTATCCCTTTCTCCTCTTCCCTCTCTCTCCCTCTCTCTCTCCTCTTCCCTCTCTCTCTCCTCTTCACTCTCTCTCTCTCTCCTCTCCTCCATCCCTCCCTCCCGCTCCTCCTCCATCCCTCCCTCCCGCTCCTCCTCCATCCCTCCCTCCCGCTCCTCCTCCATCCCTCCCTCCTGCTCCTCCTCCATCCCTTCCTCCCGCTCCTCCTCCTCCATCCGTCCATCTCCTCCTCCTCGCTCACTCCCTCCATCCTCCTCCTCCATCCCTCCCTGTCTTCCATCCCTCCCGCTCATCCTCCTCCTCCATCCCTCCATCTCCTCCTCCTCCATCCCTCCATCTCCTCCTCCATCCCTCTCCTCCTCCTCCATCCCTCTCCTCCTCCTCCATGCCTTCCTCCCTCCCTCCATGCCTTCCTCCCTCCCTCCATCTCCTCCTCCTCCATATCTCCTTCCCTCTCCTCCTCCATCCATCTCCTCCTCCTCCATCCCTCCTGATCGTCCTCCATCCCTGCCTCCATCCCTCCATCTCCTCCTCCTCCATCCCTCCTCCTCCATCCCTCCATCTCTCGCCTGCAGCTCACCTCCAGCCAGTCTGTGTTAACTCTCCTCAGAAGGAAGATCAACTCTCCAGCTTTCATACTCAGCTCCAGTCGTTCGTTCCCACTGAAGTCGAAGACCACCTGGGAACCACACACACACACGGAGGAGAACAAGTGCAAGGAGCGAGGGATGAGAGAGATCACTAAACGAGTACATCCTCCTCCTCCATCCCTACCTCTCCTCCATCCCTACCTCTCCTCCTCCATCCGTACCTCTCCTGCTCTATCCCTCCCGCTTCTCCTGCTCCATCCCTCCATCTCCTCCTCCATCTCTTCCTCCATGCCTCCCTCCATCTCCTCCTCCTCCATGCCTCCCTCCATCTCCTCCTCCTCCATCCCTCTCCTCCTCCATCCCTCCCTCCCGCTTCTCTTGCTCCATCCCTCCATCTCCTCCTCCTCCTCCTCCTCCTCCATGCCTTCCTCCTCCTCCATGCCTTCCTCCCTCCCTCCCTCCATCTCCTCCTCCTCCTCCATCCCTCTCTCCCTCCCTCTAAATCCCTCCCGCTCCTGCTCCTCCATCCCTCCCTCCCTCTCCTCCTTCATCCCTACCGCTCCTCCATCCCTCCATCTCCTCCTCCTCCCTCCCTCCACCCTCTCTCTTGCTCATCCTCCTCCTCCATCCCTCCATCTCCTCCTCCTCCATCCCTCTCCTCCTCCATCCCTCTCCTCCTCCTCCTACATGCCTTCCTCCCTCCCTCCATCTCCTCCTCCTTCATATCTCCCTCCCTCTCCTCCTCCTCCATCCCTCTCCATCCCTCCCGCCTGCCCTTTCCTCCTCGATCCCTCTCCATCCCTCCCGCTCCTCCATCCCTCCCTCCCTCTCCTCCTCCATCCCTCCCGATCCTCCAACCCTCCCGCTCCTCCTCCTCCATCCCTCCCGCTCCTCCTCCCCTCCATCCCTCCATCCCTCCCTCTCATCCTCCATCCCTCCCCTCTATTCCTCCCTCCCACCCTTCTATCCCTCCATCTCTCGCCTGCAGCTCACCTCCAGCCAGTCTGTGTTAACTCTCCTCAGAAGGAAGATCACCTCTCCAGCTTTCATACTCAGCTCCAGTCGTTCGCTCCCACTGAAGTCGAAGACCACCTGGGAACCACACACACACACGGAGGAGAACACACACACGCCGGCAGCAGGCAGAGAACCAGGATCAACTGAGAGAAAGGGACAGAAAGAGAGAGACGGACCGAGAGTGAAGACTGTGAGAAACCAAACAGGTAAGAGAGACTTATGTTACTTGTCTGATGAAGTGAGGATGTGTGTGTGTGTGTGTGTGTGTGTGTGTGTGTGTGTGTGTGTGTGTGTGTGTGTGTGAGAGAGAGAGAGAGAGAGAGAGAGAGAGAGAGAGAGAGAGAGAGAGAGAGAGAGAGAGAGAGAGAGAGAGAGAGAGAGAGAGAGAGAGAGAGAGAGAGAGAGAGAGAGAGAGAGAGAGAGAGAGAGAGAGAGAGAGAGAGAGAGAGAGAGAGAGAGAGAGAGAGAGAGAGAGAACAGGATAGCAATCAGCAGAAGACAAGAGGGAACAAGTGCAAGGAGCGAGGGATGAGAGAAAGAAAAAGGGATCACTAAACGAGTACAGAGAAAGAGAGAACAGGACACTGGTTTTGGATTTGAAGGGATGGAAAGGGAGATAAGTGTTTTTGTTTGTGACTAGAGCAGGTCTTCACAGTGCAGAAAATCACTATAGAACACTCCTACAGACAACTGAGAGGAGTGTGTGCGTGTGTGTGTGTGTGTGTGTGTGTAATGCTGCACAACGCGTGGGATCGGACAGGCACACAGCTAAGAAAGACGAGAGGAGAGACGAGAGAGAGCTGAGCGCTTAGCGAGTGGGCAAGTGTGACTGCATGTGTGAGTGCATGTGTGCGTGTGTGTGTGTGTGTGTGTGTGTGGGTGGGTGGGTGGGAGAGGAGAGATGCAGGGGATGCGTAAAAGCGTATGCAGTACTAGAAAACTGATGGCGAGAATGTGAAAAAAAGAGCTAAAAAGATAACAAGCTTAAAAGGCTTAAACGCAAGTCATGATAGTGTATTTTATATTGTGGCTTTGAGCGGGGTCATGATAGTGTATTTTATATTGTGGCTTTGAGCTGAGTCATGATAGTGTATTTTATATTTATACCACCCTGCATTCCACTGCTGGCTTGCTTCTGAAGCTAAGCAGGGTTGGTCCTGGTCAGTCCCTGGATGGGAGACCAGATGCTGCTGGAAGTGGTGTTGGAGGGCCAGTAGGAAGCACTCTTTCCTCAGGTCTAAAAAAAAAAAATTTATATAAAAATATCCCAATGCCCCAGAGCAGTGATTGGGGACATTGCCCTGTGTAGGGTGCTGTCTTTTGGATGGGACATTAAACAGGTGTCCTGACTCTCTGAGGTCATTAAAAGATCCCATGGCACTTATCGTAAGAGTAGGGGTGTTAACAACTGTGTCCTGGCTAAATTCCCAAGCTGTCTTTCATACCATCATGGTCACCTAATCATCCCCAGCTTACAATTGGCTCATTCATCCCCTGTAACTATTCCCCAGGTCGTTGCTGTAAATGAGAATGTGTTCTCAGTCAACTTACCTGGTAAAATAACGTGAAGAAAAAAATATATATATATATATTGTGGCTTTGAGCGGGGTCACAATAGTGTATTTTATAGTGTGGCTTTGAGCGGAGTCATGATAGTGTATTTTATAGTGTGGCTTTGAGCTGAGTCATGATAGTGTATTTTATAGTGTGGCTTTGAGCTGAGTCATGATAGTGTAGGACGTGTTAAAATGGATAACACTGTACAGTCACTTTACACCCCTCCTTGGTATTTGACTGGCACTAATGAGAAACAATATGGTAAGAAGCAAACTATCTTTTCCTCCACACCAAACATTTCAACACAACTGCCTGGTATTAAATAGAAGTTAATCATCTGTTTAATGATGGTTAGTAACATAAAGAGTAGTTAATCATCTGTTTAATGATGGTTAGTAACATAAAGAGTAGTTAATCATCTGTTTAATGATGGTTAGTAACATAGAGTAGTTAATCATCTGTTTAATGATGGTTAGTAACATAAAGAGTAGTTAATCATCTGTTTAATGATGGTTAGTAACATAAAGAGTAGTTAATTATCTGTTTAATGATGGTTAGTAACATAGAGTAGTTAATCATCTGTTTAATGATGGTTAGTAACATAAAGAGTAGTTAATCATCTGTTTAATGATGGTTAGTAACATAAAGAGTAGTTAATCATCTGTTTAATGATGGTTAGTAACATAGAGTAGTTAATCATCTGTTTAATGATGGTTAGTAACATAGAGTAGTTAATCATCTGTTTAATGATGGTTAGTAACATAGAGTAGTTAATCATCTGTTTACTGATGGTTAGTAACATAGAGTAGTTAATCATCTGTTGAATGATGGTTAGTAACATAAAGAGTAGTTAATCATCTGTTTAATGATGGTTAGTAACATAAAGAGTAGTTAATCATCTGTTTAATGATGGTTAGTAACAGAGTAGTTAATCATCTGTTTAATGATGGTTAGTAACATAAAGATAGTTAATCATCTGTTTAATGATGGTTAGTAACAGAGTAGTTAATCATCTGTTTAATGATGGTTAGTAACATAGAGTAGTTAATCATCTGTTTAATGATGGTTAGTAACATAAAGAGTAGTTAATCATCTGTTTAATGATGGTTAGTAACATAAAGAGTAGTTAATCATCTGTTTAATGATGGTTAGTAACATAAAGAGTAGTTAATCATCTGTTTAATGATGGTTAGTAACATAGAGTAGTTAATCATCTGTTTAATGATGGTTAGTAACATACAGTAGTTAATCATCTGTTTAATGATGGTTAGTAACATACAGTAGTTAATCATCTGTTTAATGATGGTTAGTAACATAGAGTAGTTAATCATCTGTTTAATGATGGTGAGTAACATAGAGTAGTTAATCATCTGTTGAATGATGGTTAGTAACATAAAGAGTAGTTAATCATCTGTTTAATGATGGTTAGTAAGATAAAGAGTAGTTAATCATCTGTTTAATGATGGTTAGTAAAAGAGTAGTTAATCATCTGTTTAATGATGGTTAGTAACATAAAGATGGTTAGTAACATAGAGTAGTTAATCATCTGTTTAATGATGGTTAGTAACATAGAGTAGTTAATCATCTGTTTAATGATGGTGAGTAACATAAAGAGTAGTTAATCATCTGTTTAATGATGGTTAGTAACATAAAGAGTAGTTCATCATCTGTTTAATGATGGTTAGTAACATAGAGTAGTTAATCATCTGTTTAATGATGGTTAGTAACATAGAGTAGTTAATCATCTGTTTAATGATGGTTAGTAACATACAGTAGTTAATCATCTGTTTAATGATGGTTAGTAACATAGAGTAGTTAATCATCTGTTTAATGATGGTTAGTAACATAGAGTAGTTAATCATCTGTTTAATGATGGTTAGTAACATACAGTAGTTAATCATCTGTTTAATGATGGTTAGTAACATAGAGTAGTTAATCATCTGTTTAATGATGGTGAGTAACATAGAGTAGTTAATCATCTGTTGAATGATGGTTAGTAACATAAAGAGTAGTTAATCATCTGTTTAATGATGGTTAGTAACATAAAGAGTAGTTAATCATCTGTTTAATGATGGTTAGTAAAAGAGTAGTTAATCATCTGTTTAATGATGGTTAGTAACATAAAGATGGTTAGTAACATAGAGTAGTTAATCATCTGTTTAATGATGGTTAGTAACATAGAGTAGTTAATCATCTGTTTAATGATGGTGAGTAACATAAAGAGTAGTTAATCATCTGTTTAATGATGGTTAGTAACATAAAGAGTAGTTCATCATCTGTTTAATGATGGTTAGTAACATAGAGTAGTTAATCATCTGTTTAATGATGGTTAGTAACATACAGTAGTTAATCATCTGTTTAATGATGGTTAGTAACATAGAGTAGTTAATCATCTGTTTAATGATGGTTAGTAACATGAAGAGTAGTTAATCATCTGTTTAATGATGGTTAGTAACATAGAGTAGTTAATCATCGGTTTAATGATGGTTAGTAATATAGAGTAGTTAATCATCTGTTTAATGATGGTTAGTAACATAGAGTAGTTAATCATCTGTTTAATGATGGTTAGTAACATAAGAGTAGTTAATCATCTGTTTAATGATGGTTAGTAACATAAGAGTAGTTAATCATCTGTTTAATGATGGTTAGTAACATGAGAGTAGTTAATCATCTGTTTAATGATGGTTAGTAACATAGAGTAGTTAATCATCTGTTTAATGATGGTTAGTAACATAGAGTAGTTAATCATCTGTTTAATGATGGTTAGTAACATAGAGTAGTTAATCATCTGTTTAATGATGGTTAGTAACATAAGTAGTTAATCATCTGTTTAATGATGGTTAGTAATATAGAGTAGTTAATCATCTGTTTAATGATGGTTAGTAACATAGAGTAGTTAATCATCTGTTTAATGATGGTTAGTAACATGAAGAGTAGTTAATCATCTGTTTAATGATGGTTAGTAACATAGAGTAGTTAATCATCTGTTTAATGATGGTTAGTAACATGAAGAACAGTTAATCATCTGTTTAATGATGGTTAGTAACATAGAGTAGTTAATCATCGGTTTAATGATGGTTAGTAATATAGAGTAGTTAATCATCTGTTTAATGATGGTTAGTAACATAGAGTAGTTAATCATCTGTTTAATGATGGTTAGTAACATAGAGTAGTTAATCATCTGTTTAATGATGGTTAGTAACATAGAGTAGTTAATCATCTGTTTAATGATGGTTAGTAACATAGAGTAGTTAATCATCTGTTTAATGATGGTTAGTAACATACGAGTAGTTAATCATCTGTTTAATGATGGTTAGTAATATAGAGTAGTTAATCATCTGTTTAATGATGGTTAGTAACAAAGAGTAGTTAATCATCTGTTTAATGATGGTTAGTAACATAAAGAGTAGTTAATCATCTGTTTAATGATGGTTAGTAACATAAAGAGTAGTTAATCATCTGTTTAATGATGGTTAGTAACATAAAGAGTAGTTAATCATCTGTTTAATGATGGTTAGTAACATAGAGTAGTTAATCATCTGTTTAATGATGGTTAGTAACATAGAGTAGTTAATCATCTGTTTAATGATGGTTAGTAACATAGAGTAGTTAATCATCTGTTTAATGATGGTTAGTAACATAGAGTAGTTAATCATCTGTTTAATGATGGTTAGTAACATAGAGTAGTTAATCATCTGTTTAATGATGGTTAGTAACATAGAGTAGTTAATCATCTGTTTAATGATGGTTAGTAACATAAAGAGTAGTTAATCATCTGTTTAATGATGGTTAGTAACATAAAGAGTAGTTAATCATCTGTTTAATGATGATGTAGTAGTAACATAGAGTAGTTAATCATCTGTTTAATGATGGTTAGTAACATAGAGTAGTTAATCATCTGTTTAATGATGGTTAGTAACATAGAGTAGTTAATCATCTGTTTAATGATGGTTAGTAACATAGAGTAGTTAATCATCTGTTTAATGATGGTTAGTAACATAGAGTAGTTAATCATCTGTTTAATGATGGTTAGTAACATAGAGTAGTTAATCATCTGTTTAATGATGGTTAGTAACATAAAAGTAGTTAATCATCTGTTTAATGATGGTTAGTAACATAAAGAGTAGTTAATCATCTGTTTAATGATGGTTAGTAACATAAAGAGTAGTTAATCATCTGTTTAATGATGGTTAGTAACATAAAGAGTAGTTAATCATCTGTTTAATGATGGTTAGTAACATAGAGTAGTTAATCATCTGTTTAATGATGGTTAGTAACATAGAGTAGTTAATCATCTGTTTAATGATGGTTAGTAACATAGAGTAGTTAATCATCTGTTTAATGATGGTTAGTAACATAGAGTAGTTAATCATCTGTTTAATGATGGTTAGTAACATAGAGTAGTTAATCATCTGTTTAATGATGGTTAGTAACATAAAGAGTAGTTAATCATCTGTTTAATGATGGTTAGTAACATAAAGAGTAGTTAATCATCTGTTTAATGATGGTTAGTAACATAAAGAGTAGTTAATCATCTGTTTAATGATGGTTAGTAACATAAAGAGTAGTTAATCATCTGTTTAATGATGGTTAGTAACATAGAGTAGTTAATCATCTGTTTAATGATGGTTAGTAACATAGAGTAGTTAATCATCTGTTTAATGATGGTTAGTAACATAGAGTAGTTAATCATCTGTTTAATGATGGTTAGTAACATAGAGTAGTTAATCATCTGTTTAATGATGGTTAGTAACATAAAGTAGTTAATCATCTGTTTAATGATGGTTAGTAACATAAAGAGTAGTTAATCATCTGTTTAATGATGGTTAGTAACATAAAGTAGTTAATCATCTGTTTAATGATGGTTAGTAACATAGAGTAGTTAATCATCTGTTTAATGATGGTTAGTAACATAGAGTAGTTAATCATCTGTTTAATGATGGTTAGTAACATAGAGTAGTTAATCATCTGTTTAATGATGGTTAGTAACATAGAGTAGTTAATCATCTGTTTAATGATGGTTAGTAACATAGAGTAGTTAATCATCTGTTTAATGATGGTTAGTAACATAGAGTAGTTAATCATCTGTTTAATGATGGTTAGTAACATAGAGTAGTTAATCATCTGTTTAATGATGGTTAGTAACATAAAGAGTAGTTAATCATCTGTTTAATGATGGTTAGTAACATAAAGAGTAGTTAATCATCTGTTTAATGATGATGGTTAGTAACATAGAGTAGTTAATCATCTGTTTAATGATGGTTAGTAACATAAAGAGTAGTTAATCATCTGTTTAATGATGGTTAGTAACATAAAGAGTAGTTAATCATCTGTTTAATGATGGTTAGTAACAGAGTAGTTAATCATCTGTTTAATGATGGTTAGTAACATAAAGAGTAGTTAATCATCTGTTTAATGATGGTTAGTAACATAGAGTAGTTAATCATCTGTTTAATGATGGTTAGTAACATAAAGTAGTTAATCATCTGTTTAATGATGGTTAGTAACATAAAGAGTAGTTAATCATCTGTTTAATGATGGTTAGTAACATAAAGAGTAGTTAATCATCTGTTTAATGATGGTTAGTAACATAAAGAACAGTTAATCATCTGTTTAATGATGGTTAGTAACATAAGAGTAGTTAATCATCTGTTTAATGATGGTTAGTAACATAAAGTAGTTAATCATCTGTTTAATGATGGTTAGTAACATAGAGTAGTTAATCATCTGTTTAATGATGGTTAGTAACATAAAGAGTAGTTAATCATCTGTTTAATGATGGTTAGTAACATAAAGAGTAGTTAATCATCTGTTTAATGATGGTTAGTAACATAGAGTAGTTAATCATCTGTTTAATGATGGTTAGTAACATAAAGAGTAGTTAATCATCTGTTTAATGATGGTTAGTAACATAAAGTAGTTAATCATCTGTTTAATGATGGTTAGTAACATAAAGAGTAGTTAATCATCTGTTTAATGATGGTTAGTAACATAAAGAGTAGTTAATCATCTGTTTAATGATGGTTAGTAACATAGAGTAGTTAATCATCTGTTTAATGATGGTTAGTAACATAAAGAGTAGTTAATCATCTGTTTAATGATGGTTAGTAACATAAAGAGTAGTTAATCATCTGTTTAATGATGGTTAGTAACATAGAGTAGTTAATCATCTGTTTAATGATGGTTAGTAACATAAAGAGTAGTTAATCATCTGTTTAATGATGGTTAGTAACATAAGAGTAGTTAATCATCTGTTTAATGATGGTTAGTAACATAAAGAGTAGTTAATCATCTGTTTAATGATGGTTAGTAACATAAAGAGTAGTTAATCATCTGTTTAATGATGGTTAGTAACATAAAGAGTAGTTAATCATCTGTTTAATGATGGTTAGTAACATAAAGAGTAGTTAATCATCTGTTTAATGATGGTTAGTAACATAAAGAGTAGTTAATCATCTGTTTAATGATGGTTAGTAACATAAAGAGTAGTTAATCATCTGTTTAATGATGGTTAGTAACATAAAGTAGTTAATCATCTGTTTAATGATGGTTAGTAACATAAGAGTAGTTAATCATCTGTTTAATGATGGTTAGTAACATAAAGAGTAGTTAATCATCTGTTTAATGATGGTTAGTAACATAGAGTAGTTAATCATCTGTTTAATGATGGTTAGTAACATAAAGAGTAGTTAATCATCTGTTTAATGATGGTTAGTAACATATAGTTAATCATCTGTTTAATGATGGTTAGTAACATAAAGAGTAGTTAATCATCTGTTTAATGATGGTTAGTAACATAAGAGTAGTTAATCATCTGTTTAATGATGGTTAGTAACATAGAGTAGTTAATCATCTGTTTAATGATGGTTAGTAACATAAAGAGTAGTTAATCATCTGTTTAATGATGGTTAGTAACATAAAGTAGTTAATCATCTGTTTAATGATGGTTAGTAACATAAAGAGTAGTTAATCATCTGTTTAATGATGGTTAGTAACATAGAGTAGTTAATCATCTGTTTAATGATGGTTAGTAACATAAAGAGTAGTTAATCATCTGTTTAATGATGGTTAGTAACATAGAGTAGTTAATCATCTGTTTAATGATGGTTAGTAACATAAAGAGTAGTTAATCATCTGTTTAATGATGGTTAGTAACATAAAGAGTAGTTAATCATCTGTTTAATGATGGTTAGTAACATAGAGTAGTTAATCATCTGTTTAATGATGGTTAGTAACATAGAGTAGTTAATCATCTGTTTAATGATGGTTAGTAACATAAAGAGTAGTTAATCATCTGTTTAATGATGGTTAGTAACATAGAGTAGTTAATCATCTGTTTAATGATGGTTAGTAACATAGAGTAGTTAATCATCTGTTTAATGATGGTTAGTAACATAGAGTAGTTAATCATCTGTTTAATGATGGTTAGTAACATAGAGTAGTTAATCATCTGTTTAATGATGGTTAGTAACATAGAGTAGTTAATCATCTGTTTAATGATGGTTAGTAACATAGAGTAGTTAATCATCTGTTTAATGATGGTTAGTAACATAGAGTAGTTAATCATCTGTTTAATGATGGTTAGTAACATAGAGTAGTTAATCATCTGTTTAATGATGGTTAGTAACATAAAGAGTAGTTAATCATCTGTTTAATGATGGTTAGTAACATAAAGAGTAGTTAATCATCTGTTTAATGATGGTTAGTAACATAGAGTAGTTAATCATCTGTTTAATGATGGTTAGTAACATAGAGTAGTTAATCATCTGTTTAATGATGGTTAGTAACATAGAGTAGTTAATCATCTGTTTAATGATGGTTAGTAACATAAGAGTAGTTAATCATCTGTTTAATGATGGTTAGTAACATAAAGAGTAGTTAATCATCTGTTTAATGATGGTTAGTAACATAAAGAGTAGTTAATCATCTGTTTAATGATGGTTAGTAACATAGAGTAGTTAATCATCTGTTTAATGATGGTTAGTAACATAGAGTAGTTAATCATCTGTTTAATGATGGTTAGTAACATAGAGTAGTTAATCATCTGTTTAATGATAGACAGTTAGTAACATAGAGTAGTTAATCATCTGTTTAATGATGGTTAGTAACATAAAGAGTAGTTAATCATCTGTTTAATGATGGTTAGTAACATAAAGAGTAGTTAATCATCTGTTTAATGATGGTTAGTAACATAGAGTAGTTAATCATCTGTTTAATGATGGTTAGTAACATAAAGAGTAGTTAATCATCTGTTTAATGATGGTTAGTAACATAAAGAGTAGTTAATCATCTGTTTAATGATGGTTAGTAACATAAAGAGTAGTTAATCATCTGTTTAATGATGGTTAGTAACATAAAGAGTAGTTAATCATCTGTTTAATGATGGTTATTAACATAAAGAGTAGTTAATCATCTGTTTAATGATGGTTAGTAACAGAGTAGTTAATCATCTGTTTAATGATGGTTAGTAACATAAAGAGTAGTTAATCATCTGTTTAATGATGGTTAGTAACATAAAGATTAGTTAATCATCTGTTTAATGATGGTTAGTAACATAAAGAGTAGTTAATCATCTGTTTAATGATGGTTAGTAACATAGAGTAGTTAATCATCTGTTTAATGATGGTTAGTAACATAGAGTAGTTAATCATCTGTTTAATGATGGTTAGTAGTAGTTAATCATCTGTTTAATGATGGTTAGTAACATAAAGAGTAGTTAATCATCTGTTTAATGATGGTTAGTAACATAAAGAGTAGTTAATCATCTGTTTAATGATGGTTAGTAACATAAAGAGTAGTTAATCATCTGTTTAATGATGGTTAGTAACATAAAGAGTAGTTAATCATCTGTTTAATGATGGTTAGTAACATAAAGAGTAGTTAATCATCTGTTTAATGATGGTTAGTAACATAAAGAGTAGTTAATCATCTGTTTAATGATGGTTAGTAACATAAAGAGTAGTTAATCATCTGTTTAATGATGGTTAGTAACATAAAGAGTAGTTAATCATCTGTTTAATGATGGTTAGTAACATAAAGAGTAGTTAATCATCTGTTTAATGATGGTTAGTAACATAAAGAGTAGTTAATCATCTGTTTAATGATGGTTAGTAACATAAAGAGTAGTTAATCATCTGTTTAATGATGGTTAGTAACATAAAGAGTAGTTAATCATCTGTTTAATGATGGTTAGTAACATAAAGAGTAGTTAATCATCTGTTTAATGATGGTTAGTAACATAAAGAGTAGTTAATCATCTGTTTAATGATGGTTAGTAATATAAAGAGTAGTTAATCATCTGTTTAATGATGGTTAGTAACATAAAGAGTAGTTAATCATCTGTTTAATGATGGTTAGTAACATAAAGTAGTTAATCATCTGTTTAATGATGGTTAGTAACATAAAGAGTAGTTAATCATCTGTTTAATGATGGTTAGTAACATAAAGAGTAGTTAATCATCTGTTTAATGATGGTTAGTAACATAAAGAGTAGTTAATCATCTGTTTAATGATGGTTAGTAACATAAAGAGTAGTTAATCATCTGTTTAATGATGGTTAGTAACATAGATTAGTTAATCATCTGTTTAATGATGGTTAGTAACATAAAGAGTAGTTAATCATCTGTTTAATGATGGTTAGTAACATAGAGTAGTTAATCATCTGTTTAATGATGGTTAGTAACATAAAGTAGTTAATCATCTGTTTAATGATGGTTAGTAACATAAAGAGTAGTTAATCATCTGTTTAATGATGGTTAGTAACATAAAGAGTAGTTAATCATCTGTTTAATGATGGTTAGTAACATAGAGTAGTTAATCATCTGTTTAATGATGGTTAGTAACATAAAGAGTAGTTAATCATCTGTTTAATGATGGTTAGTAACATAAGAGTAGTTAATCATCTGTTTAATGATGGTTAGTAACATAGAGTAGTTAATCATCTGTTTAATGATGGTTAGTAACATAAAGAGTAGTTAATCATCTGTTTAATGATGGTTAGTAACATAAAGAGTAGTTAATCATCTGTTTAATGATGGTTAGTAACATAAAGAGTAGTTAATCATCTGTTTAATGATGGTTAGTAACATAAAGAAGTTAATCATCTGTTTAATGATGGTTAGTAACATAAAGAGTAGTTAATCATCTGTTTAATGATGGTTAGTAACATAGAGTAGTTAATCATCTGTTTAATGATGGTTAGTAACATGAGTAGTTAATCATCTGTTTAATGATGGTTAGTAACATAAAGAGTAGTTAATCATCTGTTTAATGATGGTTAGTAACATAAAGAGTAGTTAATCATCTGTTTAATGATGGTTAGTAACATAAAGAGTAGTTAATCATCTGTTTAATGATGGTTAGTAACATAAAGAGTAGTTAATCATCTGTTTAATGATGGTTAGTAACATAAAGAGTAGTTAATCATCTGTTTAATGATGGTTAGTAACATAGAGTAGTTAATCATCTGTTTAATGATGGTTAGTAACATAAAGAGTAGTTAATCATCTGTTTAATGATGGTTAGTAACATAGAGTAGTTAATCATCTGTTTAATGATGGTTAGTAACATAAAGAGTAGTTAATCATCTGTTTAATGATGGTTAGTAACATAAAGAGTAGTTAATCATCTGTTTAATGATGGTTAGTAACATAAAGAGTAGTTAATCATCTGTTTAATGATGGTTAGTAACATAAAGAGTAGTTAATCATCTGTTTAATGATGGTTAGTAACATAAAGAGTAGTTAATCATCTGTTTAATGATGGTTAGTAACATAAAGAGTAGTTAATCATCTGTTTAATGATGGTTAGTAACAGAGTAGTTAATCATCTGTTTAATGATGGTTAGTAACATAAAGTAGTTAATCATCTGTTTAATGATGGTTAGTAACATAAAGAGTAGTTAATCATCTGTTTAATGATGGTTAGTAACATAAAGAGTAGTTAATCATCTGTTTAATGATGGTTAGTAACATAGAGTAGTTAATCATCTGTTTAATGATGGTTAGTAACATGAAGTAGTTAATCATCTGTTTAATGATGGTTAGTAACATAAAAGTAGTTAATCATCTGTTTAATGATGGTTAGTAATATAGAGTAGTTAATCATCTGTTTAATGATGGTTAGTAACAAAGAGTAGTTAATCATCTGTTTAATGATGGTTAGTAACATAAGTAGTTAATCATCTGTTTAATGATGGTTAGTAACATAGAGTAGTTAATCATCTGTTTAATGATGGTTAGTAACATAGAGTAGTTAATCATCTGTTTAATGATGGTTAGTAACATAAAGAGTAGTTAATCATCTGTTTAATGATGGTTAGTAACATAAAGAGTAGTTAATCATCTGTTTAATGATGGTTAGTAACATAAAGAGTAGTTAATCATCTGTTTAATGATGGTTAGTAACATAAAGAGTAGTTAATCATCTGTTTAATGATGGTTAGTAACATAAAGAGTAGTTAATCATCTGTTTAATGATGGTTAGTAACATAAAGAGTAGTTAATCATCTGTTTAATGATGGTTAGTAACATAAAGAGTAGTTAATCATCTGTTTAATGATGGTTAGTAACATAGAGTAGTTAATCATCTGTTTAATGATGGTTAGTAACATAGAGTAGTTAATCATCTGTTGAATGATGGTTAGTAACATAAAGAGTAGTTAATCATCTGTTTAATGATGGTTAGTAACATAAAGAGTAGTTAATCATCTGTTTAATGATGGTTAGTAACATAAAGTAGTTAATCATCTGTTTAATGATGGTTAGTAACATAAAGAGTAGTTAATCATCTGTTTAATGATGGTTAGTAACATAAAGAGTAGTTAATCATCTGTTTAATGATGGTTAGTAACATGAAGAGTAGTTAATCATCTGTTTAATGATGGTTAGTAACATAGAGTAGTTAATCATCTGTTTAATGATGGTTAGTAACATAGAGTAGTTAATCATCTGTTTAATGATGGTTAGTAACATAAAGAGTAGTTAATCATCTGTTTAATGATGGTTAGTAACATAGAGTAGTTAATCATCTGTTTAATGATGGTTAGTAACATAAAGAGTAGTTAATCATCTGTTTAATGATGGTTAGTAACATAAAGAGTAGTTAATCATCTGTTTAATGATGGTTAGTAACATAAAGAGTAGTTAATCATCTGTTTAATGATGGTTAGTAACATAGAGTAGTTAATCATCTGTTTAATGATGGTTAGTAACATAAAGTAGTTAATCATCTGTTTAATGAATGGTTAGTAACATAGAGTAGTTAATCATCTGTTTAATGATGGTTAGTAACATAGAGTAGTTAATCATCTGTTTAATGATGGTTAGTAACATAGAGTAGTTAATCATCTGTTTAATGATGGTTAGTAACATAGAGTAGTTAATCATCTGTTTAATGATGGTTAGTAACATAAAGAGTAGTTAATCATCTGTTTAATGATGGTTAGTAACATAAAGAGTAGTTAATCATCTGTTTAATGATGGTTAGTAACATAAAGAGTAGTTAATCATCTGTTTAATGATGGTTAGTAAACATAGAGTAGTTAATCATCTGTTTAATGATGGTTAGTAACATAAAGAGTAGTTAATCATCTGTTTAATGATGGTTAGTAACATAAAGAGTAGTTAATCATCTGTTTAATGATGGTTAGTAACATAGAGTAGTTAATCATCTGTTTAATGATGGTTAGTAACATAGAGTAGTTAATCATCTGTTTAATGATGGTTAGTAACATAAAGAGTAGTTAATCATCTGTTTAATGATGGTTAGTAACATAGAGTAGTTAATCATCTGTTTAATGATGGTTAGTAACATAGAGTAGTTAATCATCTGTTTAATGATGGTTAGTAACATAAAGAGTAGTTAATCATCTGTTTAAATGATGGTTAGTAACATAAAGAGTAGTTAATCATCTGTTTAATGATGGTTAGTAACATAGAGTAGTTAATCATCTGTTTAATGATGGTTAGTAACATAAAGAGTAGTTAATCATCTGTTTAATGATGGTTAGTAACATAGAAGTAGTTAATCATCTGTTTAATGATGGTTAGTAACATAGAGTAGTTAATCATCTGTTTAATGATGGTTAGTAACATAGAGTAGTTAATCATCTGTTTAATGATGGTTAGTAACATAAGAGTAGTTAATCATCTGTTTAATGATGGTTAGTAACATAGAGTAGTTAATCATCTGTTTAATGATGGTTAGTAACATAGAGTAGTTAATCATCTGTTTAATGATGGTTAGTAACATAGAGTAGTTAATCATCTGTTTAATGATGGTTAGTAACATAGAGTAGTTAATCATCTGTTTAATGATGGTTAGTAACATAGAGTAGTTAATCATCTGTTTAATGATGGTTAGTAACAGAGTAGTTAATCATCTGTTTAATGATGGTTAGTAACATAAAGAGTAGTTAATCATCTGTTTAATGATGGTTAGTAACATAGAGTAGTTAATCATCTGTTTAATGATGGTTAGTAACAGAGTAGTTAATCATCTGTTTAATGATGGTTAGTAACATAAAGAGTAGTTAATCATCTGTTTAATGATGGTTAGTAACATAAAGAGTAGTTAATCATCTGTTTAATGATGGTTAGTAACATGAAGAACAGTTAATCATCTGTTTAATGATGGTTAGTAACAGAGTAGTTAATCATCTGTTTAAAGATGGTTAGTAACATAAAGAGTAGTTAATCATCTGTTTAATGATGGTTAGTAACAGAGTAGTTAATCATCTGTTTAATGATGGTTAGTAACATAAAGAGTAGTTAATCATCTGTGTAATGATGGTTGGTAACATAAAGAGATGTTAATCATCTGTTTAATGATGGTTAGTAACATAGAGTAGTTAATCATCTGTTTAATGATGGTTAGTAACAGAGTAGTTAATCATCTGTTTAATGATGGTTAGTAACATAAAGAGTAGTTAATCATCTGTTTAATGATGTTTAGTAACATAAAGAGTAGTTAATCATCGGTTTAATGATGGTTAGTAACATAAAGAGTAGTTAATCATCTGTTTAATGATGGTTAGTAACAGAGTAGTTAATCATCTGTTTAATGATGGTTAGTAACATAAAGAGTAGTTAATCATCTGTGTAATGATGGTTGGTAACATAAAGAGATGTTAATCATCTGTTTAATGATGGTTAGTAACATAGAGTAGTTAATCATCTGTTTAATGATGGTTAGTAACAGAGTAGTTAATCATCTGTTTAATGATGGTTAGTAACATAAAGAGTAGTTAATCATCTGTTTAATGATGTTTAGTAACATAAAGAGTAGTTAATCATCGGTTTAATGATGGTTAGTAACATAAAGAGTAGTTAATCATCTGTTTAATGATGGTTAGTAACAAAGAGTAGTTAAACATCTGTTTAATGATAGTTAGTAACATAAAGAGTAGTTAATCATCTGTTTAATGATGGTTAGTAACATAAAGAGTAGTTAATTATCTGTTTAATGATGGTTAGTAACATAGAGTAGTTAATCATCTGTTTAATGATGGTTAGTAACATAGAGTAGGTAATCATCTGTTTAATGATGGTTAGTAACATAAAGAGTAGTTAATCATCTGTTTAATGATGGTTAGTAACATAAAGAGTAGTTAATCATCTGTTTAATGATGGTTAGTAACATATAGTAGTTAATCATCTGTTTAATGATGGTTAGTAACATAAAGAGTAGTTAATCATCTGTTTAATGATGGTTAGTAACATAAAGAGGAGTTAATCATCTGTTTAATGATGGTTATTAACATAGAGTAGTTAATCATCTGTTTAATGATGTTTAGTAACATAAAGAGTAGTTAATCATCTGTTTAATGATGGTTAGTAATCTAAAGAGTAGGTAATCATCTGTTTAATGATGGTTAGTAACATAAAGAGTAGTTAATCATCTGTTTAATGATGGTTAGTAACATAAAGAGGAGTTAATCATCTGTTTAATGATGGTTAGTAACATAGATTAGTTAATCATCTGTTTAATGATGGTTAGTAACATAAAGAGTAGTTAATCATCTGTTTAATGATGGTTAGTAACATAGAGTAGTTAATCATCTGTTTAATGATGGTTAGTAACATAAAGAGTAGTTAATCATCTGTTTAATGATGGTTAGTAACATAAAGAGTAGTTAATCATCTGTTTAATGATGGTTAGTAATCTAAAGAGTAGGTAATCATCTGTTTAATGATGGTTATTAACATAAAGAGTAGTTAATCATCTGTTTAATGATGGTTAGTAACATAAAGAGGAGTTAATCATCTGTTTAATGATGGTTAGTAACATAGATTAGTTAATCATCTGTTTAATGATGGTTAGTAACATAAAGAGTAGTTAATCATCTGTTTAATGATGGTTAGTAACATAGAGTAGTTAATCATCTGTTTAATGATGGTTAGTAACATAAAAAGTAGTTAATCATCTGTTTAATGATGGTTAGTAACATAAAGAGTATTTAATCATCTGTTTAATGATGGTTAGTAACATAAAGAGTAGTTAATCATCTGTTTAATGACGGTTAGTAACCTAAAGAGTAGTTAACCATCTGTTGAATGATGGTTAGTAACATAAAGAGTAGTTAATCATCTGTTTAATGATGGTTAGTAACAGAGTAGTTAATCATCTGTTTAATGATGGTTAGTAACAGAGTAGTTAATCATCTGTTTAATGATGGTTAGTAACATAAAGAGTTGTTAATCATCTGTTTAATGATGGTTAGTAACATAAAGAGTAGTTAAGCATCTGTTTAATGATGGTTAGTAACATAAAGAGGAGTTAATCATCTGTTTAATGATGGTTAGTAACATAGATTAGTTAATCATCTGTTTAATGATGGTTAGTAACATAAAGAGTAGTTAATCATCTGTTTAATGATGGTTAGTAACATAGAGTAGTTAATCATCTGTTTAATGATGGTTAGTAACATAAAGAGTAGTTAATCATCTGTTTAATGATGGTTAGTAACATAAAGAGTAGTTAATCATCTGTTTAATGATGGTTAGTAACATAAAGAGTAGTTAATCATCTGTTTAATGACGGTTAGTAACCTAAAGAGTAGTTAACCATCTGTTGAATGATGGTTAGTAACATAAAGAGTAGTTAATCATCTGTTTAATGATGGTGAGTAACATAAAGAGTAGTTAATCATCTGTTTAATGATGGTTAGTAACAGAGTAGTTAATCATCTGTTTAATGATGGTTAGTAACATAGAGTAGTTAATCATCTGTTTAATGATGGTTAGTAACATAAAGAGTAGTTAATTATCTGTTTAATGATGGTTAGTAACATAAAGAGTAGTTAATCATCTGTTTAATGATGGTTAGTAACAGAGTCGTTAATCATCTGTTTAATGATGGTTAGTAACATAAAGAGTAGTTAATCATCTGTTTAATGATGGTTAGTAACAGAGTCGTTAATCATCTGTTTAATGATGGTTAGTAACATAAAGAGTAGTTAATCATCTGTTTAATGATGGTTAGTAACATAAAGAGTAGTTAATCATCTGTTTAATGATGGTTAGTAACATAAAGAGTAGTTAATAACCATTTGGTCATGTGATAATAGAAGTAGTGGAGAGTCAAATGAACGTAAATCGTATAATGCTTTTATAATTCCTGACCACACTTTTAGCTCTTTCATCCTTCATTAACAACACCATTGTACTGTGTGTGTGTGTGTGTGTTCCTACATTAGTATTAGTGCTGTACTGTGTGTGTGTGTGTGTGTTCCTACATTAGTATTACTGCTGTACTGTGTGTGTGTGTGTGTTCCTACATTAGTATTACTGCTGTACTGTGTGTGTGTGTGTGTGTGTGTGTGTGTGTGTGTGTGTGTGTGTGTGTGTGTGTGTGTGTGTGTGTGTTCCTACATTAGTATTACTGCTGTACTGTGTGTGTGTGTGTGTGTTCCTACATTAGTATTACTGCTGTACTGTGTGTGTTTGTGTGTGTGTGTGTGTGTTTCTACATTAGTATTACTGCTGTACTGTGTGTGTGTGTGTGTGTGTGTGTGTGTGTGTGTGTGTGTGTGTGTGTTCCTACATTAGTATTACTACTGTACTGTGTGTGTGTGTGTGTGTTCCTACATTAGTATTACTTCTGTACTGTGTGTGTGTGTGTTCCTACATTAGTATTACTGCTGTACTGCGCTAAAAAGGCATCTGGAGACAGGTGATAAACGAACCTATTACAGATAAGAAGGACACACATATATACACACACGCCTGCATGTGCAAATGCGCACACACACACACACATTGCTGAAGCTTTGCTCAGTCAAGCAGGAGATGGAGGGACAGGTGGAGTAAAGGTGAAGAGGAGGAGAGTGAAGGACACAGAGAGAGATTATATCAAGACAAAGAGACACAGAGAGAGAGAGAGAGAGAGAGAGAGAGAGAGAGAGAGAGAGAGAGAGAGAGAGAGAGAGAGAGAGAGAGAGAGAGAGAGAGAGAGAGAACAGGATAGCAATCAGCAGAAGACAAGAGGGAACAAGTGCAAGGAGCGAGGGATGAGAGAAAGAAAAAGGGATCACTAAACGAGTACAGAGAAAGAGAGAAGTGGAATACAGAGGGCGTTAAGAGACGTTGAAGCAGTGGGAGTGTGTGAGGAGCAGTGTGTGTGTGTGTGGGAGGCAGAGACAAACCTTGTAGTAATGTATAATAGCTTCTGTAGTAAAGTGAGTGGTATCTGGTGCAGCCCAGGGCGACCTCGTTGTGCTGCAGGCCCTTCAAGTTTTTACATTCAGCTCAGTTGGTGGGATGCGGTGCCTAGTTGGAACACAATCCTACAGTACCTGTGGCACTCCAGGAACAGGGTTGTCTACCCCTGGAGTGAGGTAACGTTCCCTTAGATGCTGGTCTTGGGTCAGTTTTGTACCCTGGAGTGCAGTACATACACTTTTTATACAAAAGTGCCCGACCGCACTAATGCTCTTGTGGCTAAATGGAAGCAAGTCCCAGCAGCAATGTTCCAAGACCTAGTGGAACGCCTTCCCAGAAGAGTGGAGGCTGTTATAGCAGCAAAGCGGGGACCAACTCCATATTAATGCCCATGATTGTGGACTGAGATATTCAATGAGCAGGTGTCCACTTACTTTTGGACATTAGTGTATACGATGCCTGATAACCTGACAATTGGTGCACCAATTCATTACAATCTGAGTGATCCTAGAGACATGCCAAATCTCTGGTCCTGCTGTTTAGAATGCAATACACCAAAAATGTCTTGTGTGTGTGATGGGTTGATAAACCAACAAGCTCTTCCAGTCTCACTGCAGAATCAGACGGACGTTCATCCACGTTCATCCACCTGTCATTTCAGTGTTTTTCTCCTGCTGCTCTGCATCGTTCCATTTCTCCACCTGTAATTTCAGTGTTTTTCTCCTGCTGCTCTGTATCGTTCCATTTCTCCACCTGTCATTTCAGTGTTTTTCTCCTGCTGCTCTGTATCGTTCCATTTCTCCACCTGTCATTTCAGTGTTTTTCTCCTGCTGCTCTGTATCATTCCATTTCTCCACCTGTCATTTCAGTGTTTTTCTCCTGCTGCTCTGCATCGTTCCATTTCTCCACCTGTCATTTCAGTGTTTTTCTCCTGCTGCTCTGTATCGTTCCATTTCTCCATCTGTCATTTCAGTGTTTTTCTCCTGCTGCTCTGCATCGTTCCATTTCTCCACCTGTCATTTCAGTGTTTTTCTCCTGCTGCTCTGTATCGTTCCATTTCTCCACCTGTCATTTCAGTGTTTTTCTCCTGCTGCTCTGTATCGTTCCATTTCTCCACCTGTCATTTCAGTGTTTTTCTCCTGCTGCTCTGTGTCGTTCCATTTCTCCACCTGTCATTTCAGTGTTTTTCTCCTGCTGCTCTGCGTCGTTCCATTTCTCCATCTGTCATTTCAGTGTTTTTCTCCTGCTGCTCTGCATCGTTCCGTTTCTCCACCTGTCATTTCAGTGTTTTTCTCCTGCTGCTCTGCATCGTTCCATTTCTCCATCTGTCATTTCAGTGTTTTTCTCCTGCTGCTCTGTATCGTTCCATTTCTCCACCTGTCATTTCAGTGTTTTTCTCCTGCTGCTCTGTATCGTTCCATTTCTCCAAAAGTCACATTTCTAAGTTAAGGGTTAAATTCAGTCACTCATTCTAAATGGTTAAGGTAAGGGTTAAGGTTTGGGATTGGGTTAGAACCCCCCCACTGGGATCGAACACCTTCAACCTAGTGGTTAGAGTGTTGGGCCAGTAACCGAAAGGTTGCTGGATCGAATCCCCGAGCCGACAAGGTAAAAATCTGTCGTTCTGCCCCTGACCAAGGCAGTTAACCCACTGTTCCCCGGGCGCCAAAGACATGGATGTCGATTATGGCAGCCCTCCGTCCCTCTCTGATTCAGAGGGGTTGGGTTAAATGTGAAGACACATCAGTTGAAGGCATTCAGTTGTACAACTGACTAGTTATCCCCTTTCCCTTGTGATCCAGAGTCATGGGATTACTTGATGGTAAAGTGCTCACTGTTGCCCCTAGTGGCCGGTTTTGAAGGCCTTTCCCGACATCCTCAGGACATCAACTCAATCTTGAACGACCTGGCTGGACAAGCAACATTCTCTCCCAATAAACACAGGGTATGGAAAAAGTTGTGACAGGAATTTCCTTAGTGCTCTCACACACACACACACACACACACACACACACTCTCTCTTTAGTTGTTTCCCTTTCTCTCTCTCCATCTCTCTTTCTTTCTCTCTATCACTCTATCCCTACTCTTTCTAAAGCACACATTCAATCTTTCTCCTCCCTTTCCCCACCTCTCTCCCCATCTCTCACCCCTTCCCCCTCTCTCTCCATCTCTCACCCTTCCCCTCTCTCTCCATCTCTCACCCCTTCCCCTCTCTCTCTCCACCATCTCTCACCCCGTCCTCCTCCCTCTCTCTCCCCCCATCTCTCTCACCCCTTCCCCCTCTCTCTCCATCTCTCACCCCTTCCCTCTCTCTCTCTCCCCATCTCTCACCCCCGTCCTCTCTTTCTCCATCTCTCACCTTCCCCTCTCTCTCTCAATCTCTCACCCCTTCCCCCTCTCTCTTCATCTCTCACCCCGCCTCTCTCTCCATCTCTCTCACCCCTTCCCCTCTCTCTCTCGCTCCATCTCTCTCACCCTTCCCCTCTCTCTCCATCTCTCTCACCCTTCCCCTCTCTCTCACCCCTTCCCTCTCTCCCCATCTCTCACCCTTCCCCTCTCTCTCCATCTCTCACCCCTTCCCCTCTCTCTCCATCTCTCACCCCAGTCCTCCTCTCTCTCTCTCTCTCCCTCATCTCTCTCACCCCTTCCCTCTCTCTCTCCATTTCTCTCAACCCTTCCCCTCTCTCTCTTCATCTCTCACCCTGCCCCTTTCTCTCCATCTCTCACCCCTTCCCCTCTCTCTCCATCTCTCTCACCCCTTCCCCCTCTCTCTCTCTCTCCATCTCTCTCACCCCTTCCCCCTCTCTCTCCATCTCTCTCACCCCTTCCCCTCTCTCCCTCCATTATCTCTTCATCAATCTCTGTGTAAATCAGTGTGGAACAGCATACCACACACAGATGAAGTAGAGAGATGATATTAGCTGGTATTAACATTAACGCGGGAGCTGACTGTAGAGTGTGTGTGATTGGGGATCTATATTTAGCAGAGAAGATCAGAAAAGGTGAGTGTGTGATAGACTGTGAAACTCTCTCACACACACACACACACCTGGGTTTTACTTTGATGAGTATGATGAGGCATACGGGCACGGCACACACACACCTGGTTCATCCAAGTCCATACCCCCCCACACACACACACACACACACCCACCATCTCCCTCCATCTCCCGTGGAGTTACTATCCAGGCCTGGTATTTCTGGTCAGAAGGAGTCGAGGACGACAGAGACTTGAACTGCTTAAGTGTGTTTAGGGGGTTGACAAAAGTGCTGTCAGAATATCACATACAGACCTGCCTTATGGGCCCTGGTCTAAAGTAGTGCACCTAATCCAACTATAGACACATATAGACCTGCCTTATGGGCCCTGGTCTAAAGTAGTGCACCTAATCCAACTATAGACACATATAGACCTGCCTTATGGGCCCTGGTCTAAAGTAGTGCACCTAATCCAACTATAGACACATATAGACCTGCCTTATGGGCCCTGGTCTAAAGCAGTGCACAAGGGAATAGGGTGCCAGTCTAGGGTGCCAAATCAAACTATAGAAATGTGGCCCAAGGGTCACGTAGACCTGCGATCTAGATTCAGGTTCCCCAGAGGACTGATTAACACCGGGTCTAACTGTAGAGTCATGGCTCTAGGGTTAAGGAGCCAGGGAGTAGTGTCAGAGTAGACCTAGTGGTCTAACTGTAGAGTCATGGCTCTAGGGTTAAGGAGCCAGGGAGTAGTGTCAGAGTAGACAAACTATAGACACATGGAGATCTAGGGTGCCTTATGGGCCCTGGTCTAAAGTAGTGCACCTAGTCTAGATATAAACACATTCAGAACAGACTGATTAAAACCTGATCTAACAATATAGCTATGGCTCTAGGGTCACCTCACCAATGGGAGGAGTCACACGTTCCAATTACACTCTGTACGACCCATAACTTAATGAATGCGTTGTGCTCGTTAACACAGCTAGCCAATAGGGAGGGAGTTTTTCTGTCTTTGTCTTAATTGGATGACCCACTTCATGGTTGGCTTGGGTGAAGTGAAGGATCATGGGAGGATATAAATGGCGCCCTTGAGGAGGGCACCTGAGTGGCTGGTTGGGGTGTGTGTGTCCTATCCCCACTTAAAAAGTTAGTAACCAAACTGTGCCATTGACACAGCAACCAAATCTAGAGCCATTCGGCCCAAAAATGTACTTAATTCAAGACATCAAGACATGACTACACTAGAACACAACAACAGTCAAGACATGACTACACTAGAACACAACAACAGTCAAGACATGACTACACTAGAAAACAACAACAGTCAAGACATGACTACACTAGAACACAACAAGAGTCAAGACATGACTACACTAGAACACAACAAAACAACAGTCAAGACATCAAGACATGACTACACGAGAACACAACAACAGTCAAGACATGACTACACTAGAACACAACAACAGTCAAGACATGACTACACTAGAACACAACAACAGTCAAGACATGACTACACTAGAACACAACAACAGTCAAGACATGACTACACTAGAACACAACAACAGTCAAGACATGACTACACTAGAACACAACAACAGTCAAGACATGACTACAATAGAACAGAACAGAACAGAACAACATCAAGACATGACTACACTAGAACACAATAGGACAGAACAACACTACCTTTGCAGTTGATAGCCTTGAAGAGACAAATACAAGAGAATCTGACTGTAAACCTTTCTAATGATTCATCTGATTGTCATATGTCTTTCTACTCAGAACAGAGTAACACTAGAAAGATGGTACTACATCCCAAATGGCACACTATTCAATATGTAGTGCACTACTTTTGACCTGGGCCCTTTCATTTCCCCATCTCCTCTTTTACCCTTTACTACCCCTCTCCCCTCCCTCTCTCCTCTCCCTCCTTTCTCCCTCTCCCACCCCCTATGACCCTCCCTCTCCCTCTCACTCTCCATCCCTCCCTCTCTCCCTCTCCCCTTTCCCTCCCTCCCCCTCTCCCCCTTTCCCCTCCTCTCTCCTCTCTCCGTCGTCTTTTGCACTGTCAAAGACAAAAGACGAACCTCACCACTCTCTCACACTCTTACTCTGACTACGCCTGGCTTAGCTAACGCTAGCTACAGTAGTGCATCCCTATGGCCCATCGCCTCGACTGGGTAACGCTAACATTAGCTAGCGCATTCCCTATGGCTCATTGCCTATAGCGCTAATGCTTAACGCTGGACTGGACAACACAAGAAATGTGTGATTAATGCCATTCATCTCCCTGTCGTGTCATTGACAGCGTACCACACACACATCTGGCCATTGATCATAGTTTAGATTAAATCAATTGGACACTTCAGTTCACATGACCAAATGCAGATTACAGCCTGAACCACACACACACACACACACACACACACACACACACACACACACACACACACACACACACACACACACACACACACACACACACACACACACACACACACACACACACACACACACACACACACACACACACACACACACACACACACACAGTGCTGAGAGGGTTGAATAATCTATAATAACTATGGTGTGGGCAGAGAGGACTGTGAGTTTACGGTTCTCTGTACTGTGTGTGTGACAGAGAGAGGAGGGGAGAATGAGTGTGTGTGTGAGAGCGAGGGGAGAATGAGTGTGTGTGAGAGAGAGAGATGCAGTACGTTTTACCATGTCCCAAGCTAAAGCACTGGTATCCTTTAACTGTGGTTAGTGAAGCTTTAAAACTAAGCGATACTAAGCGATACTGTAGACAGCCAAACCCTTGTCCGTAAACGTCAAATTTAGAAAGTTAAGTTTAGGTAATAATTCCCAATGGTTAAAGGATAGGGTTAAGGGGTTAAACTAAAATAAATAAACAAGGCCCTATCACTGGGATTGAACACGCGACCCTCGGATCCGCCTGTCCGCCATCCCCGACCACAACACCATAGCAAAACCCAAGCCTTCTTGATGGTAATAGCGCTCACCGTTGCCCCTAGTGGACAGTTTTGACGTCCTGCTTACCTGGATGGACGTCTAATTTGGCAGTGGATCGTGTGTGACCTGGCTGTATATAAAACACTCCTACAGTCCAGAAGATGCTAGAGGCATCATCCCACTGTCATAACTGTCTTTACTGACGTTATGGAATCTGTGTGTGTGGGGGGGTTAACTCTTCTAACAGGGATTGTGCAATGTGTAAATACTAAAAGCCATTTTCCCTGATGACGTCTTACTAAAATACTAAAAGCCAAAAACATCCTGATGACGTCTTCCAATAGAACCCAGGTAGGCAGGCCCAGCAATCTCTGATAGGGAGAGAGAGAGAGAGAGAGAGAGAGAGAGAGAGAGAGAGAGAGAGAGAGAGAGAGAGAGAAACGGTGAGAGAGACAGAGAGAGACAGAAAGAGAGACTGAGAGAGACAGAGAGAGAGACAGAGAGAGAGACAGAGAGAGAGACTGAGAGAGACAGAGAGAGAGACAGAGAGAGAGACAGAGAGAGAGACAGAGAGAGAGACAGAGAGAGAGACAGAGAGAGAGAGAGAGAGAGAGAGAGAGAGAGAGAGAGAGAGAGAGAGAGAGAGAGAGAGAGAGAGAGAGAGAGAGAGACAGAGTGTTAGATCAAAACGGAGGGTTAAGGTGAAAAAACTGTCCAGTAAAAAAGAGAAGCGAGTACTAGACTATTAGAAAGACAAATGGCACCCTATTCCCTATGTAGTGCATTACTTTTAACCAGGGTACATTTGGTAGAACTGTGGATGTGTTTACAGTTCACAACACAGTGGTGGAGCAACATTGTGACATGAGACATATACACTGAGTGGACAAAACATTAGGAACACCTTCCTAATATTGAGTTGCACCCCCTTTTGCCCTCAGAACAGCCTTAGTTCATCGGGGCATGGACTCTACAAGGTGTCAAAAGCGTTCCACAGGGATGCTGGCCCATGTTGACTCCAATGCTTCTCACAGTTGTGTCAAGTTGGCTGGATGTCCTTTGGGTGGTGGACCATTCTTGATACACACGGGAAACTGTTGAGTGTAAAAAAAACAGCAGCGTTGCAGTTCTTGACACAAACCGGTGCGCCTGGCACCTAATACTGTACCCTGTTCAAAGGCACTTAAATCTTTTGTCTTGCCCATAATCCCTCTGAATGACACACATACACAACTCATGTCTCAATTGTCTCAAGGCTTAAAATCCTTCTTTAACCTGTCTCCTCCCCTTCATCTACACTGATTGAAGTGGATTTAACAAGTGACATCAATAAGGGATCATAGAGTTCACTCAGTGTATATTTTCCGTATGGCTTACCTTCATATAAGTGTTGAGTTCTGGAATTCGATTCTCTGCAATCTCCTTCTTATTGCCAATGAACACTTTACCTAGAGACACACGAAGACACACACCATAGATAGCCTTTCAATGTTTTTCCCCTCCAACAAGACCAACCAATAACTAAAACTTTTCCTTTATGGAAATCGATCAATCTGAAACAACTCATTTCAAGGTTGACAGTATTGCCTTTGGTTGGTTGCATAAATATCAACAACATAATGACATTTTAATTGCATTTCTCATCAGAGTTGATGAGATGTTAATGAAACCTCCCACCGGCTACAGATGGAGGATCTTCATTTGATCAGTCTTTTGTTGCTGAGAATCTTCATGCAAAGCAGCAAATGAGGTTAAAAAAGGCCTCTAAAGTTTGTAATTTCCACTTTAATGTGTCACACTTGATTTGCCCTAATGTAAAACGTATCAAACCCTACAAAAATGTCCATGAATTATAATCCACATTATAATTCACATTTCTTGTTGCTGCAGGATTATTCTCCTGCTGTAGTAAACTGGCTCAAATTAAGATCCTACATCTGTAGCGTGTGTTCCATATGACACCCTGTTCCCCATATAGCCACTATGGGCCCTGGTCTAAAGAAGTACACTACATAGGGAAATAGGGTGCCATTAAACAGGGTGCCATTAAACAGGGTGCCATTGGGACACAGACTGACAGTACGATACAAATAAACAAAGAATTGAATGACTGTACAACCAACGGCTATCTGAGATACTCAAAACACACGCACTCGCGCACACACACGCACTCGCGCAAGCACACACACACACACGGCTACAGTACAACTAGGCCCAACTGAATGTCACCTATAACTTCTAGCTGAATATAATGAGGAACATTTAGAACATCCCCCTAAAGTTCTTCTGTGCTCTAATTGTAATGTTCTAAATTAGATTCAGCCTTGGCTATTTCCCTCTGCTGCTAAAACTCATTTAGAGGGAGAGAGAGGGGGGAGGAGGGAGGGATGGAGAGAGAGAAAGACAGACAGAGAGAGAGACAGAGTGAGAGAGAGAGAGAGAGAGAGAGAGAGAGAGAGAGAGAGAGAGAGAGAGAGAGAGAGAGAGAGAGAGATTGCTAAAACTCATTTAGCTCCATCTAATGACTGTGACGGATCCTCCATCTCTCTCCTCCCTCCATCTCTCTCCCTCTGGCTCTGTTTCTCTCTGTCTCTCTCCCTCTGGCTCCATCTCTCTCCTCCATCTCTCTCTGTCTCTTTCCCTCTGGCTCCCTCTCTTTCTGTATCTATCCCTTCATCACTCATTCTCTCGCTCCATCTCTCTTTTCTTTTCTTTTGAATGGAGATAGAGAGAACTGATGATTAGTTCCATGATCAACATTAAGCCAATGTCTAAATTTAAAAGCCCGACGTTCGGGAGCTTAAACGGCACGTGCCCCAAGTGTGTGTGTGAGAGAGAGAGTTCACTGACAGTCCTCTACTGTAACTCTCTCTCTGGACTTTAGAGTCTTCATCTACATTATGTTACTGTGAGAGTACAGAACAAGACATTACATTGGGAGAGAGGGGGTGAAGGAATGAGGGAAGGGTGGAGAGGAGAGAGAGAAAAGTTAGTGAGTGATGGATGGAGGGAAACAGATGGATGGGAGGGATGGGATGGGAGAGAGATCGAGAGAGGGAAAAGTTAGTGAGTGATGGATGGAGGGAAACAGATGGATGGGAGGGATGGGATGGGAGAGAGATCGAGAGAGGGAAAGGTTAGTGAGTGATGGATGGAGGGAAACAGATGGATGGGAGGGATGGGATGGGAGAGAGATCGAGAGAGGGAAAAGTTAGTGAGTGATGGATGGAGGGAAACAGATGGATGGGAGGGATGGGATGGGAGAGAGATCGAGAGAGGGAAAGGTTAGTGAGTGATGGATGGAGGGAAACAGATGGATGGGAGGGATGGGATGGGAGAGAGATCGAGAGAGGGAAAGGTTAGTGAGTGATGGATGGAGGGAAACAGATGGATGGGAGGGATGGGATGGGAGAGAGATCGAGAGAGGGAAAGGTTAGTGAGTGATGGATGGAGGGAAACAGATGGATGGGAGGGATGGGATGGGAGAGAGATCGAGAGAGGGAAAAGTTAGTGAGTGATGGATGGAGGGAAACAGATGGATGGGAGGGATGGGATGGGAGAGAGATCGAGAGAGGGAAAGGTTAGTGAGTGATGGATGGAGGGAAACAGATGGATGGGAGGGATGGGATGGGAGAGAGATCGAGAGAGGGAAAGGTTAGTGAGTGATGGATGGAGGGAAACAGATGGATGGGAGGGATGGGATGGGAGAGAGATCGAGAGAGGGAAAGGTTAGTGAGTGATGGATGGAGGGAAACAGATGGATGGGAGGGATGGGATGGGAGAGAGATCGAGAGAGGGAAAGCGGGAAGGGAGAGAGAAAATCATTGTTTTCTAGTGTACACCTGCAGAGAGACTAATTGTTCTGTAAAACAGGTATTCACCCTTGGCAGAAATCCAACTGCTTGGGACACAGACAGACATATAGAGAAAGAGAGACAGACATATAGAGAAGGAGAAAGACAGACATATAGAGAAGGAGAGAGACAGACATATAGAGGAGAGAGACAGTCAGCCTCTGTCCAATCGATGGGCATCATCCCCATTCAAAGTCAGAAAGCTTTATTGGCAATGATGCTCAGAGCTATCACAGCGCGAGATGGAGCGAGAGAATGAGTGATGAAGGGATAGATACAGAAAGAGAGGGAGCCAGAGGGAAAGAGACAGAGAGAGATGGAGGAGAGAGATGGAGCCAGAGGGAGAGAGACAGAGAGAAACAGAGCCAGAGGGAGAGAGATGGAGGGAGGAGAGAGATGGAGGATCCGTCACAGTCATTAGATGGAGCTAAATGAGTTTTAGCAGTCTCTCTCTCTCTCTCTCTCTCTCTCTCTCTCTCTCTCTCTCTCTCTCTCTCTCTCTCTCTCTCTCTCTCTCTCTCTCTCTCTCTCTCTCTCTCTCTCTCTCTCTCTCTCTCTCTCTCTCTCTCTCTCTCTCTCTCTCTCTCTCTCTCTCTCTCTCTCTCATCCATCCTTTTAAATGTCCTTTCCTGTTTCATTTCAATGTCATTCAGAATGTCTTATTTCTCCCTGTATAACTGTATAACTGCTGTGTGTGTGTGTGTGTATGCTGAATAAAGTCAAAGTGTTTGGACTGATTAATCTCTTCATAATATCCATTAATACGGAGAGGGAATAGGAGTCCTGGTCTGTCTGATATGGTGGTAATACATAGAGGGAATAGGAGTCCTGGTCTGTCTGATATGGTGGTAATACATAGAGAGAATAGGAGTCCTGGTCTGTCTGATATGGTGGTAATACATAGAGGGAATAGGACTCCTGGTCTGTCTGATATGGTGGTAATACATAGAGGGAATAGGAGTCCTGGTCTGTCTGATATGGTGGTAATACATAGAGGGAATAGGACTCCTGGTCTGTCTGATATGGTGGTAATACATAGAGGGAATAGGAGTCCTGGTCTGTCTGATATGGTGGTAATACTGAGAGGGAATAGGACTCCTGGTCTGTCTGATATGGTGGTAATACATAGAGGGAATAGGAGTCCTGGTCTGTCTGATATGGTGGTAATACTGAGAGGGAATAGGACTCCTGGTCTGTCTGATATGGTGGTAATACTGAGAGGGAATAGGACTCCTGGTCTGTCTGATATGGTGGTAATACTGAGAGGGAATAGGAGTCCTGGTTTTTCACAACGCCAGGACAATATGTTTATCCTCTGTTCCCGGTGTGTTTTACACAACGCCAGGTATTCTTACCTAGAGGGAGAAGAAGTGAACTATGACAGGGTGAATTATATTTTAACGTAACACATACCGAACATTCATGTACAAGGACACACCCAACAACATACACATCATATGTATATGTGCAAAAGTGCATATAACGTGCACACACATACTGCCCCCCCCCCAGCCCCCTCTCACCAGGCAGGGTGGGCAGGGGGTCTCACCAGGCAGGGTGGGCAGGGGGTCTCACCAGGCAGGGTGGGCAGGGGGTCTCACCAGGCAGGGTGGGCAGCCTGCAGGTGTTGGGTCCAGATGTGTCCTGGTCTCCTGGTGAATACTTCAGCTCCAGGTCACTGTGCAGTTTGAAGAACAGGCTGTACCTCCGGTACATCAGGTACTTACTACCACCTCTGGTCCTTACCTCCATCACAAAACGCTGTCGGAAGAGAGGGTGGGGGAGGAGGAGGGGAGGCGGGAGGGGGAGAGAGAGATGGGAGGAGAGCAGGGAGAGATGGAGGGGCAGAGGAGGAGAGTGGTAGGAAGGAAGGTGGGAGAGAGAATTCTTACATGAGCTTTTGAGATTATTTTCCCACCATTTTTATTGTTTAAAACGTTCTCACTAGTGTATTGTGTGGTCAATGTACTGTTAACCATGCATACAGAGACATACTTACGTAATAGTCGATGAAGCCTTATTTCTCCTCAATGTCTGCGATGGTGGCACTGATGGGAATGTTGTGCGGAAGCTGGTCAAAATCACTGAGAGGAGAGGAGAGTTTCCAATTGGCTCATTCATCCCCCCTCCTCTCCTCACTTCGCAGTCAATTTAACTAGTAAAATAAGGGTTCCATAAATACACATTAACAACAGTGTTGGATGCTGAAGGTCACATTTCATAATAGTCCTATGCTGCCTTCAACAACCGCTGTCACCACTGGCCTTAACTCACCTCTCGTCTCGTAGTTGCTTGGGCAGCGACGACATGTTGATGGAGACCGGGCCGATTGAAGAATGAAACTTTCTGGTAGATTTATCAGAACACAGTATATTCGCACCTCACTTCAACCCTCCTTCGATTAACAGAAACCTGAACTGAAAATCTGCTACAGACTCGCACAGTGGTTCCATGGAGCGGAACAATAGCGATCAGTAGGCGCAAACAGGCGACAGATCGGAACGTGTGCAATCGGGAAGCGAAAATCAAGATCCCCAGAATTATTTGGCTACACGCAGCCCTGTTAACAGAGAATCAAATCAAATCAAATAGACTAAATGGCCATGATGCAGATGTCAACTAGTTAGGTTAAAACAAATACATATCTCCCTCTCTCCATATCGCTCTCTCACTCTTTCTCAACTATTGTGTGGGTCCGTTGAAGCTTGAAAAGTGTGTAAATTACAATGCAACTGGCAGAGTAAAACAGCCACTAATTGATACATGGACCATGTATGTTGTAAATGTCTTCTGACCATGTATGTTGTAAATGTCTTCTGACCATGTATGTTGTAAATGTCTTCTGACCATGTATGTTGTAAATGTCTCCTGTTTTCTGCAGATAGAATGCTTAGCCTCGCACCTGTTCTTAAATCCAGAGGAAAGGGGCCCGTTGAAGATCATTTTTACGCAGCCCTTACAGCACCATCTAATCTGAGGCCTTTGGCCCAGTTGAAACATGTAAGGGTAGAATAGAGTAGTAGAGGATAGAAGAGGGTAGAGGGGAGTAGTAAAGGGTAGAATAGAGTAGTAGAGGATAGAAGAGGGTAGAGGGAGTAGTAAAGGGTAGAATAGAGTAGTAGAGGATAGAAGAGGGTAGAGGGAGTAGTAAAGGGTAGAATAGAGTAGTAGAGGATAGAAGAGGGTAGAGGGAGTAGTAAAGGGTAGAATAGAGTAGTAGAGGATAGAAGAGGGTAGAGGGAGTAGTAAAGGGTAGAATAGAGTAGTAGAGGATAGAAGAGGGTAGAGGGGAGTAGTAAAGGGTAGAATAGAGTAGTAGAGGATAGAAGAGGGTAGAGGGAGAGTAGTAAAGGGTAGAATAGAGTAGTAGAGGATAGAAGAGGGTAGAGGGAGTAGTAAAGGGTAGAATAGAGTAGTAGAAGATAGAAGAGGGTAGAGGGGAGTAGTAAAGGGTAGAATAGAGTAGTAGAGATAGAAGAGGGTGGGGGAGTAGTAAAGGGTAGAATAGAGTAGTAGAGGATAGAAGAGGGTAGAGGGGAGTAGTAAATGGTAGAATAGAGTAGTAGAGGATAGAAGAGGGTAGAGGGGAGTAGTAAAGGGTAGAATAGAGTAGTAAAGAGTAGAAGAGGGTAGAGGGGAGTAGTAAAGGGTAGAATAGAGTAGTAGAGGATAGAAGAGGGTAGAGGGGAGTAGTAAAGGGTAGAATAGAGTAGTAGAGGATAGAAGAGGGTAGAGGGGAGTAGTAAAGGGTAGAATAGAGTAGTAGAGGATAGAAGAGGGTAGAGGGAGTAGTAAAGGGTAGAATAGAGTAGTAGAAGATAGAAGAGGGTGAGGGGAGTAGTAAAGGGTAGAATAGAGTAGTAAAGAGTAGAAGAGGGTAGAGGGGAGTAGTAAAGGGTAGAATAGAGTAGTAGAGGATAGAAGAGGGTAGAGGAGAGTAGTAAAGGGTAGAATAGAGTAGTAGAGGATAGAAGAGGGTAGAGGGGAGTAGTAAAGGGTAGAATAGAGTAGTAGAAGATAGAAGAGGGTAGAGGGGAGTAGTAAAGGGTAGAATAGAGTAGTAGAGGATAGAAGAGGGTAGAGGGGAGTAGTAAAGGGTAGAATAGAGTAGTAGAGGATAGAAGAGGGTAGAGGAGACAAGTAGAGGGTAGAGGAGGGCATTAGGTGATTTACATAGGGAAGATCTCAGGTGCATACTCCTCACGTCCTCTCTCCTCGTCTCCTTCTCAAAACCCATTGGAGGAGAAGGTCAGAGGGTAGGGACCTCTGGATTTCCTATGCAATGGGTTTTGAGTAAGAGGCGAAGAGAGAGGAACTGAGGAGTATGCAATTGAAATCTTCCCATTGGCTATATGGGTTCTGGTCTAAAGTAGTACACTAAATAGGGAATAGGGTGCCATGTGGGATGCAACCATAATATTGCCCTTTCATTGAGAAAAGAGGGGGAGAAAGAGAGGGGGAGAGAAAGAGAGAAGGGGAGAGAAAGAGAGGGAGGGAGAAAGAGAGAGGGGGAGAGAGGGGGAGAAAGAGAGGGGGAGAAAGAGAGAAGGGGAGAGAATGAGAGAGGGAGAGAAAAAGAGAGAGGAGGGAGAAAGAGAGAGGGAGAGGGGGAGAGAAAGAGAGAGGGGGAGAAAGAGAGGGGAGAGAAAGAGAGAGGAGGAGAAAGAGAGAGGGGAGAGAGGGGGAGAGAAAGAGAGAGGGGAGAAAGAGAGAAGGGGAGAGAGAAAGAGAGAGGGAGAGAAAAAGAAAGAGGAGGGAGAAAGAGAGAGGGAGAGGGGAGAGAAAGAGAGAGGGAGAAAGAGAGGGGAGAGAAGAGAGAGAGGGGAGAGAGGGGGAGAGAAAGAGAGAGGGGAGAAAGAGAGAAGGGGAGAGAGAAAGAGAGAGGGAGAGAGAAAAAGAGAGAGGAGGGAGAAAGAGAGAGAGGGAGAGGGGAGAGAGAGAGGGGAGAAAGAGAGGGGAGAAAGAGAGAGGGAGAGAGGGGAGAGAGAGAGAGGGGGAGAGAAAGAGAGAGGAGGAGAAAGAGAGAGGGAGAGAAAGAGAGAGGAGGAGAAAGAGAGAGGGAGAGAAAGAGAGAGGAGGAGAAAGAGAGAGGGGAGAGAAAGAGAGAGGGGGAGAAAGAGAGGGGGGGAGAAAGAGAGAGAGGAAGTCACTTTACCAAAGTACATGGTCAGTATGTCCATCTCCTAACTGCATATCTACATCAGTTATGCAGGCATCTTGCAGAGGGAACAGTCAGCATTGTACACTGAATGTACAAAACATTAAGGACAGAAGGTGAAAGCTATGATCTCTGTTACATGTTAAATCCACTTCAATCAGTGTAGATGAAGGAGAAGAGACATGTAAAATAATCATTTTTAAGCCTTGAGTCAATTGAGACATGGATTGTGTATGTGTGCCATTCAGAGTGATTATGGGCAAGACCAAATATTTAAGTGCCTTTGAACAGAGTATGGTAGTAGGTGCCAAGCGCAACGGTTTGTGTCAAGAACTGCAACGCTGCTGGGTTTTTCCACGCTCAACAGTTTCCCATGTGTATCAAGAATGGTCCACCACCCAAAGGACATCCAGCCAACTTGACACAACTGTGGGAAGCATTGGAGTCAACATGGGCCAGCATCCCTGTGGAACACTTCAATATTAGGAAGGTGTCCTTCATGTTTTGTACACTCAGTGTATGTATGCCTGTGTGTGCGTGCGTGCGTGTGTGTGTGTATGCGTGTGTATGTATATGTGAGTGTGTGTGTGAGTGTGTGCGTGCGTATATCCTTGCCAATATCTTGGCATTTAAAGAGATGACAGAGGACATATCGATTCCCTCTCTATTCTCATACCGTGTGACCGACTGACTGCACGGACACTTTGAAACCGAGTGTGTGTGTGTTTGTGTGTGTCAAATGTCCCGTGATGAAATATAGATATGTATTTGGACACAAGTGGTGAAGCCCATAATAGACACACACACTAGGCCCATAACTTGGCTGTTCCACGCTTCAGACATCCAAGTGTGTATTTAACACCAAGGTCACATCAGTTGCTCTGTGTGTGTGTTTGTGTGTGTCTCTGTCTGTGAGTGAGTAATAGTTTTACTATACTTTTTAGTACCAGAAGTGCTCACTAGAATAGTAAACCAACAAAAATTCTGAGAAGTGAGGACATTTTGCCGGGGTTCACTATTATTTTACAGCCAGAAGAGGAGAGAAGGGAGGCCCCATGGAATCATTCCTAAATATATTCTACTACAGAAGAACATGTTATAATGTCAAACCTAAGAGGTGTTCTATAGATTATGTCCCAGGATGTTTTAAATGGAACAAAAAGGGTTATCCTATGGGGTACTGCCAAAGAACCCTCTTGGAACCCTATTTTTCTAAGAGTGTACAGTCATAGCTAGACTTTTTCTAACTCGTTTGTAGATGGTGTTATGTGATTATGAAGTATGGACTTTAGGGCCCATACTTAACATAGTATGGAAGACCATAAAAGCTAGTGTGTGTGTGTGTGTGTCAGTCAGTCAATGTAGGCTACATCAATCTCATACTGTACTTCAAGATCTCTCTCTCCTTTCTTCTTCCCTTCATCCCCTCTGTAGGTCTCCATGTTACCAAGGTAACAGAGTTTCAACATCGAGTGCCATGCGTGTCGGTCGAGTGTTCGGGGACACAGCATGATGAACAAAGAGAAGGAAGGGGGAGACAGGGAGGGATGGAAACAGAGAGAACAGAACAGGAGGAACAGGGGGGTCAACAAATATGGAGAGAGAGAGGGAGAGGGAGAGAAAAAGAGGTGGGGAGAGAGACAGATAGACGGCTGTGGTGTCGGTGGTCCAGGCTTTGACTCCCTCTTTGTGTCAGGGAGTTTGTCTGGGATATTACACACACACAGCTGCTGGCCTTGGTTGCCAGCAGCTGGGGAGAAAGACTGATAAATATAGTCTGAGGAAGATGAGAAGGACGAAGCAAGGGATGAGGGGAAGTTATAGAGAGGGGGAGCCTTTTAAGGAGATTGAGGGAGAGATACAGATTGACAGAGGGAGATGGAGAGAGAGATACAGATTAACAGAGGGAGACGGAGGAAGAGATAAAGGTGACAGAGAGAGATAGAGGGAGATGGAGGGAGAGATAAAGGAGACAGGTAGAGAGGGATAGAGGGAGATGGAGGGAGAGATAAAGGAGACAGGTAGAGTGGGATAGAGGGAGATTGAGGAAGAGATAAAGGAGACAGAGAGAGATAGAGGGAGTTGGAGGGAGAGATAAAGGAGACAGGTAGAGTGGGATAGAGGGAGATGGAGGGAGAGATAAAGGAGACAGGTAGAGAGGGATAGAGGGAGATGGAGGGAGAGATAAAGGAGACAGATAGAGTGGGATAGAGGGAGATGGAGGGAGAGATAAAGGAGACAGGTAGAGAGGGATAGAGGGAGATGGACGGAGAGATAAAGGAGACAGGTAGAGTGGGATAGAGGGAGATGGAGGGAGAGATAAAGGAGACAGGTAGAGAGGGATAGAGGGAGATGGAGGGAGAGATAAAGGAGACAGATAGAGTGGGATAGAGGGAGATGGAGGGAGAGATAAAGGAGACAGGTAGAGAGGGATAGAGGGAGATGGACGGAGAGATAAAGGAGACAGGTAGAGTGGGATAGAGGGAGATGGAGGGAGAGATAAAGGAGACAGGTAGAGTGGGATAGAGGGAGATGAAGAGATAAAGGTGACAGAGAGAGATAGAGGGAGATGGGGGGAGAGATAAAGGAGACAGGTAGAGAGGGATAGAGGGAGATGGAGGAAGAGATAAAGGAGACAGGTAGAGTGGGATAGGGGGAGAGATAAAGGAGACAGGTAGAGTGGGATAGAGGGAGAGATAAAGGAGACAGGTAGAGTGGGATAGAGGGAGATGGAGGGAGAGATAAAGGAGGCAGGTAGAGAGGGATAGGGGGAGAGATAAAGGAGACAGGTAGAGAGGGATAGGGGGAGATGGAGGGAGAGATAAAGGAGACAGGTAGAGTGGGATAGAGGGAGATGAAGAGATAAAGGTGACAGAGAGAGATAGAGGGAGATGGAGGGAGAGATAAAGGAGACAGGTAGAGTGGGATAGAGGGAGATGGAGGAAGAGATAAAGGAGACAGGTAGAGAGGGATAGAGGGAGAGTTGAGTCTGTCCAGGACTTTTGAAGCGTCTGTTTCTCAAACTAGACACTCTAATGTCCTCTTGCTCAGTTGTGCACCGTTTGCGCTGTTCTGTGAAGAGAGTAGTACACAGCATTTCTGCAGAGTTTATTTCAGAATAAAGTTGTTTCTAGCCATTTTGAACCTGTAATCAAACCCACAAATGCTGATGATCCAGATACTCAACTAGTCTAAAGAAGGCCAGTTTTATTGCTTCTTTAATCAGAAGAAAACTTTTCAGCTGTGCTAATTTAGTTGCAAAAGGGTTTTCTAATGATCAATTAGCCTTTTAAAATGATAAACTTGGATTAGCTAACACAACGTGCCATTGGAACACAGGAGTGATGGTTGCTGATAATGGGCCTCTGTACGCCTATGTAGATATTTTTTTTACTTTTTTTTTTTCAATCTGCCGTTTCCTGGTACAATAGTCATTTACAACATGTCACACTGTATTTATGATCAATTTGATGTTACTACCAAGCAGACTGCAGAAACAGCCTACAAAGAAGACTGCAAAAACAGGCTACCAAGCAGACTGCAGAAACAGGCTACCAAGCAGACTGAAGAAAAAGGTTACCAAGCAGACTGCAGAAACAGCCTAAGAAGCAGACTGTAGAAACAGGCTACCAAGGTCAGCTGTATTTTATCTGACTACTTGATTACTAGATTTCTTGAGTTATCTTAGATTAAAACAATACTATTTTGAGGGAGTGTGCGATCACACATGTGGAAGCCTTGAGAGAGAGAGAGAGAGAGAGAGAGAGAGAGAGAGAGAGAGAGAGAGAGAGAGAGAGAGAGAGAGAGGGTGGAGAGGTAGAGAGTGAGGGAGAGAGAGATGGAGAGGTAGAGAGTGAGGGAGAGAGAGATGGAGAGGATGAGAGAGAGGGGTAGATAGAGAGATAGAGAGTGAGGTAGAGAGAGAGGTAGAGAGAGAGGTAGAGAGTGAGGTAGAGAGTGAGGTAGAGAGTGAGGTAGAGAGGTAGAGAGGATGAGAGAGAGGGGTAGATAGAGAGATAGAGAGAGAGGTAGATAGTGAGGTAGAGAGTGAGGTAGAGAGGTAGAGAGTGAGGGAGAGAGCTAGAGAGGTAGATAGTGAGGGAGAGAGGTAGAAAGGTAGATAGTGAGGGAGAGAGTGAGGGAGAGAGGTAGAGAGTGAGGGAGAGAGTGAGGTAGAGCGGTAGAGAGTGAGGTAGAGAGGTAGAGAGTTAGGTAGAGAGGTAGAGAGAGAGTGAGGGAGAGAGGTAGAGAGTGAGGGAGAGAGGTAGAGAGGTAGATAGTGAGGGAGAGAGGTAGAGAGGTAGACAGTGAGGGAGAGAGGTAGAGATTAGGTAGAGAGGTAGATTGTGAGGGAGAGAGGTAGAGAGGTAGACAGTGAGGGAGAGAGGTAGAGATTAGGTAGAGAGGTAGATTGTGAGGGAGAGAGGTAGAGAGGTAGACAGTGAGGGAGAGAGGTAGAGATTAGGTAGAGAGGTAGATTGTGAGGGAGAGAGTGAGGTAGAGAGGTAGAGCGGTAGAGAGTGAGGTAGAGGGGTAGAGAGGTAGATAGTGAGGGAGAGGTAGATATGGTGTGAGAGAGGTAGAGAGGTAGATAGAGAGGTAGATAGAGAGGTAGATAGTGAGGGAGAGAGGTAGAGAGGTAGGTAGTGAGGGAGAGAGGTAGAGAGGTAGATAGTGAGGGAGAGAAGTAGAGAGGTAGATAGTGAAGGAGACGGGTAGAGAGGTAGATAGTGAGGGAGAGAGGTAGAGAGGTAGATAGTGAGGGAGAGAGGTAGAAAGATAGATAGTGAGGGAGAGAGGTAGAGAGGTAGATAGTGAGGGAGAGAGGTAGAGAGGTAGATAGTGAAGGAGACGGGTAGAGAGGTAGATAGTGAGGGAGAGAGGTAGAGAGGTAGATAGTGAGGGAGAGAGGTAGAGAGGTAGATAGTGAAGGAGACGGGTAGAGAGGTAGATAGTGAGGGAGACAGGGAGAGGGGTAGATAGTGAAAGAGAGAGGTAGAGAGGTAGATAGTGAGGGAGAGAGGTAGAGGGGTAGATAGTGAAGTAGAGAGGTAGAGAGGTAGATAGTGAGAGAGAGAGGTAGATAGTGAGGTAGAGAGGTAGATAGTGAGGGAGAGAGGTAGACAGTGAGGGAGAAAGGTAGAGAGGTAGAAAGTGAGGGAGAGGTAGAGAGGTAGATAGTGAGGTAGAGAGGTAGATAGTGAGGGAGAGAGGGAGATACTGAGGCAGAGAGGTAGATAGTGAGGGAGAGAGGGAGATAGTGAGGGAGAGAGGTAGAGAGGTAGATCGTGAGGGAGAGAGGTAGATAGTGAGGTAGATAGTGAGGTAGATAGTGAGGTGGATAGTGAGGTGGATAGTGAGGGAGAGAGGTAGAGAGGTTGATAGTGAGGGAGAGAGGCAGAGAGGGAGAGAGGGAGATAGTGAGGGAGAGAGGTAGAGAGGTAGACAGTGAGGTAGAGAGGGAGATGGTGAGGGAGAGAGGTAGACAGTGAGGTAGAGAGGTAGATAGTGAGGGAGAGAGGGAGATAGTGAGGTAGAGAGGTAGATAGTGAGGGAGAGAGGGAGATAGTGAGATAGAGAGATAGTGAGGGAGAGAGGTAGAGAGGTAGAGAGGTAGATAGTGAGGGAGAGAGGGAGATAGTGAGGTAGAGACATAGTGAGGGAGAGGGGTAGAGAGGTAGATCGTGAGGGAGAGAGGGAGATAGTGAGGTAGATAGTGAGGTAGATAGTGAGGTGGATAGTGAGGGTGAGAGGTAGAGAGGTTGATAGTGAGGGAGAGAGGCAGAGAGGGAGAGAGGGAGATAGTGAGGGAGAGAGGTAGAGAGGTAGACAGTGAGGTAGAGAGGGAGATGGTGAGGGAGAGAGGTAGACAGTGAGGTAGAGAGGTAGATAGTGAGGGAGAGAGGGAGATAGTGAGGGAGAGAGGTAGATAGTGAGGGAGAGAGGTAGATAGTGAGGTAGATAGTGAGGTAGATAGTGAGGTGGATAGTGAGGGCGAGAAGTAGAGAGGTTGATAGTGAGGGAGAGAGGCAGAGAGGGAGATAGTGAGGGAGAGAGGTAGAGAGGTAGACAGTGAGGTAGAGAGGGAGATGGTGAGGGAGAGAGGTAGACAGTGAGGTAGAGAGGTAGATAGTGAGGGAGAGAGGGAGATAGTGAGGGAGAGAGGTAGATAGTGAGGGAGAGAGGTAGATAGTGAGGGAGAGAGGGAGATAGTGAGGTAGAGATATAGTGAGGGAGAGAGGTAGAGAGGTAGATCGTGAGGGAGAGAGGTAGATAGTGAGGTAGATAGTGAGGGAGATAGTGAGGGAGAGAGATAGATGGTGAGGGAGAGAGGTAGACCGTGAGGTAGAGAGGTAGATAGTGAGGGAGAGAGGGAGATAGTGAGGTAGAGAGGTAGATAGTGAGGGAGAGAGGGAGATAGTGAGGTAGAGAGATAGTGAGGGAGAGAGGTAGAGAGGTAGAGAGGTAGATAGTGAGGGAGAGAGGGAGATAGTGAGGTAGAGAGGTAGATCGTGAGGGAGAGAGGTAGATAGTGAGGTAGATAGTGAGGTAGATAGTGAGGGAGAGAGATAGATAGTGAGGGAGAGAGGTAGAGAGGTTGATAGGAAGGGAGAGAGGTAGATAGTGAGGGAGAGAGGCAGAGAGGGAGAGAGGGAGATAGTGAGGGAGAGAGGTAGAGAGGTAGACAGTGAGGTAGAGAGGGAGATGGTGAGGGAGAGAGGTAGACAGTGAGGGAGAGAGGGAGATAGTGAGGGAGAGAGGGAGTGAGGGAGAGAGGTAGAGAGGTAGATCGTGAGGGAGAGAGGTAGATAGTGAGGGAGAGAGATAGATAGTGAGGGAGAGAGGCAGAGAGGGAGAGAGGGAGATAGTGAGGGAGAGAGGTAGACAGTGAGGTAGAGAGGGAGATGGTGAGGGAGAGAGGTAGATAGAGAGGTAGAGGTAGATAGTGAGGTAGAGAGGTAGATAGTGAGGGAGAGAGGTAGAGAGGTAGATAGTGAGGGAAAGAGGGAGAAAGGTAGATAGGAAGGGAGAGAGTAAGGTAGAGAGGTAGAGCGGTAGAGAGGTAGAGAGAGAGTGAGGGAGAGAGGTAGAGGTAGATAGTGCGGGAGAGAGGTAGAGAGGTAGATAGTGAGGGAGAGAGGTAGATAGTGAGGGAAAGAGGGAGAAAGGTAGATAGGAAGGGAGAGAGTGAGGTAGAGAGGTAGAGAGGTAGAGAGGTAGAGAGAGAGTGAGGGAGAGAGGTAGAGGTAGATAGTGAGGGAGAGGGGTAGAGAGGTAGAGCGGTAGAGAGGTAGAGAGAGAGTGAGGGAGAGAGGTAGAGGTAGATAGTGAGGGAGAGGGGTAGAGAGGTAGATAGTGAGGGAGACAGGTAGATTGTGAGGGAGAGAGGTAGATAGTGTGTGAGAGAGGTAGAGAGGTAGATAGTGAGGGAGAGAGGTAGATGGTGAGGGAGAGAAGTAGATAGTGAGGGAGAGAGGTAGATAGTGAGGGAGAGGTAGAGAGTGAGGGAGGGAGGTAGAGAGGATGAGAGAGAGAGGTAGATAGAGATAGAGAGTGAGGTAGAGAGGACAGCAAAGAAATGTTTTATTAATAGTAGTGGTTGATTGGTTAGTAATGTTGAGAAAGTGATCCGACCCTAGGGCAGTGTTAGTACGTCATGAACCCCACTGTCCCTCTCCCATACTCTCCCAAAATAAATGCTGTGTATGTATGTACGTACGTACGTACGTATGTATGTGTGTGTGTGTGTGTGCGTGTGTGTGCGTGTGCGTGTGTGTGTGTTATATAAGACTGATAGTGGATACCCCCCTCTCTTACCCTATCTCAATCTCCAGCCCCTGTCTCTTTCTCTCCTTCACTCTCTCCCTCACTCTCTCCATCTCTCTCTCCTCTCTCTTTCCAGTGTCTAGTACCTCACTATCCAGGTAAGGTTGATCATTGAAAGGTCTGGGTTGTGGTATTGTTCTTCATTGGTTCACGAGACTGGATGCATAATTATTATTCATCATTATTAATTATTGCAAGCAAATACTGTCTGGTTGGGTTCTGCAGTTAATTCAAACTCGCATAAAAATAATGTTCTTTATTCAGTTTACATTGGTTTGTTTTTGGTCATCTTGTGTTAGAAAATGATTGTTGTTGTGTTGGACAGGTTGATATATAGTATGCTGTGAATTCATACAGCATATATAGACAATTCTGTGTAGTGATTGTGTTCTTGAATGGCTGGATAGTAGAATTCCATTATAAAACCTTTCTAAGTCCCAGTTCTGAGTCCCCAGACGGAATGGTCAGGATATTTGTCATTCTTAGAACATTCCTAAAACAATAGTTCTAGTATTCTATGGTCTGCTTGGAGATGTCAGTCTCCTGTTCACTCAGCCAAAATATGACTGCACGTGCGACTGTAGACCAAGACGTGTGTGTGTGTTTATATATTTTAAACCAAGACATGTATGACTCCATGACTCATACAACTGTTACACAATGTCAAGGTTAAAATATTACCCAGTGCAATACATCACATACATCATACTCTCATGCATCATACTCTCATACATCATACATCACATACATCATACTCTCATTCATCACACATCACATACATCATACTCACATACATCATACATCATACATGACATACATCACATACATAATACATCACATGCATCATACTCTCACACTCTCATACATCACATACATCATACATCACATACATCATACATCACATACATCATACATCATACTCACATGCATCATACTCACATACATCATACATATCATACTCACCTACATCATACTCACATACATATCATACTCACATACATCACATACATCTTACTCACATACATCATACTCACATACATCATACACACATACATCATACTCACATACATCATACTCACATACATCATACACACATACATCATACTCACATACATCATACTCACATACATCATACACACATACATCATACTCTCATACATCATACTCACATACTCACATAGTTAACGGTATGTCACTTTAGCTAACATATTTATTTTAGTTAGTTACATTGCTCCTTCTTGGTCAGGTCGTTATTGTAAAAGCTAATGTGTTCTCCATGACTTACAACGGCAGAAATACAGTTCTATGTCGTAGAGTTCTATATCACTTGACGTGACATATTACCCTGCAGTGTAACGGTCATATTGTCAAGACTAATCGTCAAGTTGTTTTACCTCCAGTGTGCCACACTAACCTTTGACTCCTATATACGTGCCAGAAGGTTTGTAGACCACATATGTAGATTTCAAAGACAACTGGAAAAGTTGTTTAACCTGTGATGAAGTGTAACTGTTAAACACTCTAGAAGGGTTGTTTAACCTGGGATGAAGTGTAACTGTTAACACTCTAGAAGGGTTGTTTAACCTGGGATGAAGTGTAACTGTTAACACTCTAGAAGGGTTGTTTAACCTGGGATGAAGTGTAACTGTTAACACTCTAGAAGGGTTGTTTAACCTGTAATGAAGTGTAACTGTTAACACTCTAGAAGGGTTGGGTTGCTTTGAATGAGTGCATGCCAAAGATCAACGTTAACTTGTTTTACCTATGATGAAGTGTGAGATAAACTGTTAAGATTCTAGAAGGTTTAGGTTGCTTTGAAACATACGTAGATGCCACTATTAACCCTGTACTGCTAGAAGGGTTAGGTTGCTGTCAACGAGCTTGTTTTACCTCAAATAAGTGTAGCTGTTGATTCACTTTACTTATTATAAGGGTTGGGTTAGTGAAAGACGTGTTGTTTTACTTCTGACACACCACACACACACACACACACGTATGTAGATGCCAAAGATGACTGAGGTTCATGTGCCACACCCCTTAGCGCTTAGCCACAAGCATGACAACATGCTAACATGCTAACATCAAAATGACAACAGGTAGGACACAGAAGCAGTAAGAGACATGGAATATACACAAGATACAGGACACATAAAGAGATACTATAGGCAGGGTTACAATATTCTGGTAACTTTCCAAAAATTCTTAGGTTCTCCATAAATCTTGATTGGTGGATTTCAAGATTTCCTGCTTAACGCCTCCTAAATATAGAAGATATGAGACATGGGAGATATGAGAGATATGGGCCTTGGCTGTGTCCTTGGCGGATGTCTTGGTCCATACTGTACTATTTATAGAAATTGCTACCAAAGTCCAACAGACAGACAGAGTTAGATTTCAAAATATATGTGTTACCAAGGTAGAGAGGAGGGGCGAGACAGAGAGAGGGGGTAGAGAGAGAGTGAGAGAGAGAGGGGGAGGAGATGAAGAAAGAGAGAGAGAGAGAGAGAGAGAGAGAGAGAGAGAGAGAGAGAGAGAGAGAGAGAGAGAGAGAGATTTTCACATTTAATTAGTCACAGTCTCCTCATAGACTTTTCTGCCGGGGTATCAAAACCATGCATCTGAGACACTTCTGTACACACACACACACACACACACACACACACACAGCATCAAATACTTATGCACATTTACCGAAGCTCTGGCACTGACTTTCCCACACGTACACACACACAACCATGCACACACAACCACACACACACACAACCATACACACACCACACACACACACACAACCATACACACACACACACACACAGGAACACACATACATGCGCACACACAAACAGACACAGCTCCAACAGAGCAGTAATATCTAACAAGTAATATCTAACAACACACACGCATTGTCGGACTCTATCCACCGCCATGTCACTAGACTCTATCCGCCACCATGTCACTAGACTCTATCCACCGCCATGTCACTAGACTCTATCCACCACCATGTCACTAGACTCTATCCACCACCATGTCACTAGACTCTATCCACCGCCATGTCACTAGACTCTATCCACCACCATGTCACTAGACTCTATCCACCGCCATGTCACTAGACTCTATCCACCACCATGTCACTAGACTCTATCCACCTCCATGTCACTAGACTCTATCCACCGCCATGTCACTAGACTCTATCCACCACCATATCACTAGACTCTATCCGCCACCGTGTCACTATACTCTATTTACCACCGTGTCACTAGACTCTATCCGCCTCCATGTCACTAGACTCTATCCGCCTCCATGTCACTAGACTCTATCCGCCTCCATGTCACTAGACTCTATCCGCCTCCATGTCACTAGACTCTATCCACCACCATGTCACTAGACTCTATCCACCTCCATGTCACTAGACTCTATCCGCCACCGTGTCACTATACTCTATTTACCACCATGTCACTAGACTCTATCCACCACCATGTCATTAGACTCTATCCACCTCCATGTCACTAGACTCTATCCACCGCCATGTCACTAGACTCTATCCGCCTCCATGTCACTAGACTCTATCCACCACCATGTCATTAGACTCTATCCACCTCCATGTCACTAGACTCTATCCACCGCCATGTCACTAGACTCTATCCGCCTCCATGTCACTAGACTCTATCCACCACCATGTCATTAGACTCTATCCACCTCCATGTCACTAGACTCTATCCACCACCATGTCATTAGACTCTATCCACCTCCATGTCACTAGACTCTATCCACCGCCATGTCACTAGACTCTATCCGCCTCCATGTCACTAGACTCTATCCACCACCATGTCACTAGACTCTATCCACCGCCATGTCACTACACTCTATCCACCGCCATGTCACTAGACTCTATCCACCTCCATGTCACTAGACTCTATCCACCTCCATGTCACTAGACTCTATCCACCTCCATGTCACTAGACTCTATCCACCTCCATGTCACTAGACTCTATCCACCACCATGTCACTAGACTCTATCCACCACCATGTCACTAGACTCTATCCACCACCATGTCACTAGATTCTATCCACCACCATGTCACTAGACTCTATCCACCACCATGTCACTAGACTCTATCCACCACCATGTCACTAGACTCTATCCACCTCCATGTCACTAGACTCTATCCACCACCATGTCACTAGACTCTATCCACCTCCATGTCACTAGACTCTATCCACCACCATGTCACTAGACTCTATCCACCTCCATGTCACTAGACTCTATCCACCACCATGTCACTAGACTCTATCCACCTCCATGTCACTAGACTCTATCCACCACCATGTCACTAGACTCTATCCACCTCCATGTCACTAGACTCTATCCACCACCATGTCACTAGACTCTATCCACCTCCATGTCACTAGACTCTATCCACCTCCATGTCACTAGACTCTATCCGCCACCATATCACTAGACTCTACCCGCCTTCATATCACTAGCCTGATCAGGCTGGTTCTCTGTAATATAGAGGCTTCCTCACCCCATGGCCTCGTCCTTATTTAGAATGATTAGACAAAGTCAGAAAGAAAGTCCCTCTTACGGTTTCCACTATTTTGCTTTCAATGTCTTCTTGCAGGTGAGGGGAAGGATGCCACTGGAGACTATTGAGATGTGCTCTGCTGTGCTGAGTAGTTATTAAGTAATATCTGTCTGGCTCTTTACTGACATCTATTGAGCAATTTAAGGCAATGCAGGAATGATTTCACAAAACACTTCAAAGCTGTGCACCCAGGACACTACAACTGCCATGATCACGTTGAGTTGGGTGAACTTGTAAATGTGAGGCACTAGGACTCTGGCTCCATGTTGAGAGTGTGGTAGTCATATGCTTTCTTGTAAGATCTGTCTTGGGGAAGTATCTGGTTGATTATCATTGCAACTCTTTTCACAATCTTTATTTCTGCTGCGTCTTATATGTCCAAATATGGCCTTCGGTCAACTTTCTCCCCTCCTCTCTCCTTTCTCCCCTCCTCTCTCCTTTCTCCCCTCCTCTCTCCTTTCTACCCTCTCTCCTTTCTCCCCTCCTCTCTCCTTCTCTCTCTTTTCTCCCCTCCTCTCTCCTTTCTACCCTCTCTCTCCTTTCTCCCCTCCTCTCTCCTTCTCTCTCCTTTCTCCTTTCTACCCTCCTCTCACCTTTCTACCCTCCTCTCTCCTTTCTCCCTTCCTCTCTCCTTCTCTCTCCTTTGTCCCCTCCTCTCTCCTTTCTCCCCTCCTCCCCTCTTTCTCCCCTCCTCCCCCCGCCAAGTTCATTTGGTTCATTTGGCTGTCTGTTGAGTGCCAGAACAATATAAAGCCCAGCTCATGGTCACTGGCCAAACTCTGATGCTGTTCCTCTCCTCTCCTTTTCTTCCCTCTCTCCTCCTGTCCTATCCTCTCCCCCCTCCTCTCCTCTCCAGTGTGTCCTTACGGCCACTGTCCTTACTTTGTGTCTGCCAGACACTATTCATGGTGCTTTACATCACCACAGTCCAGAGACAGTGGGTCTGGTATATCTGTCTGTCCTGTTCCTTAGCCAAGGTCTCAGGGCTCAAGAGAACCTTGTAATTGACACTAAACATTTTCTCCTAGCGCCTAATTTATGCTATCCATATTATATATTCATAAACCTGTCTCTTTCTCCCCTCAGTCACCAAGATGGCCACTTTGAAAGATTTTTTGAAAGCTGATGATATTCAGAAGGCCCTTGATGCAGTCAAAGGTGAGCAGAGGTTTTCACTGTTGAAAACCAAACCAAATCTTTAGAAAATAATATAAGATATATCTCTCCGTTCTCTCTTCCTGTCTCCTCCCTCTCCTCCCTGTCCATGTGCTTGTGTGTGCGGACCTGTTCGTGTGCGTGTATGTGTGTGCGCGTACCTGTCCGTGTGTGTGTGCATACCTGTGCGTGTGTGCGTACCTGCGTGTCTAGCGGAGGGTTCCTTTGACCATAAGAAGTTCTTTGCTCTGGTGGGCCTGAAGGCCATGACTCCTGACAACGTCAAGAAGGTGTTCCAGGCTATTGATGCTGACCAGAGTGGATTCATTGAGGAGGAGGAGCTCAAGTAAGAGGAAGAAAGATACACATAGACAGACACACACACACACACACATACACTACAGGCACACACACACGCACATAGACTCATACCAAAGACGCACATGGACAGGTGTGCACACACACACACACATTCATCAGATGTGAATGTGTGACTATTTTCCAATGTACAAGCTAGCCTAACATTTAGAATGCATGCCCAATATAGGGTTGCAAAATTCCGGTAACTTTGCCAAAATGCCGAGGTGTTCCAGAAATCCTGATTGGAAGATCCCTGGCGTCAGGACGGAATAAGCAGTAAATCCGAGAATCGTCCAAACATGATTTCTGGAAAACCTAGAAATTGCGGGAAAGGTAACAGGATTTTGCAGTCCTAGCTTAATACATGTTTTCTTCATGCTAAATCTCTGACCTCAGGTTCGTACTGAAGGGTTTTGCTGATGACAGCAGACACACACATGCAGCTCCTTAATCTTAACCCCTAACCTTTGAACTCTCTTTTACCTCAGGTTTGTGCTGAAGAGTTTCGCTGAGGATGGCAGAGACCTGACCGATGCCGAGACCAAAGCCTTCCTTAATGCCGCCGACAAGGACGGAGACGGAAAGATCGGCATCGACGGTGAGAGAGGTGATAGGATGATAACAGAATGAAATCCTGACTCATTCCCAGATCTTAATGTTGTCCTCCTCTCCTCTTTTCCAGAGTTTGAAGTCTTGGTCCATGAGGTGTAAAGAGCCCCTCTAGTCTCCCCCTTTCTCCTCCCCTGTTCAATTCATGTTTTAAATGCAATCTCCCCCCTATGCCTCCCCCCAACACTCAAAAAGCACCATCCGGGCCAGGGTGAAGTTTCTCCACGACACAGATCTAGGATCACCTTCCCCAATCCCAACCTTAACCATTAGTCGGGGGAAAATGTCAACTGACCCAAGATCAGCGTCAAGGCTACTTCACCCTACACCGCACCACGCAGGCCCAGTCTCTCTAACTGAAACTGTACCAGAGACGTCCACCAGGGGGAGGTAGAGAGGGGACTCCCCAACAAGCACTACCGTATTTATTTGTACGTTTTTCTACTGTACCAACATACTGTAAATGTGTCCTGTTTTGATTTGAAAACCTCATGACTGCCTCATTTTAAAAGAAAACCTTTACTGTAGATATAACGTACCAGAAACCTTCCCTTTCCTTTCTAGCCATCTATAGACCCTATGTCACCTTACCCAAATGGCACCCTATTCCCTTTATAGTGCACTACTTCCAAAAGGGAATAGGGTGCTATTTTTAATAGAGTGCCATTTTCTGGGACTGAACCTATACAACCTGTGTCTCTCATTCTTTATTTTTTCCACCTCACACATACTTCTACCCTCCTTCCTTTCCACCCTCCCTCCATTCCTCTTTCCTCTCTCATCTGATGAGATGTATAAATAAGAGGTAGAGCTGTGAAGAGAGATAAATAATTCTAATAAGAAATAAAACACCTTGAGTAAAATGACTATTTTATTTACTATTATTTAATGATTTATTATCAACTAGACTGTACACTAATACACTGTAGAACAAGGAATTCACAAATGAGACGATTCATTTAGATATTTTCAAAATAAAAGTATCTATTTCACAATAAAAGCATCCTAGATTGAACAATTAGTAAACCATTGGAAAATCGAAACAGTGCTGTTCTTAAATCTCATAATAGTACAAATAAATCTCTATATTTTTACACGATTAGATCATCTACATAATTTCTCTGAAAATAGACTCAATATCAAACTCAAGGACGACAGCTTTTCTTGACGTCTACATCTCTGTGCTGATTGGTCAGTGGGTCCTGGGTGCTGATCTGTCATTGGTGGTTGTTGGTTTAAGCTTCACTGTCGCAAAGGGATTGGTTCCCCTGCAACACATCAGGTGACATGTAAAGAACCAGCACTCAACACTAATGAAAAACATCAGAGCAGGCGCACACACCCCGACACACACCCCGACACACACACACCTCCTACCTGGGAAAGAGTAGGTTTTCTCCAGAAGCTCCAAGGGGTGATAATGACTCTGCTGTCCTCTCCGGGAAAGTAGGCTGGATTGGTCGAAAGTCAGCTGACCCCCTCCGGAGCATTGTTGTTGGCTGAGGGGGTGGCGGGGGCGGAAGAGGAGGGGCGGGAGCTTGTTATAGCCCTTCAAGCTATTTGTTCTCGTCACTCTCTCTGGCTCCGCCCTCCTCTCAAGGAGGGGAGAGATTGGGCTGAAGTCGACGGAGGCACTGCGAGTGGGTGTGGCAGGGGGCTCGACATCACCGTAGGCCTTTTCTGATTGGTCCATGGAGGTGTCAGAGGGATCCAATAGGTTGTTCATGCTGTGGCTCCTCAAGGAAGTGCCACTGGAGGGTCAAATGTCAGATATGATCATAATGATTCATAGATTCATTTATTGATTGATTGATTGATTGACATACCTGGACCCCAAGAGGTTAGAGAACTCCTCAATAGAAGCTACATAAGCTGCCGGGAACCAGCCCTGGCTGTTGAAACAACAGAGCGAGACCAGAGAAATATTAGCAAACACAACAATGGCCTAAATACTGGAACTGACAAGTTCCTAGATAAAGTCCACTGTTTTCCCAGCCAGCCATCTACCCACATATGAATGAATGAATGAATGAACGAATGATGGATGGATGAAGGAACAAACAGACAAACAAAGGAATGAATAATAATGGTCCTTGCTGTTATCCACTGTCCCCTATCACAGTCTGTTATCCACTGTCCCCTATCACAGTCTGTTATCCACTGTCCCCTATCACAGTCTGTTATCCACTGTCCCCTATCACAGTCTGTTATCCACTGTCCCCTATCACAGTCTGTTATCCACTGTCCCCTATCACAGTCTGTTATCCACTGTCCCCTACCATAGTCTGTTATCCACTGTCCCCTACCACAGTCTGTTATCCACTGTCCCCTATCACAGTCTGTTATCCACTGTCCCCTATCACAGTCTGTTATCCACTGTCCCCTATCACAGTCTGTTATCCACTGTAGGCTGCTTCCCACAATCCCCTAGCGTAGTCTGCTATCCACTATCCCTTACTGTAGTCTGCTATCCACTATCCCTTACCGTAGTCTGCTATCCACTATCCCCTACCGTAGGCTGCTATCCACTATCCCCTACCGTAATCTGCTATCCACTATCCCCTAGCGTAGGCTGATTCCCACTATCCCCTACTGTAGTCTGCTATCCACTACCGCAGTCTGATATCCACTATCCCCTACCGTAGGCTGCTATCCACTGTCCCCTACTGTATGCTGCTATTCACTATCCCCTACTGTAGTCTGCTATCCACTATCCCCTACCGTAGGCTGCTTCCCACTATCCCCTACCGTAGTCTGCTATCCACTATCCCTAGCGTAGGCTGATTCCTACCCCCTACCGTAGTCTGCTATCCACTACCGCAGTCTGCTATCCACTATCCCCTACCGTAGGCTGCTATCCACTGTCCCCTACTGTAGGCTGCTATCCACTATCCCCTACTTAAGTCTGCTATCCACTATCCTCTACTGTAGTCTGCTATCCACTATCCCCTACCGTAGGCTGCTTCCCACTATCCCCTACCGTAGGCTGCTTCCCACTATCCCCTACCGTAGTCTACTATCCACTAACGTAGTCTGCTATCCCTTACCGTAGTCTGCTATCCACTATCCCTTACAGTAGTCTGCTATCCACTATCACCTACAGTAGTCTGCTATCCACTACCGTAGTCTGCTATCCACTGTCCCTTACCGTAGGCTGCTATCCACTATCCCCTACCATAGGTTGCTTCCCACTATCCCCTACCGTAGTCTGCAATCCACTAACGTAGTCTGCTATCCACTATCCCCTACCGTAGTCTGCCATCCAGTACCCCCTACCGTAGGCTGCTATCCACTGTCCCCTACTGTAGTCTGCTATCCACTATCACCTACCGTAGTCTGCTATCCACTAACGTAGTCTGCTATCCACTATCCCCTACCGTAGTCTGCTATCCAGTACCCCCTACCGTAGTCTGCTATCCAGTATCCCCTACCGTAGGCTGCTTCCCACTATCTCCTACCGTAGGCTGCTTCCCACTATCCCCTACCGTAGTCTGCTATCCACTAACGTAGTCTGCTATCCAATATCCCTTACTGTAGTCTGCTATCCACTATCCCCTACTGTAGTCTGCTATCCACTACCGTAGTCTGCTATCCACTATCCCTTACCGTAGGCTGCTTCCCACTATCCCCTACCGTAGGCTGCTATCCACTAACGTAGTCTGCTATCCACTATCCCCTACCGTAGTCTGCTATCCAGTACCCCTTACCGTAGTCTGCTATCCAGTATCCCCTACCGTAGCCTGCTATCCAGTATCCCCTACCGTAGTCTGCTATCCAGTATCCCCTACCGTAGGCTGCTATCCACTGTCCCCTACTGTAGTCTGCTATCCACTATCCCCTAATGTAGTCTGCTATCCACTATCCCCTACCGTAGTCTGCTATCCACTATCCCCTACCGTAGGCTGCTATCCACTATCCCCTACCGTAGGCTGCTATCCACTACCGTAGGCTGCTATCCACTGTCCCCTAACACAGTCTGCTATCCACTATCCCCTACAGTAGTCTGCTATCCACTGTCCCCTACTGTAGGCTGCTATCCACTATCCCCTACTGTAGGCTGCTATCCACTATAGTAGTCTGCTATCCACTATCCCCTACCGTAGGCTGCTATCCACTATCCCCTACCGTAGGCTGCTATCCACTATCCCCTACCATAGGTTGCTTCCCACTATCCCCTACCGTAGTCTGCAATCCACTAATGTAGTCTGCTATCCACTATCCCCTACCGTAGTCTGCCATCCAGTACCCCCTACCGTAGGCTGCTATCCACTGTCCCCTACTGTAGTCTGCTATCCACTATCACCTACCGTAGTCTGCTATCCACTAACGTAGTCTGCTATCCACTATCCCCTACCGTAGTCTGCTATCCAGTACCCCCTACCGTAGTCTGCTATCCAGTATCCCCTACCGTAGGCTGCTTCCCACTATCTCCTACCGTAGGCTGCTTCCCACTATCCCCTACCGTAGGCTGCTATCCACTATCCCTTACCGTAGGCTGCTTCCCACTATCCCCTACCGTAGGCTGCTATCCACTAACGTAGTCTGCTATCCACTATCCCCTACCGTAGTCTGCTATCCAGTACCCCCTACCGTAGTCTGCTATCCAGTATCCCCTACCGTAGTCTGCTATCCAGTATCCCTTACCGCAGTCTGCTATCCAGTATCCCCTACCGTAGGCTGCTATCCACTGTCCCCTACTGTAGTCTGCTATCCACTATCCCCTACTGAAGTCTGCTATCCACTATCCCCTACTGTAGTCTGCTATCCACTATCCCCTACCGTAGGCTGCTTCCCACTGTCCCCTACCGTAGGCTGCTTCCCACTATCCCCTACCGTAGTCTGCTATCCACTAACGTAGTCTGCTATCCACTGTCCCCTACTGTAGTCTGCTATCCACTATCACCTACCGTAGTCTGCTATCCCCTACCGTAGTCTGCTATCCAGTACCCCCTACCGTAGTCTGCTATCCAGTATTCCCTACCGTAGGCTGCTTCCCACTATCTCCTACCGTAGGCTGCTTCCCACTATCCCCTACCGTAGTCTGCTATCCACTAACGTAGTCTGCTATCCACTATCCCTTACTGTAGTCTGCTATCCACTATCCCCTACTGTAGTCTGCTATCCACTACCGTAGTCTGCTATCCACTATCCCTTACCGTAGGCTGCTTCCCACTATCCCCTACCGTAGGCTGCTATCCACTAACGTAGTCTGCTATCCACTATCCCCTACCGTAGTCTGCTATCCAGTACCCCCTACCGTAGTCTGCTATCCAGTATCCCCTACCGTAGTCTGCTATCCAGTATCCCCCACCGTAGGCTGCTATCCACTGTCCCCTACTGTAGTCTGCTATCCACCATCCCCTACTGTAGTCTGCTATCCACTATCCCCTACCGTAGGCTGCTTCCCACTGTCCCCTACCGTAGGCTGCTTCCCACTATCCCCTACCGTAGTCTGCTATCCACTAACGTAGTCTGCTATCCACTATCCCTTACCGTAGTCTGCTATCCACTATCCCTTACTGTAGTCTGCTATCCAGTATCCCCTACTGTAGTCTGCTATCCACTATCCCCTACCGTAGGCTGCTATCCACTATCCCCTACCGTAGGCTGCTATCCACTATCCCCTACCGTAGGTTGCTATCCACTATCCCCTACCGTGAGGCTGCTATCCACTGTCCCTACCACCGCCTGCTATCCACTATCCCCTACTGTAGTCTGCTATCCACTGTCCCCTACTGTAGGCTGCTATCCACTATCCCCTACTGTAGTCTACCGTAGTCTGCTATCCACTACCGTAGGCTGCTATCCACTATCCCCTACCGTAGGCTGCTATCCACTATCCCCTACCGTAGGTTGCTATCCACTATCCCCTACCGTAGGCTGCTATCCACTGTCCCCTACCACCGTCTGCTATCCACTATCCCCTACTGTAGTCTGCTATCCACTGTCCCCTACTGTAGGCTGCTATCCACTATCCCCTACTGTAGTCTGCTTCCCGCTATCCCCTACCGTAGGCTGCTTCCCACTATCCCCTAACGTAGTCTGCTATCCACTATATCTTACCGTAGTCTGCTATCCACTATCCCTTACCGTAGTCTGCTATCCACTATCCCCTACTGCACTGCTATCCACTACCATAGTCTGCTATCCACTATCCCCTACCGTAGTCTGCTATCCACTATCCGCTATCGTAGGCTGCTATCCACTAACCCCTACCGTAGGCTGCTATCCAATATCCCCTACCGTAGGCTGCTTCACACTATCCCCTACCGTAGTCTGCTATCCACTAACGTAGTCTGCTATCCACTATCCCTTACCGTAGTCTGCTATCCACTATCCCTTACCGTAGGCTGCTTCACACTATCCCCTACCGTAGTCTGCTATCCACTAACGTAGTCTGCTATCCACTATCCCTTACCGTAGTCTGCTATCCACTATCCCTTACTGTAGTCTGCTATCCACTATCCCCTAACGTAGTCTGCTATCCACTATATCTTACCGTAGTCTGCTATCCACTATCCCTTACCGTAGTCTGCTATCCACTATCCCCTACTGCACTGCTATCCACTACCATAGTCTGCTATCCACTATCCCCTAACGTAGTCTGCTATCCACTATATCTTACCGTAGTCTGCTATCCACTATCCCTTACCGTAGTCTGCTATCCACTATCCCCTACTGCACTGCTATCCACTACCATAGTCTGCTATCCACTATCCCCTACCGTAGTCTGCTATCCACTATCCTCTATCGTAGGCTGCTATCCACTAACCCCTACCGTAGGCTGCTATCCAATATCCCCTACCGTAGGCTGCTTCACACTATCCCTACCGTAGTCTGCTATCCACTAACGTAGTCTGCTATCCACTATCCCTTACCGTAGTCTGCTATCCACTATCCCTTACCGTAGGCTGCTTCACACTATCCCCTACCGTAGTCTGCTATCCACTAACGTAGTCTGCTATCCACTATCCCTTACCGTAGTCTGCTATCCACTATCCCTTACTGTAGTCTGCTATCCACTATCCCCTAACGTAGTCTGCTATCCACTATATCTTACCGTAGTCTGCTATCCACTATCCCTTACCGTAGTCTGCTATCCACTATCCCCTACTGCACTGCTATCCACTACCATAGTCTGCTATCCACTATCCCCTACCGTAGTCTGCTATCCACTATCCGCTATCGTAGGCTGCTATCCACTAACCCCTACCGTAGGCTGCTATCCAATATCCCCTACCGTAGGCTGCTTCACACTATCCCCTACCGTAGTCTGCTATCCACTAACGTAGTCTGCTATCCACTATCCCTTACCGTAGTCTGCTATCCACTATCCCTTACTGTAGTCTGCTATCCACTATCCCCTACCGTAGTCTGCTATCCACTACCGTAGTCTGCTATCCAATATCCCTTACCGTAGCCTGCTTCCCACTATCCCCTACCGTAGGCTGCTATCCACTATCCCCTACCGTGGTCTGCTATCCAGTACCCCCTACCGTAGTCTGCTATCCACTATCCCCTAACGTAGTCTGCTATCCACTATATCTTACCGTAGTCTGCTATCCACTATCCCCTACCGTAGGCTGCTTCCCACTGTCCCCTACCGTAGGCTGCTTCCCACTATCCCCTACCGTAGTCTGCTATCCACTAACGTAGTCTGCTATCCACTATCCCTTACCGTAGTCTTCTATCCACTATCCCTTACTGTAGTCTGCTATCCAGTATCCCCTACTGTAGTCTGCTATCCACTATCCCCTACTGTAGGCTGCTATCCACTACCGAAGTCTGCTATCCACTATAGTAGTCTGCTATCCACTATCCCCTACCGTAGGCTGCTATCCACTATCCCCTACCGTAGGCTGCTATCCACTATCCCCTACCGTAGGCTGCTATCCACTATCCCCTACCGTAGGCTGCTATCCACTATCCCCTACCGTAGGCTGCTATCCACTATCCCCTACCGTAGGCTGCTATCCACTATCCCCTACTGTAGGCTGCTATCCACTGTCCCCTACCACCGTCTGCTATCCACTATCCCCTACTGTAGTCTGCTATCCACTGTCCCCTACTGTAGTCTGCTTCCCGCTATCCCCTACTGTAGTCTGCTTCCCGCTATCCCCTACCGTAGGCTGCTTCCCACTATCCCCTAACGTAGTCTGCTATCCACTATATCTTACCGTAGTCTGCTATCCACTATCCCTTACCGTAGTCTGCTATCCACTATCCCCTACTGCAGTCTGCTATCCACTACCATAGTCTGCTATCCACTATCCCCTACCGTAGTCTGCTATCCACTATCCCCTATCGTAGGCTGCTATCCACTAACCCCTACCGTAGGCTGCTATCCAATATCCCCTACCGTAGGCTGCTTCACACTATCCCCTACCGTAGTCTGCTATCCACTAACGTAGTCTGCTATCCACTATCCCTTACTGTAGTCTGCTATCCACTATCCCTTACTGTAGTCTGCTATCCACTATCCCCTACTGTAGTCTGCTATCCACTACCGTAGTCTGCTATCCACTATCCCTTACCGTAGGCTGCTTCCCACTATCCCCTACCGTAGGCTGCTATCCACTAACGTAGTCTGCTATCCACTATCCCCTACCGTAGGCTGCTATCCAGTACCCCCTACCGTAGTCTGCTATCCAGTATCCCCTACCGTAGTCTGCTATCCAGTATCCCCTACCGTAGTCTGCTATCCAGTATCCCCTACCGTAGTCTGCTATCCAGTATCCCCTACCGTAGGCTGCTATCCACTGTCCCCTACTGTAGTCTGCTATCCACTATCCCCTACCGTAGTCTGCTATCCACTTTCCCCTACCGTAGGCTGCTATCCACTATCCCCTACCGTAGGCTGCTATCCACTATCCCCTACCGTAGGCTGCTATCCACTGTCCCCTAACACAGTCTGCTATCCACTATCCCCTACTGTAGTCTGCTATCCACTGTCCCCTACTGTAGGCTGCTATCCACTATCCCCTACTGTAGGCTGCTATCCACTATAGTAGTCTGCTATCCACTATCCCCTACCGTAGGCTGCTATCCACTATCCCCTACCATAGGTTGCTTCCCACTATCCCCTACCGTAGTCTGCAATCCACTAACGTAGTCTGCTATCCACTATCCCCTACCGTAGTCTGCCATCCAGTACCCCCTACCGTAGGCTGCTATCCACTGTCCCCTACTGTAGTCTGCTATCCACTATCACCTACCGTAGTCTGCTATCCACTAACGTAGTCTGCTATCCACTATCCCCTACCGTAGTCTGCTATCCAGTACCCCCTACCGTAGTCTGCTATCCAGTATCCCCTACCGTAGGCTGCTTCCCACTATCTCCTACCGTAGGCTGCTTCCCACAATCCCCTACCGTAGTCTGCTATCCACTACCGTAGTCTGCTATCCACTATCCCTTACCGTAGGCTGCTTCCAACTATCCCCTACCGTAGGCTGCTATCCACTAACGTAGTCTGCTATCCACTATCCCAAACCGTAGTCTGCTATCCAGTATCCCCTACCGTAGGCTGCTATCCACTGTCCCCTACTGTAGTCTGCTATCCACTATCCCCTAATGTAGTCTGCTATCCACTATCCCCTACCGTAGTCTGCTATCCACTATCCCCTACCGTAGGCTGCTATCCACTATCCCCTACCGTAGGCTGCTATCCACTATCCCCTAAAGTAGGCTGCTATCCACTGTCCCCTAACACAGTCTGCTATCCACTATCCCCTACTGTAGTCTGCTATCCACTGTCCCCTACTGTAGGCTGCTATCCACTATCCCCTACTGTAGGCTGATATCCACTATAGTAGTCTGCTATCCACTATCCCCTACCGTAGGCTGCTATCCACTATCCCCTACCGTAGGCTGCTATCCACTATCCCCTACCATAGGTTGCTTCCCACTATCCCCTACCGTAGTCTGCAATCCACTAACGTAGTCTGCTATCCACTATCCCCTACCGTAGTCTGCCATCCAGTACCCCCTACCGTAGGCTGCTATCCACTGTCCCCTACTGTAGTCTGCTATCCACTATCACCTACCGTAGTCTGCTATCCACTAAAGTAGTCTGCTATCCACTATCCCCTACCGTAGTCTGCTATCCAGTACCCCCTACCGTAGGCTGCTTCCCACTATCTCCTACCGTAGGCTGCTTCCCACTATCTCCTACCGTAGGCTGCTTCCCACTATCCCCTACCGTAGTCTGCTATCCACTACCGTAGTCTGCTATCCACTATCCCTTACCGTAGGCTGCTTCCCACTATCCCCTACCGTAGGCTGCTATCCACTAACGTAGTCTGCTATCCACTATCCCCTACCGTAGTCTGCTATCCAGTACCCCCTACCGTAGTCTGCTATACAGTATCCCCTACCGTAGTCTGCTATCCAGTATCCCCTACCGTAGTCTGCTACCCAGTATCCCCTACCGTAGGCTGCTATCCACTGTCCCCTACTGTAGTCTGCTATCCACTATCCCCTACTGAAGTCTGCTATCCACTATCCCCTACTGTAGTCTGCTATCCACTATCCGCTACCGTAGGCTGCTTCCCACTGTCCCCTACCGTAGGCTGCTTCCCACTATCCCATACCGTAGTCTGCTATCCACTAACGTAGTCTGCTATCCACTGTCCCCTACTGTAGTCTGCTATCCACTATCACCTACCGTAGTCTGCTATCCACTAACGTAGTCTGCTTTCCACTATCCCCTACCGTAGTCTGCTATCCAGTACCCCCTACCGTAGTCTGCTATCCAGTATTCCCTACCGTAGGCTGCTTCCCACTATCTCCTACCGTAGGCTGCTTCCCACTATCCCCTACCGTAGTCTGCTATCCACTAACGTAGTCTGCTATCCACTATCCCTTACTGTAGTCTGCTATCCACTATCCCCTACTGTAGTCTGCTATCCACTACCGTAGTCTGCTATCCACTATCCCTTACCGTAGGCTGCTTCCCACTATCCCCTACCGTAGGTTGCTATCCACTAACGTAGTCTGCTATCCACTATCCCCTACCGTAGTCTGCTATCCAGTACCCCCTACCGTAGTCTGCTATCCAGTATCCCCTACCGTAGTCTGCTATCCAGTATCCCCCACCGTAGGCTGCTATCCACTGTCCCCTACTGTAGTCTGCTATCCACTATCCCCTACTGTAGTCTGCTATCCACTATCCCCTACTGTAGTCTGCTATCCACTATCCCCTACTGTAGTCTGCTATCCATTATCCCCTACCGTAGGCTGCTTCCCACTGTCCCCTACCGTAGGCTGCTTCCCACTATCCCCTACCGTAGTCTGCTATCCACTAACGTAGTCTGCTATCCACTATCCCTTACCGTAGTCTGCTATCCACTATCCCTTACTGTAGTCTGCTATCCAGTATCCCCTACTGTAGTCTGCTATCCACTATCCCCTACTGTAGGCTGCTATCCACTACCGTAGTCTGCTATCCACTAACGTAGTCTGCTATCCACTATCCCTTACCGTAGTCTGCTATCTACTATCCCTTACTGTAGTCTGCTATCCAGTATCCCTTACCGAAGTCTGCTATCCACTATCCCTTACTGTAGTCTGCTATCCACTATCCCCTACCGTAGGCTGCTATCCACTATCCCCTACCGTAGGCTGCTATCCACTATCCCCTACCGTAGGCTGCTATCCACTATCCCCTACCGTAGGCTGCTATCCACTGTCCCCTACCACCGTCTGCTATCCACTATCCCCTACTGTAGTCTGCTATCCACTGTCCGCTACTGTAGGCTGCTATCCACTATCCCCTACTGTAGTCTGCTTCCCGCTATCCCCTACCGTAGGCTGCTTCCCACTATCCCCTAACGTAGTCTGCTATCCACTATATCTTACCGTAGTCTGCTATCCACTATCACCTTACCGTAGTCTGCTATCCACTATCCCCTATCGTAGGCTGCTTCACACTATCCCCTACCGTAGGCAGCTATCCACTAACGTAGTCTGCTATCCACTATCCCTTACCGTAGTCTGCTATCCACTATCCCTTACTGTAGTCTGCTATCCACTATCCCCTACTGTAGTCTGCTATCCAATACCGTAGTCTGCTATCCACTATCCCTTACCGTAGGCTGCTTCCCACTATCCCCTACCGTAGGCTGCTATCCACTATCCCCTACCGTAGGCTGCTATCCACTATCCCCTACCGTAGGCTTCTATCCACTGTCCCCTACCAAAGTCTGCTATCCACTATCCCCTACTGTAGTCTGCTATCCACTGTCCCCTACTGTAGGCTGCTATCCACTAACCCCTACCGTAGGCTGCTATCCAATATCCCCTACCGTAGGCTGCTTCACACTATCCCCTACCGTAGGCTGCTATCCACTAACGTAGTCTGCTATCCACTATCCCTTACCGTAGTCTGCTATCCACTATCCCTTACTGTAGTCTGCTATCCACTATCCCCTACTGTAGTCTGCTATCCACTACCGTAGTCTGCTATCCACTATCCCTTACCGTAGGCTGCTTCCCACTATCCCCTACCGTAGGTTGCTATCCACTAACGTAGTCTGCTATCCACTATCCCCTACCGTAGTCTGCTATCCAGTACCCCCTACCGTAGTCTGCTATCCAGTATCCCCTACCGTAGTCTGCTATCCAGTATCCCCTACCGTAGTCTGCTATCCAGTACCCCCTACCGTAGTCTGCTATCCAGTATCCCCTACCGTAGTCTGCTATCCATTATCCCCTACCGTAGGCTGCTTCCCACTGTCCCCTACCGTAGGCTGCTTCCCACTATCCCCTACCGTAGTCTGCTATCCACTAACGTAGTCTGCTATCCACTATCCCTTACCGTAGTCTGCTATCCACTATCCCTTACTGTAGTCTGCTATCCACTATCCCCTACTGTAGGCTGCTATCCACTACCGTAGTCTGCTATCCACTAACGTAGTCTGCTATCCACTATCCCTTACCGTAGTCTGCTATCTACTATCCCTTACTGTAGTCTGCTATCCAGTATCCCTTACCGAAGTCTGCTATCCACTATCCCTTACTGTAGTCTGCTATCCACTATCCCCTACCGTAGGCTGCTATCCACTATCCCCTACCGTAGGCTGCTATCCACTATCCCCTACCGTAGGCTGCTATCCACTATCCCCTACCGTGAGGCTGCTATCCACTGTCCCCTACCACCGCCTGCTATCCACTATCCCCTACTGTAGTCTGCTATCCACTGTCCGCTACTGTAGGCTGCTATCCACTATCCCCTACTGTAGTCTGCTTCCGCTATCCCCTACCGTAGGCTGCTTCCCACTATCCCCAACGTAGTCTGCTATCCACTATATCTTACCGTAGTCTGCTATCCACTATCCCTTACCGTAGTCTGCTATCCACTATCCCCTACTGCAGTCTGCTATCCACTACCATAGTCTGCTATCCACTATCCCTACCGTAGTCTGCTATCCACTATCCCCTATCGTAGGCTGCTATCCACTAACCCCTACCGTAGGCTGCTATCCAATATCCCCTACCGTAGGCTGCTTCACACTATCTACCGTAGGCTGCTATCCACTAACGTAGTCTGCTATCCACTATCCCTTACCGTAGTCTGCTATCCACTATCCCTTACTGTAGTCTGCTATCCACTATCCCTACTGTAGTCTGCTATCCAATACCGTAGTCTGCTATCCACTATCCCTTACCGTAGGCTGCTTCCCACTATCCCCTACCGTAGGCTGCTATCCACTATCCCCTACCGTAGGCTGCTATCCACTATCCCCTACCGTAGGCTGCTATCCACTGTCCCCTACCAAAGTCTGCTATCCACTATCCCCTACTGTAGTCTGCTATCCACTGTCCCCTACTGTAGGCTGCTATCCACTAACCCCTACCGTAGGCTGCTATCCAATATCCCCTACCGTAGGCTGCTTCACACTATCCCCTACCGTAGGCTGCTATCCACTAACGTAGTCTGCTATCCACTATCCCTTACCGTAGTCTGCTATCCACTATCCCTTACTGTAGTCTGCTATCCACTATCCCCTACTGTAGTCTGCTATCCACTACCGTAGTCTGCTATCCACTATCCCTTACCGTAGGCTGCTTCCCACTATCCCCTACCGTAGGTTGCTATCCACTAACGTAGTCTGCTATCCACTATCCCCTACCGTAGTCTGCTATCCAGTACCCCCTACCGTAGTCTGCTATCCAGTATCCCCTACCGTAGTCTGCTATCCAGTATCCCTACCGTAGTCTGCTATCCAGTATCCCCTACCGTAGGCTGCTATCCACTGTCCCCTACTGTAGTCTGCTTCCCACTATCCCCTACCGTAGTCTGCTATCCACTAACGTAGTCTGCTATCCACTATCCCTTACTGTAGTCTGCTATCCACTATCCCCTACTGTAGTCTGCTATCCACTACCGTAGTCTGCTATCCACTATCCCTTACCGTAGGCTGCTTCCCACTATCCCCTACCGTAGGTTGCTATCCACTAACGTAGTCTGCTATCCACTATCCCCTACCGTAGTCTGCTATCCAGTACCCCCTACCGTAGTCTGCTATCCAGTATCCCCTACCGTAGTCTGCTATCCAGTATCCCCCACCGTAGGCTGCTATCCACTGTCCCCTACTGTAGTCTGCTATCCACTATCCCCTACTGTAGTCTGCTATCCACTATCCCCTACTGTAGTCTGCTATCCACTATCCCCTACTGTAGTCTGCTATCCACTATCCCCTACCGTAGGCTGCTTCCCACTGTCCCCTACCGTAGGCTGCTTCCCACTATCCCCTACCGTAGTCTGCTATCCACTAACGTAGTCTGCTATCCACTATCCCTTACCGTAGTCTGCTATCCACTATCCCTTACTGTAGTCTGCTATCCAGTATCCCCTACTGTAGTCTGCTATCCAGTATCCCCTACTGTAGGCTGCTATCCACTAACGTAGTCTGCTATCCACTATCCCTTACCGTAGTCTGCTATCTACTATCCCTTACTGTAGTCTGCTATCCAGTATCCCTTACCGTAGTCTGCTATCCACTATCCCTTACTGTAGTCTGCTATCCACTATCCCCTACCGTAGGCTGCTATCCACTATCCCCTACCGTAGGCTGCTATCCACTATCCCCTACCGTAGGCTGCTATCCACTATCCCCTACCGTAGGCTGCTATCCACTGTCCCCTACCACCGTCTGCTATCCACTATCCCCTACTGTAGTCTGCTATCCAGTATCCCCTACTGTAGGCTGCTATCCACTACCGTAGTCTGCTATCCACTAACGTAGTCTGCTATCTACTATCCCTTACTGTAGTCTGCTATCCAGTATCCCTTACCGTAGTCTGCTATCCACTATCCCTTACTGTAGTCTGCTATCCACTATCCCCACCGTAGGCTGCTATCCACTATCCCTACCGTAGGCTGCTATCCACTATCCCCTACCGTAGGCTGCTATCCACTATCCCCTACCGTAGGCTGCTATCCACTGTCCCCTACCACCGTCTGCTATCCACTATCCCCTACTGTAGTCTGCTATCCACTGTCCCCTACTGTAGGCTGCTATCCACTATCCCCTACTGTAGTCTGCTTCCCGCTATCCCCTACCGTAGTCTGCTATCCACTAACGTAGTCTGCTATCCACTATCCCTTACCGTAGTCTGCTATCCACTATCCCTTACTGTAGTCTGCTATCCAGTATCCCCTACTGTAGTCTGCTATCCAGTATCCCCTACTGTAGGCTGCTATCCACTACCGTAGTCTGCTATCCACTAACGTAGTCTGCTATCTACTATCCCTTACTGTAGTCTGCTATCCAGTATCCCTTACCGTAGTCTGCTATCCACTATCCCTTACTGTAGTCTGCTATCCACTATCCCCTACCGTAGGCTGCTATCCACTATCCCCTACCGTAGGCTGCTATCCACTATCCCCTACCGTAGGCTGCTATCCACTATCCCCTACCGTAGGCTGCTATCCACTGTCCCCTACCACCGTCTGCTATCCACTATCCCCTACTGTAGTCTGCTATCCACTGTCCCCTACTGTAGGCTGCTATCCACTATCCCCTACTGTAGTCTGCTTCCCGCTATCCCCTACCGTAGGCTGCTTCCCACTATCCCCTAACGTAGTCTGCTATCCACTATATCTTACCGTAGTCTGCTATCCACTATCCCTTACCGTAGTCTGCTATCCACTATCCCCTACTGCAGTCTGCTATCCACTACCATAGTCTGCTATCCACTATCCCCTACCGTAGTCTGCTATCCACTATCCCCTATCGTAGGCTGCTATCCACTAACCCCTACCGTAGGCTGCTATCCAATATCCCCTACCGTAGGCTGCTTCACACTATCCCCTACCGTAGTCTGCTATCCACTAACGTAGTCTGCTATCCACTATCCCTTACCGTAGTCTGCTATCCACTATCCCTTACTGTAGTCTGCTATCCACTATCCCCTACTGTAGTCTGCTATCCACTACCGTAGTCTGCTATCCACTATCCCTTACCGTAGGCTGCTTCCCACTATCCCCTACCGTAGGCTGCTATCCACTATCCCCTACCGTAGTCTGCTATCCACTTTCCCCTAACGTAGTCTGCTATCCACTTTCCCCTAACGTAGTCTGCTATCCACTATATCTTACCGTAGGCTGCTTCCCACTGTCCCCTACCGTAGGCTGCTTCCCACTGTCCCCTACCGTAGGCTGCTTCCCACTATCCCCTACCGTAGTCTGCTATCCACTAACGTAGTCTGCTATCCACTATCCCTTACCGTAGTCTGCTATCCACTATCCCTTACTGTAGTCTGCTATCCAGTATCCCCTACTGTAGGCTGCTATCCACTATCCCCTACTGTAGGCTGCTATCCACTACCGTAGTCTGCTATCCACTATAGTAGTCTGCTATCCACTATTCCCTACCGTAGGCTGCTATCCACTATCCCCTACCGTAGGCTGCTATCCACTATCCCCTACCGTAGGCTGCTATCCACTATCCCCTACCGTAGGCTGCTATCCACTATCCCCTACCGTAGGCTGCTATCCACTATCCCCTACCGTAGGCTGCTATCCACTATCCCCTACCGTAGGCTGCTATCCACTGTCCCCTACCACCGTCTGCTATCCACTATCCCCTACTGTAGTCTGCTATCCACTGTCCCCTACTGTAGGCTGCTATCCACTATCCCCTACTGTAGTCTGCTTCCCGCTATCCCCTACCGTAGGCTGCTTCCCACTATCCCCTAACGTAGTCTGCTATCCACTATATCTTACCGTAGTCTGCTATCCACTATCCCTTACCGTAGTCTGCTATCCACTATCCCCTACTGCAGTCTGCTATCCACTACCATAGTCTGCTATCCACTATCCCCTACCGTAGTCTGCTATCCACTATCCCCTATCGTAGGCTGCTATCCACTAACCCCTACCGTAGGCTGCTATCCAATATCCCCTACCGTAGGCTGCTTCACACTATCCCCTACCGTAGGCTGCTATCCACTAACGTAGTCTGCTATCCACTATCCCTTACCGTAGTCTGCTATCCACTATCCCTTACTGTAGTCTGCTATCCACTATCCCCTACTGTAGTCTGCTATCCACTACCGTAGTCTGCTATCCACTATCCCTTACCGTAGGCTGCTTCCACTATCCCCTACCGTAGGCTGCTATCCACTATCCCCTACCGTGAGGCTGCTATCCACTATCCCCTACCGTAGGCTGCTATCCACTGTCCCCTACCAAAGTCTGCTATCCACTATCCCCTACTGTAGTCTGCTATCCACTGTCCCCTACTGTAGGCTGCTATCCACTAACCCCTACCGTAGGCTGCTATCCAATATCCCCTACCGTAGGCTGCTTCACACTATCCCCTACCGTAGGCTGCTATCCACTAACGTAGTCTGCTATCCACTATCCCTTACCGTAGTCTGCTATCCACTATCCCTTACTGTAGTCTGCTATCCACTATCCCCTACTGTAGTCTGCTATCCACTACCGTAGTCTGCTATCCACTATCCCTTACCGTAGGCTGCTTCCCACTATCCCCTACCGTAGGCTGCTATCCACTATCCCCTACCGTAGGCTGCTATCCACTATCCCCTACCGTAGTCTGCTATCCACTATCCCTTACCGTAGGCTGCTTCCCACTATCCCCTACCGTAGGCTGCTATCCACTATCCCCTACCGTAGTCTGCTATCCACTTTCCCCTAACGTAGTCTGCTATCCACTTTCCCCTAACGTAGTCTGCTATCCACTATATCTTACCGTAGGCTGCTTCCCACTGTCCCCTACCGTAGGCTGCTTCCCACTGTCCCCTACCGTAGGCTGCTTCCCACTATCCCTACCGTAGTCTGCTATCCACTAACGTAGTCTGCTATCCACTATCCCTTACCGTAGTCTGCTATCCACTATCCCTTACTGTAGTCTGCTATCCAGTATCCCCTACTGTAGGCTGCTATCCACTATCCCCTACTGTAGGCTGCTATCCACTACCGTAGTCTGCTATCCACTATAGTAGTCTGCTATCCACTATCCCCTACCGTAGGCTGCTATCCACTATCCCCTACCGTAGGCTGCTATCCACTATCCCCTACCGTAGGCTGCTATCCACTATCCCCTACCGTAGGCTGCTATCCACTATCCCCTACCGTAGGCTGCTATCCACTATCCCCTACCGTAGGCTGCTATCCACTGTCCCCTACCACCGTCTGCTATCCACTATCCCCTACTGTAGTCTGCTATCCACTGTCCCCTACTGTAGGCTGCTATCCACTATCCCTACTGTAGTCTGCTTCCCGCTATCCCCTACCGTAGGCTGCTTCCCACTATCCCCTAACGTAGTCTGCTATCCACTATATCTTACCGTAGTCTGCTATCCACTATCCCTTACCGTAGTCTGCTATCCACTATCCCTACTGCAGTCTGCTATCCACTACCATAGTCTGCTATCCACTATCCCCTACCGTAGTCTGCTATCCACTATCCCCTATCGTAGGCTGCTATCCACTAACCCCTACCGTGAGGCTGCTATCCAATATCCCCTACCGTAGGCTGCTTCACACTATCCCCTACCGTAGGCTGCTATCCACTAACGTAGTCTGCTATCCACTATCCCTTACCGTAGTCTGCTATCCACTATCCCTTACTGTAGTCTGCTATCCACTATCCCCTACTGTAGTCTGCTATCCACTACCGTAGTCTGCTATCCACTATCCCTTACCGTAGGCTGCTTCCCACTATCCCCTACCGTAGGCTGCTATCCACTATCCCCTACCGTAGGCTGCTATCCACTATCCCCTACCGTAGGCTGCTATCCACTGTCCCCTACCAAAGTCTGCTATCCACTATCCCCTACTGTAGTCTGCTATCCACTGTCCCCTACTGTAGGCTGCTATCCACTAACCCCTACCGTAGGCTGCTATCCAATATCCCCTACCGTAGGCTGCTTCACACTATCCCCTACCGTAGGCTGCTATCCACTAACGTAGTCTGCTATCCACTATCCCTTACCGTAGTCTGCTATCCACTATCCCTTACTGTAGTCTGCTATCCACTATCCCCTACTGTAGTCTGCTATCCACTACCGTAGTCTGCTATCCACTATCCCTTACCGTAGGCTGCTTCCCACTATCCCCTACCGTAGGCTGCTATCCACTATCCCCTACCGTAGGCTGCTATCCACTATCCCCTACCGTAGGCTGCTATCCACTGTCCCCTACCAAAGTCTGCTATCCACTATCCCCTACTGTAGTCTGCTATCCACTGTCCCCTACTGTAGGCTGCTATCCACTATCCCTTACTGTAGGCTGCTTCCCGCTATCCCCTACCGTAGGCTGCTTCCCGCTATCCCCTACCGTAGGCTGCTTCCCACTATCCCCTAACGTAGTCTGCTATCCACTATATCTTACCGTAGTCTGCTATCCACTAACCCCTACTGCAGTCTGCTATCCACTACCGTAGTCTGCTATCCACTATCCCCTACCGTAGGCTGCTATCCACTAACCCCTACCGTAGGCTGCTATCCAATATCCCTTACCCTAGGCTGCTTCCCACTATCCCCTACCGTAGTCTGCTATCCACTAACGTAGTCTGCTATCCACTATCCCTTACCGTAGTCTGCTATCCACTATCCCTTACCGTAGTCTGCTATCCACTATCCCCTACTGTAGTCTGCTATCCACTATCCCCTACTGTAGGCTGCTATCCACTACCGTAGTCTGCTATCCACTATAGTAGTCTGCTATCCACTATCCCCTACCGTAGGCTGCTATCCACTATCCCCTACCGTAGGCTGCTATCCACTATCCCCTACCGTAGGCTGCTATCCACTATCCCCTACCGTAGTCTGCTATCCAGTACCCACTACCGTAGTCTGCTATCCAGTATCCCCTACCGTAGGCTGCTTCCCACTATCTCCTACCGTAGGCTGCTTCCCACTATCCCCTACCGTAGTCTGCTATCCACTAACGTAGTCTGCTATCCACTATCCCTTACTGTAGTCTGCTATCCACTATCCCCTTCTGTAGTCTGCTATCCACTACTGTAGTCTGCTATCCACTATCCCTTACCGTAGGCTGCTTCCCACTATCCCCTACCGTAGGCTGCTATCCACTAACGTAGTCTGCTATCCACTATCCCCTACCGTAGTCTGCTATCCAGTACCCCCTACCGTAGTCTGCTATCCAGTATCCCCTACCGTAGTCTGCTATCCAGTATCCCCTACCGTAGTCTGCTATCCAGTATCCCCTACCATAGGCTGCTATCCACTGTCCCCTACTGTAGTCTGCTATCCACAATCCCCTACTGAAGTCTGCTATCCACTATCCCCTACTGTAGTCTGCTATCCACTATCCCCTACCGTAGGCTGCTTCCCACTGTCCCCTACCGTAAGCTGCTTCCCACTATCCCCTACCGTAGTCTGCTATCCACTAACGTAGTCTGCTATCCACTGTCCCCTACTGTAGTCTGCTATCCACTATCACCTACCGTAGTCTGCTATCCACTAACGTAGTCTGCTATCCACTATCCCCTACCGTAGTCTGCTATCCAGTACCCCCTACCGTAGTCTGTTATCCAGTATCCCCTACCGTAGGCTGCTTCCCACTATCGCCTACCGTAGGCTGATTCCCACTATCCCCTACCGTAGTCTGCTATCCACTAACGTAGTCTGCTATCCACTATCCCTTACTGTAGTCTGCTATCCACTATCCCCTACTGTAGTCTGCTATCCACTACCGTAGTCTGCTATCCACTATCCCTTACCGTAGGCTGCTTCCCACTATCCCCTACCGTAGGCTGCTATCCACTAACGTAGTCTGCTATCCACTATCCCCTACCGTAGTCTGCTATCCAGTACCCCCTACCGTAGTCTGCTATCCAGTATCCCCTACCGTAGGCTGCTATCCACTGTCCCCTACTGTAGTCTGCTATCCACTATCCCCTACTGTAGTCTGCTATCCACTATCCCCTACTGTAGTCTGCTATCCACTATCCCCTACTGTAGTCTGCTATCCACTATCCCTTACCGTAGTCTGCTATCCACTATCCCTTACCGTAGTCTGCTATCCACTATCCCCTACTGTAGGCTGCTATCCACTAACCCCTACTGTAGGCTGCTATCCACTACCGTAGTCTGCTATCCACTATAGTAGTCTGCTATCCACTATCCCCTACCGTAGGCTGCTATCCACTATCCTTACCGTAGGCTGCTATCCACTATCCCCTACCGTGAGGCTGCTATCCACTATCCCTACCGTAGACTGCTATCCACTATCCCCTACCGTAGTCTGCTATCCAGTACCCCCTACCGTAGTCTGCTATCCAGTATCCCCTACCGTAGGCTGCTATCCACTGTCCCCTACTGTAGTCTGCTATCCACTATCCCCTACCGTAGGCTGCTATCCACTATCCCTACCGTAGGCTGCTATCCACTATCCCCTACCGTAGACTGCTATCCACTATCCCCTACCGTAGGCTGCTATCCACTATCCCCTACCGTAGGCTGCTATCCACTATCCCCTACCGTAGGCTGCTATCCACTGTCCCCTACCACCGTCTGCTATCCACTATCCCCTACTGTAGTCTGCTATCCACTGTCCCCTACTGTAGGCTGCTATCCACTATCCCCTACTGTAGTCTGCTTCCCGCTATCCCCTACCGTAGGCTGCTTCCCACTATCCCCTAACGTAGTCTGCTATCCACTATATCTTACCGTAGTCTGCTATCCACTATCCCTTACCGTAGTCTGCTATCCACTATCCCCTACTGCAGTCTGCTATCCACTACCATAGTCTGCTATCCACTATCCCCTACCGTGAGTCTGCTATCCACTATCCCCTATCGTAGGCTGCTATCCACTAACCCCTACCGTAGGCTGCTATCCAATATCCCCTACCGTAGGCTGCTTCACACTATCCCCTACCGTAGGCTGCTATCCACTAACGTAGTCTGCTATCCACTATCCCTTACCGTAGTCTGCTATCCACTATCCCTTACTGTAGTCTGCTATCCACTATCCCCTACTGTAGTCTGCTATCCACTACCGTAGTCTGCTATCCACTATCCCTTACCGTAGGCTGCTTCCCACTATCCCCTACCGTAGGCTGCTATCCACTATCCCCTACCGTAGGCTGCTATCCACTATCCCTACCGTAGGCTGCTATCCACTGTCCCCTACCAAAGTCTGCTATCCACTATCCCCTACTGTAGTCTGCTATCCACTGTCCCCTACTGTAGGCTGCTATCCACTAACCCCTACCGTAGGCTGCTATCCAATATCCCCTACCGTAGGCTGCTTCACACTATCCCCTACCGTAGGCTGCTATCCACTAACGTAGTCTGCTATCCACTATCCCTTACCGTAGTCTGCTATCCACTATCCCTTACTGTAGTCTGCTATCCACTATCCCCTACTGTAGTCTGCTATCCACTACCGTAGTCTGCTATCCACTATCCCTTACCGTAGGCTGCTTCCCACTATCCCCTACCGTAGGCTGCTATCCACTATCCCCTACCGTAGGCTGCTATCCACTATCCCCTACCGTAGTCTGCTATCCACTATCCCTTACCGTAGGCTGCTTCCCACTATCCCCTACCGTAGGCTGCTATCCACTATCCCTACCGTAGTCTGCTATCCACTTTCCCCTAACGTGAGTCTGCTATCCACTTTCCCTAACGTAGTCTGCTATCCACTATATCTTACCGTAGGCTGCTTCCCACTGTCCCCTACCGTAGGCTGCTTCCCACTGTCCCCTACCGTAGGCTGCTTCCCACTATCCCCTACCGTAGTCTGCTATCCACTAACGTAGTCTGCTATCCACTATCCCTTACCGTAGTCTGCTATCCACTATCCCTTACTGTAGTCTGCTATCCAGTATCCCCTACTGTAGGCTGCTATCCACTATCCCCTACTGTAGGCTGCTATCCACTACCGTAGTCTGCTATCCACTATAGTAGTCTGCTATCCACTATCCCCTACCGTAGGCTGCTATCCACTATCCCCTACCGTAGGCTGCTATCCACTATCCCCTACCGTAGGCTGCTATCCACTATCCCTACCGTAGGCTGCTATCCACTATCCCCACCGTAGGCTGCTATCCACTATCCCCTACCGTAGGCTGCTATCCACTGTCCCCTACCACCGTCTGCTATCCACTATCCCCTACTGTAGTCTGCTATCCACTGTCCCCTACTGTAGGCTGCTATCCACTATCCCCTACTGTAGTCTGCTTCCGCTATCCCTACCGTAGGCTGCTTCCCACTATCCCTAACGTAGTCTGCTATCCACTATATCTTACCGTAGTCTGCTATCCACTATCCTTCACCGTAGTCTGCTATCCACTATCCCCTACTGCAGTCTGCTATCCACTACCATAGTCTGCTATCCACTATCCCCTACCGTAGTCTGCTATCCACTATCCCTATCGTAGGCTGCTATCCACTAACCCCTACCGTAGGCTGCTATCCAATATCCCCTACCGTAGGCTGCTTCACACTATCCCCTACCGTGAGGCTGCTATCCACTAACGTAGTCTGCTATCCACTATCCCTTACCGTAGTCTGCTATCCACTATCCCTTACTGTAGTCTGCTATCCACTATCCCCTACTGTAGTCTGCTATCCACTACCGTAGTCTGCTATCCACTATCCCTTACCGTAGGCTGCTTCCCACTATCCCCTACCGTGAGGCTGCTATCCACTATCCCCTACCGTAGGCTGCTATCCACTATCCCCTACCGTAGGCTGCTATCCACTGTCCCCTACCAAAGTCTGCTATCCACTATCCCTACTGTAGTCTGCTATCCACTGTCCCCTACTGTAGGCTGCTATCCACTAACCCCTACCGTAGGCTGCTATCCAATATCCCTACCGTAGGCTGCTTCACACTATCCCCTACCGTAGGCTGCTATCCACTAACGTAGTCTGCTATCCACTATCCCTTACCGTAGTCTGCTATCCACTATCCCTTACTGTAGTCTGCTATCCACTATCCCCTACTGTAGTCTGCTATCCACTACCGTAGTCTGCTATCCACTATCCCTTACCGTAGGCTGCTTCCCACTATCCCCTACCGTAGGCTGCTATCCACTATCCCCTACCGTAGGCTGCTATCCACTATCCCCTACCGTAGGCTGCTATCCACTGTCCCCTACCAAAGTCTGCTATCCACTATCCCTACTGTAGTCTGCTATCCACTGTCCCCTACTGTAGGCTGCTATCCACTATCCCTTACTGTAGGCTGCTTCCGCTATCCCCTACCGTAGGCTGCTTCCCGCTATCCCCTACCGTAGGCTGCTTCCCACTATCCCTAACGTAGTCTGCTATCCACTATATCTTACCGTAGTCTGCTATCCACTAACCCCTACTGCAGTCTGCTATCCACTACCGTAGTCTGCTATCCACTATCCCCTACCGTAGGCTGCTATCCACTAACCCCTACCGTAGGCTGCTATCCAATATCCCTTACCCTAGGCTGCTTCCCACTATCCCCTACCGTAGTCTGCTATCCACTAACGTAGTCTGCTATCCACTATCCCTTACCGTAGTCTGCTATCCACTATCCCTTACCGTAGTCTGCTATCCACTATCCCCTACTGTAGTCTGCTATCCACTATCCCCTACTGTAGGCTGCTATCCACTACCGTAGTCTGCTATCCACTATAGTAGTCTGCTATCCACTATCCCCACCGTAGGCTGCTATCCACTATCTACCGTAGGCTGCTATCCACTATCCCCTACCGTAGGCTGCTATCCACTATCCCCTACCGTAGTCTGCTATCCAGTACCCACTACCGTAGTCTGCTATCCAGTATCCCCTACCGTAGGCTGCTTCCCACTATCTCCTACCGTGAGGCTGCTTCCACTATCCCCTACCGTAGTCTGCTATCCACTAACGTAGTCTGCTATCCACTATCCCTTACTGTAGTCTGCTATCCACTATCCCCTTCTGTAGTCTGCTATCCACTACTGTAGTCTGCTATCCACTATCCCTTACCGTAGGCTGCTTCCCACTATCCCTACCGTAGGCTGCTATCCACTAACGTAGTCTGCTATCCACTATCCCTACCGTAGTCTGCTATCCAGTACCCCTACCGTAGTCTGCTATCCAGTATCCCCTACCGTAGTCTGCTATCCAGTATCCCCTACCGTAGTCTGCTATCCAGTATCCCCTACCATAGGCTGCTATCCACTGTCCCCTACTGTAGTCTGCTATCCACAATCCCCTACTGAAGTCTGCTATCCACTATCCCCTACTGTAGTCTGCTATCCACTATCCCCTACCGTAGGCTGCTTCCCACTGTCCCCTACCGTAAGCTGCTTCCCACTATCCCCTACCGTAGTCTGCTATCCACTAACGTAGTCTGCTATCCACTGTCCCCTACTGTAGTCTGCTATCCACTATCACCTACCGTAGTCTGCTATCCACTAACGTAGTCTGCTATCCACTATCCCTACCGTAGTCTGCTATCCAGTACCCCCTACCGTAGTCTGTTATCCAGTATCCCCTACCGTAGGCTGCTTCCCACTATCGCCTACCGTGAGGCTGATTCCCCACTATCCCCTACCGTAGTCTGCTATCCACTAACGTAGTCTGCTATCCACTATCCCTTACTGTAGTCTGCTATCCACTATCCCCTACTGTAGTCTGCTATCCACTACCGTAGTCTGCTATCCACTATCCCTTACCGTAGGCTGCTTCCCACTATCCCCTACCGTAGGCTGCTATCCACTAACGTAGTCTGCTATCCACTATCCCCTACCGTAGTCTGCTATCCAGTACCCCTACCGTAGTCTGCTATCCAGTATCCCCTACCGTAGGCTGCTATCCACTGTCCCCTACTGTAGTCTGCTATCCACTATCCCCTACTGTAGTCTGCTATCCACTATCCCCTACTGTAGTCTGCTATCCACTATCCCCTACTGTAGTCTGCTATCCACTATCCCTTACCGTAGTCTGCTATCCACTATCCCTTACCGTAGTCTGCTATCCACTATCCCCTACTGTAGGCTGCTATCCACTAACCCCTACTGTAGGCTGCTATCCACTACCGTAGTCTGCTATCCACTATAGTAGTCTGCTATCCACTATCCCCTACCGTAGGCTGCTATCCACTATCCCTTACCGTAGGCTGCTATCCACTATCCCCTACCGTAGGCTGCTATCCACTATCCCCTACCGTAGGCTGCTATCCACTATCCCCTACCGTAGACTGCTATCCACTGTCCCCTACCGTAGTCTGCTATCCAGTACCCCCTACCGTAGTCTGTTATCCAGTATCCCCTACCGTAGGCTGCTTCCCACTATCGCCTACCGTAGGCTGATTCCCACTATCCCCTACCGTAGTCTGCTATCCACTAACGTAGTCTGCTATCCACTATCCCTTACTGTAGTCTGCTATCCACTATCCCCTACTGTAGTCTGCTATCCACTACCGTAGTCTGCTATCCACTATCCCTTACCGTAGGCTGCTTCCCACTATCCCCTACCGTAGGCTGCTATCCACTAACGTAGTCTGCTATCCACTATCCCCTACCGTAGTCTGCTATCCAGTACCCCCTACCGTAGTCTGCTATCCAGTATCCCCTACCGTAGGCTGCTATCCACTGTCCCCTACTGTAGTCTGCTATCCACTATCCCCTACTGTAGTCTGCTATCCACTATCCCCTACTGTAGTCTGCTATCCACTATCCCCTACTGTAGTCTGCTATCCACTATCCCTTACCGTAGTCTGCTATCCACTATCCCTTACCGTAGTCTGCTATCCACTATCCCCTACTGTAGGCTGCTATCCACTAACCCCTACTGTAGGCTGCTATCCACTACCGTAGTCTGCTATCCACTATAGTAGTCTGCTATCCACTATCCACTATCCCCTACCGTAGGCTGCTATCCACTATCCCTTACCGTAGGCTGCTATCCACTATCCCCTACCGTAGGCTGCTATCCACTATCCCCTACCGTAGGCTGCTATCCACTATCCCCTACCGTAGGCTGCTATCCACTATCCCCTACCGTAGACTGCTATCCACTGTCCCCTACCACAGTCTGCTATCCACTGTCCCCTACTGTAGTCTGCTATCCACTGTCCCCTACTGTAGGCTGCTATCCACTATCCCCTACTGTAGTCTGCTTCCCGCTATCCCCTACCGTAGGCTGCTTCCCACTATCCCCTAACGTAGTCTGCTATCCACTATATCTTACCGTAGTCTGCTATCCACTATCCCTTACCGTAGGTCTGCTATCCACTATCCCCTACTGCAGTCTGCTATCCACTACCAAAGTCTGCTATCCACTATCCCCTACCGTAGTCTGCTATCCACTATCCCCTATCGTAGGCTGCTATCCACTAACCCCTACCGTAGGCTGCTATCCAATATCCCCTACCGTAGGCTGCTTCCCACTATCCCCTACCGTAGTCTGCTATCCACTAACGTAGTCTGCTATCCACTATCCCTTACCGTAGTCTGCTATCCACTATCCCCTACTGTAGTCTGCTATCCACTATCCCCTACTGTAGGCTGCTATCCACTACCGTAGTCTGCTATCCACTACAGTAGGCTGCTATCCACTATCCCCTACCGTAGGCTGCTTTCCACTATCCCCTACCGTAGGCTGCTATCCACTATCCCCTACCGTAGTCTGCTATCCACTATCCCCTACCGTAGGCTGCTATCCACTATCCCCTACCGTAGGCTGCTATCCACTATCCCCTACCGTAGGCTGCTATCCACTGTCCCCTACCACAGTCGGCTATCCACTATCCCCTACTGTAGTCTGCTATCCACTGTCCCCTACTGTAGTCTGCTATCCACTGTCCCCTACTGTAGGCTGCTATCCACTGTCCCCTACTGTAGTCTGCTTCCCGCTATCCCCTACCGTAGGCTGCTTCCCACTATCCCCTAACGTAGTCTGCTATCCACTATCCCTTACCGTAGTCTGCTATCCACTATCCCTTACCGTAGTCTGCTATCCACTATCCCCTACTGCAGTCTGCTATCCACTACCATAGTCTGCTATCCACTATCCCTTACCGTGGTCTGCTATCCACTATCCCCTACCGTAGTCTGCTATCCACTATCCCCTATTGTAGGCTGCTATCCACTAACCTCTACCGTAGGCTGCTATCCAATATCCCCTACCGTAGGCTGCTATTCACTATCCCTTACCGTAGGCTGCTATCCACTATCCCCTACCGTTGGCTGCTATCCACTATCCCCTACCGTAGGCTGCTATCCACTGTCCCCTACCAGTCTGTTATCCACTATCCCCTACTGTAGTCTGCTATCCACTATCCCCTACCGTAGTCTGCAATCCACTGTCCCCTACTGTAGGCTGCTATCCACTGTCCCCTACCGTAGTCTGCTTCCCGCTATCCACTACCGTAGGCTGCTTCCCACTATCCCCTAACGTAGTCTGCTATCCACTATATCTTACCGTAGTCTGCTATCCACTATCCCTTACCGTAGGTCTGCTATCCACTATCCCCTACTGCAGTCTGCTATCCACTACCAAAGTCTGCTATCCACTATCCCCTACCGTAGTCTGCTATCCACTATCCCCTATCGTAGGCTGCTATCCACTAACCCCTACCGTAGGCTGCTATCCAATATCCCCTACCGTAGGCTGCTTCCCACTATCCCCTACCGTAGTCTGCTATCCACTAACGTAGTCTGCTATCCACTATCCCTTACCGTAGTCTGCTATCCACTATCCCCTACTGTAGTCTGCTATCCACTATCCCCTACCGTAGTCTGCTATCCACTATCCCCTACTTTAGTCTGCTATCCACTAACGTAGTCTGCTATCCACTATCCACTACCGTAGTCTGCTATCCACTATCCCTTACCGTAGTCTGCTATCCACTATCCCTGACTGTAGTCTGCTATCCACTATCCCCTACCGTAGTCTGCTATCCCCCACCCCCTACCGTAGTCTGCTATCCCCCACCCCCTACCGTAGGCTGTTATCCACTTTCCCCTACCGTAGGCTGCTATCCAGTATCCCCTACCGTAGGCTGCTATCCAGTATCCCCTACAGTAGGCTGCTATCCAGTATCCCCTACAGTAGTCTGCTATCCCCCAACCCCTACCGTAGGCTGCTATCCACTATCCCCTACTGTAGGCTGCTATGGGGCTATGGAGTCTCTAAACTGTTCCTCCTGGTCAGGGTGGGTGGGGCTACGGAGTCTCTAACCTGTTCCTCCTGGTCAGGGTGGGTGGGGCTACGGAGTCTCTAACCTGTTCCTCCTGGTCAGGGTGGGTGGGGCTACGGAGTCTCTAACCTGTTCCTCCTGGTCAGGGTGGGTGGGGCTACGGAGTCTCTAACCTGTTCCTCCTGGTCAGGGTGGGTGGGGCTACGGAGTCTCTAACCTGTTCCTCCTGGTCAGGGTGGGTGGGGCTACGGGGTCTCTAACCTGTTCCTCCTGGTCAGGGTGGGTGGGGCTACGGGGTCTGGAGCCTTCTGTCTCGTTCACTTTCTCCTTCCATCCATCAGCTTTCTGCTGTAGGGAAACTCCTGTCTGGGGGAGAGATGGGGAGATTTCAGAACACGACCTGTGTGTGTGGGTTTGTAAAGGTTTCTGACGTCCCCGTTTTTGACATAAACATGCCTGTGTGTGTGTGTGTACCTTGTTCATGAGGAAGAGCAGTGACTGTGTCAGTCCGCAGTGTTTCTCTGCCAGGAAGCGGTACCTAATAATAATAACAACCGCCATCATATTCATCATCATCATAATGGTCCTAATAATAATAACAACCGCCATCATATTCATCATCATCATCATAATGGTCCTAATAATAATAACAACCGCCATCATATTCATCATCATCATAATGGTCCTAATAATAATAACAACCACCATCATATTCATCATCATCATAATGGTCCTAATAATAATAACAACCGCCATCATATTCATCATCATCATAATGGTCCTAATAATAATAACAACCGCCATCATATTCATCATCATCATAATGGTCCTAATAATAATAACAACCACCATCATATTCATCATCATCATAATGGTCCTAATAATAATAACAACCGCCATCATATTCATCATCATCATCATAATGGTCCTAATAATAATAACAACCACCATCATATTCATCATCATCATAATGGTCCTAATAATAATAACAACCGCCATCATATTCATCATCATCATAATGGTCCTAATAATAATAACAACCACCATCATATTCATCATCATCATAATGGTCCTAATAATAATAACAACCGCCATCATATTCATCATCATCATAATGGTCCTAATAATAATAACAACCACCATCATATTCATCATCATCATAATGGTCCTAATAATAATAACAACCGCCATCATATTCATCATCATCATAATGGTCCTAATAATAATAACAACCGCCATCATATTCATCATCATCATAATGGTCCTAATAATAATAACAACCGCCATCATATTCATCATCATCATAATGGTCCTAATAATAATAACAACCGCCATCATATTCATCATCATCATAATGGTCCTAATAATAATAACAACCGCCATCATATTCATCATCATCATAATGGTCCTAATAATAATAACAACCACCATCATATTCATCATCATCATAATGGTCCTAATAATAATTGTGTTGGTAATGTATTAATAATCGTAAAGATTGACCTCTCCTCCTCCTTCATAATGTCATGTTGACTCTGTCTCAGGTACTGCATGTACTCACTGTGCTCCTAGAGAGAACACACACACACCATTACTGTTTGGAATGTGGTAGTGTTGGACAGTGTCTGATTTAACTGTAAGAAGGAGTGTGTGTGTGTGTGTGTGTGTGTGTGTGTACCAGTGAGTCTCTGAAGGCTCCTCTTCTCAGCTGTTTCTCCAGTACTTCTGCCTGGTTCCTCATCTCCAGCTCATACACCCTGCGACTGCCCTGTGGAGGAGATACAGGAGTGTGTTTTAGTACACGCACACACACACACGTACACACACACACGTACATACAAACAGAAACACACGTACAGACACACTCTTGCCTGATACTCACGTCAATGTACTCTTCATCCAACTTGACATTCTTCTCCATGGCCTGTAAAACTTCTACCTGGAACCATCGAAACTGAAGGGGACGAATTACAACGTTACACCCTGAGGGGGAAGAAAAACAATGTTACACTCTATGGCAGTGGCCACACACAGGCTGTGGATGGAAACAGTGGCGTGGACATATTGTAAATAAACATAGATAAAAAGGTGGTATAAAGAGATCAGGAACATATAGACATAGATAAAACAGATACTGACCACTCCCTCCATCTCAGCTGTGAGTCTTCTCTGCGTCTCAGATATCTATACCAGGACATCTCCTGTGGAACACACATACACACATTAGTATCACCAATTAGCAATGACTATAGCATCTCATAGGGAATGAATTAGGCCGTGCATCAAAGCGAGCAACCTAGCCTTATTAGCACTGACGATAGCATCTCATAGGGAATGAATGGGGCCTTATGTCAGAGCTAGGCTAGCATGATTGTGTAGCTACAGCTGGTTAGCCAAGTGAGAAGGTCAGCGCAGCAGTATGACCATGAAGAGAGGATCAGGTAGCTGCTTTGAATTTTACATGACAGTCTTTCAGCCACACTCAATTCCTTAGCTCAACTGGCCTACTGTGTGTGTGTGTGTGTGTGTGATCATTCCATCCTTACCTCTCAGTAAACTCTTTTATTGTTGCTATTTATTGGTAGTTAAATGGCACCATAGGAGCTAGACTGTATTTCCCAAAAAACAGTGCCAAGTTCAGTTTAAATCAACCTCTAGACCCCTCTCATCTCACCACCCTCTCATCTCATCATAAAACACACCACCTGCCACAACAACCTCAAAGTTACTCAAAGACGTTAAGAAGGAAGTTAAAGGCACACTCAGCAAAATGACGTTGTCACGAGCAGCACCCCGGATATTGAGATGAGCGAGATAAGGTAAGACTTCGCTCTCACAGTCACACACAGTATCTGCGCATGTGCACAGGTTTGCGTCACACTGTTCACAGTGTGGTAGACAAGGCACCAAAACAGCAGAGAAGTTGATCCTCGCGCATAAACGCTCTTAGGTGTTGCAGAAATTGACCCACTATGCTATTTACTTTCTGCATCTACGTCATATCGCTGAGTCTACCTTTAATATACCCCCAGTCTGTGTCTGGCCCATTGTAGCTGGTTCTACGGTACAGTACAGTAGACAGACAAACACACTTACAAAGTGAGCGAGATGAGAGTGTGTGAAGGGCCTGTTCTCCCATCTTCGCTACAGCACTAAAGTAGGCCTTACTGGTGACAGCCGAGGCTGCAGCACACACACACACACACACACCTGTTAGCATTATAGCTATTAACTCACAAGCCCAATAATGACACAAACCAAACCTTGTAATCATATATTAACTGTCCCAACCAATCAACCCTAATTTACCCAATAAGTAAAACACCTGAGGTGATGGACACCTGATACAGGTAAGCCTGGGTCCATAAATAGCCCAGTGGTTAGGTAACATTCAAAGGTAGAACGAGGGCAACAGGTATCACTTTACCATGTTACAACTACCTGCTAACTTCTCACTCTATGGGCAACAGGTATCACTTTACCATGTTACAACTACCTGCTAACTTCTACCTCTATGGGCAACAGGCATCACTTTACCATGTTACATCTACCTGCCATCTAGCTGAGCTGTGATAGATGCCTTGTACTGTTTGTATCAGTCAGAGGAAGGACGCTGACATCAATGATACGTTAGCCCAACTAGGTCTAGGGAACATGTCAGAGGGATAACCCCCACACACAATGACATCAATGATACGTTAGCCCAACTAGGTCTAGGGAACATGTCAGAGGGATAACCCCCACACACAATGACATCAATGATATGTTAGCCCAACTAGGTCTAGGGAACATGTCAGAGGGATAACCCCACACACAATGACATCAATGATATGTTAGCCCAACTAGGTCTAGGGAACATGTCAGAGAGGGATAACCCCCACACACAATGACATCAATGATATGTTAGCCCAACTAGGTCTAGGGAACATGTCAGAGGGATAACCCCACACACAATGACATCAATGATATGTTAGCCCAACTAGGTCTAGGGAACATGTCAGAGGGATAACCCCCACACACAATGACATCAATGATATGTTAGCCCAACTAGGTCTAGGGAACATGTCAGAGGGATAACCCCCACACACAATGACATCAATGATATGTTAGCCCAACTAGGTCTAGGGAACATGTCAGAGAGGGATAACCCCCACACACAATGACATCAATGATATGTTAGCCCAACTAGGTCTAGGGAACATGTCAGAGAGGGATAACCCCCACACACAGACACAAATGCATACTTATGTATTAACTTTCACACACACTCACTCATACACACACCTTGGAAAGCCTTGACATAGCTGTTTCCTAATGTAACTAGCATCTGTAGGTCTGGGTTGAACTGTTCCATCAGGTTCTATGGAAGAGAACACAGAACAAACAAACATTGAATATTGGCCAATACTAAATGCTATGCCCTGTGTTTAGTAGGGCCTACAAATGGTTGTATATTTTAGCAATAAGGCCCGAAGGGGTGTGGTATATGGCCAATATACCACGGCTAAGAGCTTAGCACGATGTAATGCAGAGTGCCTGGATACAGCCCTTAGCCGTGGTATATTGGCCACATATCACAAACCCTGAGGTGCCTTACTGCTATAAACTGGTTACCAACGTAATTAGAGCAGTACAAATTAAAGTTGTCATATCCGTGGTATATGGTCTGATATACCACGGCTGTCAGCCAATCAGAATAGAGTGCTCGAACCACCCAGTTAAATGTTACAGGAAGATATTTCGAAAAGGTTTTGCACCCCCCCCCCCATGGAGTGTGAAAAATGGGGGTGGATTACTGCCAATACTCTATTTACAACATTTCAATTATCTACCCCCATAGTATTAGTCTACCATAAACTATATACTTACCGTGTACACAGACAATGTAGACCTATGTAACTGATCACTGTTCGCCGCCGACATGGTAACAGCTTCATTTTCCACAAAACAAAAACTGTATAATAACAAATTAGGAAAATGTAAAAGTTTCATAAACTACTCTCTTTAAACTCCAGAGTACTAGTTGAAAGTTTCAAGTAAGAAAAGTATGACAGCTGGTAGTAGACTAGCTAGGTACTAATCAGCGTATTCCGATCCAGGCTTCTTTTCTTTTGATAGTGAAAGTCACCTTGGCTATTAACCCACTCCTCGTTCTCCGTTGTTGATTCCTTGTTCTTTCTGCCACCAATAACAACCTGCCGTGATCGTGATAGCTCCTTTCTCTCGCTTTCTCTCATTCGTTAATCAGCCTCTTCATCCCTGCATTACAAGCCAATTGTACAGAGGGAAGGAGAGAAAGACACCGATACGGACGGTCAGCTGAATTATAGATGGAGGGATCAGCGTGAAAGGATGGAAACATCACCTGTTCCAACACAGCCACCACCACAGGTAGGGACGTAGGTAGGTAGGCTCACACTCGGAGAACTACATGTAGTATTAGATTAAGGTCATAATAATATTAATACACGTGTAGGACACATTTTCTGTGCATAAGGTAAAGACGAAACAAAAAACGCCAACTATACATCAAAATGTAGAAAAACATCACACTACCTGTAGGCTTAACAACCGAGTTAGGATACCTTTCATTTTACAGCCCTTTGTTGACCAAGTTATTACTTCGAAATGACGTGTTAGAATGGTCCTTACCTAATTAATTGCATTGTAATTACACAATAAAAAATCTATTATTCAGTTCCATAGATTACTATTTTATTCATATATCCACTTCATCATCAATAATCAAGCCAATACACAACCGTACATAGGATATTAATACAAACAAGTGGTTGTGGTCAGTTAAAAATTGAAAGTCTGCTGTCTGAATGCCATCCTATCCACTAGGTAGACTTACTTTTGACACTTTTGACTAGGTAGACTTAATTCAGACAGACAAATAGTGCAGATAGATAGTATCACAACCCATTTAGAGCGGTTATTCAAGTAATGTGGTATTTATTCAGTCCGTCCGGTTGAAATAGTTATGATTTGAGAGGTTAAGACAGCAAGAAGGAAGATATGATAGGACAAAAGTAGTTACAAGAGATAGATCTGGGTCGTATTCATTAGTGCACACCGTAGCAAATCATAGCAGAACATGTTGCAACGAAAACAAGAGTTTCTTATTGAACAGGTTCAGAATGGTCGCCAGCCCATTAAGGCATCGTCAACTTGAATGGGGATGTCGGTTCCAGGGATTATGGGTGTAGTATGGTGTAATAATTACACAAAACACTGATTCTTATCACTTACGTGGCTGCATTGTATTTATTGAAGATAAATCTGATTATTGGAAGGATTTGGATTAGCTCAATAAATAAATAAATACAATGTCAGTATATGTCAAGAAGAGGTCAATTGTACAAACTGTAATCCTCTGTTTCTGATATTTTTCCAGTCTTAAATGTTTCTGAATGTATTTTTTATATAATTTGTTACTTTGTCAGGCTCAGTACTGTTGTGTAAAGTAAAATCTTCCTTTCCCCAGGTTTTAGACTTTGACTGCATTCGTCTGTGGGGAAGAATGAAACGCTCTCAGACAAATATTCAGTCTCCAGTACAGATTGAAAGAAGAAACATCGCTCTCTCTTCTATTATCTGTCTCTCTCTACCTCTCCCCCTCTCTGCGTGTCTCTCTACCTCTCCCCCTCTCTGCGTGTCTCTCTACCCCTCCCCCTCTCTGCGCGTCTCTCTGTGTGTCTCTCTACCTCTCCCCCTCTGCGCGTCTCTCTACCTCTCCCCCTCTCTACCTCTACCCTCTCTGCGTGTCTCTCTACCTCTCCCTCTGTGTCTCTCTACCTCTCCCCTGTCTGTGTGTCTCTCCCTCTCTGTGTGTCTCTCTACCTCTCCCCCTCTCTACCTCTCCCCCTCTCTGCGTGTCTCTCTACCTCTCCCCCTCTGTGTGTATCTCTACCTCTCCCCTGTCTGTGTGTCTCTCCCCTCTCTGCGTCTCTCTACCTCTCCCCTCTCTGCGTCTCTCTACCTCTCCCCCTCTCTGCGTCTCTCTACCTCTCCCCCTCTCTGCGTCTCTCTACCTCTCCCCCTCTCTGCGTCTCTCTACCTCTCCCTCTCTGCGCGTCTCTCTACCTCTCCCCCTCTCTGCGCGTCTCTCTACCTCTCCCCTCTCTACCTCTCCCCCTCTCCCCTCTCTACCTCTCCCCCTCTGTGTCTCTCTACCTCTCCCCCTCTGTGTGTCTCTCTACCTCTCCCCTGTCTGTGTGTCTCTCCTCTCTGTGTGTCTCTCCCCTCTCCCCCTCTCTGTGTCTCTCTCTACCTCTCCCCCTCTCTGTGTCTCTCTCTACCTCTCCCCCTCTCTGTGTGTCTCTCTACCTCTCCCCCTCTCTGTGTGTCTCTCTACCTCTCCCCCTCTCCCCAACAAACCATCAGGTGATGGACATTTGCTCTGAGCTTGTTCAAGTACATTTTCATCTACACTCTTATTTCTCTCTCTTTCAGTAGCCATTGAGTGAGATGGGGTGTAATCATTAATCCAATGATTACACCCCAATAGAAAATGTGTTTCTATTGAACAAATTGGTAGGTAGATATTGGTAGGTCACTCCCTGTTTCGTTCCATTTGCTTCTGTTTACAAAACTTGTCGCCACAGAATCAGCGTAATGAATAAACCCCTGTTGTACCAGGAGTTGGACGTTCTCCCTCTGTTCATAGGAGGTACATCTGGGATTCCCATAGCATGCTTCCATCCCTGCCCCTCCTCTCCTCTCCCTCTTAGTAGCCGTTGAGTAGTTGCTGTGCCAGGAGTTGGATGTTCTCCCTCTGTTCGTAGAGGTACATCTGGGTCTCCCACAGCATGTCCACTAGCACGGCATCGCTCACCTCATCCAGCATCACCTCCTGGGAGAGCTGGGGGCTCAGTCTGGGGGGGGAGATGGGTAGGAGAGAGCAGGCTAGTTTAACAAGAGCCCACACACACACACCATACTGTCACACAGAATGTTTTTAACCCGTTACACATGTGGGAATTGGCCTATATGGATAGGGCCAACTGGAAATGTTTCTTAATGAAGAAATATGAAATGCATAAGCACTGTAGCAATTGAAAGGGAACCGTTTGGAGATTATGGGGAAATGATCAGACTAAAGGTGAGGACAACAGTTCACCTGACAAGGCTGACTCCAAACACTTGACTTTATGTGCATTTTACATGTACTGTTCTTTTCGCTGCATTTGTTGACAACAAAAACAGAAAATACTCTGGATACATTCAGCAACATGATTAGAATATTCCTGGAAAACGTGGGGGAGGTGCAACATAATACAAAAAACAATGACAAGGGTTTCAGTGAGGACTAACTGGTGTCTCCAAGTGGCCACACACCTCTCCAAAGTGTGCACCGTTTCAACTATAAACTACACACCTCTCCAAAGTGTGCACCGTTTCAACTATAAACTACACACCTCTCCAAAGTGTGCACCGTTTCAACTATAAACTACACACCTCTCCAAAGTGTGCACCGTTTCAACTATAAACTACACACCTCTCCAAAGTGTGCACCGTTTCAACTATAAACTACACACCTCTCCAAAGTGTGCACCGTTTCAACTATAAACTACACACCTCTCCAAAGTGTGCACCGTTTCAACTATAAACTACACACCTCTCCAAAGTGTGCACAGTTTCAACTATAAAGTGCTGGTTTGAGCTCTGCTAGCTGTGCCGTTGAGGAACTTGAGCAAGCACACTTGTAGTTGATTTGTTTGGAACACAACCCTGCAATTACACAATTACTGTTGACGTTCACACAATCCAAAAACGGTTGATCATAAATTGCAGTTTGGGTCAGGTGGGCATCATGTGAAAGCTTGTTCCATTCCAACATGACTAGTTAAGTTATAAAATAGGATCTGACAGTGTTAGGCTTCCACAAGGCAAACAGATTGTAATCTAGGTGCGCATAGAAAGGAGTCATGAGTGCATTCAGATGTGTGTGCCGCGCCAAGTTTCCTTCACAATAAACAAAACACAGGCTGATTGTGTTCAGGACAACCCAGGGTACGACGCTGTCATCTTGGAACTGTACAACAAACAGTGATCATAAGAACGCCGACACGATATGACAGGAGTTTCATGATTTGGAGATGCAAAGGGCACATTTACACTCACGGGTGTCTGGCTGCTTGTATGACATCATTTATTAGTATCCTCAAGGTCTCATCTTTCAAAATACGTCCAGTCATCTTCATTTACAGCGTTTCCCTCACCAAGACAAAACATTTGCAAAAGTTGCCTAATTAGCGGGAGGGATGGGGGCAGCTTGTTGCTGCGCGTGGTGCTGAAGTTAGTCAAACCCCACACAGAGCTGTGAAGCAGAGACCCTGACCTCTGACCTCATGTATATCATGGCACCGCACAGTCACTAAGCTCCAATGTAGGTGCTTATTAGTGCCCAAATCTACCATTTCCATCCCATTTATGGGTACGAGTGCAAAGGGTTAATACTTTCCATTTCCAATGCACAACAGAGACCGACAATCTGAGTGGACAAACCATTAGGAACACCTTCCTAATATTGAGTTGCACCCCCTTTTGCCCTCAGAACAGCCTCAATTCGTCGGGGCATGGACTCTACAAGGTGTCGAAAGCGTTCAATAGGGATGCTGGCCCATGTTGACTTCAATGCTTCCCACAGTTGAGTCAAGTTGGCTGGATGTCCTTTTGGTGGTGGACCATTCTTGATACACACGGAAAACTGTCGAGAGTGAAAAACACAGCAGCGTTGCAGTTCTTGACACACTAAAACCAGTGCGCCTGGCACCTAATACTGTACCCCATTCAAAGGCGCTTAAATCTTTTGTCTTGCCCATTCACCCTTTGAATGGCACACATACACAACCCATGTCTCAATGCTTAACAATCCTTTAGCCTGTCTCCTCCCCTTCATCTACACTGATTAAAGTGGATTTAACAAGTGACATCAGTAAGGGATCATAGCTTTCACCTGGATTCACCTGGTCAGTCTACGTCATGGAAAAAGCAGGTGTTCTTAATGTTTCGTCCACTCCATGTATATGAGTGGGATTCAACGTGCCATATTCCCACTAGTATCAGTATGATGTCAGACTGACCGGTGGTAGACAGTATCAGTACGATGAGCCCAGTGTCAGACTGACCTGTGGTAGACAGTATCAGTACGATGAGCCCAGTGTCAGACTGACCTGTGGCAGACAGTATCAGCATGATGAGCCCAGTGTCAGACTGACCTGTGGCAGACAGTATCAGCACGATGAGCCCAGTGTCAGACTGACCTGTGGCAGACAGTATCAGCATACGATGAGCCCAGTGTCAGACTGACCTGTGGCAGACAGTATCAGTACGATGAGCCCAGTGTCAGACTGACCTGTGGCAGACAGTATCAGTACGATGAGCCCAGTGTCAGACTGACCTGTGGCAGACAGTATCAGTACGATGAGCCCAGTGTCAGACTGACCTGTGGCAGACAGTATCAGCACGATGAGCTCAGTGTCAGACTGACCTGTGGCAGACAGTATCAGCACGATGAGCCCAGTGTCAGACTGACCTGTGGCAGACAGTATCAGTACGATGAGCCCAGTGTCAGACTGACCTGTGGCAGACAGTATCAGTACGATGAGCCCAGTGTCAGACTGACCTGTGGTAGACAGTATCAGTACGATGAGCCCACTGTCAGACTGACCTGTGGTAGACAGTATCAGTACGATGAGCCCAGTGTCAGACTGACCTGTGGTAGACAGTATCAGTACGATGAGCCCAGTGTCAGACTGACCTGTGGCAGACAGTATCAGTACGATGAGCCCACTGTCAGACTGACCTGTGGCAGACAGTATCAGTACGATGAGCCCAGTGTCAGACTGACCTGTGGCAGACAGTATCAGTACGATGAGCCCAGTGTCAGACTGACCTGTGGTAGACAGTATCAGTCATCTCACACCAGGACCTGGCCCTGTCCACAGCACAACCATCAGAGTCTGTACACTGACAGACAGAAGGAGAGGGAGAGAGACAGATGAAATCAGTGTATGTTATAGATGAGTAATACAACAGGGACGTCTTCATACAGGGACTACTATGACATTGGTTTCAGAGCTGAAATGTTGAATGAAAGTGAAGAATTTTTATATGAATTACTGTCAACTATTAGTGTCACCTACATTTCACTAATTCAAACATTGAACTAAACAGTATGCAGGATTAAAAAGTCACTCACAATAAATCAAATCAACCAATCGTTAAACCAACTCACGCAGTCCACCAGCATCTTGCCCAGTTCCTTGGCGCCTACAAAGCTCTTGGCCAGTTCCAGAGGGTTGGAGGGTCTGAACACGTCTACAGAGTTCACCACTACCTGGGGAGGCTTACCTGTCCCAATAAATATGACACATACATATGATTTCTACATATTATAATATAAAACTACTACTTGTCCCAATTAATATAATAATATACACATCCATATGATTTCTACATATTATAATATACAACTATTACCTGTCCCAATAAATATTATAATATACACATCCATATGATTTCTACATATTACAATATACCAATATAAAGCTCTTACCTGTCCCAATAAATACCATAATGTACCAATATAAAGCGCTTACCTGTCCCTAAAGAAACCACCACACCTAGACGCTGCACCTCTGAGCCACGCCCCTAAATTCAAAATAAACAGAGAGAGACAGAGATGTTAAACAACAGATGAGTTATTACAAAAGGAACATTTCAGATGAAACTTCTTAGAGTCACACCTCTGCTTTCAGGGATTTGTTGTATTGGTGGATCTCAGTCATGGCATCCAGTGTCGGGTTATTCGCCAGCAGCCCTCCGTCCAGAAACCGCCCCATTGGTCGGAAGTAGGTGGGGGCGGCGCCACTGGAACGGGCGGCTCTCCACACGACCTGCTCTGATAGGACGAGAGGGTTGGGAAAAAGGATCAAATCAAACAATCAATCAGACAAAATCATGATTGATGATGAAAAAAGTTTAAGTACAATTGGTGAGGTGTGAGAGCAGATTCACCAAGCATCTTCACTGTGACCCTTTCACCTCCACACACTCAGAGAGAACAGGCATCACACACACACAGTCAGTCAGACAGACAGACAGACCACACACACACACACACACACATACCACACATAACACACACACCTTGGTCTGTCACCTTCCTACGTTTTTTAGCAGGTTCCTGAGTGTATCCAACTATCAACACATCCTCATCCTCCCATCCTGAAACAACAACACACACACTCATACCACCACCGCGGAGAAACAACTGGCCGTGACACACACACTCCAAACAACACCGACACTCAGACCACAGGGCGATCATTATCATTCAAATGTTTTATAAATCCCTTTTTACATTAACCAAAGTGCTCTACAGAAACCCCGCCTAAAACCCCAAACAGCAAGCAATGCAGATATAGAAGCACGGTGGCGAGGAAAAACTCCCTAGAAAGGCCAGAACCTAGGAAGAAGCCTAGAGAGGAACCAGGCTCTGAGGGGTCAGTCCTCTTCTGGCTGTGCCGGGTGGAGATTATAACAGTTACATGGCCATTATCACTTCACACACTGAGGTAGAACACAAACACGGCCTGCCCCCCACACGCTCTCGCATTCTCACTCTGTTACCTTGTGGTATGGTGAGGGGAAGGAAGGTGGCTGTGGCAGCATAGGGGCGTTCTCTGGGCAGGGAGGGGGGGTCGTAGTTCCTAAAGAGATGGAGCTCTCCTGGATGTCTGTCTGCCAGCACACTGGTTACCATCACCCTGTGGGGAGAGAGAGAGAGAGAGAGAGAGAGAGAGAGAGAGAGAGAGAGAGAGAGAGAAAAACACACACACACAGAGACAAAGAAACACACACACAGAGACACAGACAATGTTAAGAGAGAAAGGATACTTCAGTTTGAAAGAAAAACGTACATTTATAGCTAATGAATATAAAATTGAAGCCAATGAATATACAATTGAAGCTAATGAATATACAATTGAAGATAATGAAATAGTGTTCATATTACAGCAGCACCCTGAATTGACCAATCAGACAAAGACAGAGTGTTTCCAGGGTTACCTGGGGTGCCGTACGTCTGTCATCATGGTGTTCTCTCCGAACTCTTTCTTCAGGAAGTCCTCCAGAGGGGCCGACTCGTAGGGTCGCGACCCCTTGAACACCTGCTCCTTCATACGGAAGTAGAGGCATCGCAGATACTCCATATCCTTACCTGGAGAGAGAAGAGAGAGAGAGAGAGATTTACTCCATATCATTACCTGGAGAGAGAAGAGAGAGAGAGAGAGATTTACTCCATATCATTACCTGGAGAGAGAAGAAAGGGAGAGAGAGAGATTTACTCCATTTCATTACCTGGAAAGGTACGACAGCATCTCACAAACAAACACTTTCAATGTTGAAAGGGTCTACGGTTCAAGGCTGCTCTTTAAGAAGTTAGGGACAACTTTGTATGAAAACAACAATCCATAAAAAATATTGAGGACCACATCAGCTATATTAAAACACATACATAACACCGTTTTAGTTTCTCTGCACACAGACACTCATACACAAACAATAAGAGCTCACCATGGATGATAGCCAGGGCCAGTATACCCCCTGTGCTGGTCCCAGAAACCCAGTCAAAGAGTTCCTTGATGGGCCTGCCTGCCTCTTTCTCCAGGGAGATTAACAACTGGATCAGAACCAAGCCTTTAATGCCCCCTCCATCCAGACACAGCAGTCTGTCTATCCTAGAGGAGGAGAGGAGGCCATTAGAGTGACTCTTACACAGCAGGAGAAAGAGAAGCCATTCAGACAATATTTAAGTCATTTGTCTATATTGTACACTTGACTATTCATTCAAACTGGTGTACTAATCAATCAACCAACCGACGAATCCCACAGATCAGCAGTACTTTGAATTAAGAAGAAAACGGATAAATATCTAAATAACCAAAATAAAATACACAGAAACGTACTTCCTGCTTCCTGTTTTGAACCCGTCCACTTCCTCCCGGCCACGACTCATCGCTCCCACCGCCGCCGCAACGTGCATGATGTCCTCGAACCCTATCGGCCAATCACAGACAAGGACCCAGGTCTAATCAAACAATAGGAGCGCAGAGTGGAATGGAAGAGAGGGACAGAGAGAAGGGGATGAGTCTGAGGGGAAAGGGAGTGAGAGAAGCGGGAAGAGAGAAGAGAGGGGAGAAGTAACAGCAGAATTCAAAACGCAGGGAGAGAAGAGAGGGATGAATAAAACATGGAGCGATAGCAGAGGGAAGGATGAATTAAAAACAAAGCAGAGGAATGGTCAAAGGGACGGATGAACAGAAAAAAGGGAGGAAAAAGAAAGAATGAGAGAGAAAGAAAGAAAGAGAAAGAGAGAAAGAAAAAGAAAAGAAAGAAAGCCTTTTCTAATGGAAAAGACCATAAGGTAAGGAGGATCCCGATGCCGGAGAGAGGGATAGAGGGAGACTTCAGGAACGAAGAGAGAGAAAACAAAGAGGGAATGAAAGAAAGGATAAAACACCATCCAATAAAGGAGGGGGGTCAGAGAAGAGAGAGGGAGGGAGGTTCTGGGGTATTGGGGCGGGGGTCAGCGGGTGAAATGGTCAGGGCCTGTATTCATAAAGCATCTCAGAGTAAGAGTGCTGATCTAGGATCAGATCCCCTCTATCAAACTCATTATGATCAGAACGGCAAAACTGATCCTAGCACTCCAACTCTGAGATGCTTGATACATATGGCCCCAGAAGGAGAAGGGTCAGAGAGACATTTGGAGATTGAGGATAGGGGTGGTGGGGCGGGCGAAGGGAGGATGGGGCGGGAGCTTTACCTATGCCTGGTGACGAAGCAGCCTTCTTGGGGGGAGGATGGGGGTTGAGGGGGGAGGAGGGTGGGGCGCACCGCTGTACCCCTACACTACACAGCATGTCCAGTAGCACCTTTCTGTTGGAGCCTTCAGTCAATCAACACACCAAGCCACGGGGTTAGAGACATGCACACACAATGACAGGCGGGAGAGAGAGAGAGAGAGAGAGAGAGAGAGAGAGAGAGAGAGAGAAAAAGGGGGGTGAAGGGATGGCGAGTGAGAGAAAGATAGGTGGAGTTTGAGAGAGAGAGAGAGAATGAGAGAGAGTGAAAGAGTAGGTCGGGAGAGAGAGTGGGAAGAGAGAGAGCAAAATGAACTGATGAACTTTAGCAAAGCATTATTGAATTTCACAAACAGTCAGTTACAGAGAGGAAGAAAGACAGAGAGAGAGAGGAGTGGTAAAAGGATCACAGGCATTCACACTGACACACAAACAATCACACATGCAGATTTGAACAATACGCATGGTTTCCATAGAAAGACATAGATAATATCTCAATACAAAATAATACATGTTATCAATCGATTAGTCAATCAATAAAAACGATATAAATGTATAACCACAGAAACCACAACAGACGGGTTGATTGACATGGACAATAACTTCAAAAATACAGAAATGAACACCAGGCGACAGGTTTAATAGGACGTAGCTAGCTTTCAATACGACCTGCTAGCTAAAATTCCTGCTTGCTCATGTTAGTTAGCTTGTTTCATCTCTGACTTGCAAGCTCTAGCTAGCATTCGAGGGCTGGGTATTCTCATAAACGTTTATTATGTAATGTTAAAATAAATGAAGGATCCAACTATGTTGGTAATTTGTCTCATGCCTCACTACTGCAGTACGCTACTGATTGTCCGTGTGCTAGCTAAGAGCAACAAACCCACACAAGCTAAACGTGAAAGCATCCAGCACTGATTCACTTCTCATTAGCTAGCTTACAGTAGCTATATTAATGCTATAAACCACTGTTAATGATTGGAAATAACATTATATATTTATTTTATTGTATATAAATAGTCTTAGCAAGCTCTTTGGCAGCAAGCTAAGCTTTTTTAGCTATAATATTCAGCTACCTTGCTAGCTGTACAAATGTTAGCTTAGCTAGCAATCAGTCTCAGGCTGCTGGCTTCCTAAGTGACAGTGGCTGACAAATCAAGTGCTGGTGGAAAAACCCAGGAAACAGTCATTCCCAGAAAGTCCCGCGCAATTTGACCCACCCTCGAGCGAAAGGCCTATGATCATTTCAGCACATTTCAAACAGCTGATTAATCAATGTAATCGAGCAATGAGCAGAGTTCACATGATCAATGAATACAACATACTGTAGTTCATGTTATATTAATGCTCACACAGCCCTAACATATGCATGCTGTATCAGCCACAATAACACATGCTTTTGAATGCATTAATATCCATATCAACGGTAGATTGTTGTCGTGTTGGGATTCATTCATCTGCTGGCTTGTGACGTCACTGTTTTATAAGGCACCAAGGAACTAACACTCATCTACTTTTCTCATTAATTCATCCACCCATTCATTCTTTCGTTCCCTTTGCTCACTCTATCCCTCCGTCCACCTACTCTATCTCCCCCCCAATCCCTCTCACCTTTACTAGAGCGTGATGCTTTGAGTCCGGGTGTCTTACCCTCTCCCCCAATCCCCTCACCTTTACTAGAGCGTGATGCTTTGAGTCCGGTGTCTTACCCTCTCCCCCAATCCCCCTCACCTTTACTAGAGCGTGATGCTTTGAGTCCGGGTGTCTTACCCTCTCCCCCAATCCCTCTCACCTTTACTAGAGCGTGATGCTTTGAGTCCGGGTGTCTTACCCTCTCCCCCAATCCCTCTCACCTTTACTAGAGCGTGATGCTGAGTCCGGGTGTCTTACCCTCTCCCCCAATCCCTCTCACCTTTACTAGAGTGTGATGCTTTGAGTCCGGTGTCTTACCCTCCCCCAATCCCTCTCACCTTTACTAGAGTGTGATGCTTTGAGTCCGGGTGTCTTACCCTCCCCCAATCCCTCTCACCTTTACTAGAGCGTGATGCTTTGAGTCCGGGTGTCTTACCCTCTCCCCCAATCCTCCTTTTTCCCTCCCTCCTCTTTTTCTTCCCCTCACCTTTACTACTGCGTGCTGCTATCAATCCGGGAGTCTCTCCCAGGTCATTGTGTATCTCCACGTCGGCTCCAAACACAATCAGAGCCTTGATCAGTTCCATGTGGTCCATCTGTAAGTAGAGAAACAGCAGGGGTCAGAGAGTAAAGGTCACAGGAAGGAGGGGGTCATAGAGGAAAAACAAGAGGTCATGAACGGGAAGGGACCATGTAGTGTCCAAATTCTAACCCTAGACCGTACCCCTAATCATTCCCGTCTAACCCTAGACCGTACCCCTAATCATTCCCGTCTAACCCTAGACCCTACCCTAATCATTCCCGTCTAACCCTAGACCCTACCCTAATCATTCCCGTCTAAGCCTAGACCGTACCCTAATCATTCCCGTCTAACCCTAGACCATTACCCTAATCATTCCCGTCTAAGCCTAGACCGTACCCTAATCATTCCCGTCTAAGCCTAGACCCTACCCCTAATCATTCCCGTCTAAGCCTAGACCGTACCCCTAATCATTCCCGTCTAACCCTAGACCCTACCCCTAATCATTCCCGTCTAAGCCTAGACCGTACCCCTAATCATTCCCGTCTAAGCCTAGACCCTACCCCTAATCATTCCCGTCTAACCCTAGACCGTACCCCTAATCATTCCCGTCTAACCCTAGACCGTACCCCTAATCATTCCCGTCTAACCCTAGACCCTACCCCTAATCATTCCCGTCTAAGCCTAGACCCTACCCCTAATCATTCCCGTCTAACCCTAGACCGTACCCCTAATCATTCCCGTCTAAGCCTAGACCGTACCCCTAATCATTCCCGTCTAACCCAAGACCCTACCCCTAATCATTCCCGTCTAAGCCTAGACCGTACCCCTAATCATTCCCGTCTAAGCCTAGACCGTAGCCCTAATCATTCCCGTCTAACCCTAGACCGTACCATTAATCATTCCCGTCTAAGCCTAGACCCTACCCCTAATCATTCCCGTCTAACCCTAGACCGTACCCCTAATCATTCCCGTCTAACCCTAGACCGTACCCCTAATCATTCCCGTCTAACCCTAGACCGTACCCCTAATCATTTCTGTCTAACCTTTCACCGTACCCCTAATCATTTGTCGTATTGTTGAGGGGATTCATATGTTTGAGATAAAGAGGAAGGTTACCGAAGCATTAAACTCCCGCTGTGTGCAACAAAAACACACACACCCTCCCTCCCTACCTTCATAGCCAGATGCAGGGCCGTGTTTCCCCTCTGTGTGACAAACACACACACCCTCCCTACCTTCATAGCCAGATGCAGGGCCGTGTTTCCCCTCTGTGTGACAAACACACACACCCTCCCTCCCTACCTTCATAGCCAGATGCAGGGCTGTGTTCCCATCCTGACCCTTGAGGTTGGGTTCCCCCCCGTGTGTGAGCAGCACCATGGAAGCATCGAAGCGCCCCCTCTTGGTCAGGACGTGCAGTGCACTCTCCCTGTCTTACTGAGGTAGTTCACCAAGCAACCTCGCTCCAGCAGCGTACAACACATCTAGAGAGAGAGGGAGGGGGTAGAGGGAGGGGAATGGGTAGAGAAAGGGGGAGAAGTAGAGGGAGGGAGGAATGGAAAGCATGATAGCACTTAGGCATGTTTAAACACAGACTTTTATATCATATCTGTTTGTCCATAACTTGATACATACAAACAAGTAGATACTTCAGGTTTCAGTACGTTTAACTAGCAACAGTAGTAAACATGTTGTCCCCCACAGAATGATGCAGCCCCCTTGGGCCACTCAGTGTAGTTTCGTCCAACGTTGGATCTCCACAGCGAGATGCATTCACCCAAGTTTCCTGTTTCTCATGAGGAGAAGCATATACAGTACAAAGTGTTATGACTGGAGCTCAACGGGACAGGAGAACCGCTTGTTCAAAGTTTCTCAGTTCAGCTGATTACTATAGCGCCCCCTTTGGGCCAATCAGTGTAGTTTCGCAAATGCCGGATCTCTATGTCAAGACGCATCATTCACCCGAGTTTTGTAAAAAAAAATCTAATAAAATCAGGCAAGTGGTGTCTGACATATCGCTTGTGACTAACGTACGTACCAGGGTTTCCATAAGGAAGGCGCCAGACAACATTTTAATTTACCGGACCCATTTGCATCGAGTGCATAACCCAGTAGGGTGTCCACCCACAATGCTCAGAATGACAGAAATCACATTTAGATGATGGTAATTCATCGTAACAGAACGTGCAACTCCTGTAATGAAGCAGCCAATACAACGTCATTTGCCAAAATGCAATTTGTGGGAAAACACTAGGAATGGTTTCTAATATGACTAGGATTGCAGATTTGGCTTCTGGACAACGAAAGAACGTCGAAAACCAATAGAACAGGAGAGAAATGCTGGTTTCAATGGCATTTTGGGAAGTCTTTATAAAATAATTGCTTCCATGTTTTTATGGTTGGATTTTGACTAGGCTACTTTGAAGGAAGGTAAGACATGCCTCACAATATGAAGTAAAATATTCAGGTTTCAAACAATTAAGTATATGTTTTCAAAATGCATACTGCCTCCAGCTCACATTGCAAAGTGGTGTGTGATACGCTGATAGCCTCCCTACCGTTGCTTATGCACTTGAACGGCGAATGGGAGGCGCATTTCAATTACCAGTTGAGAATTAAAAAATGTGTAGAATTTTTACAAAATGAGGCTAATTAAACTATATACGGACAATTTGGCAAGAAAAACATTTATTTATCGTTTTTACATCGGCCAAAATTAGGCAAATGGAAACCCTGGTAAGCATGTTAGTACGTACGAACGGACGGAGACAGATCCAAAGTTCCTCCGATTTTATCATGGAGGGGCAATTAAAATATTTGATCACAATTCATTTTGGGTGAAAAAGTGTAAGTGTTCCCTCTACCTCTGCAGTCTTGCACCAGTGTAGCGGGGTTCCTCCATAGATGGCATCTTCTGCCTGTAGCTGACCTGGGTCTGCATCTAATACAGCCTCAGCACAACTAGAGAAGGAGAGAGAGCAAGAGGAGAGAGCGAGAGCACAGGAGCGAGAGGGAGGAGAGAGGAGAGAGCAGGAGCGAGAAGGAGCGAGAGAGAGGAGAGAAGGAGCGAGAGAGAGGAGTAAAGGGGGAGAAGGAGCGAGAAGAAGCGACAGAGGGAGAGAAGGAGCGGGAGAGAGAAGGAGCGGGAGAGAGAAGGAGCGAGAGAGAGGGAGAGAAGGAGCGAGAGAGAGGGAGAGAAGGAGCGAGAGAGAGGGAGAGAAGGAGCGAGAGAGAGGGAGAGAAGGAGCGAGAGAGAGGGAGAGAGAAAGAGACAGAGAGGGGTAGAAAGAAGAGTGAGAGAATTGTAAACAATGTAGTGGAATCTTGTTTCACCTATTCAGCCCCTTCACATCTGCAAACACAGCGGGGAAGACAGGAGCTAGGGGGTAGATTTGGGACGAGGCAATCTCCTCTCACCCCTCTACCACCAATCAGTGTTCTCCATTCTCCCTTAGCTTAATGAAAGAGCCAATCAGCATTCATCACCATTCTCTCTTAGCCAATCAGTGCTCTCACCCCTTCTCACTGTACTTCATGGCGGCGTGGATTGGGTAGCCACTGCCCCCGATGATGTCATAGCGAGCTCCGCCCCCCAGGAGGGCGTTCACGGCCTCTACCCTCCCGAGGCGACAAGAAACATGGAGGGGCGTCTCCCCCGCCCCGTTCAGCTCATTCACCCCCGCACACATCCTACTGCACAGCGCCTAGAGGAGGGCGAGAGACCAAAAGCAGACACATTTTAATAGGGACCTTGCTGTAATTTCGACATTTTAATTGCAATGTATACGTTTCTGATGAAGGCCATCAATATATGTTTTTAACTTGAAAAAGCGAATAAAACATAGTTTTAACTGCGAGTGAGATCGTAAGACTATTCCCTCCAAATGTGTACTGAAGCCCCAGGCTGAAAATCCATTTAAAAAAACAGAAAGGAAGGAAGGAATAGCAGCAGTATTGCAGCAGTCTTGTTTGCTAAACTGAATGCAGAGAACGGACAGCGTTGTGTAGTAACAGCTATAGAGAGGTGACCCAGAGTCCTCAGTCTGACCTGTATAACAGCAGCCGGGTCCTGTCCCTGTCCTGACAGTTCTGAGCCCCGGCCGCAGCAGAGTAATATCTGGGATACACGGATCGGAGACACAGAGCGCTAGTACTTCAAAACGTACACTGCAAAGCAGGGTTGCATTCAATAGCAATCAAACAGAAGAAGAAAACAGGCCAAAACAAGGAGGGACCTAGCTGAATTTGTCCAACGAGAAACTCTCTTTTGCTACAGTGTGGACTAATGAGTACCACCCAGCACTGCACTAAAAGAACTAGCACAGCCCTGCCTTGCCTTTGCAGTAGTGTCAATGTCCCCTTTCTGGGACTGGCTACCTGTGACTGGCACAACCACCCGGAGCCCCCACCTGCTGCCTTGTTTATGTTAGCCTGCCGTTAGCCTAACGTAGCAGGCATGAGAGAAACGCCTGAGCGGAGTTCCCACATTTTCAGTAGAAAAAGGAAGCTAGGTTGAAAATAGCTGCATCCCTGGAAACCGGATAATCTGGTTGTTGGCAACTCCACTAAGGCCAGCATGCCCTATTCCCATGTTACGCAGTGTCTATGACTGCCATATTGGTATAGTTACAAACTGGAACTTGTTACAGTGCATGGGACCTCTTTGCACACACACACACAACTCAGTGTGGACATGTTCACCTATTTTTGTTGGGAACAGAAGTCCCCACAAGAATAGTAAACAAACAGCAATTTCACCAACTGGGGACATTTTGTTAGTCCCCACGAGGTCAAATGCTAATCCAGGGTGTTTAGGGTTAAGGTTAGAATTAGTGTTAAAATTACGTTAAGGGTTAAGGTTAGGGTAAGAGTACAGGTTAGGTTTAGGGTTACATTGGATTTTGAATGGGACTGAATTGTGTGTCCCCACAAGGTTAGCTGTACACGACTCTGTGTGTGTGTGTCACACCTGTATAATAGTAGCCGAGTCCTGCTTGGCGGCACAATGCATTGGCGTCTCCCCGTTCTTGTCTTTGATGTCAGTGCGAGCCTGGCACTCCTCCAGCAGCTCTCTGACACACGCCACTTCCCCCCGCTCACACGCCAGGTGTAATGGGGTCTGACCAGCACCGTCCCTGGCGTTTATCTGGCTGGAGAGGGTGAGGAGTGTGAAGTATCAATATGATTAGGGAGAGAGGGGAGGGGAGGTAGACCATCGCTCATTTTAAAATCAACATATTCCCTATTGATCAAACCACAATATCGGTTAACCCGAAGTCTCATGTAAATTGCTCAGCTGCTCAATTAAGTTCTGGGTCCATGTGTGTTAAGAGATGAAGAGATGCTAGAACGAGGAGCTCCACCTTCTCTCTCTCTGCAGGTTACGGGCTGGAAGTCCCATCCCCTTCTGAAATGTGAAATGCTAAACGTTTGTCCAAATAACCAGTGACGAAAAACCCCCAACACCAGAACTACTGCTGCTTGTCATCTCACTCATCACATTCCTTCCTGACAGATTCTACAGTAGCAGTTCTGTTGACGTAGATCTGTCCGAGGGATTACTCAGGTACTATTGCTAACAGCATGCTTATAACCACTCCCTTATACATGCTTATAGCCAGACTTCACAACCTCACCTCTGGACGTAGTTGTGCTTCAGGCATTCCCTCAGGCCAGTATCCACAGCGATATGGGCAGAGCTCCAGTCAGCGTGATTACGGAGGCAGTCTACTATTGGCTGGACTGCCTCTGGCTTGGGGAGGGGGAGGGTCTCGTAGAAGGGACGAAGCTTGAGGGCGTATTGGGGGAACCAGTTCATGGCGTCCTCCTCGGAGCTGACCTGAAACAACCTAGGAGACAGGAAGTGGAGATGTCAACCAAAGGTCAGCTGACCCCTGACCAAAGATTGTCTACTATACTAACAAGATAGTTGATTAACAATGGAAATATGTCCTCAAAGATGGAATGCAGTCGTGCGGAGGCGAGATCAGGTGGGACCATTCTGGCCAATGAGGGCAGATACGCATGTAAACAGGCCATTGAGATAGAGGACCCATCTTTGTATCAGTGCCATTATAGCATCTGTGACAGCCTGGGCAACACCATTGAGGTGTTACAGGCTATCTCCATTTTAAAGTAGACAATTTTCTTCTTTATTGGCTGATTTCTCCAAACTGATAGGAATCCCCACCCAGTTGACTACTCTAAAAGAAATGGTGGAAGCCCTCAATCGCAATATCCATGTTAAAACGGGTTATATCCATGACGAGTCCTCTATGACAACAGGCACAACGTTGCTGAAATGCCACGTGCATCCACTTCTTTCAGTGCATTCCTAACAACCTGACCATTAGGAAACTTCTATCAGTGCATTCCTAACATGACCATTAGGAAACTTATATCAGTGCATTCCTAACAACCTAACCATTAGGAAACTTCTATAAGTGCATTCCTAACAACCTGACCATTAGGAAACTTCTATAAGTGCATTCCTAACAACCTAACCATTAGGAAACTTCTATAAGTGCATTCCTAACAACCTAACCATTAGGAAACTTCTAGTCGATCAATTAAGCCTTCCGTAGCAAATTAGCATATTCATTTTTTGTTGACCAAATTCGACACTCTCATTGAGCTCCATCCAAACATTCCTCACTTCATGGCCTTATTTTTCATGGACAGATTTTGGGTGGAGTAAAAACTCTCGTTTCACCTCTTCCTCTCTGCATTCAGATGTTCGACTCTTCTTCCCAAAGTTTCATGATTCACTCAGCCTGCATCTAACAACGCACTTTACTGTTCTACGAGTGGCCTGAGGCAGGCGTTAGATTACGAGCGTTTTCAAGTGGAACGTTAATAACGATAGTTTTGGGAAACAGCTCGGAGATGCTACTACAAAGGTTCTAACGATGAACTTTGCCTTAAGATGTATTTGGGAAACCGGGCCCTGGTCAGAATATTGATCAACTTTGGAAAGATATACAGCTATGGACAACTGCAAAAGTGTTGCTACAGGTCTCAGCATTACTGCCCTGAATTTCACAGGTGCAATGGACAAAGCTCAGTGGGAGAAAGTTTACTTAGAGAGACCACTTTCTGGAGGACAATGCCATGCTGACTCACGTGACTTCTTAAAGAGATGGTTGGGGCTAAGGCTCAAAAAAGGTATTGAACGACGTTGAATGGGCGTCAACAAAGAGGGGCTCTAGGAAGCAAGTATGAAAATCTTTTTTTTTTTTTTAAGTCTCTCCACCTCCATCACTTCTCTCCCTCCATCACACTCTCCTCCTGTCTTCTTCTGTCCTCTCCCATCCCACTCTCTCTGCCCCCCAACCCACCTCAAGGCGATGGTGGGCGTATCAGGGCACTTGAGCAGGCAGTCCCAACTCTGACAAGGGGTGTTCTTGTACAGCACCATGCGTCCCTCTTCCTTCAACTTGACTTTCCCCCCTCCGCTGTACTCCGACAGTGGTACTTCCCTGACGCGGTAGGGGTTGGAGAAGAGGTTGGAGACGGCGGACACAGTCTCCATGACTCCCCTTAGAAACTGCATGGTGGTGGCCTGGGTACAGAGAGGAGGGAGAAAGGAAGGTAGGAAGAGGCTCTGTCTCATTTCATTCTTCCACAATACCTCACATTCTCTCTGCTTGCTTCCTTCTCAAAACCCATTGAAGTAGAAGGTTTGAGGGGAAGGTCCTTGGACCTCCTCCTCCAATAGGGTTGAGAGTTAGGCCTAGGCGAGGAGATAGGATGCAAGGCATCAAGCAAGGACAGATAAGGGATTATATGAGTGCAGATGGTAATCAGCTAGACTTATCATTAGAACCCTCACAAAAATAGAGACTAATTCTTCTATGGATTACATTTTGTGAAAATCCCCTAAATCATGGTCTGTCTTGGTTCTAGTTTCAAGAGGATTCACTCTATTGCAAAGTCAAGATTTGAATTTCTGTGTACAAAGGTCATAATTATGTTTACCTGATCTGGAATATTGAGTAGTTCTCTCTGGTCTATCTGATGCAATCAGACTTGGGTTCAAATACTATTTGAAATCTTTCAAATACTTTAAGCATTTGCTTCAGCGTGTCTGTTGTGCCAACCCCAAATGGGTGGGTTTTACATATTAGGGACTACTCTATTGGTTCCATTTCACCAGGCAAGCTCAATTGAACACAGGTAAAAGAATCAAAATGTATTAAAAATAGTATTTGAACCCAGCCCAGCATTTGGTCCCACCCACTCCCTTGTGAGACTCAACCATGTCCCAACTGTATAGCTAAACTGCATTACGTGCTTTGCTTGACTAAAAACAACAGAGGAGGGGAGGGAGGGAGGGGGGGGGGATGACATTCAAAAACTGAGAGCAAAAGTTTATTTCAAAACTGCCTTTAGTCTATTTCCCAATGCAAACCTCTTGAATGATAAGGCATTGTCTGGCTCCGTATTCAATGTGAACAAGCGGTGCCATTCATGCAATTCACGAGTCCTACTAGTCAAGTCTCTGAATCAATTTGGCACACATAACATAGCTAGCTTCGCTTAGCTACCGATACAGTCAAGGGCAGAATAACGATATAGAACTGACACTAAATGTATATCCTTTCAATTTGAAACAAGCAAACGCATTTATGCTAACTCTTGTACGTGGTATGCTTTCCATGTACTCTTATCTACGATAATCGGTTTAGTTTAGGAAGGAGCTCATCATAAACCTTACCTGATTACTGCGACTCCTCTCCACCAGTGACTGACGACTTTTGATGGAACGTCAACAACCCGCTGGTGTTCAACCAACCTTGCTGCAAATCTTGATTGATGTGAGCTGCACCAATCATTGAACACGCATTGGAAGGCGTTGCCTGAAAATACACCAATTGTAGAACACCAATAAATTAGAAGAGGGGACACAGAGCATAGGTTGACGGCGAGTCTGACGAAGCTTCCTACTACATTCTTTTTCTTTCACACTCTAAATGGTTAGGAGGATTTAGAAAGAAAATCTGACCCTGGATCTGTGTACAGGGGCGTCACAGATTGAAGCAGTATTTTTGGTAGACATAATAGAATAGAATATTCTAGTTTATTGTTCTCAGGTACATTTTCTGGACTTCTCAAATCGAGTTTGATTAGTCACATGTTTCATAAACAACAGACTAACAGTGAAAGGGTTACTTATGGAACCTTTCCAACAATGCAAAAAAAATAGAGAGAAATAGTAGAAAATTGGAAAAATAATATGAGAAATAAATACACATTGAGTAACGATATCTTGGCAATATACACGGGGTACCAATACCGAGTCAATGTGCTGGGGTACAAGGTAATTGAGGTAGATATGTACATATAGGTAGAGATAAAGTGACTAGGGAACAGGGTAGCTAATAAGCAGTAACAGCAGCGTATGTGATCAGTCAGAAGAGTGCAAAAATGGTAAATTCCGATAGTCGGGGTAGCTATTGCTTAATTATTTAACTAACTATTTAGCAGTCTTAAGGCTTGGGGGGTAGAAGCTGTTCAGGAAGTCCAGGATCCAGTTTCAGAGGGAGGTGTTTACTCCCAGCCTCCTTAGCTTATTGATGAGCTTGGATGGCACTATGGTGTTGAACGCTGAGCTGTAGTCAATGAACCGCATTCTCACAGAGGTGTTCCTTTTGTCCAGATGTGAACGGGCAGTGTGGAGTGCACTAGAGATTGCATCATCTGTAGAACTGTTGAGACGGTATGCGATTTGGAGTGGGTCCAGGGTGTCTGGGATGATAGTGTTGATGTGAGCCAGCCTTTTAGTGTTGATGTTGACCAGCCTTTCAAAGCATTTCATGGCTACAGATGTGAGTGCTACCAGGTGATAGTAATTTAGACAGGTTACAAGGACTATGGTGGTCTGCTTGAAACAAGTAGGTATTACAGACTGGGTCAGGGAGAAGTTGAAACTGTCAGTGAAGACACTTGCCAAATGGTCAGTGCATACTCTGAGAACGTGTCCTGGTAATCCATCTGGCCCTGCAGCCTTGTGAATGTTAACCTGTTTAAAGATCTTACTCACATCAACGACGAAGAGTGTGATCACATATTCATCCGGAACAGCTGGTTCTCTCATGCATGGTTTAGTGTTGCTTGCCTCAAAGTGAGCATAGAAGGTATTTATCTGGTAGACTTGCGTCACTGGACAGCTTGTGGCTCGGTTTCCCTTTGTAATCCATGATAGTTTGTAATTCCTGCCACATCCGACGAGCATCAGAGCCAGTGTAGTAGGATTTGGTCTTGGTCCTGTATTGACTGATGTGGTAAACTCAATGCCATCAGATGAATCCCGCAACATAGTCCAGTCTGTGCTAGTGAAAACTCTTGGTAAATAGTATGGTCTACAGCTTATCATGAGGTATTCTAACTCTCACTTCATCTAAGGCTAGGACACACAGCCAGGGTTGAGCTGAGGATGAGAGAGTAATGGCCAACTTTATATATTTTGACAGTTCAAATAGTAGGGAAGGCTCTCCTGTGAGAAAAGTTGACTTGATCAGATTGCACATCTTTTTTTAAACATCAACTCTTTCCTCCAAGCGCAACTCATCTGCACATGATCCACTTTCCAGAGAGACAGAAATGCAAAAGAATACAATAGAATATCATATAATACATTACAATACACTACAATACAATAATATAGATTACAATAAAATAGAATAGAATAGGTATTCTGTATGACCTTGCTGCTATGGTGATCCTTCCAGACACACTGTTTCTAAATGTATACATACTGAACAAAAATGTTAACGTAGCATGCAACAATTTCAAAGATTTTGCTGAGTTACAGTTCATATAAGGAAATCAATCAATTGAAATGAATGAATTAGGCCCTAATCTATGGATTTCACATGACTGGTTAGGGGCATAGCCTTGGTAGGCCTGGGAGGGTATAGGCCCACTTACTTGGGAGCTAGGCCCAACTACTGTGGAGCCAGGCCCAGCCAATCAGAATGAGTCTTTCCCACAAAAGGGCTTTATTACAGACATAAATACTCCTCAGCACCCCTCCTCCCTCAGATGATCCCGCAGGTGAAGAAGCCTGATGGGGAGGACCTGGGCTGGTGTGGTTACACCTTGTCCCCAGCACAAGGTACATCTGTGTAATGATCATGCTGTTTAATCATCTTCTTGATATGCCACACCTGTCAGGTGGATGGATAATCTTGAGAAATGATCAACTGCTCACTAACAGGGATGTTAACAAATTTGTGCACAACATTTGAGAGAAATACGATTTTTGTGCTTATGGAACATTTCTGGGATCATTTATTTCAGCTCATAAAATTTGGGACACTTGTTGCGTTTAATATTTTTGTTCGGTATAGTTTAACCTCCCTCTCTCTCTCACTCATTAGCAAAATAACCAACTATAACCGAGTGCTCCACTGCTCCTAAATTACTGGTAGCAGCCCGCCATTTCCTTTTTCTTCCATAGCAAAAGGTCTTTAAAGCACAAAGAGATTATTTGTGTCCAAGACTCCTCCTTGTCCCTGCCGGTCACTGCCACGCTAAACAATGCCTTGCCAACTTATATGGTCACTGTCACGCTAAACAATGACTTGCCAACTTCTATGGTCACTGTCACGCTAAACAATGACCATAGAAGTTGGCAAGGCAGCACAAAAACAGTTTTGGGAACAGGCTACCTCATTCATTACCATTGAAATCAGGAAAGGCAAAATGCACAGTACAAAAGCGCACTTAATATGTTAAGGTTAGCAGGTTGTTTGACTTGGTGGCTGTGCCAGCTAGTGAGCGCTCTGCAGAGCTGCCTCCAGAACGAGATTATTGACGAAAAACGCGAACCTGCCCTTTATGCATCTTGTCTGGAAGCCTTCTGCGTTGCCAGGACGACCGAAAGGGGCTGACCCCGTCCACGTGACAGAGCTCCTCTCTTCTCCTGCTTCGGGGTGCAGTGTGTGCTCTGTTGTGCCGTCTGTTGCCACTGTGACACATTTGGGGGAAAGAGAAAGTGGTCTGCTCTGGTCTTGCCACCAGACAGTGGAGTTGGTCGTCTGGACCGAGAGAGCAGTCGGACATTGAAAGATGGAGCTCTCTGCGGTCGGGGAACGCGTTTTCGCCGCGGAAGCCATTCTGAAACGCCGCGTTCGCAAGGTGAGCATGCCGCCGTTTTTTGTCGCTGCAGAAGAGCAGACGTGGGCGAGGGTCTCCGCGGCGTGCTTCGAGGGCGAGAACCGAGGATCTGTTTTTCCACTTAATGACAACGGGGAGGCCTTGTAGCTAGTAGCAAGCGGATGCTTCTCTAGCAAGCCGTTTTAGCTAGCCCAGAAGCTAGCGAGTGTGTTGTGCTGATGGTTTGCAGTGAAATGTAAAAAATAGCTAGCTAACGTTACACAAATGAGTCGGCGTGTAAAGACAACGTAAACTTTAGCTAATTAGCAATGGCAATGAAAATAAAGGCCGGGTTTGCGTTCAATGCAAATCTATGCTTTGTCTTTGACTTTTTACCCAGACAGCTAGACTAGAAAGATATGATTGCACCCCACATACCATAAGCTAGCTCGCCAAACCATACATTAAAGTCGACTGTGTGTCTTTAACTTTAGCTACATCAGGGGTTTCCCTCTCTAGCTTGAGTAAATGTTTTGTCCAGATGCCAGTGGAACTAATTTGCTAGCCAGCCTGTCTGTCTGCTTGATGGTAGTGTTTTGTAGCAGCTTTCCCCTCTAAAATGACAAAACAAGACAGGCATACCAGCCAACTTGTTAGTCAGAACTGAGCCAGTTTATATTACTCAATGTATTATTTAGAGTAATACGTTACTCTTAATATTTATCTTAGTGATCATGAATAGCTAGATAATAAGAAGCCATTTTTGCTCACACACTAGCTATAAAATGTCTGAATACAGTATTGAACACTTTTGGGCTTTTTCTCATTCCTCTGTACCTTTCACTCTTCAGTCTCGTCTAGAATACCTCGTGAAATGGAAAGGATGGGCACTAAAGTGAGTGATTGCGTTCCTAACTAAAAAATTCATTCACAATTGTAAGTCTTTGTATACCAGCAATCACCTTGTCTGAAGAGACATTTTGTGTTTTATAGTACATCTATCCTAGTAGCTACATCTTTAATAGACTTGTACGTTTCCAGTTTATACCATAACATGAAAATGTTAGCCTGAAATCCAGACCTGTTTTGTGCTAACGTTCTACTCCTTGTACTCTGTGTCATGTGCCAAACATGGAGTGGAATTTTAGCACAAACGTACTGTTACCCAGGTTATGTAAATGTAGAAAAAAATAATTGTGCCACCTCTTTGCTTTAGACACAGTACCTGGGAACCAGAAGAGAATATCCTGGATGACAGACTGATCGCAGGATTTGAACAGAAGTGAGTGGAACAGTTAACAGTGTTTCAATTCTTACACTTTATTCAATTCCTTTAAGACAAGGGATGTTTATGACACAGTAAGGACATTTGAGAAATCATCAAAGGGTAACACAATTCTCTCTCCTGTTCTCTCATCCTAACATCAGTTTTCCTGTTCTCCCTAATTTGTCCAGCTCCCCTCTCTCCTTGCTCCCTTTGTTGCGCTCTCTCTCCCTCTCTTTCACTCTGTCTGTATTTAAACGTCTTATATCTCTGTGCAAGTCCTCTCTTTGTCTCTTCCTGCCAAACCCACTTCAAAGCACTCTGCTGCTTACAGAGGGATCATGTTTACATGGAACTAAAATGATCCCATCGGTAGAAGTGTGTGTGTGTGTGTGTGTGTGTGTGTGTGTGTGGTGCTCTGTTCAGTCTTAGTCAAACAAACGTCAAACTGTTATTCTTTTATTTTTTTCTTCATTCAGATCCCTATTAGCTGATGCCATAGCAACCAACCGCTAGCTAGTCATCCTGGGGTCCACTGTTCTGCTTTCACACACCCAGTATGTCTCAAATCGCACCCTTTTGCCGATATAGTGAACTACTTTTGACCTGAGCTCATAGGGATTTGGTTAACAGTAGTGCCCTACGTAGGGAATATGGTGCGATTTTGGGATGCCACCCCCGGTCTTTTGATCATCCGAGTCTAACTGGAAGTTGGGATGTATGCGAAACAGGATGTTACATTAATAAACTTCTCCCTCAGTTGGCTTTGAACTGTATCAGTGGAGACCTGGATGTTATTACTTCAATAATTGGCTCAATCCCAATTCAACCCATCCTAGCCTATTGTATCCAGGCAGGCTAGGGTCAGGGTAAGAATCAATCCCAACCTATTGTATCCAGGCAGGCTAGGGTCAGGGTAAGAATCAATCCCAACCTATTGTATCCAGGCCGGCTAGGGTCAGGGTAAGAATCAATCCCAACCTATTGAATCCAGGCAGGCTAGGGTCAGGGTAAGAAACAATCCCAATTCAACCCATCCTAGCCTATTGTATCCAGGCAGGCTAGGGTCAGGGTAAGAAACAATCCCAACCCATCCCAGCCTATTGTATCCAGGCAGGCTAGGGTCAGGGTAAGAGTCAATCCCAACCTATTGTATCCAGGCCGGCTAGGGTCAGGGTAAGAATCAATCCCAATTCAACCCATCCCGGCCTATTGAATCCAGGCAGGCTAGGATCAGGGTAAGAATCAATCCCAATTCAACCCATCCCGGCCTATTGAATTCAGGCAGGCTAGGGTCAGGGTAAGAATCAATCCCAATTCAACCCATCCCAACCTATTGAATCCAGGCAGGCTAGGGTCAGGGTAAGAATCAATCCCAACCTATTGAATCCAGGCAGGCTAGGGTCAGGGTAAGAATCAATCCCAATTCAACCCATCCCGGCCTATTGAATCCAGGCAGGCTAGGGTCAGGGTAAGAATCAATCCCAATTCAACCCATCCCGGCCTATTGAATTCAGGCAGGCTAGGGTCAGGGTAAGAATAAATCCCAATTCAACCCATCCCAACCTATTGAATCCAGGCAGGCTAGGGTCAGGGTAAGAATCAATCCCAACCTATTGAATCCAGGCAGGCTAGGGTCAGGGTAAGAAACAATCCCAATTCAACCCATCCTAGCCTATTGTATCCAGGCAGGCTAGGGTCAGGGTAAGAAACAATCCCAACCCATCCCAGCCTATTGTATCCAGGCAGGCAAGGGTCAGGGTAAGAGTCAATCCCAACCTATTGTATCCAGGCCGGCTAGGGTCAGGGTAAGAATCAATCCCAATTCAACCCATCCCGGCCTATTGTATCCAGGCAAGCTAGGGTCAGGGTAAGAATCAATCCCAATTCAACCCATCCCGGCCTATTGAATTCAGGCAGGCTAGGGTCAGGGTAAGAATCAATCCCAATTCAACCCATCCCAACCTATTGAATCCAGGCAGGCTAGGGTCAGGGTAAGAATCCATCCCAACCGATCCCAACCTATTGAATCCAGGCAGGCTAGGGTCAGGATAAGAAAACATGGAACGTATTTTACTGTTGTGATGTTGACTTTATCGGGTGATTTAATTGTAATCCCTTTGTTTTTTTCTCAGAGAGCGTGAGAGAGAACTCCACGGACCAAAGAAGCGGGGACCCAAACCCAAAAACCTTCCTGCCAAGGTATTGTTTTGGATGTTCTTGTCTGCCGCTATCACAACCACACCAAAATGAGGATTAGCTGATATGTTACCGGTCACAATAGGAATGTAAGAGCAAGACAACCTTTCCTGCCTGAAGTTATGATGTAAACTCTATAGGAGAAAATCAACAACTCACTTTACCTTCTCTCTCTCTCTCTCTCTCTCTCCCCCTCTCTCTCTCTCCCTTCCCCCCTCTCTCTCTCTCTCTCTCTTCCCCCCTCTCCTCCCTTCTCAGGCACGTGGAGCCCAGAAGAGAGAGACCTCTACCACTCGAGCGCCACGCTCCACTTCTTCCTCCTCTCCTCGAGCCCCTCCATCCTCCTCTCATCCCTCTTTCCCCTCCTCCGCTCCAGCGCCCTTCCCTAAACTCAACTCCCTGGCGGCGACACACAAGCTGAAGAAAGACATTCGCCGCTGCACTAGTATGTCCCGTCGCCCCTTACCTCGCTCCGACCCCCTGGCCTCTCCCGGATCCTTCTCCGGCCCCAGTGGGTTCCCTCCGCGGCCCCCCGTCTCCCCCTTCTCAGAGACTGTCCGCATCCTCAATCGTCGCGTCAAACCACGCGAGGTCAAACGGGGTCGCATCATCCTAAACCTCAAGGTCATCGACAAACCAGGAAGTGGAGGCGGAGGAAGGGGCGGCGGGGGTAACCGGAGGGTGCCATCCGGCTCCATGTCCCTCCAAGGGGGTCGTCAGAACATCCCCTCCCGAAATAGGATCATAGGGAAGAGGAGTGGAGAGGCTCCGTACCGGCCCTTCCAGCCCATGCTGGGGTTCCCCATGTACGGGAAGCCGTTTGGTCTCCAGTGTGGCGGCCCCGGACCTCTACACCTTCCACACTCAGCCACAGGCTCCAGCACAGGGACCTCAGGGGCTAGGGACACCCAGCCTCCCCCCTCTCCCTCCAGCTCCAGTGGATCCACCACACCCGCCCAGAACCATCCTGGACCGGAGGCCCAACCCGCCACTGGGACTTCTGCCTCTGGGTCGGCTCCCAACATGAGCGCCCAGGCTTCGGCCTCCTCTGCCCAGTCTACCCCTAGCAACCCCCCAGAGCTCCAGAAGAACCAGAACGCTGAACAAGGACCAAACCCCCTCCTCCACTCCCTCTCCTTTGCTTCCGGGTCATCCTCTTCCTCATTTGATGAAGAGGAGGAGGATGCTGATGCTCTGGACCTTTCCGCGTCTCAGGAGGGGAAGAGGAAGCTTCGCCGTCGGCGCCGGCAGAAACGCCAGCCGCCCTCTGTCAGTACAGCCTCCCCTCCTCACCCCCCTGCCGCGGGCGCCTGCCCCTTGACCTCCAACCCTCAGAGGGTCCCCGCCGAGGGCGACCCCGACTGGCACCCGGAGATGGTGGCAAGCAGCGCCAACGTGGTCGTGACCGACGTCACCACCAACCTCCTCACCGTCACTATCAAAGAGTTCCTCCCCTCATCCCGCCCCTCCTCCCCCAACCAATACACCCTGAAAATACCACCACCACTGAAGAACCCCCCACAACCCAAGCCATAGGAAGAGATTAAACAAGAAGTGGAGATGAATGAATTAGCCTGGCTCCCTGATCTGTTTGTGCTGTCTTGGCCAACTCCTGTGGTCATTGTCTGGGACCAGGCTAGGGAGTAATGCTATTTTAACACAGAAGGTAAAATAAACTTCCAATAATAATCAAATTCAGGCCGTTGAATATTGAAGAAGAGCGTTATTATATTTTTGAACAGAGCTATAAAAAGCTGAGAGCAGGGTGTGCAATATGCACCTATAATACTGCTAATTGTCCATCTTTATGCAGCATGGTTTATTTTCTGAGGATCGTTAAAGTTGATTCAATTCATGTCCATTCTCACAACCTTGACTGTTTGGAGGCTGGTAATAGATACCTTCAGTCATAATAACGTTTAAATCAATGCAATCTTTATTGTAGGGAAATTCATACAACCAATAAGTGTTTATTTGTTCATATTTATACCCATTTTTTCCATTGGAAGTCCAACTCTATAAGGTTTAAATGAGGTAATGAAATGACGTTGCACTTGCTTTGTTGGGCTTCGGCAATACTGCATTTCTACATTGAGATATTTAGCAATGCACTTGACTCCATTATTGACGACAACCGTATTCTGTATCATTTCCGTATCCAATATCCACATGTGAATTACAAGCCCTTCTTTTTTTTCTCTCTTGAATGCACAGGCCTATATAAGTATATATTTATATGCACGCACAATGTTAATTCAGCTGCAAAAAGAATACAAAAAAAACGATGAAAGCATAAGAAGGTTAAGTTATTGCTTTTCTTATTGCCATGTTCCAACGCCTGCCTTTAACTCGCTGTCGCCTTCAAGATTCCGGAATGTTTAGTATTCCGGAATGTTCAGTATTCCGGAACCTCAGTCAAGACTCTAAACTGACTCTCCAATTATTTAAGCTGTGGACTGCATGGAGTGGTGATGATGATATAGTATGGAGCCTATCTACCGTGAACACGTCTGTTTGTACCTACCAGATATTCTCTTTGTAATAACCTTTAGTCCAAACCTCTCAATGGCCTTCTGAACCAGTTTGTGTTGGCGTTCTGATATCCTGGTCCCAGATCTGACCATCTTCTGGTGCTGCCCCTGTTTCTATAGGGCCCCCCTCTCTCTCTCTGTCTGTCTGGTGTATTTGTACAATATTATTACAATATTTAAAAGCATGTGTTGCCTTATAGCTGCTCAGTTCCAACTCCACTGCATCTCGTCCGTATACTGTATTAGATAGATGGTTGATTGTCGTCTAGTCTTTGATACTGTGATAATAATAATAATAATAATAATACACATCGTACCACAAACACATCATCATTCAGCTGTTAATGGAGAAAAACTGATTATCATGACTGTCATTGGCTAAACCAGTAGACTTCTTGACTGTCATTGGTTAAGCCAGTAGAAGGAGTCTTAATGTACTTCTTGGTGATGTTTTAACAGTTGATCTAAATAGGTAGCACAACTTGACATAGTGGCCTACATTTATACCAAGCAGGGCTCTAGATTTAGTTTTTATCTTTTTAATTTGTCAATTTGGATGTAATTTCAAGAGCCATGTCATTGGCACTTTAATGTAATGACAAGAAACCGACCTGAAGAATCAAATATGAAATGTTTGTCCGTGTAAACTGTTTTATGGGGGGTTCATTTCGAGGGCTTTTGCTTATGTACCTCATTATATATTTTTGAATGAAGCATAATGTGTATGCTTTACCTTTTTAATAATTACCTTTGATTGTTATTGTTGTTTTTGTTCATGTCCAATATGGGTTTGATAAGAATGGAAAACCCCTGATTTTAATTAATTATAATTGTGTGTCAAGACTGCAGTTTGTCTCGTAATATTGGTAATATGAATGATGTACATTGAATTGTGTTAATGGTAGTAATGATGAGGATAATGTTGATGGTAACGTTGTAATAATGTAGCTGAAGCATGTTTTGCGAGCCCTTATTGTACAGGTAAGGTGAGCGTGGTCATTTGTTCGATGTTGCTTTCTGTATATGTTCTGTTGTGCGAGGCTTTTAATAAAAAACACCTCCAAGACAGTTCGTTTTGTCGTTCATCTCTTCAGTTCTTTACAGATGAGTTCTCTGACCTCTGTTATATGGTGATTCTTGTGAGTTTATCGCTTTTAAGATTCCATTTGGAGATTCAATCTGGAATCTTGGCTTTCAACTGAAGGAGAAATGTTTTATTTGATTCTCTATGGCTGGTTTCCAGCGTCCGGATCAAGCCTAGTCCTAGACTTAGAGCAGTAGTAGGTCTGGGAGGGTCTGGGGAAACTGGCCTGAGCTCAGACCACTATGTTGGTAGTTCCCTGATGGTCCACATGGTGGCACTGTTAACACAGGTCACATGGGCAGGATTTTGCTCTTAGCCTGCACTCTTTCAGAAAAGGTTTGAAGAGATGAAGGTTGGGGTGATGGTTGTGGTTGCAGGGCTTTGGTAGCCTTCAGGGGTCAGCCGGGGAACACAGAAGTTGAGAGAATATTTGTGGACACACTACTGTGAGCAAAGATAGCCCCTTCTCTTCCCATTGTCCTTCCCATTACCTGTTTTAAGTTCCTAGGTGTACAGTCGTGGCCAAAAGAATGACACAAATATTAATTTTCACAAAGTCTGCTGCCTCAGTTTGTATGATGGCAATTTGCATATTCTCCAGAATGTCATGAGTGATCAGATTAATTGCAATTAATCGCAAAGTCCCTCTTTGCCATGCAAATGAACTGAGTCCCCAAAAAACATTTCCACTGCATTTTGGCCCTGCCACAAAATGACCAGCTGACATCATGTCAGTGATTCTCTCGTTAACACAGATGCGGGTGTTGACAAGGACAAGGCTGGAGATCACTCTGTCATGCTGATTGAGTTTGAATTACAGACTGGAAGCTTCAAAAGGAGGGTGGTGCTTGGAATCATTGTTCTTCCTCTTTCAACCATGGTTACCTGCAAGGAAACTTGTGTCGTCATCATTGCTTTGCACAAAAAGGGCTTCACAGGCAAGGATATTGCTGCCAGTAAGATTGCACCTAATACAACCATTTATTGGATCATCAAGAACTTCAAGGAAAGCGGTTCACTTGTTGTGAAGAAGGCTTCAGGGTGCTCAAGAAAGTCCAGCAAGCACCAAGACCGTCTCCTAAAGTTGATTCAGCTGCGGGATCGGGGCACCACCAGTACAGAGCTTGCTCAGGAATGGCATCAGGCAGGTGTGAGTGCATCTGCACGCACAGTGAGGCAAAGACTTTTGGAGGATGGCCTGGTGTCAAGAAGGGCAGCAAAGAAGCCACTTCTCTCCAGGAAGTGGCTTCTCACCTCGTCTTCTTGTCCGGAGAAGACGAGGTGAGCGCTACCATCAGTCCTGTGTCATGCAAACAGTAAAGCATCCTGAGACCATTCATGTGTGGGGTTGCTTCTCAGCAAAGGGAGTGGGCTCACTCACAATTTTGCCTAAGAACACAGCCATGAATAAAGAATGGTACCAACACATCCTCAGAGAGCAACTTCTCCCAACCATCCTGGAACAGTTTGGTGACGAACAATGCCTTTTCCAGCATGATGGAGCACCTTGCCATAAGGCAAAAGTGATAACTAAGTGGCTCGGGGAACAAAACATTGATATTTTGGGTCCATGGCCAGGAAACTCCCCAGACCTTAATCCCATTGAGAACTTGTGGTCAATCCTCAAGAGGCAGGTGGACAAACAAAAACCCACAAATTCTGACAAACTCCAAGCATTGATTATGCAAGAATGGGCTGCCATCAGTCAGGATGTGGCCCAGAAGTTAATTGACAGCATGCCAGGGCAGATTGCAGAGGTCTTGAAAAAGAAGGGTCAACACTGCAAATATTGACTCTTTCCATCAACTTCATGTAATTGTCATTAAAAGCCTTTGACACTTATGAAATGCTTGTAATTATATTTCAGTATTCCATAGTAACATCTGCCAAAAATATCTAAAGACACTGAAGCAGCAAACTTTGTGAAAATTAATATTTGTGTCATTCTCAAAACTTTTGGCCATGACTGTACACATTACAAACAAACATCACAGACAGGGTGGTGAAGAAGGCGCAACAGTGCCTCTTCAACTTCAGGAGGCGGAAGAAATTTGGCTTGTCACCCAAAACCCTGACAAACTTTTACAGATGCACAATCGAGAGCATCCTGTCGGGCTGTATCACAGCCTGGTACGGCAACTGCACCGCCCTCAACCACAAGGCTCTCCAGAGGATGGTGTAGTCTGCACAACGCATCACCGGGGGCAAACTACCTGCCCTCCATGACACCTACAGCACCCGATGTCACAGGTAGGCCAAAAAGATCATCAAGGACATCAACCACCCAAGCCACTGCCTGTTCACACCGCTACCATCCAGAAGGCGAGGTCAGTACAGGTGCATCAAAGCTGGGACCGAGATACTGAAAAACAGCTTCTATCTCCAGGTCATCAGACTGTTAAATAGTCACCACCAGCCGGCCTCAGTACTCTGTCCTGAACTTAGTCACTGTTACTAGCCGGCTACCACCCGGTACTCTACCCTGCACCTTAGAGACTGCTGCCCTATGTACATAGCCATGGAACACTGGTCACTTTAATAATGTTGACATACTGTTTTACCCACTTCATATGTATATAATGTATTCTAGTCAAGGCTTATCCTAACTATTGCTGTACACACATTTTATATTCATAAACTGTCCATACTGTCTATACACACCATCATATACAGACACTGAGTTTACAAAACATTATGAACACCTGCTCTTTCCATGACAGACTGATCAGATGAATCCAGGTGAAAACTAGGCTCCTTTATGGATGTCTCTTGTTAAATCCACTTCAATCCGTGTAGATGCAGGGGAGGAGACAGGTTAAAAAGAAGGATTTTTAAGCCTTGAGACAACTGAGACATGGATTGTGTATGTGTGCCATTCAGAGGGCGAATGGGCAAGACAAAATATTTAAGTGCGTATGGTAGTAGGTGCCAGGCACACTGGCTTGTGCCAAGAAGCCGGATTCAACAGTGTCCTGTGTGTATCAAGAATGATCCATCACCCAAAGGACATCCAGCCAACTTGACACAATTATAGGAAGCATTGGTGACAACTTGGGCCAGCATCCCCGTGGAACGCTTTTGACACGTAGAGTCCCACGCCCCGATAAAGTGAGGCTGTTCTGAGTGCAATTTATGGGGATCTGTCTGTATTGTTTTGTGTTTTTAGATATTACTACACAGTTGGAGCTAAAAACATAATTTCGCTGCACCTGCGATAAAATCTGCAAAATATGTACGCGACCAATAACCTTTAATCGGATTTGATTTACTAGACGTATATTGTCCAGGCAGACTAGACTCGTGCTGTGCGTGGGGGATATCGCATCGAAGTGTAGGTTTATGTTCCGATCTGGTAATAGAGGATATATGCCTCATACACACAGCTATTGTATTAGATGGTGTTTATAATGTTATTTGCCTCTCTTCACCTCCAATGACGCATCCCACACACACACACACCCTCCACTCCCTCGTCTGTCTCCCCGCCTACTCTGTCACAGTTCCCATAGTAACGGAGGACGGAGGACAGGAGCGGAGCTTAGCAACACCGAGAGAGGGAGACGGTCTTTCGATTTAGGCTGACAGAACAATCGGTGTTTCTACATTTGGAGAAAAACACAACAAACGCGTCTGTCAACCGCAGTCGTTTGTTTTCTGCGCGTTTGGAGCTGGTTTTTTTTTTTTGGGGGGGCTATTATAATACCGGCCTAGGTTATTCGTTTTATTTAATCATATAAAAAAGCTGGTAGATTAATCAACTGATAGGCTATCGAGGAGCGGATTATGAAGTCGCACGAGTGATGTTTGTTGGCTATAGCATTTTCATAGCCTAATGTAATCTAGATTGTGAGGGGGAGAAACGGACTGTATTTTTCAATCGAATCTATCTTTCCAACGGAATTTGATCTCTGATTTGTAGGCTAATCTATCGATCGCTTTAGCCCATCTCGCCGCGCTGCCGCTATGAAGTTCGTTGTAGTCTTGGTCGGTGCTGGATCCGTGGTCTTCCTCGGCGCGGTCATCTGCATCATTGCCAGTGTTTACCCGCGGAAAGCTGCTGCGCCCCAGGACCTGTCCGACAACGCGACTCTGTCTGCTGAGACCTTGTTTTCTCTGGGCTCCGTGGCTCACGCCGGTCCATTGGGCGCTCTCCATGGTGCTGAATCCTACGAGGGCGGTGGAGGAGGGGGATTGGGGCTCGGGCTGGGGGGTCCCTCCTCTCTCAACGAGCTCAGCCCCGGGGAGGTGACTGGTGGTGGTGGAGGGGCGCCGAAACAGTTCAGTTTCAGCCGGCTCATCTGCACTCGGATTCCCGCCGGAGAATGCAAGCCCAAGAGCATGAAGCAGCAGGCGGACGACCCTTCACTCTATGTGGATGAAGACTGGAGCTACCTCCGGACCACCGCGGACGACCTCCGGCAGACGGTGGGGCAGCAGAACGGCCAGATACTCATGGATCAGCGGACCATCCGGGAGCTGACGGGGAAGCTGTCGGAGTGCGAGAGCGGCCTGGAGGACGGGAGTCCCGGGCACTCCGAGCGGAGCCTGGGGGCCTGGACGGGCAACCGCAGACTCATGGCCGGGGATGATGTGAGCTCATCAGCCGCTGTGCAGCTGCAGACCGCTAGAGCCGTGGAGGAGCTAGAGAGGGCCATTCTCAACCTGAAAGACCGCATCGAGAAACTGGAGGTGGGTTAGGTGAATATTGAGCATGGCTTACCCTATAGCCCAACGCCACAGACGGTAGTCATATACAGTCTCGATATAAGCTAGCTATAGGCAAGCATATGAATAGGCTAATTTTGTAAAAAGTTTCAATAGTAGAGATGCGCCTTGGAGAGCGTATAACACACGTTAGCGCCATGGGGTGCGCTTTTGATAGGCTTAGCCTGTATGTCCCAGTGTGTTTTATAATGTCTTGATCATCTCGTCAGTCACTGAGCTAGGCCTATAGGCTATAGCCTACCACGGTTAGCCTATGTATTATTTATATGATCAAGGGAGATTTATGCAATTTGACTATATGGCTACTGATTGCTTGCCCCCAAACAGAGTGAATCTTTCAGTAGATAATCCAGAAGAATGAAAAACATGTCGCCACCAATTGTTAGCAATATCCAACAAAAACAGAAAGACAGACAGACATGTTGCACAACCCAACGTCTCAACATTATGCAACAAATAGGCTACAATATCAGCGCGGGAACAGAGGCGTCCCAATTCTAGAACCCCCACTTGGCGAGCCCGTGATGCATGGGGAGGGGCATAGGCTCTATCACATGATAACGAGGTAAATGCCCACGGGTCTAGTATTCCTAACGGCTAGACATCAATTATTTGATTGACTTCAGGACCTCTAACTCACCCTTACCCTCCCTCCTCCCTCCCTCCTGACTTTATCGATATCAGGACCCCTGACTCCCTCCCTCTCTCCTCCACCTCTCCTCCACATCCATCCATCCAACTCACAGCCTCTCTCAACAGCATCATTACACGCACCCGCTTCTCAGCGCAAGGGAATATAGTTTATTTCACTTGCTGTTTCTCCTCCCTCACCACGCAGCTCTTACCTCCGCATCCGTCCACATCAATAAAATATGAAGGGATGCTGGCTGAAGAGAGGAGAGACCTTGAGACTTAAGCCATACTGTGTGTGTGTGTGTGTGTGTGTGTGTGTGTGTGTGTGTGTGCACCTGTGTTTTTGCAGTAGCTTGCTGTCTTAAAGGTATTGAGTGTGTACGTGTCAGAGAGAGAGAAAGAGAGAGGTGAGAGAGCTAGGGAGGGCGAGGAACATAGAGAGGGAGAGAAAGAGAGAGAGAGAGAAAGGACATAGAGTAAATGAGAGAGGATGAGAGAGAGAAAGAGAGAGACACAGAGAGAGAGAAAGAGAGAGAGAGAGAGAGAGATAGAGGTGAGAGAGCTAGGGAGGGTGAGGAAGATAGAGAGGGAGAGAAAGAGAGAGAGCGAGAGAGTGAGAGAGAGAAAGGACAAAGAGTAAATGAGAGAGGAAGAGAGATGAGAGAGAGAAAGAGAGAGACAAAGAGAGAGAGAGAGAGAGAGAGAGAGAGAGAGAGAGAGAGAGAGAGAGAGAGAGAGAGAGCTAGGGAGGGTGAGGAAAATAGAGAGGGAGAGAAAGAGAGAGAGAGAGAGAGAGAGAGAGAGAGAGAGAGAGAGAGAGAGAGAGAGAGAGAGAGAGAGGGGGGAAGAGAGGAAGAGATATGAGGGAGATGAGAGAGAAAGAGAGATGGAAAGAGGGAGAGTCAGTCTGCTGTAATAGAGGCTATTTTATTAGTAGAATCTATCAAGTAGGTTTAGTGGGTCAGAGTGCAATATTTATCTCTCTCTCTCTCTCTCCCTCCTTGCACTATCACTCACTCCTCCACAACCTACTCTTTTCTTTCTCTCCCTCCATACTAACCCCGTCCTCCTCTCCTCCTCTCTCCTCTCACAGTTGGAGATTGGCCCTGCTGCCCTCAACCTCTCCGTTGAGACTCCACCCCCCGGAGCTGGCGTGGGCCTCAGCAGTGGCATCGGTACTAAAGTTCAAGGGTCACCGTCATCAGCATCAACGACAGGAGGTGGTAGTGTCTCCTCGGGGGGCCGGAAGGCCCCTGGGGGCCCTGGCAGAGGAGGCGGAGGCCCCTGGAAGGACCTGGAAGGAGAGCTGGAGAGGAAGATTGAGATGCTGGAGAAAGAGCGTAAGGCGCTGAGGAAGGAGACACAGACACATCACAAACAGATAGACCAAGGGATTGATACTCTACACCACCGCATTGCAGAGCTGGAACAGAGTGAGTGGAACAGAATGGGGGGAGGAGGGAGGAGGGGTACTATAGGGAACTAAAAGGAGGTCAAATAAGTTGAGCCCAGATTTGTAGTAAAAGAAGAAGGTAACTTCTTATTTTACTACAACTACTACTACTATCTGTTTCCCAGAGCCAAATGTAAACCATCTCTCCATGCTGTCTCTCCTTCAGGTCTGACAGAGTACAACTACCCAGATGGCTATGTCCTCTCCTTCCCCGTGAGGACCAGATACATGTACGGCCTGGTGCGGAGAGAAATGCCTGAGATGTATGCCTTCACCGCCTGCGTTTGGCTCAAGGTGAAAGAGGGGGGCATCGGCACCCCCTTCTCCTACTCCGTCCCGGGACAACCCAACGAGCTGGTGCTGCTGCAGGGGATTCACAACCCGGTAGAGCTGCTCATCAACGACAAGGTGTGTGTGTTGTTATCATATTCATCACTGAAACATATCAGATATCTCCTCCTATTGTTCAAACCTGTATCGTTTTAGGAATAACATTGATTGATTGATTGACTGATTGGTGATTGAGCTAAATGTCCCTTCCCTCACTTCTAGGTGGCTCAGCTGCCCCTGTCCCTTGCCCAGGGTGTGTGGGAGCACATATGTTTGAGCTGGACCCTCAGAGACGGGGTATGGAAGGCCTACCAGGGGGGGAAGCTGAAGGGGCGCGGCGAGGGGCTGGCCGCATGGCACCCCATCAAGCCAGGAGGAGTGCTCATTCTGGGGCAGGAGCAGGTGGGTGAGAGGGATGGAGGTCTGGAGGGGTGGAGAGTTAGAGGGATGGAGGTCTGGAGGGGTGGAGAGTTAGAGGGATGGAGGTCTGGAGGGGTGGAGAGTTAGAGGGATGGAGGTCTGGAGGGGTGGAGAGTTAGAGGGATGGAGGTCTGGAGGGGTGGAGAGTTAGAGGGATGGAGGTCTGGAGAGGTGGAGAGTTAGAGGGATGGAGGTCTGGAGGGGTGGAGAGTTAGAGGGATGGAGGTCTGGATGGGTGGAGAGTTAGAGGGATGGAGGTCTGGAGGGGTGGAGAGTTAGAGGGATGGACGTCTGGAGGGGTGGAGAGTTAGAGGGATGGAGGTCTGGAGAGGTGGAGAGTTAGATGGATGGAGAGATGGATGGGGTGGAGTGATAGATGGATAGAAGGGTAATAAGAAACCTTGAGAGGAACCAGACTTTTCTGTCTGGTTGGCTGGGTGGATGAGTTGTATTGTAATCCCTGATCTCTCTCTTTCTCTTTCTCTTTCACTCTCTATCATCTCTATCATATTATATTTCCTCTCTAGGACACGCTGGGCGGTCGTTTCGATGCCTCCCAGGCCCTGGTTGGGGAGCTCTCCCAGTTCAACCTGTGGGACAGGGTCCTGAAGCCTGCTGAGGTATCCGCTCTGGCTTCCTGTTCCTTGGGCACACTGGGCAACGTGGCTCCCTGGACAGACCAAGATGTGGAGGTCTACGGAGGGGCCACCAAGGAGGCTGTGGACCCCTGCAACCAGCCACCCCGGGCCAGCCCCAGCTCCAGCCCTAAACAGTGAAGGATTAGATGGGTTGGGAAGAGGGGTCTCTTGGTTGTTATAAAGGGGAGCTGCTCAGTGAGGCCAGAGGGGTTAGTTGGTTTGTTTATGCTCCTCATAAGAGGGGGGTTTGAGGTGTTTTTCTGGGGCAGGGGCTGTGTGATGGGGAACTGGGGTAGAGATGGAGAGTCAGTTGAGTTGTTTTAAAGGGGCATTGCTCTTTCCAAGAGAGGGTGGGTGTGCTTGAGGAGGCTTTTCGGAGGGTCTGCGATCAGGAGGAGTAGAGATTAGTTGAGGTGTGTTGTTATCTGGGTGTTGTTCACACACTGACGGTGTTATCTTTAACAGCGCTACAGCTGTTGAGAACAACACCCAGACTAGCTTTAGCTCCGTGGCGATGTGGGAAGATGTTAAGGGAAGGGTGCTGCTCTTTTTCACCCCTCTGATTTGTCTTTTAGAGAGTTGGTTGGGAGGGGGGTTCTCAGCCCCCCAGGGAAGAGCTACATACACCACGCCTCATCTCATCTCATCACGTGTTCTGAAGCTTGTGCTTCTAACTTTGAAAGGGATTTTCTTCTGCTTTTGGAGATGTGGCGCCAGTGTTGCTACTCAACCGTGTTTCTGATAAACAACAGTCCGTTAAAAGTGAGCGTTCGGATTTCTTTTTCTACTGCGCATTTTGTTGATTTTCTTTGCAGCAATGGTTTTTTTCTAACACTGTGTCGTTTTATATGTATGTGTGTTATGTGCTTTAAAATAAACTCTCCGTTTGACCTATTGCGACTCACAAAACCTCTCACAAAGATGCAATTGTAACGGCCCAGCACAATGTATTGCCATAGAGATAGCTGTTGCGAGTCACATGGATCATGTAAATTAAGACAATTGATTTCTTAGATTCATAATATCCATCTGGTTGACTTAAAGGGGCAATCTGTTAAGTGATTCGTACATCCATTGTGGCAGGGTGTCCGCTTTGTTGTTGTTTGAACTGCAGATTCGCTCTTTACAGTGATTTGTGACCTGTCTCAATGGTTCCATCAGTGAAGCTGATGGAATGGAATGTCTATCTGCGTGCATGAGAAAAGCGCTTTCAAAATTAGAGGTCAGAGGTCAGATTTCTAAATAGTCCTGTTTCCAAGACAGCAACAACACAAAAACGTACAACAATATGAACTATTGAACGGTGCGCTTCACCCCACAAAGCCAAAAATGAATACGCACCTCAAAGAATGTGTATTTAGCTTTTTCTTACCTTCACAGAATTGCTTAATAAAAAGAAGGGACATTGGGACACTGATGTTGAGTTGAGGGGTGTAGTGAAGAAAAGCGCAACTGGATTATTGGGTGTCCTCCCCCCCACTTCACCATTGACAATGGTTGTAAAGTGCCTGTCTGGGTATTACACGCCCAATGCAAATGTCAAATGTATTTTATTCTCTCTCTCTCTTTCTCTCTATCTTTCTCTAGCTCTCTTTCTCTCTCTCCTGCTATTGGTTATGATGTTATTGTAACCAGCTGTGATGTCAGTAAGTGTTGTGCTTGTTCATCTTGTGCACCTCCATGGATCTTCTATGATATTGTGACAATATATGGATGAATAAAATAAAATGGTTATGATGTCATAAGAAAGGAACGTTATGGCTTACTGTGTGTGTATGGTCAAATCTTGTGTTTGTGTGTATGTGTGTGTGTGTGTCGTGACTGGTCCTCCACCCACACAGAAGGAACTGTGGAGCTGAACTGTGCTGCTCTCTGATCTAGTATCATCTCTCCCACACTAATGTGATGTATCTGTCTCTCTCTCTTAAAGGGATACTGTCATGTATCTGTCTCTCTCTCTCAAAGGGATACTTTATGTACAGTGAGGGAAAAAAGTATTTGATCCCCTGCTGTTTTTGTACGTTTGCCCACTGACAAAGAAATGATCAGTCTATAATTTTAATGGTAGGTTTATTTGAACAGTGAGAGACAGAATAACAACAAAAATATCCAGAAAAACGCATGTGAAAAATGTTATAAATTGATTAGCATTTTCAAGAGGGAAATAAGTATTTGACCCCCTCTCAATCAGAAAGATTTCTGGCTCCCAGGTGTCTTTTATACAGGTAACGAGCTGAGATTAGGAGCACACTCTTAAAAGGAGGGCTCCTAATCTCAGCTTGTTACCTGTATAACAGACACATGTCCACAGAAGCAATCAATCAATCAGTTTCCAAACTCTCCACCATGGCCAAGACCAAAGAGCTCTCCAAGGAGGTCAGGGACAAGATTGTAGACCTACACAAGGCTGGAATGGGTTACAAGACCATTGCCAAGCAGCTTGGTGAGAAGGGGACAACAGTTGGTGCGATTTTTTGCAAATGGAAGAAACACAAAAGAACTGTCAATCTCCCTCGGCCTGGGGCTCCATGCAAGATCTCACCTCGTGGAGTTGCAATGATCGTGAGAGCGGTGAGGAATTAGCCCAGAACTACACGGGAGGATCTTGTCAATGATCTCAAGGCAGCTGGGACCATAGTCACCAAGAAAACAATTGGTAACACACTACGCCGTGAAGGACTGAAATCCTGCAGCGCCATAAAGGTCCCCTGCTCAAGAAGCACATATACATGCCCGTCTGAAGTTTGCCAATGAACATCTGAATGATTCAGAGGACAACTGGGTGAAAGTGTTGTGGTCAGATGAGAGCTCTTTAGCATCAACTCAACTCACTGTGTTTGGAGGAGGAGGAATGCTGCCTATGACCCCAAGAACACCATCCCCACCGTCAAACATGGAGGTGGAAACATTATGCTTTGGGGGTGTTTTTCTGATAAGGGGACAGGACAACTTCACCGCATCAAAGGGACGATGGACGGGGCCATGTACCGTCAAATCTTGGGTGAGAACCTCTTTCCCTCGGCCAGGGCATTGAAAATGGGTCGTGGATGGGTATTCCAGCATGACAATGACCCCAAACACACGGCCAAGGCAACAAAGGACTGGCTCAAGAAGAAGCACATTAAGGTCCTGGAGTGGCCTAGCCAGTCTCCAGACCTTAATCCCATAGAAAATCTGTGGAGGGAGCTGAAGGTTCGAGTTGCCAAACGTCAGCCTCGAAACCTTAATGACTTGGAGAAGATCTACAAAGAGGAGTGGGACAAAATCCCTCCTGAGATGTGTGCAAACCTGGTGGCCAACTACAAGAAACGTCTTACCTCTGTGATTGCCAACAAGGGTTTTGCCACCAAGTACTAAGTCATGTTTTGCAGAGGGGTCAAATACTTATTTCCCTCATTAAATTGCAAATCAATTTATAAAATTTTTCACATGCGTTTTTCTGGATTTTTTGGTTGTTATTCTGTCTCTCACAGTTCAAATAAACCTACCATTAAAATTAGAGACTGATCGTTTCTTTGTCAGTGGGCAAACGTAGAAAATCAGCAGAGGATCAAATACTTTTTTCCCTCACTGTATCTGTCTTTCTCTGTCTTAAAGGGATACTTTATGCATCTGTCTCTCTCTCTTACAGGGATACTGTTATGTATCTGTCTCTCTTAAAGGGATACTTTATGTCTCCGTCTTTCTTTCTCTTAAAGGGATACTTTATGTATCTGTTTCTCTTTCTTAAAAGGATACTTTATGTATCTGTTTCTCTTTCTTAAAGGGATACTTTATGTATCTGTCTCTCTTTCTTAAAGGGATACTTTATGTATCTGTTTCTCTTTCTTAAAGGGATACTTTATGTATCTGTCTCTCTTTCTTAAAGGGATAGTTTATGTATCGGTCTCTCTCTCTTAAAGGGATACTTTATGTATCTGTCTCTCTTTCTCAAAGGGATACTTTATGTATCGGTCTCTCTCTCTTAAAGGGATACTTTACGTAGCTGTCTCTTTCACTTAAAGGGATACTTTCAGGGATACTTCCCCAGAGTCAGATGGACTTGTGGATGGCATTTTTATGTCTCTGTGTACAGTATGAAGCAAGTTAGAGGTGGTTTCATATGCCAATGCTAACTAGCATTAGCACAATGAATGGAAGTCTATGGGTATATACTAGCATGCTAGCAGATACCCATAGACTTCCAGTCATTGCGCTAGGCCTAGTTAGCAAAATCCTTCAAACTGCAGACAGAGACATAAAAATGGTGTCCATCAGTTCATCTCACTCTGGGGAAGTAGATAAAGGGCCTCATTGCCCAAATTCTGAAGGATCCCGTCAAGGCACCACAGGCTAAAATTACATTTTATTTTAAAGACCTTTGTTTGTTGAACTTCTTTGTTATTCTGTCTACCCACTTCAACACTATAGTCTTGCCTCTACTTTACAATCTTTGTTAGGTCCCCCTCTCTCTGTCTCTATCTATTTCCCAGGCAAGCACACACACACACACATGCATGTACGTGCGTACGCAGGCACGCACACACACACATACACGTCAGCTTGGGATATTAGCATCACATGTAGTCATAGCCCCACTCCCTCTCCTTTCCTCCTGAATAATACATGAGCTTTAATTATCTCTGTCACTCAGCTCTAGTCCCTACTGTCTCTCTCTTCCTCTGCATCCTTCCACCTCTCTCTTTCTATCTTTCCCTCCATCTCTCTATGCCTCTTTCATCCCCCTCTTTGTCTAATCTTCTCTATCCCTCCGTCCCTCTCCCTCTTTACCTCTCTATCCCTTGGTATATCTCTTTCTCTCTATGTACCCCCTCCCTCTCTCTCTTTCCTCCCACTATCATTTTTAGTTTCTCATCCTCCTCTTTTTGATCTTCTAGTCACTATTCATCCATTCTGACCTCCTGGACATGGCCCATTATTTCTCATGTTGCGTCACCCTCAGACCACCTCCTGGACATGGCCCATTATTTCTCATGTTGCGTCACCCTCAGACCACCTCCTGGACATGGCCCATTATTTCTCATGTTGCGTCACCCCCACAACCCCCCTCTTTCTTTATCACGCTCTCTCTCCACTAGTCAGTCAGTCACAACCGTTGGATTTTCAGGGTAAAACAAACAACACTTCCTCTATGGTTGTCTGCATCCCAAATTACATCCTATGTTCTACTTTTGACCAGAGTCCTATTGGCCCGGGTCAAAAGTGGTGCACCATCAAGGGATTAGGGTGCTATTTGGGAAGCAGACGTTGTTATGTGAGTCAGCTTCTCTCTCTCTCTGCCAGAGATGATGAATGTCTGTGGTCAAGTGCCAAATGGTACCCTATTCCCTGCATAGTGCACTACTTTTGGCCAGTGGCTCATAGGGCTTTTGACCAGGGTCCAAAGTGCACCATATAGGGAATATGGTGCCATTTGGGACTGTGTTAGGTTCTCCACTGTGATGTCCTTACCCACCTCTCTTTTTCTCCTCTGATCTCTCTCTCCATCTCTCCTCTTCTCTGTTGGTCCAGCTGGTGGATCTGCTGTCGCTATTTACACTTTTCCATCTGTCAGACACTTCTCCTGCTCTCCCTTGTTTAATCTCTCCCTCTATCATTCTTCTCCCTCCTTATTTGTTAATTTCTATATCTTGTTTCCTCTCTCTTTCTAGCAGGGTAGAGTACTTGTGCCGTGGCGGAGATCTTGTGGGCTATACTCTGCCTTGTCTCAGGATGGTAAGTTGGTGGTTGGAGATATCCCTCTAGTGGTGTATGCTGCAGTAGTTTATGTGCCGGGGGGCTAGGATCCGTCTGTTATATCTGGAGTATTTCTGCTCTCTTATTCTGTGTCCTGTGTGAATTTAAGTATGCTCTCTCTAATTATCTCTCTCTCTCTCTCTCTCTCTCTCTCTCTCTCTCTCTCTCTCTCTCTCTCTCTCGGAGGACCTGAGCATTAGGACCATTCCTCAAGGCCTACCTGGCCTGATGACTCCTTGATGTCCCCAGTCCACCTGGCCGTGCTGTTTCAACTGTTCTGCCTGTTTTATGAATATTTTAAAATCTTGTCCATGTTCTGTTATGATTTGCACCCGGCACAGCCAGAAGAGGACTGGCCACCCCTCACAGCCTGGTTCCTCTCTAGGTTTCTTCCTAGGTTTTAGCCTTTCTAGGGAGTTTTTCCTAGCCACCGTGCTTTTACACCTGCATTGCTTGCTGTTTGGGGTTTTAGGCTGGGTTTCTGTACAGCACTCTGTGACATCAGCTGATGTAAGAAGGGCTTCATAAATACATTTGATTTGATTTTATTCAGTAGCATGTGGTAAAAACTCAATAAATACATGACAATACATGTACACCACAACAGTATATACAGCAATATGGAAACATCACACAATACTACTAGGATACAGATGATTGACAAAGCTGATAGCCCCCTCTCTCCTTCTCATATCCTTCTCTCACTAGTGGATGAGGATAAGGCTAGTCCATCTAATCTTCTCTCATTTATGAGTTTAGTTGGGGATTACGACATGACTCACCTGCCTACACTCTGAGTTTTTGCACACACACACACGTACACACACACGCACATAAACACACACGCTTGCTTGTAAGCGCACACACACACACAAGCACACATGCACACACGCAAACACACACACTTTAATATAATTCCTTGACTTCTGAAGTGGGACTCCAACTCCAACTAATGTCATAACCTCAGGTGGTTCACTCAGGCTGATCAAAGCCCAGTGAACCCATGATGTCATGATGCCAACCCCCATAGAAATATAACTAATACCTGCTCTATTTCTATGGTAAATCTATTATCTAATGTGACCCTAATCTAAAAAACATTAATTTAATTAATTATTCATTGTCTCTCACAGCATACATACTCATACACAAATGCAAGCGCACACACACACACACACACACACACACACACACACACACACACACACACACACACACACACACACACACACACACACACACACACACACACACACACACACACACACACACACACACACACACACACACACACACACAGAGAGAGAGAGAGAGAAAAAGAGAAAGAGAGAGATAGAGAGAAAGATAGAGACAGAGAAAGAAAGAGACAGAGAGAGAGAGAGATTACTTCTCCTCCCTTTTGTCATCAGCTCAATGTGATCTGTTGTTTGTCCATCTCTCCAGGAATTGATAATCCGCAATAATCCACAACTGGAATCATTATTATCTCCCAGACAATATGTACTCAGTATATTCCCTAGAAACTGAACTCATACACCTTTTGAAAAAACATTGTAATGAGAAAATGAATAAAATTGGTCTAGAGACACTATTGTTCCGTCACAAGCGGCACCCTATTCCCTATATAGTGCACTACTTCGACCAGGGCCCACTGCATACTTAATGTAGGCTAGGACTTACAATAGACCAAGTCCATTGATTGAGGTTAGTTTCTCTTTTTTCCATGCAGGATATTTGGGTTAAAACCTCCACCTGGGGTTTCACACAAACAGATGTGGCTGCAGTCACAACTAAATAGGCCTATGGGTCATGCAGACAGACCAGACAGGATACGGTAGGGAGTAGAGAGAAACAAGACATAATTACACTGAAATAAAATGGTCAATGTAGCTAGCTAATAAAATGCATTGCTTCCAAATGACACATAATTTAAAAAACAAAGTCACATGATTTATATCAATCTGTTTGTGTTGAGCAGAGAACTGACAAACTCATCACCATCTTGCCATGGGGTTATGAGCGATTGATTGACAGGCTTCTAAACCAATGAAGAAGACGCTCAGCTAAAGTAGGCGTTTCTCTTCCTGTTGAAGGGATCCGTTTGTTGCTATGGTTGAAAATGTCTCCTTAACAACCGGACTAAAAGTGGAGTAAACTTCGGTTGTATTACCAAACGGTACGTAAGTACAAAATGTAGTACCTTTCTAAAACGTATCTCTACAATATAATCACATAAATTACTAGGGGCAAGTAAGAATTCAAGTTATTTTGGAAGTGAAAACAACAGCATGTAGTCGGCTATTGCTAGCTAGCCAAATTGCTAACGTTGGCCTGCTAGCTACCCATCAAAACAAAGCTACCGGTAAAAAATAAATAAAAAAATAAGCCAGACTTTGGCAAACAACATAGCTACGCGTTTAACTTTAGCTGGCACTCTTACTAATCCATGCACTGGGTAGGTTGACCTAACGTACCAATAGTTAATCAGTAACGTTAGCTTTACTAGATAGGTAGCTAGCTAAGTTAGCTTGCTACAAAGTTGCTGAATAGTTTAGCTAGTTATTAACAAGCTAGTTAAGCCTTAACCAAGGTCTCTTTATTTGCAGCTGTGCGGTGGAATGGCAGAGACAGCCGAGAGCAAGAAAGAAGAGGCAGACTACAAAAGGCTGCACAGCTTTCCTCTTATCAGGGTAAGGTGTGTGTGTGTGTGTGTGTGTGTGTGTGTGTGTGTGTGTGTGTGTGTGTGTGTGTGTGTGTGTGTGTGTGTGTGTGTGTGTGTGTGTGTGAGAGAGAGAGATAATGACATGTTGTTTGCCTCCGCAGCACACAGACATGCCAGAGGAGATGAGAGTGGAGACCATGGAGCTCTGTGTCACAGCCTGCGAGAAGTTCGCCACCAACAATGAGGTGTGTGTAAAATGCAGAGCTATGACACCTGGAAAGTTTGTTTGGATACGACTAGCAACATGACATCAGTACCTATGGTGAGTTACTGTACTTGACAAATCTTTCTCTCTCTCCCTTTTCACTCCCCCCACCTCCCACTCCATCCCCTTCTCCCTCTCTCAGAGTGCAGCGAAGATGATCAAGGAGTCGATGGATAAGAAGTTTGGCAGCTCGTGGCACGTGGTGATCGGCGAGGGCTTCGGCTTCGAGGTGACACACGAGGTCAAGAACCTGCTCTACATGTTCTTTGGAGGAAGCCTGGCCGTGTGTGTCTGGAAGTGCTCCTAGCATCAACAACGACACTAGATCTATCTGTCTGTCTGTATCTACACCATATATATATATATATATATATATATATATGCACACACACACAAAAGTATAGTGGATTCGGCTATTTCAGCCACACCCGCTGACAGGTGTATAAAATTGAGCACACAGCCATGCAATCTCTATAGACAAGCATTGGCAGTAGAATGGCCTTACTGAAGAGCTCAGTGACTTTCAACGTGGCACCGTCATAGGATGCCACCTTTCCAACAAGTCAGTTCGTCAAATTTCTGACCTGCTAGAGTTGCTCCGGTCAACTGTAAGGGCTGTTATTGTGAGGTGGAAACGTCTAGGAGCAACAACGGCTCAGCCGCGAAGTGGTAGGCCACACAAGCTCACAGAACGGGACCGTCGAGTGCTGATGCGTGTAAAAATCGTCTATCCTCAGTTGCAACACTCACTACCATCTATCTCTCCATGGATCATCTCTCTCTCTCTGTCGGTTAGCTTTCTATTATTTTCTCCTGTCTGAATTGATTTGCCGTATCCTGTCGAATTTGACTTGTTCTTAAAATGTTGTGTGTGAGTTCACTTCAACACAAATGAAATGCAGCCAGGGTCTCCAATACCCTTATCTCTGTGTGTGTGTGTGTGTGTGTGTGTGTGTGTTGGACACACTCTCTTCTCATTCACTCCATTCAATATGTTTTAGTATTTTATAATTGTAAGTATGTGTAAATACTTTGATGCCGATTTCGATTTTTTGTATTTTTCTGTTTTTTATAATACTATTTGATTGTTAGGTGAAGAGGACAGAAACAACAGACCGGCCCAATACAGATACAGTACATACAACTGTTGTTGACAAACAATTTGTTAGTATTTGTATCTGACAGGTTGATACTGGCAATATGATTGATTTTAAGTTGGTTTCAGCCTCTGTTTTGAAATGAACTGATTGTGAAATAAAACCTGAATTGTACTGAGAAAAATACTCACTACGAGTGTTACTGTCTAGTTTTCTGTGTAGTAGAGCCCCTCTTTCACATCTCTTTCTCTCTAACACATTTCTCTCTTCTTTCTATACTGCTTTAAATGCTACAAAGAGAGAAGGGGGCGAGTAACCCATTTTGGGAAGGGAAGAGAGAGACTAGATTATTTGTTTTGTGGATGATATGTTCTTGGGATTACAGAAGGTCCTAACACTCATTGGTTACTAGAGACCTGGGTGGTTGCTATTGGGACATGGTTACATGGGGATAGAATATGGTTGCTATAGGCAGCAGCATGAGACAGGACTTGGACTTTTGCCCTTAGAACAGCCTCAATTCGTCAGAGCATGGACTCTACAAGGTGTTGACAGCGTTCCGCAGGGATGCTGGCCCATGTTGACTCCAATGCTTTCCATAGTTTTGTGAAGTTGGCTGGATGTCCTTTGGGTGGTGGTCTGTTCTTGATACACACAAGAAACTGTTGAGCGTAAAAAACCCAGCAGCGTTGCAGTTCTTGACACAAACCGGTGTGCCTGGCACTTACTGCCATATCCTGTTCAAAGGCACTTAAATGTCTTGTCCATTCACCTTCTGAATGCACACATACACAATCCATGTCTCAAGGCTTAAGAATCCTTAATCCTCAAGGCTTAACCTGTCTCCTCCCCTTCATCTACACTGATTGAAGTGGATTTAACAAGTAACATCAATAAGGGATCATAGCCTTCACCTGGTCAGTCTGTCATGGAAAGAGCAGGTGTTCATAATGTTTTGTACACTCGTGTATATAGGGGATAGAAGTGGTTGTGGGAGGATATTAGGGAGAGACAGATTTGACAAAATAATTTATCTGAAAAGACTATAGGGGAGGTGAGAATGCAAGATTTTGACAGGAGGGGAAAGTAACACAATTTTGACATGGGAAAATACAAGGATTTTGACAGAGAAAGAAAGCGGGATTAGTGAAAGGAGGGAAAAGAACGAGGGAGATTTTGGCAGAGGAGGGGAAAGAGAGAGAGGGACAGATTTTGTTGTTGACAGATTATTACATGGGTAGTGTGTTGCAATCTGGACAGAAGCAGCTGCTTACGCAAAGACTGACCTCTGATCAGGTCACCTTGTCCTCTGACAACACACACCATGTCTCTCGTCAGACGCTGCGTCGTCTCGCTCCGTCTCTCTCTTTCAAACACACAGGAACCTACTGATGTAACAATAGCTGTAATAACCAACATGTTTTAAGACTTCCCAGTAAACATTTAGCCACCTTCAGGTTCCCTCTTTGATCCTCATGTATTATTCAGTTCAGATGCCCTTTATCTCCTTCCCTCTGTGTGTGTGTGTGTGTGTGTGTGTGTGTGTGTGTGTGTGTGTGTGTGTGTGTGTGTGTGTGTGTGTGTGTGTGTGTGTGTGTGTGTGTGTGTGTGTGTGTGTGTGTGTGTGTGTGTGTGTGTGTGTGTGTCTTTATATATCTCATCCCATGTGTCTCTCTACTCTGCTGAAATATTAATAAAGAACCAAAGAGTCAGACTGAGACTGCCCTACAATACATTACAGTACAGCATACTCACTGATAACCAAAGAGTCACACTGAGATTGTCCTACAACATCTCAACAATACATTACAGTACAGCCTACTCACTGATAACCAAAGAGTCACACTGAGATTGTCCTACAACATCTCAACAATACATTACAGTACAGCCTACTCACTGATAACCAAAGAGTCACACTGAGAGTGTCCTACAACCTCTCAACAATACATTACAGTACAGCCTATTATTGCTGATTGGACCATCCAAACAAACTATCTACACAAATAAAATGAATTCAATGAATGCACCATTACTGGTTAATACCACATTACCACAATTATTCTATGATCTCCGTATGGTATGAGTTGACATGGTTAAATAGTCTATACTAGACTCTGATATATTGGTATATCTCTGTATGGTATATAGTTGACATGGTTAAATAGTCTATACTAGACTCTGATATATTGGTATGTCTCTGTATGGTATATAGTTGACATGGTTAAATAGTTTATACTAGACTCTGATATATTGGTATATCTCTGTATGGTATATAGTTGACATGGTTAAATAGTCTATACTAGACTCTGATATATTGGTATATCTCTGTATGGTATATAGTTGACATGGCTAAATAATCTATACTAGACTCTGATATATTGGTATATCTCTGTATGGTATATAGTTGACATGGCTAAATAGTCTATACTAGACTCTGATATATTGGTATATCTCTGTATGGTATATAGTTGACATGGTTAAATAGTTTATACTAGACTCTGATATATTGGTATATCTCTGTATGGTATATAGTTGACATGGTTAAATAGTCTATACTAGACTCTGATATATTGGTATATCTCTGTATGGTATATAGTTGACATGGCTAAATAATCTATACTAGACTCTGATATATTGGTATATCTCTGTATGGTATATAGTTGACATGGCTAAATAATCTATACTAGACTCTGATATATTGGTATATCTCTGTATGGTATATAGTTGACATGGTTAAATAGTCTATACTAGACTCTGATATATTGGTATATCTCTGTATGGTATATAGTTGACATGGCTAAATAATCTATACTAGACTCTGATATATTGGTATATCTCTGTATGGTATATAGTTGACATGGTTAAATAGTCTATACTAGACTCTGATATATTGGTATATCTGTACTAAAGTCACCATTATTAGTCAGTTGTACAACCGAATGCCTTCAACCGAAATGTGTCTTCCGCATTTAACCCAACCCCTCTGAATCAGAGATACTAAGATACTAAGATCTCTATATGGTACATAGAGCTGTCCGGTATGGACAAAACTTCTAAATCCATTTCCTGAATTGATACGGTAATGATAGATCGAGCGATAAGTTTCAACAACAAATGTGCACCACAGTTTCTTTTTTATTACCCTTTAAACTACTACTACTGGTCTGATTGTTGTAGCCATTAACTGTCTCATTAACAATCACCCATTAGCAAACTTATTTAACTTAAAATTTCACATTTCTGTAGTATAGGCTACTATTATCATGAAGAACGATATCAGCAAAATTCCTGCGATAAGAGGTCGGTATGGTCGCTGTTGATCATTTCCTATTTATCTTCCCAGCTCTAGTATATAGTTGATACAGCTAAATGGTCTATACTAGATAATGATATACTGCTCTATCTATACCAGGATCTCTATATAATCTATGGTTGATACAGCTAAATGGTCTATACTAGATAATGATATACTGCTCTGTCTATACCAGGATCTCTATATAATCTATGGTTGATACAGCTAAATGGTCTATACTAGATAATGATATACTGCTCTATCTATACCAGGATCACTATATAATCTATGGTTGATACAGCTAAATGGTCTATACTAGATAATGATATACTGCTCTATCTATACCAGGATCTCTATATAATCTATGGTTGATACAGCTAAATGGTCTATACTAGATAATGATATACTGCTAAATCTCTGTTTGGTTGTAGGCTTCAACTGTCTGTGAAAAGAGATTGATTTTTACTTCATACTCCCATGTTAGAAACCCTTGCTGCTGTATCTTAGCAACCTCTCCACTGGACAGAGCGGTAGATGCTGGACTGGCCCTGACCAGTCCAGCAGAGAGAGAGAGATAGAGAGAGAGAGAGAGAGAGAGAGAGAGAGAGATAGAGAAAGGGAGAGGGAGAGTGGGGGGAGGGTGTAAAGAGAAACTAAGGGATGATTTTTTCATCCTGTCCGTGCTCTATTGAGAATTGATTAAGCATAATCCAATATTAATGTGAGTGTGTGCATCCGTGTGTGTGTGTGTCCGAAGAAGCATAGTGAAAGGTAGATCGGAGTCTGAGCTGCATGGGAGAACGTACATCATCAGCTCTAATGGAGGGAAGAAGAAGAGGAGAGGGGGAGGATACAGCTGGATGGGAAAGAGAGGAGAGGAGATATTCCTCCTTTAGTGTCACGCATCCACACGCACACACACACGCATCCACACACACACGCACACACACACACGCACACACACACTGCAGTGTTACACTGAGCTGGCATACAAGTGTTTATCTTTTATTAACCTGGTTAATCATCTCATAAATCCCTGTGTCTTCTGTGATTGTGTGTGTGTGTGTTAGGATCTGTTTCTTTACATGATGTTAATGCTACAGTACATAATGAAAGTACAGTGGGACAGACAGACAGACAGACAGACAGACAGACAGATAAACAGATATACACTATGTATACAAAAGTATGTGGAGGGACCAACTCCATATTAATGCCCAAGATTTTGGAATGAGATGTTCGACAAGCATGTGTCCATATACTTTTGGCTGTGTAGTGTATATAGAGGGACAGATAGAAATAGAGAAATACAGACAGGTAGACATACATACAAAGAGAGAGACAGATAAGCAGACAGACAGGAGACAGACAGACAGACAAGGTGACAGACAGACAGACAAGCATACAGACAGACAGACTGAGAGACATGAGACACAGACAGACAGACAGGAGAGAGACATGTACAGGGACAGATAGAGAGAAGGAGGGATGAGTAAACAACTTTATTGCTCTAACAGCATGCCACTCGGGTCACCCTAACCTGGCACACCTCCCTGCCTATGCCAGGGGACAGAGAGATAGAGAGAAAACAGATGAATATAGGTTGACCAGATATCAGAGCTCTGTCTCATTCCGAGGAGCGAGGAAACAAGAAAAAACAAGAAAGAAGAAGGAGGAGAACATTGGGGGGGAAACTTTTAAAGAAAGAAAGGTGAGGGACAGAGAAAGAAGAGAACATTGGGGGGGAAACTTTTAAAGAAAGAAAAGTGAGAGACAGAGAAAGAGGAGAACATTGGGGGGAAACATTTAAAGAAAGAAAGGTGAGGGACAGAGAAAGAGGAGAACATTGGGGGGAAACTTTTAAAGAAAGAAAAGTGAGAGACAGAGAAAGAGGAGAACATTGGGGGGAAACATTTAAAGAAAGAAAGGTGAGGGACAGAGAAAGAGGAGAACATTGGGGGGAAACATTTAAAGAAAGAAAGATGAGGGATGGAGAAAGAGGAGAACATTGGGGGGAAACATTTAAAGAAAGAAAAGTGAGAGACAGAGAAAGAGGAGAACATTGGGGGGAAACATTTAAAGAAAGAAAGGTGAGGGATGGAGAAAGAGGAGAACATTGGGGGGAAACATTTAAAGAAAGAAAGATGAGGGATGGAGAAAGAGGAGAACATTGGGGGGGAAACCTTTAAAGAAAGAAAGGTGAGGGACGGAGAAAGAGGAGAACATTGGGGGGGAAACATTTAAAGAAAGAAAGGTGAGGGACGGAGAAAGAGGAGAACATTGGGGGGAAACCTAAAGAAAGAAAAGTGAGAGACAGAGAAAGAGGAGAACATTGGGGGGAAACATTTAAAGAAAGAAAGGTGAGGGATGGAGAAAGAGGAGAACATTGGGGGGAAACCTTTAAAGAAAGAAAGGTGAGGGACGGAGAAAGAGAAGAACATTGGGGGGAAACCTAAAGAAAGAAAAGTGAGAGACAGAGAAAGAGGAGAACATTGGGGGGAAACATTTAAAGAAAGAAAGGTGAGGGACGGAGAAAGAGGAGAACATTGGGGGGAAACCTTTAAAGAAAGAAAGGTGAGGGACGGAGAAAGAGAAGAACATTGGGGGGGAAACATTTAAAGAAAGAAAGGTGAGGGACGGAGAAAGAGGAGAACATTGGGGGGGAAACATTTAAAGAAAGAAAGGTGAGGGACGGAGAAAGAGGAGAACATTGGGGGGAAACCTTTAAAGAAAGAAAGGTGAGGGACGGAGAAAGAGAAGAACATTGGGGGGAAACCTAAAGAAAGAAAAGTGAGAGACAGAGAAAGAGGAGAACATTGGGGGGAAACATTTAAAGAAAGAAAGGTGAGGGACGGAGAAAGAGGAGAACATTGGGGGGAAACCTTTAAAGAAAGAAAAGTGAGGGACGGAGAAAGATGAGAAAACTTTGGGGGAAACCTTTAAAGAAAGAAAGGTGAGTAACGAGGGAAGGAGAAAGGAGGGAGGAGAAAGAGAGGTGGTAAAATGATACCTACTTCCCTCATTAGTTTCAGTGACCTCTATAGAAGGGGGGATGTGGTCGTGCCTGGGGGAGTCTGTGCTTTGTCCTTAGGACTGAGTGGACCGTTGTCTATTACTGCAAACCAAATGGCACCCTATTCCCAGCGTAGTGCACTACTTTTGACCAGAGCCTAGGGCCCTTCTGTTGTCTAGTGTGCAAGGTCCCGTGCAGCTAAGTTGGAAGAGCACGGCGCTTGCAACGCCAAAGTTGTGGGTTCGATTCCCACGGGGGACTAGTATGAGAATGTATTCACTCTGCTAAATGACTATGTCAATGTAAAACGTGTGTTCACTATGTAAAGAGGTAGTTGTAATGGGGGCTATCTAGGTAGTTGTATTGGGGGGTATCTAGGTAGTTGTATTGTGGAGGAGAAATGTATTGGGGGATATCTATGTAGTTGTATTGGGGGGTATCTAGGTAGTTGTATTCGGGGATATCTAGGTAGTTGTATTCGGGGATATCTAGGTAGTTGTATTGGGAGATATCTAGGTAGTTGTATTCGGGGATATCTAGGTAGTTGTATTGGGAGATATCTAGGTAGTTGTATTGGGAGATATCTAGGTAGTTGTATTCGGGGGTATCTAGGTAGTTGTATTGGGGGTATCTATGTAGTTGTATTGGGGGGTATCTAGGTAGTTGTATTGGGGGTATCTATGTAGTTGTATTGGGGGTATCTAGGTAGTTGTATTGGGGGTATCTAGGTAGTTGTATTGGGGGATATATAGGTAGTTGTATTGGGGGTATCTAGGTAGTTGTATTGGGGGTATCTAGGTAGTTGTATTGGGGGTATCTAGGTAGTTGTATTGGGGCGTATCTAGGTAGTTGTATTGGGGGATATCTAGGTAGTTGTATTGGGGGGTATCTAGGTAGTTGTATTTGGGGGTATCTAGGTAGTTGTATTGGGGATATCTAGGTAGTTGTATTGGGGATATCTAGGTAGGTGAATTTGGGGCTATCTATGTAGTTGTATTGGGGGTATCTAGGTAGTTGTATTGGGGATATCTAGGTAGTTGTATTGGGGTATCTAGGTAGTTGTATTGGGGGTATCTAGGTAGTTGTATTGGGGGTATCTAGGTAGTTGTATTCTGGGGTATCTAGGTAGTTGTATTGGGGGGTATCTAGGTAGTTGTATTGGGGGATATCTAGGTAGTTGTATTGGAGGTATCTATGTCAGAATAGAGGGCTGCTCAGACTTTCGAATGGTCCAGTCTCTATGGGCTTCTTTCTATCTCTCTCTTCACACTGTTTCTGAGACTCTTTCCTTCCCTCGTTCCTCTCACTCATTCTCGCACATTCACCCCCTCAATCTCTCATCCTCATCCTCCTCCTCCTCTTTCTCTCTCTCCAATCCTCCCTCGTTATTTTACCTATATTTATCCAGTTTCTCTCCTCTTCCTCCTACTCTCCCTCTCTTCCTTATTTCTCCTCTACATGTTTTCATCTCTCATTCTTTCTCCAACTCTTTCTCTCCCTCAGGACGATGAGGTGGTATACGTGCCGTCGCTCTCGGACTGTCTGTCTATCGCTGGCCGTTGCCTCCCTCTCTCTCCATCTCCTCCTCGCTGTCCTATCCCTCTCCGTCTACCAGAACCCCTGTGATGCACCCTCCCCTCGTCAGACACACCCCCACACCCTCCGAGCCCTACCAACTACACCTCCAGGATGTCGGACAACCACGGCAGCTATGCCAAGACACCCCCGGACACCAGAAAAGTGGACTCTTCCCATACGGACAGCAATGGCCCTCAAAAAATGGCCGAAAAGGACGCTGTCAAAACCAAAATGGCCGTCAAGGCAGGTCATGGACGAAAGGAGGAAGGGCCTGTAGACTCACTCAACATGACGGTAAGGGTAGGAAAGTTTGGCTCGATGGGGATGAAGCCTATAGGGTCCGGGATGTCAAAATTAGAGGCTCTTTTTAGCCACCCGCTCTACAACATTCCAACCCGCCCATCCATGAAGATGATTGGCTGCTGAAGGTGAAGCCCAATGGCAAGGCGCGTGAGACGAGCACACAGATGTGGTGAGTTTAGGGAAGTAGCGTGACTGTTCTGTAAAAACAGACAAGGACAGATAAGAGCACATGCTGCATGATCCTTTAGTTCATTATGGCAAATATCCCTCCTATTTCTCCTAGCGTCTCCTCCCCTTCCTTCACTTCCTCCTCTGAACTACTTCTATCTTGTCCTCTCCTCTTGTGTCTCCAACCCTCTTCACCTCTCCCTCTCTTTCGCCCTCCACCCTCCCCAGGGTGAGTGACAGTGACAGCGGCTATGACTCAGCCCATTGGAACAGGAGCAGTGGCAGCCACTTCCCCCTGGCTGAGGTTCCATCTTGGTATCTCCCGTTGGCAGCTCTACCCCCACCTGGACCCCAACATGGCATCTCTTGCTAAGCAGCTCAGCACACACTGTATCGTCAGCGCAGGTGTGTGTGTGGAGTGTGGTGTGTGCGTGTGGCGGAATAGGGGGTTTCCCCTTGACACTGATCTTGGATCAGTTTAGCAATTTCCCCACTAAGGGGTTTAAGGTTAGAATTGGGGGAAGGGAAGCTGATCCTAGATGTCTGTCAAAGGGAAACTTCACACTGGAGTGTGTGAGGGTGATGTGTGTGGTGTGTGTGGGTGGTGTGTTTGGGTGGTGTGTGTGTTGGGGAAGGGTCTTGGGAGCCTGATTGTTGGGGGGTGGGAGATATGGGGAGCGTTATGTCCTGTACACACAGAGAATGAAGTAGCACCCTCTCTCATAGTCGGGAGGTAGTCTCTGCTGTGATGTTTAGAGTCAGGTATGGGGAGACCACTAGTGGATTAATGTAGAACTGCAGGATAAAAACAAAAACTGGATGACCTTATTTAGTTTCAAACAGGGTAACTCTGTGCGTATGTGTGTGTGTGTGTGTGTGTGTGTGTGTGTGTGTGTGTGTGTGTGTGTGTGTGTGTGTGTGTGTGTGTGTGTGTGTGTGTGTGTGTGTGTGTGTGTGTGTGTGTGTGATAGAGAGAGAGAGCTCAGCGTGTACTCAGTATGTGAACGTCACCTGTTGCTATGGTAACCCGTCTCTCTATCACCTTCTCTCTCTCAGTGCAGAAGTCTGGAGGGATACAGCGCAAGCTGGTGATGTCATTTCCTAACTACGGACAGGCCATGTTCAAACCAATGAAGTGAGAGACTTACACACGCACACACACGTACAGTCCCAGTCAAAAGTTTGGACACACCTACTCATTCAAGGGTTTTTCTTAATTTGTACTATTTTCTACATTGTAGAATAATAGTAAAGACATCAAAATGATGAAATAACACATGTGGAATCATGTAGTAACCAAAAAAGTGTTAAACAAATCAAAATATATTTTATATTTGAGATTCTTCAAAGTAGCCACTCTTTGCCTTGATGACAGCTTTGCGCACTCTTGGCATTCTCTCAACCAGCTTAATGAGGTAGTCACCTGGAATGTATTTCAATTAACAGGTGTGCCTTGTTAAATGTTAATTTGTGGAATTTCTTTCCTTCTTAATGTGTTTGAGCCAATCAGTTGTGTTGTGACAATGTCACGACTTCCGCCGAAGTCGGCTCCTCTCCTTGTTCGGCGGTCGACGTCACCGGTCTTCTAATCATCACCGATCTACTTTTCATTTTCCATTTGTCTTGTCTTGTTTTTCACACACCTGGTTTTCATTCCCCATCATTATCTGTTGTGTATTTAACCCTCTGTTTTCCCCCATATCCTTGTGTGTGTTTGTTTATTGTGAAGACGTTTTTTTCCAGCTGGTGCATTTATTATTATGCCTCGCCTGTGTTGCGTTTGGCATGTTATTTGTATTTACGCGTTTAGTGTTTTTGCATGTTTATTTGTTTGAGTAAAGTTTTTTGCTCACTCAGTACTGTTCTCCTGCGCCTGACTTCATGCACCAGCTACACACGAGCCTGACAGACAAGGTAGGGATGGTATACCGGAAGATAGCCCTATTTGGTAAAAGACCAAGTCCATATTATGGCAAGAACAGCTCAAATAAGCAAAGAGAACTACAGTGCATCATTACTTAAAGAAATTAAGGTCAGTCAATCCGTAAAATTTCAAGAACTCTGAAAGTTTCTTCAAGTGCAGTCGCAAGAACCATCAAGCGCTATGATGAAACTGGCTCTCACGAGGACCGCCACAGGAAGGGAAGACCCAGAGTTACCTCTGCTGCAGAGGATACGTTCATTAGAGTTAACTGAGTTCACTGCACCTCAGATTGCAAATAAATGCTTCAGAGTTCAAGTAACAGACACATCTCAACATCAACTGTTAGAGGAGACTTTGTGAATCACGCCTTGATGGTCTATTTGCTGCAAAGAAACCACTACTAAAGGACACTAATAATAAGAAGTGACCTCCGAGATGTGTAAGGGCTATTTGATCAAGAAGGAGAGTGATGGAGTGCTGCTGACCTGGCCTCCACAATCATCTGACCTCAACCCAATTGTGATAGTTTGGGGTGTATAGTCTGAATATCTGTGTTCCTGTGTTGACTGTGTATGGTCTGTATAGCTGTGTTCTTGTGTTAACTGTGTATGGTCTGTATAGCTGTGTTCCTGTGTTAACTGTGTATGGTCTGTATAGCTGTGTTTCCTGTGTTGTCTGTATCTCTGTCAGACAAGAGCGTGATGAGGAGACCAACTTCAACCTCTACTACTTCTCTGACTTTGAGAGACACAACGCGGAGATCGCTGCTTTCACCTGGACAGGTAAACAATGAGTCTGTTTCTCACCTTGATAGCAACAGCCAGGGGAGTTTATAGCATGCCACAGCACTGACTGAAATGGTGGAGAATAGAGCAGACATTGAGAAGCATTAAACATGGAATCCACTCATCTCTCTCTCCCCCCCCTCTCTCTGACTACAGGTTTAACTAACGTTAGTTGATTGTAACATTGACACTGTGCTGACTACAGGTTTAGCTAACGTTAGTTGATTGTAACATTGACACTGTGCTGACTACAGGTTTAACTAACGTTAGTTGATTGTAACATTGACACTGTACTGACTACAGGTTTAGCTAACGTTAGTTGATTGTATCATTGACACTGTGCTGACTACAGGTTTAGCTAACGTTAGTTGATTGTAACACTGACACTGTCTGTGTGCGGACTACAGGTTTGGACGTCACTCTAAAGATGAACCCTCTATCCTGACACCTCTGGAGCAGTGCTGCAGGTATAACATGGGGTGCATAATTAAGCACCCCGAAGAGTCAATGTCCGTGCCTCCGCATGAATCTAAGTAGCATAATAAAAACATCTCCATAAAAATCTATCTGTTTAAGATAGTGATATCTGTTTTTGCATGGGCTGCGTCTCAATCCACCCCATCTACCGATGTTGGCCTTCCGCATCTACAGTGGGAGGTGGCAGAGCTACAGCGGCGTTTATCAGACCAGCAGACATACAGAAATTCGTATTTCTCACAAAAACATAGATAGCATCCGGACGGTTTGGCGTACAAAGTAATATGACCACTCTATGGAAAGATAAGACTCTCACGAACACAATGGTGTTCTAACAAAAGGGTTAAATATGTGTAAAAAAAAAGGTTTTTTAAAAACAATAATTTCCTTATCTTTCTTATAACTCTTAGATATAGGATAGACACTTGAAAACAAACTTCCTTCTGGTGTATCCGCCCTGGACCGTCGCCTAGTGACCGTGCTCCAAACCGTGAGCCGTTGCCAGGAGCGACAATGTAGTCGCCATGGAGAAGGTGATGATGTCATCTATGATGATGTCACTGATTATAAGACTTTGGTTAAACACGTGACACCTGCAGGGTAGTGTGGCCACGCCCCCTCGACAACAGCACTTCAACCGTCTGAAGAAATTATGTCATGGCGCATCACCATGGTGATGATGATTTGTGTGTGACTTCATTGCATCGGCAAGTCACAAGAGTGACATATTTACACTTGGTGTTCTTGGCATCATTCGTTTGGCTCCTAACTGTTAGAGAGAGGATAGCTGTGTCTGAAGTTTCACCCAGCAGTACAGTATATAGGGAATAGGATGCCATTTCAGACACTGACTATGTGTAGGTTTAGTGTGGTGTATGGATGGGATGTGATGCTTAAATCACTGTGTACATTTATTATTAGGCCTCATAAAATGAAGCTGATTATATTGTATTATTTAATACATGGAGCGTACTTAGTGAAATCAAGCTCAGTTTTAGCATATACTTTTATTTAAGAGGATAGTTCAAACCTAAATCAAAGTCATTCTAATTGAGTAATGATATAGCATTTTACAAAAGCATTTTACAAATAAACAAACAATTATAATATTAATAGCAACATGTGATTGAAGGGCCCGATTCAGACTTGAGATGAGTAGACTCAATATTGTGTCTTAAGTCCATGTGAAGTCAAATGATGAGCAATGATTTCCAAATTTGTTGTGCCGTCACCCACGGCGACACAAAACACTATGGGCAACATTTTCCTCTCGCTAAACCACACGCAAAGACTTAGGCATACTGCTTAATGACGAGTTTCGTATTGTCTTGTTCCCCTTCAGATATACAAAGCAAAGCTTTTAGCCACAGCTTAGTCTCAAGCCATGAGCCCGAAACCCATGTAGAACTTGTCCAAGACCCTATAGTATACTATATTTAACCCTATAGTAAACTATATTAAACCCTATAGAATACTATATTAAACCCTATAGTATACTATATGAAACCCTATAGTATACTATAGTAGACTCTATAGTATACTACATTAAACCCTATAGTATACTATATTAAACCCAATAGCAGACCCTATAGTATACTACATTAAACTCTATAGTATACCCTATAGTATACTATATTAAACCCTATAGTATACCCTATAGTATACTATATTAAAACCTATAGTAGACCCTATAGTATGCTACATTAAACCCTATAGTATACCCTACAGTATACTATATTAAACCCTATAGTATACCCTATAGTATACTCAATTAAACCCAATAGCAGACCCTATAGTATACTACATTAAACCCTATAGTATACCCTATAGTATACTATATTAAACCCTATAGTATACCCTATAGTATATTATATTAAACCCTATAGTAGACCCTATAGTATACTACATTAAACCCTATAGTATACTATTAAACCCTATAGTAGATCCTATAGTATACTACATTAAACCCTATAGTATACCCTATAGTATACTATATTAAACCCTACAGTATACTATATAAAAACCTATAGTAGACCCTATAGTATACTACATTAAACCCTATAGTAGACCCTATAGTATACTATATTAAACCCTATAGTAGATCCTATAGTACACTATATTAAACCCTATAGTAGACCCTATAGTATACTATATAAAACCCTATAGTATACCCTATGTTTAGTAATACAAAGTAAACATGTCTAAAAAGTGTCTTCTGCTGACAATGCAGTTTTTCAAGAATTGTCCTGATGTTTGCAGACATCATATTTGTGGTAAATGCTGCGGATGTTGGCTTAAATCAACTTTAAAATCCAAGTGTAGTATGCTTGTCGACTATGTGCTTTCGATTGAATCCCAAGCAGAGTCATCTTGTGTTCAGCTTTTCTTGTTGTGTTCAGGTCTCCTTTTATTCAGGTCATCTTGCTTCTGGGTGTGTTGACAGTGCTATAAACCACAAAGAAGTCCTCCTGTGAGAGAGGTCTGATGAGAAAGGAAAAGCAACATGTCATCATCAAACCTCACTTCTGGGGTCTCATTTAAAGTGATTTCAAGTTTTATTAGTCGTATGTACAGAATACACATGGTATACACCGTCCAACTAAATGCTTACTGGCAGGTTCCTTCTCAATAATGCAACAACAATAAGACATAATAAAAGATAACAATACAAACATAAAGAAAATATTTCAATAGAATAAACATTGTGGCATAAGTATAATACAGGAACGGGGGTACAGGTGGTACAGGTTAGGGGGTACAGGTTAGTCGAGCTAATTGAGGTAATATGTACATGTACTGTAGGTAGGAGTAAGGTGCAAATAGTCCGGGTAACCCTTTGTTTAATTGTTCAACAGTCTTATGGCTTGGGGATAGAAGCTGTTAAAGAGCCTTTTGGTCTTAGACTTGGCGCTTCGGTACCGCTTGCCGTGCGGTAGCAGAGAGAACAGTCTATGACTTTGTGACTGGAGTCTTTGACAATATTTTGGGCCTTCCTCTAACACTGCCTAGTACATAGGTCCTGGATGTCAGGAAGCTTGGCCCCAGTGATGTACAGGGCCATACACACTACTCTCTGTAGCGCCTTACTGTCAGATGCTGAGCAGTTGCCATACCAGGCGGTGATGAAACCGGTCAGGATGCTCTTGATGGTGCAGCTGTAGAACTTTTTGAGGATCTGGGGACCCATGTCAAATCTTTTCAGTCTCCTGAGGGGGAAAAGGTTTTGTCATGCCCTCTTTACAACTGTCTTGGTGTGTTTGGACCATGATAGTTCGTTGGTGATGTGGACACAGAGGAACTTGACATTCTCGACCCGCTCCACTTTAGCACTGTTGATGTTAATGGGGGCCTGTTCGGCCCTTCTTTTCCTATCATCACTTTTGTCTTTCTCACATTGAGGGAGAGGTTGTTGTCCTGGCACCACATGGTCAGGTCTCTGACCTCCTCCCTATAGGCTGTCTTGTTGTTGTCGGTGATCAGGCCTACCACTGATGTGTCATCAGCAAACGTAATGATGGTGTTAGAGTCGTGCCTGGCCGTGCTGTCATGAGTGAACAGGGAGTACAGGAGGGGACTGAGCAAACACTCCTGAGGGGCCCCTGTTTTGAGGATCAGCGTGGCAGATGTGTTGTTGCCTATCCTTACCACCTGCGGGCGGCCAGTCAGGAAGTCCAGAATTAAGTTGCAGAGGGAGGTTTTTAGTCCCAGGGTCCTTAGCTTAGTGATGAGCTTTGAAAGCACTATGGTGTTGAACGCTGAGCTGTAGTCAATGAATAGCATTCTCAAATATGTGTTCCTTTTGTCCATGTGTGAAAGGGCAGTGTGGAGTGCAATAGAGATTGCATCATCTATGGATCTGTTGGTGCGGTATGCAAATTGGAGTGGGTCTGTTTCTTGGATAATGGTGTTGATTTGAGCCATGGCCAGCCTTTCAAAGCATTTCATGGCTACAGACGTTAGTGCTACGGATCGATAGTCATTTAGGCAGGCTACCTTAGTGTTCTTGGGCACAGGGACTATGGTGGTCTGCTTGAAACATGTTGGTATTACAGACTCAGACAGAGAGAGGTTGAAAATATTAGTGAAGACACTTGCCAGGTGGTCAGCGCATGCTCGGTGTATACGTCCAGGTAATCCGTCTGGTCCTGCGGCCTTGTGAATGTTGACCTGTTTTATACGTCTTACTCACATCGGCTGCAGAGAGCGTGATCACCCAGTCGTCCGGAACAGCTGATGCTCTCGTGCATGTTTCAGTGTCACTTGCCTCGAAGCGAGCATCTGGTAGGCTCGTGTCACTGGGCAGCTCTCGGCTGTGCTTCCCTTTGTAGTCTGTAATAGTTTGCAAGCCCTGCAACATCAGACGAGCATTGGAGCCGGTGTAGTACGATTCGATCTGAGTCCTGTATTGACACTTTGCCTGTTTGATGGTTTGTCTGAGGGCATAGCGGGATTTATTATAAGCTTCCGGGTTAGAGTCCCGCTCCTTGAAAGCAGCAGCTCTACCCTTTAGCTCAGTGCGATTGTTGCCTGTAATTCATGGCTTCTGGTTGGCGTGTGTACGTACAGTCACTGTGGGGACGACGTCCTCAATGCACTTATTGATAAAGCCAGTGACTGATGTGGTGTACTCCTCAATGCCATCGGAAGAATCACAGAACATATTCCAGTCTGTGCTAGCAAAACAGTCCTGTAGTTTAGCATCTGCTTCATCTGACCACTTTTTTATAGACTGAGTCAATTGGTGCTTCCTGCTTTAATTTTTGCTTGTAAGCTGGAATCATTAGGATGGAATTATGGTCAGATTTGCCAAATGGAGGGCGAGGGAGAGCTTTGAACGTGTCTCTGTGTGTGGAGTAAAGGTGGTATATAATTTTTTCCCCTCTGGCGCCGACAGAGATGGCAGCCTCGCTTCACGTTCTCAGGAAACCATGCAGTATTTTGTTTTTTTATGTATTACTTCTTACATTGTTACCCCGGGAAATATTAAGTTTTATTACATACAACCGGGAGGAACTATTGGATATAAGAGCAACGTCAACTTACCAACATTACGATCAGGAATACGACTTTCCCGAAAAGGATTCTCTGTTTGTTACCCCAACCAGGACAATAGACTGGATAGCACCCGGCGACTCAAAACAACGGCGGCGCCGGAGAAGAGGGAAACGCGCCGGTCTTTTGGTCAAGCTACGTCGACGGGCGCATCGTGCACCTCTCCCAAGTATTTTAATCGCCAATGTACAGTCTCTGGACAACAAAGTAGACGAAATCAGATCGAGGGTTGCCTTTCAGAGAGACATCCGAGACTGCAACGTTCTTTGCTTCACGGAAACATGGCTCACTCAGGACACGTTATCTGAGTCGGTACAGCCACCCGACAGAAACAAACATCTATCTGGTAAGAAGAAGGGTGGGGGTGTGTGTCTTATGATTAACGAGACGTGGTGTGATCATAACAACATACAGGAACTCAAGTCCTTTTGTTCACCTGACATAGAATTCCTTACAATCAAATGCAGACCGCATTATCAACCAAGAGAATTCTCCTTCATTATAATCACAGCCGTGTACATCCCCCCTCAAGCTGACACATCGACGGCACTGAAAGAAATTCATTTCACTCTAAGTAAATTGGAAACCACATATCCTGAGGCTGCATTTATTGTGGCTGGGGATTTTAATAAGGCTAATTTGAAAACAAGGCTCCCGAAATTTTACCAGCATATCGAATGTGCCACCCGGGCTGGTAAAATCCATTGTTATTCCAACTTCCGTGATGCATACAAGGCTATTCTCTGCCCTCCTTTCGGCAAGTCTGACCATGACTCCATTTTGTCGCTCCCAGCCTACAAACAGAAACTAAAACAGCAAACGCCCCGTTCTCAGGTCTGTTCAACGCTGGTCCGACCAATCCGATTCCATGCTGCAAGATCGCTTCGAGCACGTGGACTGGGATATGTTCCGGATAGCATCTGACAACAACATTGATGTATACGCTGATTCGGTGAGCGAGTTTATTAGCAAGTGCAAACCTTGCCCAACCAGAAACCGTGGATTGATGGCAGCATTCGCGCAAAACTGAAAGCGCGAACCACTGCTACCGGAAACATGACTGAATACAAACAGTAGCTATTCCCTCCGCAAGGCAATCAAACAAGCTAAGCGTCAATATAGAGACAAAGTAGTCACAATTCAACGGCTCAGACACAAGAGGAATGTGGCAGGGTCTACAGTCAATCACGGACTACAAAAAGAAAACCAGCCCCGTTGCGGACCATGACGTCCTGCTCCCAGACAAACTAAACAACTTCTTGTTTAGTTTACAGTGCCACCGACACGGCCTGCTACCAAAACCTGCGGGCTCTCCTTCACCGCAGCCAATGTGAGAAAAACATTTAAATGTGTTAACCCTCGCAAGGCTGCCGGCCCAGATGGCATCCCTGGCCGTGTCCTCAGAGCATGCGCACTCAGAGTTTACGGACATATTCAATCAGTCCCTATCCCAGTCTGCTGTTCCCACATGCTTCAAGAGGGCCACCATTGTTCCTGTTCCCAAGAAAGCTAAGGTAACTGAGCTAAATGACTATCGCCCCGTAGCACTCACTTCCGTCATCATGAAGTGCTTTGAGAGATTAGTCAAGGATCATATCACCTCCATCCTGCCAGACACCCTGGACCCACTCCAATTTGCTTATCGTCCCAATAGGTCCACAGACGACGCAATCGCAATCACACTGCATACTGCCCTAACCCATCTGGACAAGAGGAATACTAATGTAAGAATGCTGTTCATCAACTACAGCTCAGCATTTAACACCATAGTTCCCTCCAAGCTCGTCATTAAGCTCGAGACCCTAGGTCTCGACCCAGCCCTGTGCAACTGGGTCCTGGACTTGAGGGTAGGAAACATCTCCACCCCGCTGATCCTCAACACTGGGGCCCCACAAGGGTGCGTTCTCAGCCCTCTCCTGTACTCCCTGTTTACCCATGACTGCGTGGCCAAGCACGCATCCAACTCAATCATCAAGTTTGCTGACGACACTACAGTGGTAGGCTTGATTACCAACAACGACGAGACGGCCTACAGAGAGGAGGTAAGGGCCCTCGGAGTGTGGTGTCAGGAAAATAACCTCTCACTCAATGTCAACAAAACAAAGGAGATGATCGTGGACTTCAGGAAACAGGAGAGGGACCACCTCCCTATCCACATCGAGCGGACAGTAGTGGAGAAGGTGGAAAGTTTTAAGTTCCTCGGCGTACACATCACGGACAAACTGAATTGGTCCACCCACACAGACAGCGTGGTGAAGAAGGCGCAACAGCGCCTCTTCAACCTCAGGAGGCTGAAGAAATTTGGCTTGTCACCAAAATCACTCACAAACTTCTACAGATGCACAATCGAGAGCATCCTGTCGGGCTGTATCACAGCCTGGTACGGCAACTGCTCCGCCCACAACCGTAAGGCTCTCCAGAGGGTAGTGAGGACTGCACAACGCATCACCAGGGTAAACTACCTGCCCTTCAGGACACCTACACCACCCGATGTCACAGGAAGGCCAAAAAGATAATCAAGGACAACAACCACCCGAGCCACTGCCTGTTCACCCCGCTATCATCCAGAAGGCGAGGTCAGTACAGGTGCATCAAAGCTGGACCGAGAGACTGAAAAACAGCTTCTACCTCAAGGCCATCAGACTGTTAAACAGCCATCACTAACATTGAGTGGCTGCTGCCATCATACTGACTTAAATCTCTAGCCACTTTAAACATAGGAATTGGATGTAACAATGTATCACTAGCCACTTTAAACAATTTTGTATATAATGTTTACGTATCCGACATACTCATATCAAATGTATACACTGTACTCTAAACCATCTACTGAATCTTGCCTATGCCGTTCGGCCATCGACCCAAATCTCTAGCCATTTTAAACAATGCCATTTATATAATGTTTACATATCCTACATTACTCATCTCATATATATATGTGTATATACTGTACTCCATACCATCTACTGCATCTTGCCTATGCCGGTCAGCCATCGCTCATCCATATATTTATATGTACATACTCGTATTCATTCCTTTACTCTTATGTGTATAAGGTAGTTGTTGTGAATTTGTTAGATTACTTGTTAGATACTACTGCATGGTCGGAACTAGAAGCACAAGCATTTCGCTACACTCGCATTAACATCTGCTAACCATGTGTATGTGACAAATAAAATTTGATTTGATTTGATTGCATATTTAACATGCTGATAGAAATTAGGTAAAACTGATTTAAGTTTCCCTGAATTAAAGTCCCCGGCCACTAGGAGTGCCGCCTCTGGATAACGTTTTCCTGTTTGCTTATGGCAGTATACAGCTCATTGAGTGCGGTTTTAGTGCCAGCATCGGTCTGTGGTGGTATGTAGACAGCTATGAAAAATACAGATGAAAACTCTCTAGGTAGATAGTGTGGTCTACAGCCTATCATGAGATAGGCTGTAGACTCTACTTCAGGCGAGCAAAACCTTCCTTAGATATCGTGCACCAGCTGTATGCATAGGCCCCCGGCCCGTGTCTTACCAGAGGCTGCTGTTCTATCCTGCCGATAGAGTGTAAAACCCGCCAGCTGTATGTTCTTAATGTCGTCGTTCAGCCACGACTCCGTGAAACATAAGATATTACATTTTTTTTATGTCCCATTGGTAGGATAAACTTGCTTTCAGTTCGTCCCATTTATCTTCCAGCGATTGAACGTTATCTAGCAGAATGGAAGGTAAAGGCAGATTAGCCACTCGTCGCCACTCGTTTCCACTAAATCTCAGTTTCCTTCTCCAGCGAATAACGGGGATCTGGGCCTGGTCGGGTGTCTGTAGAACAGCCATCCCGTCCGACTCATTAAATAAAAACTCTAATCTGAGGTGAGTAATCGCAGCTCTGATGTCCAGAAGCTCTTTTTGGTCATAAGAGATGGTAGCAGCAACATTATGTACAAAAAAAGTTACAAACAAGGCAAAAAAACAAACAAAATAGCCTGGTTGGTTAAGAGCCGATAAGACGGCATCCCCTCAGGCGCCATCTTCAAAAGCAAGGCTATGCTCACTAAGTCTGTACATAGTCAAAGCTTTCCTTAAATTTGGGTCAGTCACACTGGTCTCGCTCTCTGCGCTCTCTCTTCTTCTGTGGATTTTAAATGATGGTTGGCAACCAACTTTGGCAACCAACTTTAAGGTGCATTACCACCACCAGCTGGACTGGTGTGTGGAGCAGAGACAGTGAAGGTCTAAATCCTACCCAATATTCTCGTTTCCCTAAGGAAATTAAATACAGTGAGGGAAAAAAGTATTTGATCCCCTGCTGATTTTGTACGTTTGCCCAATGACAAAGAAATTATCAGTCTATAATTTTAATGGTAGGTTTATTTGAACAGTGCGAGACAGAATAACAACAAAAAAATCCAGAAAAACGTATGTGAAAAATGTTATGAATTGATTTGAATTTTAATGATGGAAATAAGTATTTGACCCCTCTGCAAAACATGACTTAGTACTTGGTGGCAAAACCCTTGTTGGCAATCACAGAGGTAAGACGTTTCTTGTAGTTGGCCACCAGGTTTGCACACATCTCAGGAGGGATTTTGTCCCACTCCTCTTTGCAGATCTTCTCCAAGTCATTAAGGTTTCGAGGCTGACGTTTGGCAACTCGAACCTTCAGCTCCCTCCACAGATTTTCTATGGGATTAAGGTCTGGAGACTGGCTAGGCCACTCGAGGACCTTAATGTGCTTCTTCTTGAGCCAGTCCTTTGTTGCCTTGGCCGTGTGTTTTGGGTCATTGTCATGCTGGAATACCCATTTTCAATGCCCTGGCTGAGGGAAGGAGGTTCTCACCCAAGATTTGACGGTACATGGCCCCGTCCATCATCCCTTTGATGCGGTGAAACACCCCCAAAGCATAATGTTTCCACCTCCATGTTTGACGGTGGGGATGATGTTCTTGGGGTCATATGCAGCATTCCTCCTCCTCCAAACACGGCGAGTTAAGTTGATGCCAAAGAGCTCCATTTTGGTCTCATCTGACCACAACACTTTCACCCAGTTGTCCTCTGAATCATTTCGATGTTCATTGGAAAACTTCAGACGGGCATGTATATGTGCTTTCTTGAGCAGGGGGACCTTGCAGGCGCTGCAGGATTTCAGTCCTTCACGGCGTAGTGTATTACCAATTGTTTTCTTGGTGACTATGGTCCCAGCTGCCTTGAGATCATTGACAAGATCCTCCCGTGTAGTTCTGGGCTGATTCCTCACCATTCTCATGATCATTGCAACTCCACGAGGTGAGATCTTGCATGGAGCCCCAGGCCGAGGGAGATTGACAGTTCTTTTGTGTTTCTTCCATTTGCGAATAATTGCACCAACTGCTGTCACCTTCTCACCAAGTTGCTTGGCGATGGTCTTGTAGCCCATTCCAGCCTTGTGTAGGTCTACAATCTTGTCCCTGACATCCTTGGAGAGCTCTTTGGTCTTGGCCATGGTGGAGAGTTTGGAATCTGATTGATTGATTGCTTTTATACAGGTAACAAGCTGAGATTAGGAACACTCCCTTTAAGAGTGTGCTCCTAATCTCAGCTCGTTACCTGTATAAAAGACACCTGGGAGCCAGAAATCTTTCTGATTGAGGGGTCAAATACTTATTTCCCTCATTAAAATGCTAATCAATTTATAACATTTTTCACATGCGTTTTTCTGGACATTTTTGTTGTTATTCTGTCTCTCACTGTTCAAATAAACCTACCATTAAAATTATAGACTGATCATTTCTTTGTCAGTGGGCAACCGTACAAAATCAGCAGGGGGGATCAAATACTTTTTCCCCACACTGTACATCATTAAATACTAGATCCCCTGAGGGTTTCCCTAGCAGTTCACTAAATTCTGGCTCTTCAACCAGATTACTTCTCATAACTAATAACAATCGCTCCCCTTTCCCTCACATATTTCTTGCACTGTTTGGAACTGTCTCTAGCTCCTCCTGACAATGATCACACCTCCCAGTCAGATGTTTCCCCACCAATTTCAATGTACTATTGAGCCTTGTGTGTCCCAGTCTCAGCCTTGTGACTACACTTTCCTCCCTTCTCTCTCAGCCTGAGGACCTCCCTGCCCCCACCTTTTCCTGGATCTTATACAGGTGTCTTCCCTTTCTCTCCTTGTTCCACTACTCTTGCCATTTGTTTTTAACCAAGCCATGAGGTTGAAGGAATTTTCCATAGAGCTCAAAGACAGGATTGTGTCGAAGCACTGATCTGGGGAAGGGTACCAAAAAATGTCTGCAGCATTGAAGGTCCCCAAGAACACAGTAGCCTCCATCATTCTTAAATGGAAGAAGTTTGGAACCACCAAGACTTCCTAGAGCTGGCTGCCCGGCCAAACTGAGCAATCGGGGGATTGGTCAGGGAGGTGACCAAGAACCCAATGGTCACTCTGGCAGAGCTCCAGAGTTCCTCCGTGGAGATGGGAGAACCTTCCAGAAGGACAACCATCTCTGCAGTACTCACCCAATCAGGCCTTTACGGTAGAGTGGGGAGACGGAAGTCACTCCTCAGTAAAAGGCACACGACAGCCCGCTTGGAGTTTTCCAAAAGGCACCTAAAGGACTCAGAACATGAGAAACAAGATTCTCTGGTTTTATGAAACCAAGATTGAACTCTTTGGCCTGAATGCCAAGTGCCACGTCTGGAGGAAACCTGGCACCATCCCTACGGTGAAGCATGGTGGTGACAGAATCATGCTTTGGGCCTGTTTTTCTGTGGCAGGGACAGGGAGACTAGTCAGGATGGAGGGAAAGATGAACGGAGCAAAGTACAGAGAGATCCTTGATGAAAACCTGCTCCAGAGCGCTCAGGACCTCAGACTGTGGCGAAGGTTCATCTTCCAACAGGACAACGACCCTAAGCACACAGCCAAGACAACGGAGGAGTGGCTTCGGGACAAGTCTTGATTGGCCCAACCAAAGCCTGAATTTAAACCCGATCGAACATCTCTGGAGAGATCTGAAAATAGCTGTGCATTGACGCTCCCCATCCAACCTGACAGATCTTGAGAGGATTTGCAGAGAATAATGTGAAAAACTCCCCAAATAAGATGTGCCAAGTTTGTAGTGTCATACCCAAGACTCAAGGCTTTACCTGCAGCAAACAGTGCTTCAACAAAGTACTGATAAAGGGTCTGAATACTAAAAACATGATTGTTCTTTGTCATTGTGGGGTATTGTGTGTAGATTGATGAGGGACAGACTGTAACGTAACAAAATATGAAAAAAGTCGAGGGGTCAGAATAATCTCAGAATGCACTATTTATTATGTAAAACAAAATATGTGTCACGCCCTGATCTGTTTCACCTGTTCCTGGTATAGTCTCCGCCCCCTCCAGGTGTCGCTTATTTTCCCCTGTGTATTTATCCCTGTGTTTCCTGTCTCCCTGTGCCAGTTCGTCTTGTACGTTTCCAAGTCAACCAGCGTTTTCCCCGTTCTCCTGCTTTTTGCATTCTCCTTTTTCTAGTCCTCCTGGTTTTGACCCTTGCCTGTTTTCTAGCCTATAATAACCACAATATAGTTAGCCTCACCATTCCCAGTACGCTAGCCTATAATAGCCACAATATAAACTCAGAAAAAAAGAAACGTCCCCTTTTCAGGACCCTGTCTTTCAAAGATAATTCGTAAAAAATCCAAATAACTTCACAGATCTTCATTGTAAAGGGTTTAAACACTATTTCTCATGCTTGTTCAATGAACCATAAACAATTAATAAACATGCACCTGTGGAACGGTCATTAAGACACTAACAGCTTACAGACGGTAGGCAATTAAGGTCAGTTATGAAAACTTAGAGGACACTAAAGAGGCCTTTCTACTGACTCTGAATAACACCAAAAGAAAGATGCCCAGGGTCCCTGCTCATCTGCGTGAACGTGCCTTTGGACTGCTGATGTGGCCAGGGAAATAAATTGCAATGTCCGTACACTGAGACGCCTAAGACAGCGCTACAGGGAGACAGGACGGACAGCTGATCATCCTCGCAGTGGCAGACCACGTGTAACAACACCTGCACAGGATCGGTACATCCGAACATCACACCTGCGGGACAGGTACAGGATGGCAACAACAACTGCCAGAGTTACACTAGGAATGCACAATCCCTCCATCAGTGCTCAGACTGTCCGCAATAGGCTGAGAGAGGCTGGACTGAGGGCTTGTAGGCCTGTTGTAAGGCAGGTCCTCACCAGACATCACCGGCAACAACATCGGTTATGGGCACAAGCCCACCGTCGCTGGACCAGACAGGACTAGGAAAGAATCTCTATTTGAGATTCTCTTATCCTCAATTCATACATTATTTAAATTAACTTGGCTATCACCAAAAATGGTATGCATTGTGCTTCCTTCCTACTTTTGTGTGAAATATGCTGTGAAATAAGCTCCAACACTAGCTAGCTAGCAAGCCATATGAATGATGCACTGAAATTAGCTACTCTCGAGGGGATCACTGTAGTGATGTAGTAAATGAATGTCGCCAGGTGTGGAGGTGTAACCAGGGTGTAGTGATGTAGTAAATGAATGTCACCAGGTGTGGATGTGTAACCAGGGTGTAGTGATGTAGTAAATTAATATCACCAGGTGTGGAGGTGTAACCAGGGTGTAGTGATGTAGTAAATTAATGTCACCAGGTGTGGATGTGTAACCAGGGTGTAGTGATGTAGTAAATTAATGTCACCAGGTGTAGAGGTGTAACCAGGGTGTAGTGATGTAGTAAATTAATATCACCAGGTGTGGAGGTGTAACCAGGGTGTGGTGATGTAGTAAATTAATGTCACCAGGTGTGGAGGTGTAACCAGGGTGTAGTGATGTAGTAAATTAATGTCACCAGGTGTGGAGGTGTAACCAGGGTGTGGTGATGTAGTAAATTAATGTCACCAGGTGTGGAGGTGTAACCAGGGTGTAGTGATGTAGTAAATTAATGTCACCAGGTGTGGAGGTGTAACCAGGGTGTAGTGATGTAGTAAATTAATGTCACCAGGTGTGGAGGTGTAACCAGGGTGTGGTGATGTAGTAAATTAATGTCACCAGGTGTGGAGGTGTAACCAGGGTGTAGTGATGTAGTAAATTAATGTCACCAGGTGTGGAGGTGTAACCAGGGTGTAGTGATGTAGTAAATTAATGTCACCAGGTGTGGAGGTGTAACCAGGGTGTAGTGATGTAGTAAATTAATGTCACCAGGTGTGGAGGTGTAATCAGGGTGTAGTGATGTAGTAAATTAATGTCACCAGGTGTGGAGGTGTAACCAGGGTGTGGTGATGTAGTAAATTAATGTCACCAGGTGTGGAGGTGTAACCAGGGTGTAGTGATGTAGTAAATTAATGTCACCAGGTGTGGAGGTGTAACCAGGGTGTAGTGATGTAGTAAATTAATGTCACCAGGTGTGGAGGTGTAACCAGGGTGTGGTGATGTAGTAAATTAATGTCACCAGGTGTGGAGGTGTAACCAGACCACTAGAGTATTACAGGAGTATTGTTGGGAAGTGGGGTCATGGAGATGTTGTCCGTTCTTGTACCAGATGTAGGTGGGGTTGGGGTTGTCAGAAGACTGGTGGTGCTACATGTCAGTGTTCTCTTTTCCTCTGTGGAGGAAGACATCTTCGCCTGCAGGTCTGAATAATTCTAATGAATTAGTAGAATTATATATTATATGTTACCTGTGACAGTCAGAGTTGTTCCAGGGAAGCTGTACCCCATTCTGCATACTGTGTTTTAAATCTGAACCCAAGGTACTCAGCACAATCTGCATACTCTGGCACAGAGCTCAGGATTCTATGCGCCTCATTACATTTCTCTTGGATATACCAGTTTGGTTCTGAGACTACGTGATAACTTGGATGTTGATATGTGCAGGGCAGTTCCACTGTTGAGCCCTTCATAGCACAGATACACTGTTGGGTGTAAGTTACATTTAAACAGTTCCTACCCAGAACACCTAAAACAGTAGTAGGCCCAATCATTTATTCAGTTAGTTTCTTCTATTATTATTGCGCTCAACAAAAACATAAAAGGTTTCTCAACAGTTTTACCCTCAAGCCATAACTCCTGAACAGGTAATCAAATGGCTACCCGGACTATTTGCATTGTGCCCCCTCCCCTATACCTGTTGTATTCAAGTGCACATGACAATTAACTTTGATTTGAAATGCAAAATGCAACAATGTGTACGATTTTACTAAGTTAAAGTTCATATTAAAAAAAAATCAGTCAACTGAAATAAATGAATTGGGCCCTAATCTATGGATTTCACATGACTGGGAATACAGATATGCAACTGTTGGTCATAGATACCTTAAAGAAATGGTAGTCAGTATCTGGTGTGACCACCATTTGCCTCACGCAGTGCAACATAAGATAAAGGATTTAATGTATTTTTGTATTGAATACATGTGTTGTGGAAATTACTATCAGGGACTCAGTCAAACTTTAATTAATAATTATTTATTATCAGCAAGCTGGAGAGATTCCAACAAACATACTGCACCAGAGTACACATCGGTCGGGAGCTCTTTCGGGGAAGTCCCGTTAGTTCTCTTATATACTGCTTACAAGATAAATTTGCATGATTTACATTATTCATCATTAACGTTTGGTTCCTGCATGTGACTGGCACCATCTCCTATCTTAACTTAAAGAACATATTCTGGGCGTTCTGCCAAAAAGGTCTGAGGAGGTCATGACAGTCTCCCCCCTCATATCTCTAACCAGGAACCAATGATTGTATTAGACAAGATGTACAATTTATCTCTTCAGACAACATTTCCCCCACACATGAATACACACCTAGTATTGTTAAAACATTATTCTACATTATAAAGTTATTTAATGGATAATAGGAATTGAAATGAAATAAGATTCAGCTCTGAACACCCCCACCCCACCACACACCACCCACAGCTCTCCTACTCCAAGACGCTTGATACATATGGATCCAGAGCTGCATATTATGCTACACAGGTTACCATGGTAATCAGACTTAGTAAAATGTTAGAGAATGGGAGTTGGATGACTCTATACAATATGTTTTCTATTGAAACTTTATTTAGGGATCTGGAACCGGTGGCAGAGAGGAGGGAGATGAAAGACGACAAGTTTGTGCTTTCTGGTGTTTTTTCAGTGACCCTAAATGAGCAAAGCTCTTTCCACATAGACAGGAGTAAGGTTTCTCTCCAGTGTGTGTGAGCTGGTGTGTAGTCAGGCTGGAATCTTGAGAAAAACTCTTCTCACACTGATCACAGCTATAAGGTTTCTCTCCTGTGTGTATGCGTTGGTGTTTAGTCAGGTGTTCTGACATCCTGAAACTCTTCCCACACTGATCACAGCTATAAGGTTTCTCTCCAGTGTGTGTGAGATGGTGTTTGGTCAGGGTGAAATCTCGAGCAAAACTCTTTCCACACTCAACACAGCTATAAGGTTTCTCTCCTGTGTGTATGCGCTGGTGTGTAGTCAGGTGTCCTAAATTCCTGAAGCGCTTCCCACACTGTTCACAGTTATAAGGCTTCTCTCCTGTGTGTATGCGCTGGTGTGTAGTCAGGTATCCTGAACGATTGAAGCTCTTCCCACACTGATCACAGCTATAAGGCTTCTCTCCTGTGTGTATGCGCTGGTGTTTAATCAGGGCTCCTGAATGATTGAAACTCTTCCCACACTGATCACAACTATAGGGCTTCTCTCCTGTGTGTATGCGTTGGTGTGCAGTCAGGTTGCCTGAACGATTGAAGCTCTTCCCACACTGATCACAGCTATAAGGCCTCTCTCCTGTGTGTATGCGCTGGTGTGCAGTTAGGTCTCCTGATTGATTGAAGCTCTTCCCACACTGATCACAGCTATAAGGCTTCTCTCCTGTGTGTAAGCGTTGGTGTATAGTCAGGTGTCCTGATTGATTGAAGCTCTTCCCACACTGATCACAGCTATAAGGCTTCTCTCCTGTGTGTAAGCGTTGGTGTTCGCTCAGGGTACCGGAATGATTAAAGCTCTTCCCACAATGATCACAGCTATAAGGCTTCTCTCCTGTGTGTATGCGCTGGTGTGTAGTCAGGTGTCCTGAATGATTGAAGCTCTTCCCACACTGATCACAGCCAAAAGGCCTCTCTCCTGTGTGTATGCGCTGGTGTGTAATTAGGGATCCTGAAAGAATGAAGCTCTTCCCACACTGATCACAGCCAAAAGGCCTCTCTCCTGTGTGTATGCGCTGGTGTGTAATTAGGGATCCTGAATGATTGAAGCTCTTCCCACACTGATCACAACTATAAGGCTTCTCTCCTGTGTGTATGCGCTGGTGTGTAGTCAGGTGTCCTGAACGATTGAAACTCTTCCCACACTGAACACAGCTATAAGGCTTCTCTCCTGTGTGTATGCGCTGGTGTGTATTCAGTTGTCCTGAACGATTGAAGCTCTTCCCGCACTGATCACAGCTATAAGGCTTCTCTCCTGTGTGTATGTGCTGGTGTGCAGTCAGATCTCCTGACATCCTGAAGCTCTTCCCACACTGATCACAGCTATAAGGCTTCACTCCTGTGTGTATGCGTTGGTGTGTAGTCAGGGCTCCTGATTGATTGAAGCCCTTCCCACACTGATCACAGCTATAAGGCTTCTCTCCTGTGTGTATGCGTTGGTGTGTAGTCAGGTGTCCTGATTGATTGAAGCTCTTCCCACACTGATCACAGCTATAAGGCTTCTCTCCAGTGTGAATCCGCTGGTGAATTATCAATTCTGTCTGTTTAGCAAAATTCTTCCCACAGCCAAAGCAGCGGTGGTGAGGTTTCTGCCCTATAAGTCTCTGCTTGTGTTTAATGAGACATTCTGATCTGGAGAGACACTTCTGGAGAGACGTCTTGTCAACATCATGTTGTTGTTGAGGATCCCCAGATGATAAGCCCCTCCCACTGCGAGAGCAACGGTTAGGGCTGTCCCCTGTGAAACAAAGATATTGAATAGCATGGACATCTGAAATCAGGCTACATGATGGGACTTTTATAAATGCAGAAAATTGCCAATCAAAATAAACATACTACCACAGCGACCATGTTATTTTTGATGGGCATATTTGATACCGATATTGAGACATGAAGTTTGTATGTGAAAACTATTTCTAAGATTCATACTTTCAGTTTTTCCTGAACTCACTGCTTTCATGACTTTCAGAGAGGAAGGGGGGGCTGGTTCTAGGACAAACAATAATCATGTCAAATCAGTTCTTGTTTTGTGATGTCATTAAGGACAAAATGTACATTACACCAGAAAATGTGGAGCGGTGACTACACGTTGAAATGGTTGCAATTTAAATAGAGACCAAAACATGCCGGGGTTGCTGCCGATGTGGAAAGGGGCCGTAGCTGTACCGTGAATAATCAACCTTGGAGACCAGTATACGGACATTGTTGAGCCGGACATCACAAATGGTTAGACTCTACCAGACCAGAAAATGGTAAGACTCATACTCTCGAGTTAAGAAGATAAAGACAACAACGGAACATTCAGTCTGCAGCTGTTTAAGTACTTTAGTCCAGTAAACTCGACCGAGGACCACCGCGTGTGTACCTTTGAAGGACCCAATCTAATGAAGACGAGAGGGGAAGAACATTTCCATCCCACCACGTGTGGTACTCTGATGTATCCATTCTAACAAACCCTTCCAGAACAAAGAAGCCTACAACTACAACTAAGGACATTTTGACCTCTGGTGGAGAACCAGAGACTTCAATCGAACTACTCCCCATATAGACAGACCGGGTGATTTCAACAGAGAGACGACAAAGACATACAAGCGTAAATATATACATTGCAATTATTTTCGAATGAGCAGTCGTTCATGTGCAAAGTATTCATTATCATGTGCATAGCTTCCACATGCATGTACCAGCCCACTCTCTTGATCTCTTTCGCTCTCTTAATCTTGCCCCTCCCTTTCATTGTGTGACAAGCCGTCATATCAGGTTAGTCCACTAGGGACTTTTCATTGCATGATGTTAATAATCAATTCAACCTATACTGTGTGTGTTGATGTATTTCTATGTGGGTAGTTAGTAAATAAGTAAGCCAATTTGTGTATCGCTGAATTCAGAATGAGACTGATGTGGTAAGAATGAATAATTGACTGTGATTGATGTAAGTGATATTTATATCTGTAGAGTTTAGTCGGGAGATTGTAAAAACTTTTCCCGTGGTGCCCCAAGTTAGAACTTTTAAGTTAGTAAGTTAATTGCTACAATATTAATTTAATCACATAATGATTAAACGTAGTTAATTGTTTTGATAAAATAGCAGTCAACACATTAAGTCATGTCACGACACTGCACTCGCACAAAAAAAATAAGCTTGCGCTGCTCGTGCTAGCACATGCACAGATTAAATATGCCTCTATGAATCTGATAAAGGCCTTTACACGTCCTAATGAATTCTCAAGATTGCTCAGAAAACCAGGTGTTTTTAAAGGCGTATGCTTACCTCAATTATGACCTTATGCTAATTAAGATAAGCAGAGTAAGGTGTTTACATGACTAATACCAATGTAATCTGGTGGTTTTGTTGTTTTCAGTAGTCCCCTGTTACGGTCAACCCTGTTACTTGCTGACCAAAGCAACCCTGTTACATGCTGACCAAACCGGACGCGCGTCTGTATCTGCGCCCGCCATCACGCGCACATTGATTTTGTTCACCCACACCAGAAGCGATCAGGACATGCAGGTTGAAATATGAAAACAAACTTAACCAATTATATTACTTTGGGACAGGTCAAAAAGCATTAAACATTTATGGAAATGTAGCTAGCTAGCTTGCTGTTGCTAGCTAATTTGTCCTGGAATATAAACATTGGGTTGTTATTTACCTGAAATGCAACTGACAATTAAATCCACAAATAAAATGGTAAACCGAATTCGTTTCTCGTCATCTCTCCTCCTTCCTTGAGATTATTTTTCTTCTTCTTTGGACTTTATATGGCGGTTGGCAACCAACTTTACAGCATTACTGCAACCTACCGAAGTGTGGACCTAAATTCATCTTTCAATCACCCACGTGGGATATGCTCCTAAAAACCAATGAGGAGATGGGAAAGGCCGAACTTGCGAGTCACAAATTGAACCATCTTCTATTTGACGATCGCTGACGCCAGCGAGCAGTGTGGGTGCAATGATTGAATAACATTTATGTGTACGCGACGCGAGCAGTGTGGTCAGCATGTTTCTTTATTTGGCACATAGGCACTTGGTATAGTAATAGTTTAATTCAATGTTTTGAGATGGTAAAAAAAATACATGCATTAAGTTGAACATGACAGAATGTTAAAATTAGGTGGAAAATATTTTTGGACCAAGGTACACTTAAAAATCGGTGGAATGACCCAGATATTTTCATCAATATATAATTAATCATTGAATGACCAAAGCACATAAAGATGGCAGAATTCTGATATGACGTCATTGTTTTAGCACTATCCACTGAGTTTTGAAACTACGGTGCGCGACATGGTTCAATGTTCCAATAAATCAACACAATCTACTATTTTTTTTTTTTTAATTGCCAGTGTCTTGAAGCTAAAATTGGGATAATGTTTACTGTGCTAATGACCTTTCCAACAGTAAAGGAGAGCAACGTACAATACAGTGAACTCAGCAAAAGGAGGAATTTGTGGTAAGTTATGTGGGCCGCCATCTTTATGCACCTCCGCTATCGTGACAGAAGCAGACTGTAGTCTAAACCACACTCCATGGTTCTTACTTAATGAAATCAAATCTCCATCTTCCTTCTCTTCTCCTCTCTCAGTTCCACTCTGCCCCAGTGTTTTCCTGCAGTTGACCAGACCCAGCAGTAAAGCGGTAGCGGGAGACGTTTGACCTGGGGACTCTGGGAGGGTAGAGGGGAACGGACTAGCTTTGTTCTGTTGGACAGAAAAATATTAAACATAGTTAATCATTAAACTAAATATATGATTAATTTAGTCTACACCTCTGATTTGGGTGCATCCCTAGAATAACTCCCTTTTCCTCAAATGTTCAATCGTTCACTACTTCCCACTAATCTAATAGCATTGTGTTGGTGGAGGCATGGACTAGTCAGAGTTTCCACCATATTTATCATACGTCACTTCCTTTCGAAACAAAGAGGAAGAGGCGACTTGTGGCTTATTTGATTGAATATACGTTTCATAATTAAGTTGTTACGAGTGTACTGATAAAAGAAGGACACATGCCAGCAACTGAGAAAAGACATTGAAGGGCCAGGTAGACACTAGTTACCACAGCCACAAAGTCATAAACCACACCCATTTAAATTTTGTATCTATTTTAAAATGTAATCTTATTTCAAATACAATCTTAAACCTAATCTTAACCCCACTGCTAACCTTATGCACTTAAACTTAAGTTCAAAAAAGCTCATTTTAATTTCCATGAATGTCTACAATATATATTTTTTACTTTGACTTTGTTAACTGCCTTCGATTGAAAAAAAAAAAGTATTTTCATTCATTGCCATTACATATTAGAAGGCAATCGCTGGGAATTAATTATTGGGTTTAGTTACAGGAACGTGGTGTCTCACCCCACAAAAGGGGAGCTACAGAAAAGTTGGGAGCATGAACGTGGACAGAATAAAAGCTTGGATGAGTGGGTGATAACCAGGAGAGGCAGATGGGATTGCATGGCAGGGACTTTGGCCCCACGGTACCTATCCCTGTGAGTCCACCATGGATACTCCCACCTCCAGTAGTTGATTTACAAGTGTTGGAGAGAGTATGGAAAGATAGGGAAGGGGTTGATCCATGACAGTTCTTCAAAGGCGACTGGAAACTGTAAATCAGTCTTTTTTTGCCTATATATACAGATGGATCAAAAGACCCAAGGACAGGTCAGACTGGATCAGCCTTTGTTGAACAGGAGAGTGGGGTGGCTGTCAGGAAGAGAAGAGGCTATCCTTACAAGGCTAAGAGTGGGGCACAGCCAGCTAAATAAGTTATTAAATGTGATAGGAAATCATTCAACAGCAAGGTGTGAATACTGCCAGGAAACAGACAGTGGAGAACGGACTGATACAGTGTGGGCAGTATGATAGGGAAAGAGAGAGACTGATACAGTATGAGGGAGAAGGGGGTACAGGAATTGAGGTTGATAAGCATACTGAGTATAACATCGTTAGATACAGTCACAAATATTATATTTTTTAATAGAAACTGGGCTGACTGACGCAGATAGGATTTAGTTCCTCGATCCCTGTCGCAGGCCCACACTCCAGTACAGTAGGTGGCGTAATGCCAACCGCTGATAAACCCCACAGAAGAAGATGGCTTTTCATCGTTAAGAGTGAGTATCTGGTCATATAATGGATCATCTAACTTTCAAATCAGTGGAGGTGAACAAGTGTACACTTGTGTACACAGGAGGAAGGAGAGTTAATTAAGTCATAGACACAGATTCTTAAACACGATAAAGTATTAGTTACTTTGCCGAAGGAAAACAAATCCCAACAAGTTTTACCGTCGTTTTTGTCTAGCCATTAAACACAGTCCACAGGAATGTGGTGGATCAAAGATGATGAAAACTAGGCCTAGACATTTTATATAGCACATCTGGCCTATACTGTTAAAAGGAAATCAGACCTACCGGATCCATTGTGGAAACTATCGTTTCTTCACCACACAAGAAATGTGTTAGCTACAGTAGTACAGTTACTTTGTTTTAAGTGTTCCGGGAGTCGACCTTTCTTTCCGTAGGAAGAGCACTCAGAGTCCTTAAAGAAACACAAAACATAACGGACAATTTATCTTGCTTCGGATCTGAAACCTAATAGTAAACAAAAACTTCAACGTCAGTTAACAAAGTTAAAACACAAATATGACATTCCTGCGGCACAATAACATTAACGTTTGGTTCATATACCCCGTTTTGTAATAAAACAACTTGGTAGCGATATGCTATCTGACTCGGGAGCTCGTGTCGGGACATATGTGCTTCAGGAGCCTGTGGGTTTGATGTGATTCCTCCATGGACAACAAAACTGGCTACTAGTTCGTTTTCTGACTTTTGTTCAACTCATAACTCGTTTATCCAGTGACCACCGCATTTGAAAGAACTACGGGCTGGCTAGTTAGCATTCTGACTCACACTGGCCATGCAGTAGCAAAATACACAGCTATCTCGTATGAAGAGTTCATGGTAGAGATATTTAAAGAAAGGAGAATATAGGAACCCCATTCGTTAATGAATGGAGGAAGGTATATCGCCTCACCCAGCACTGTCGAACAATCGCGTTCACGTTGTCATGCTGGGTCACGCGGTTGCTAAACGAATCGTCACGCAAACCTTTCTCATAGTCAGGGTATGAGTCGAGAAACCTGCATATTTTCCTCCACGGTAGATAATGTCACGATTCCAAATATATGCAATATAACAGAGAACAAGTAAAGCATCCTCACATACCGGAAAATATTTGTAAAGACGAAATTGTTCCGCTTCTTCTTCAGTGGACTTTATTGGTGGTTGGCAAGCAATATCTTGCATTATCGCCCCCAACTGGACTATAGTATAAATCCATTGTATTTTAGAGCCGCCTTTCATAAAGTATGGGTCGCACGTGTCAGTGTAAATGTATAATAAGTTCATTAATTACTGGAATTTATTTGGCCAAGTGCATCTGCGCTGTCTGTTCAGTTTGGCAGCTGCGCGAGTGTGAGAGGGAGATGTCTGTGTGCTTCGGGGTTTAGCGGATCTTTTTTCTGCTCTTTTCTTGAAGATCCCTCCGGACACACACGACGCAGCGCCGTCGTTCAGGCAGCAGATGATGCGCTGTCAGACACTGACTTGTCATTCCCACTCGCCGGCACTCACCGTTGGCATCAAATGGACTCATGCTAGACACAAGTTCTGACTGAGCTCAATTGTTATGAAACGCATATACAGCGACGAGTTTCTTTCTCTTTCATACGAACTTATAACGAGGAGCGCCCACAATGTGTTTTGTGTGTGGAAGTGCTTAGCATTGAGACTCGCATAACTAACAAATGAATAAAACGACACGTTTTTGACCAAACATCCACAGCATGACGGTAAACCCAGGGAGTTCTTTCAGAACAGGGCAGAATGCTTCAGGAAACACTGCTTCGACAGTGGAAAAGTAGGTCAACTAGCAAGGCATTGTTGTCATTTTATAACAGGTGATGATAAGCAGTAATAAGGGAGTACTAACTAACTCTCATAGTAGTATAACATTATGTGTGTTTCTCTTTCAAACAATCCCCTGGCCTTGTACACGGCTAATAGCTAACATTCGCCAAAGCAAGCTAGCTACTGATGCTACCCTAAGTAACAGTACAGATGATAAAAAATGATCAGGTATACTGTACATTTTACTGTAGAAATTATTGTTGAAAACTAGTCTATTTGGAACTGTTGCTGTTAAAATACAAGAATAATTGTAATTCTTAACTGGAATAAACTGATTGAAGCAAGATGCTTTTTGAGGCAAACACACTCAGACAGTTCTGGGTTGTTCATCTACAGTAGGAAGCGGTCTTCTGCCTGACTGAGAAAGCAGTAGATGTTCTGGTCCATTTTGGTACCACATACCTATGTGAGTCAGGGTTCTCAACTTTGACATAAGTAAAAAAACAAGTACAGAAACGCTTTCAAGGCTGAGCATGTCCTCAGTGTTGCACTGTTAAAAAACAGAGCCCAGAATAGAGATGCTCTCATTAGGACTGTGTGTTTTCTGGTCTACAGATGTGATCAATCAGTTTATTCCAGTTCAGAATTAAATTTAAATATTGTATTTTAACAGCAACAGTACCAACCTAGACGGATATGTAAGTGTTTTTAATGGGGGAAAATAAACATGAATACATATTTTTATGGATATTTAATTTCATTGTTATTTGTGTTTGTCTATATTGCATTTGTTTTAGGCATAAGGGCAATGAAATGTACTTATATTTATGTATAGTTGCATATTTTCCTGAGCTTGTGTCACGATCTTCTAAAGGAGAGGACCAAGACGCAGCATGCGTATCGTTCCACATATTTTATTTACCGTGAAACATAAATCAAAACATAGAACTAACAGACCGTAACATTACCGTAGTGCAACACATGCACTAACTCAAAACAATAACCCACACCACATGTGGGGAGAGGACACACTAAGTATGGTCCCCAATTAGAGGTAACAGCTGCCTCTAATTGGAAACCACACACAATCACCAACATAGACAAACTAAACACCCCTGGTCACGTCCTGGCCCCAAACCCCCATAGAGAACCCAGAGGGCTCTCTATGGCCAGAACGTGGCAGTATTCCCCCCCCCCAAAGGCGCGGACTCCGGCTGCGAAACTTGAACCAGCTGGGGAGGGTTCGGAATGGCAGCTCGCATTGCCGGCGGCTCCGGTGCGGGACGTACCGGGCTGAGAAGGCGCACTGGACGCCTGGTGCGTGGAGCCGGCGTAAGTCTCACCGGACTGATTACACGCACCTCAGGGCGCTTGCGGGGAGCCGGCACTGGACGTACCGGGCTGAGAGAGCACACTGGACGCCTGGTGCGTGGAGCCGGCACCATGTACACCCCTCCAAAAAAATCCTGGGACTGCTGTGGCCGCGGACCCCGGCGCTGTCCCCCCGTTTTCCTTGGCGACTCCCGCCAAGGAAGGGTCTCACAGCCCCCAATTATCTCCTCCCAGGTCCAGAACACCTTCTCCTGGGCACCTATTTTGGTGGGTTATTCTGCCACGATCTTCTAAAGGAGAGGACCAAGACGCAGCGTGCATATCGTTCCACATATTTTATTTACCATAAAAAATAAATCAAAACATAGAACTAACAGACCGTAACGTTACCGTAGTGCAACACATGCATTAACTCAAAACAATAACCCACACCACATGTGGGGAGAGGACACACTAAGTATGGTCCCCAATTAGACGTAACGACAAACAGCTGCCTCTAATTGGGAACCACACACAATCACCAACATAGACAAACTAAACACCCCATGTCACTGTAACTGACAGTTAACCTGTAAGTTTATGTTGCTGTTTTTTGTTTAAATAGTTTACGTGTTCACTATCCGGGAAATGATAAGACAAAGCGGAACTAAGTGGCTAATAACTGTTGCAACGGGATTATTATCGTAGCAACAGACATTTTGGAGGAAGGCAATCCCAGCTGTGTTAGCTAAGTTTTCATGTCTTCTGTGTAGTTCGTAAGATTGAAGTGTGTTTGTTAAGATGGTAACGCTATAATAATTAAAGATGAAGCGTGAATTCATTCCAGGAATAATACATGTGAAGTTTGATTTCCTCCCTTCTGTAATAAGCAGCCAATGAGGTATTTGTCCTTTTAATGTGTTTTTTAATCTTATACTGTTGTAGCTCCGGCTAAACTGTTTATGTATGTAAGCACTTCAGAGTTCTATCAAGCTAATAAGCCACTCGTAAGACAAAGTTGTAAGTGTGCTTAACTGTATTTTCATTTACTTTATAGTTCTCACGGAAGGTGATCATTCTGACTAAAACCACAGAATAAAACTGCCAGTTAAAATCAAGGAACGGTTGTGCTCGTGGTTACTGGAGGGAGCTACAGTGAGAACTCGATGCTCTTCACGAGCAAGAGAGAAAGAAGAATCTCATCCAGCTGTAAACGTCTACAAGATTCTCAAGTCCTGGTAGGCCCGGTCATCTGCCAGATAAGAGTTTTGCACCCACCTGCAACCAAAGAAGAAAATCTCTACATAAGGAAGAGTCGTGAAGCAATACAAGGTCAAGGCTAACAGGAAAGTCAGACACGCAAGTACAAGTCAAGGTGTTTGAAGGTGGTCTTTGCCTTGTGAACTGCTAATAAGAGACTTTAAGATTACAATTCATAAGGACTGAAGATAGTTGTGTATTTGATCAAGACGCTGGTATTATGCATTTGCTCTTTCTATTTTAATGTATCGCTGGTATATGTATTACTGGATTTTTTTTTGTTGATACTTACTAAAAGGTGTATATATAGTTACAAACATTAAGGGTCAGTGTACACCTATTAATTATATTTTTACCTGTAAATTTGTGTAATTTGATAAGGTGTTTGTTCAAGCCTTTGTTACAAGCATTATACATGTTTATACCACGTACTAAGGTTTAAATTGGAGTATAAATTACCTACTCACTTATCCAAACCTTACCTAGAATGTCAGAAAGAGGTCGTTTCACTAAAGGTGATAACGATGGTGTGGGTCAAGTTGAGCAGCCGCAGCAACACCTTGCAAACTTCAAGCCTTCATCAGAACAAAGAGAGCAGCAGGAAGAAATCCAGACTGGTGTGGAGTCATGGCTGCCAGCGAATGATGATATAGAGGCTGCTAATGAGACATCACAACAAGAGCCACGAAAAGGTGAGAGGGTCCGCAGGTTAACTGAAAAGGGCCAAGAACTGCGCAACGAAAGGTGGAGACAGCTCAAACATCGTTTCAGGGTCAGCTATGAGAGTGGAAGGCTCTGGTGAAGGAGGCAAAACTGTCGCTGACAGGCTGTTGCTCTGAGGACCTACTACAAGACCTCTTAAACAAGATTAGCCATACCTCTACAGATCTAAACCTTGCCTATGTAAATTTGCGTCAAATCGACATTCCCGACAATGATATACGCCGCAGAGTGGATACTTGTGAAGCAGTTACAAGGTCTATTATCAACACTGTGAGGTGTCATTTAAAGGGCAGGGAAGAAGGTCAAAGTAACAACATAGAGCTGCACTGGAATGACAGCAATTCCTTGTGCATGTCCGAACCCTCACATAAGTCTCAACTATCAGCCCTCAAGTGCCTCCTCCCAGTCTCAAAGCAACTCAAAGGTCACCTCCAGACGCTCAAGCGTGTCATCTGTCAAGAGACAAGAGGCTGCAGCGGAAGTTGCTGCTAACCAAGCAGCTCTAGAAGTAATGGTTGAGCAAGAACGCCAACTAGAAGAGCTTCAGAGACTCGAAGATGAAGATAAGAAGAGGACAGCGGAGCAAGAAGCTGAGGCTATGAAACGCAGCTTAGAAGAAGCTAGGCTGCGAATCAAGTTAGAGGTAGAAAATGCTGCCAGACGAAAGACACTAGAAGACAAGCGTAGAGAGCTTGAGCGCCTAGAAGTGTTCAAGAAACTAAATGCTGCCAAGGCGCGGATGCAAGTGTATGAGCAAGATGAAAACTCAGAGGACGAGAAGAGAGAACCACTCTCTAACTGCAAATCTTTGAAAGAAGCCATGCACAGAAGTGTCTCATTTCACAGTCTCTCACCACAACATGTTGTGACAAGCACACAACAAGAAGATGGCACCAAGACCATGTTCAGGTTACTAGCGGAATACATCAGTGAAAGCCGCCTCCCCATACCAGAACCAGTAACATTCATTGGACAACCACTCTCATTCACGGACTGGAAGGTCTCCTTTCAGACTCTGATAGACAGGAAGAGCATACCAGCAACTGAGAAGATATACTACTTAAGAAAATATGTTGGTGGGCCTGCCAAAAAAGCCATCGAAAGTTACTTTATGTTAGGAACAGAGTCAGCCTACCATGCTGCGTGGACCATTCTTGAAGAAAGGTACGGAAACAAATTCCTCATCGCCAAGTCCTTCAGAGATAACCTCAATGCATGGCCTAAGATAGGATCCAAGGACAGTCTTGAACTTAGAGACCTTGTAGATTTTCTTCGTAGCTGTGAGGCTGCTATGTCTCAGAATAAGGGCCTGGAGGTGCTTAATGACTGTAATGAAAACCAAAAGATCCTCGCTAAACTTCCAGATTGGCTAACTTCAAGATGGAATAGAAAGGTCATAGACATCTTAGAAGAAACTGAGACCTTTCCTAGCTTCAGTCAGTTTGTGAAGTTTCTCACGAGAGAAGCCAAGATCGCTTGCAATCCTGTAACATCCCTTCATGCTTTGAAACCAAGTGAAGATGGAAAACCTAAGATGCCAAGGATTCAAAGCCCTGGAGCAAGGGTATTAGCAACTAACTCGGATGAGAAAGATACTGTTACTAGTTGTGTCTTCTGTGAGAAGTCAGGTCACAGTCTCCACAAATGTTGGAAGTTCTTGGATAAGCCCACTGCAGAGCGACAGAAGTTTGTTCAAGAGAATAAATTGTGCTTCGGATGTTTAAGGCCTGGGCATCGTTCGAAGGATTGTGATAACAGGAACACCTGTGACACGTGTCAGAGGAGGCATCCATCCTGCCTGCATGAAGATCGTACTAAAGAAAAGTCAATGGATAGGAAGACAGAGCCCCCACAAGATAAGGGGACAAGAACGTCAAGTGAGGCCGTATCTAACCGAGTCGTAAGGGACGTTAACAACACTCACACCTCCACAATCATTCCAGTATGGGTGTCAACCACAAGCGAGCCAGATCGTAAAGTTCTCGTGTATGCACTTCTTGACACCCAGAGCGACACCACCTTTATCCTTGAAGAGACAACAAAAGCTCTCGATACAAAGAAGGAGCAATGGCTTCAAGGAATACCATCGTGCCTTGCCAGAAGCTGTCTGGTTTGCAGGTTAGAGGGTTTCACTTGGAAAAGAAAATCCCTCTGCCAACGACCTACTCGAGAGAGTATTCCAGAAAACAGAGATCATATTCCTACTCCAGAGACTGCAAGAGAATGGTCTCATCTAGATCACATTGCAGAGGAGATTGCTCCTCAACAGAGCTGTGATGTCGGTCTCTTAATTGGCTACAACTGCTCCCAGGCTCTCCTTCCAAGAGAAGTTGTGTCTGGTAAGGGAAATCAGCCTTTTGCTCAGAGAACGGACCTTGGCTGGAGCATAGTCGGCTATGGAAACCCATGTATCGACTATGGCGACGCTATTGGAGTGAGTCATCAGGTTGTTGTTAGACAGGTGATGCCAAGTCTTCAACCTTCTTCCAACCTCACAAATCAAGTGCACTATGTTTGTAGAACACACGTAAGAGAGGTAATCACAGCAATGGACATTATCAAGACTCTTGAATCAGACAACGACCCAGAGCTGCAGAAATCCCTGGTCCATGATACCCAGGCAAAGGAAGAAAGATCGTTACTAGATCACCTTCACAAGTTCTCCGACTGGGCAAGAGTGGTGAAAGCTATTGCCAGGCTTAAGCGACGTGTCAAGGAAGCCATGGGTTTAAAACTGAAGTCCAGTGAAGCTACAAGCATACAAGAAAGGAGAGAGGCAGAGCTCACCATTGTAAAGATGGTTCAAGAAGCAGCCTTCTCCCAGGAGATACACAACCTTAGGCACCAGAAAGACATCAAGACCAAAGATAAAGCAAGCAAGTTGCATAAATTGAGTCCATTTCTGGATGAGCAAGGTATCCTCAGGGTGGGAGGTCGCTTGGCTCATGCAACTCTTCATTCCGATGTGAAGCATCCTGCAATACTGCCAAGAGATACTTGTCAGTTCTGCTACTTGTCAGTGCTGCTCATCAAGCACTATCATGAAAGAGTACGACACCAAGGACGTGGAATGACGATCAATGAGCTGCGAGCCAACGGTATATGGATCCTAGGATGCAGCAATGCAGTTTCCTCTCACATCTACAAATGTGTGAAATGCAGGAAATTCAGAAGATGTACAGAAGAGCAAAGGATGGCAGATCTTCCAAAGGTACGCATGGAGACGCCTTTATGCCTTTATCAATGCCCTGCGTTCATACATTGCCATACGTGGTAATGTTCGTCAAATCAGATGTGATCAAGGCAGCAACTTCATTGGTGCAAGACGTGAGTTTGTGGACGCCCTGAAAGAAATGGATCAAGAACGACTGAAGGAGCTTGGATGCGAGTTTATCATGAACACCCCATCTTCAAGTCACATGGGTGGTGTTTGGGAAAGGCAAATCCACACGATACGAAGTGTCTTAACATCCATTCTTGATCTGTCAGACAGAAGACTCGACAGGGCTTCTCTGCGTACCTTTCTCTATGAAGCCATGGCGATTTTAAATAGTAGACCCCTAACTACTGAATATCTGAATGATCCATTAGGTCCAGAACCTCTCACACCAAATCACATTTTGACAATGAAGTCCACAATTATCTTACCACCACCTGGACAGTTCATCAAGGAAGATCGTTATCTCCGCAAGAGATGGCGCAGAGTACAATTCTTAGCCAATGAATTCTGGACATGGTGGAAGAAAGAGTACCTCCTAAACCTCCAACACAGACAGAAATGGAATAAAGACAGAAGAAACGCCAGGATTAATGACATTGTCATCTTGCAAGATGATACTGCACCTCGCAACCTGTGGAAATTGGCAAAGGTTACAGAAGTGTACCCTGGACAGGATGGCCGGGTGAGAAGATTCAAGTTACTGGTCAGAGACTCAACCCTGGATGAGAGAGGTAAACGCATCGCCAAACCCACCTATCTGGAAAGGCCCATCCATAAGACAGTCATCCTCCTGGAAGCTGATTAAGAAACCCGCAGACCCTGTTCACAGAAATCACTGGTGATTGGTGGGAGTGTAACTGACAGTTAACCTGTAAGTTTATGTTGCTGTTTTTTGTTTAAATAGTTTACGTGTTCACTATCCGGGGGGAAATGATAAGACAAGCGGAACTAAGTGGCTAATAACTGTTGCAACGGGGATTATTATCGTAGCAACAGACATTTTGGAGGGAAGGCAATCCCGCGCTGTGTTAGCTAAGTTTTCATGTCTTCGGGGTGTAGTTCGTAAGATTGAAGTGTGTTTGTTAAGATGGTAACGCTATAATAATTAAAGATGAAGTGTGAATTCATTCCAGGAATAATACATGTGAAGTTTGATTTCCTCCCTTCTGTAATAAGCAGCCAATGAGGTATTTTTCCTTTTAATGTGTTTAATCTTATACTGTTGTAGCTCCGGCTAAACTGTTTATGTATGTAAGCACTTCAGAGTTCTATCAAGCTAATAAGCCACTCGTAAGACAAAGTTGTAAGTGTGCTTAACTGTATTTTCATTTACTTTATAGTTCTCACTGAAGGTGATCATTCTGACTAAAACCACAGAATAAAACCGCCAGTTAAAATCAAGGAACGGTTGTGCTCGTGGTTACTGGAGGGAGCTACAGTCACATCCTGGCCCCAAACCCAGAACGTGACAGCTTGTGTCACAGGAAAACACAGAATTTCTCATTTGGGTCCCAGTGTCACGACAGCTAGGAGTGGTGGGTGTGGAGTCAGGCGCAGAGAGCAGAGTGAACGGAAAACCGACTTTAATGCGGTGCGTAATAGTCCAACGCCAAAACACACAGGCAAAAAATAGTTACAATAAGAGCAGCCCAAACATAGGACATGAACTCAATCACTGTACACAACACCAACAAAACGGAAAACAAGCCCGCACAAAAGGAGGCGGGCTTAACCGGCTTAAATAGCCCTAACAAACACAAAACGAGGAACAGGTGCAAACAATAAGATAATCAACAGAAAGGAAATGGAAGATCAGTGGCAGCTAGTAGGCCGGTGACGACGACCGCCGAACGCCGCCCGAACAGGCAGAAAAGCCACCGTCGGTGGAAGTCGTGACACCCAGGCTGAAAAAGTTTAAGAACCCCTGCTTTAGGGACAGGCAGTTACTGTATTTCCCTTAGGAAATGGGGGAGGGTCATGCTTTTTCAATTTCAGTCATGGGGAGGGTTTAGTGTTTATTTAGTCCAGGGGAGGGTCATATAATTTGTAATTGATTAAATGTCAGTATTTGTCACCATTTTGGAATGTACGTATTGAATTACCATCTAACTTATGTGTACAACCCTGCTCTCTCTCTTTTCTTTATCTCTCTCTCCCAATTCAATTTAAGGTGCTTTATTGGAATGGGAAACCTATGTTTACTTTGCCAAATTAAGTGAAATAGATAATAAACTAAAGGGAAATAAACAATAAAAAAATGAACAGTAAACATTACACTCACAAAAGTTCCAAAAGAATGAAGACATAGCGAATGTTATATTATGTCTATATACTGTGTTGTGATGATTTGCAAATAGTTAAAGTACAAAAGGAAAAATAAATAAATGTTAACATAGGTTGTATTTACAATCGTGTTTGTTCTTCACTGTTTGGCCTTTTCTTGTGGCAACAGGTCACACATCTTGGTGCTGTGATTGCACACTGTGGTATTTCACCTAATAGATATGTGAGTTTATAAACATTGTATTTGTTTTCTAATTATTTGTGGGTCTGTTTAATATGAGGGAAATATGTGTCTCTAATATGGTCATACATTTGTCAGGAAGTTAGGAAGTGCAGCTCAGTTTCCACCTCATTTTATGGGCATTGTGCACTTGGCCTGTCTTCTGTTGAGAGCCAGGTCTGCCTTCGTCGGCCTTTCTCAATAGCAAGGCTATGCTCACTGAGTCTGTACATAGTAAAAGATTTCCTTAATTTTGGGTCAGTCACAGAGGTCAGGTATTCTGCTACTGTGTACTCTCTGTTTAGGGCCTAATAGCTTCTAGTTTGCTCTCTTTTTCTTTCTCCTTCATCCCCTGAAGATTTCTCCAGTAGTTCACTTAATCCTGGCTCTTCAACCCCATTACTCCTCAAAACTAATAACAATCGCTCCCTTTCCCTCACATATTTCTGGCAATGATCACACCTCCCAGTCAGATGTTTCCCCACCAATTTGAATGTACTACTGAGCCTTGTGTGTCCCAGTCTCAGCCTTGTGACTACACTTTCCTCCCTTCTCTCTCAGCCTGAGGACCTCCCTGCCCCCACCTTTTCCTGGATCTTATACAGGTGTCTTCCCTTTCTCTCCTTGTTCCACTACTCTTGCCATTTGTTTTCAACCACTGTTCTTATTAACCCCTTGGCTTCTGCTTTACTGATTGACAATTCCATCTCAACATTACACACGTGCTGATTGCCTAGTCACTTTTACCCCTACCTACATGTACATATTACCACAATTACCTAACTCTGCATTGTTGAGAAAGGGCTCTGTAGTTACCTGTATGTGCTTGTGATAAAATGTAAACTATTGATCCTCTGTGGCTAACGCGACTCACTGACTAAGGTGCAACCTATGAATAAGCAACATTTGTTTTACGTTTGTCTATTTTTCCCAGCTTTCAGACTCTGTGTCTGTGTGTCTGTCTTGGAGTTCCAGATGTGGCTGGAGGAGTGGCGGTGGCCACTGGAAGGCAACTTTAATACTGGAGCAAATGTAGCAGCTCATCATCATAAAATGTATCTATAACATCTGATACAAGTATTCTATATGTATTAGGTACTACTACAGTGCTAGCAGGTGAGCCCTCCTTTAATAATCAGATTTCATTAATGTACAGGGTCCATTTTTACCAAAGACAACATTCCAGACTAAGAATTTACCAAATGTCAGATCATAATGAATACTAGTATTATATGAACAGAGTCGACCTGATCCCAGATCAGAACCTACATAATTTCAGAATGTCACCAGGTGGGGAGGTGTAACCAGGGTGTAGTGATGTAGTAAACTAATGTCACCAGGTGTGGAGGTGTAACCAGGGTGTAGTGACGTAGTAAATTAATGTCACCAGGTGTGGAGGTGTAACCAGGGTGTAGTGATGTAGTAAATTAATGTCACCAGGTGTGGAGGTGTAACCAGGGTGTAGTGATGTAGTAAATTAATGTCACCAGGTGTGGAGGTGTAACCAGGGTGTAGTGATGTAGTAAATTAATGTCACCAGGTGTGGAGGTGTAACCAGGGTGTAGTGATGTAGTAAATTAATGTCACCAGGTATGGAGGTGTAACCAGGGTGTAGTGATGTAGTAAATGAATGTCACCAGGTGTAGAGGTGTAACCAGGGTGTAGTGATATAGTAAATTAATGTCACCAGGTGTAGAGGTGTAACCAGGGTGTAGTGCTGCTGGAGATTTAATTAATAAATACTTTGTGATCTTAACTCACCTGTCCATCGTCTGCTGTGTCCCTTGTGTAGAGTTGGAATTTAGGACCTTCTTCCAGTTTTATATGTGAATGAATGAAGAATCAAGTTATTAAATCAAAATGATAAGGTGAAGTGAAAGTCTTAGATTCTCACCTGAACCACATGAATCCAGAGAGTCGGAGTATGAGAATCTGTGATTCCTACTGCTGAAGTCATAACTGAGGTCTGTTTCCCTAAAGGTTCAACAAGAAGGTGGACAATATAAATACACCTTATCATATAGTGCAGCTTGAAATGAAATAGCACCATTCTCAGGTATCACATCAGACCATCTATAGGACCATGATGCTTTTATGACTGTATGACCTCTGGATAGATGCAGGATAGATCCACTGTTGACCCCTTCACGGTAAAGATACTCTGAGTGGTGTAAGTCACACTAGCCATCCTGACCCAGTACCACTGAAACACAATCACACAATATAAGGACATTGAATTAAGCACAAACCTGTTGGCTCATACTGACAGTAGAGTTTGTCCACACTTGTTTACCGTAGTTGCAGAGTTGAGTGTGAATAGCAACCACAGACAATCATCCCTCTGAGTATTGGGACGCAGGCCAACAACATATCCTGGTCTCCTCTACATACTCAACTTGTCATTTTTTATTAAAACATTAATGTGGAATCAACAATGCTAAACAAAACAAAAACATTTAAACCACACTCCAGATGTACATTTTACAATGATACCCACATGCAAGCATTCCTATTACAAAAATATCTAGTAAACTAGAATGGTAAGGTTCAGTATAATATATTATCAAGTGTTACAGGGTGAAGAGAGAGAGGTTTGGTAGGGGACCTTACTGGCTGTGTGAAACAGAATAATGTGATGTCTGAGGTTGGCACCAACTAAAAGTACAGAGGGACTAAAATTGGGATGCAGTGCTGACGTCCTGTCTTCATGGTGCCTCTTCCTAACAACCAAAACGTCAGTGAAGGTCTTTACAAGAAATGCATTTTTGGATCACACAAAATATCCCTATAATACGTCCATAACAATAGGCGTATCTCTTACCAGCTACACTAAAACCTGGTGTTTCCAGTGTACTGTATCACAGTGGTCTCTACTGGAATCTCAACACAACAACCATCAATCTGACTGAAAGACAGTCTTCTGAGTAGCACTGGGATGGTTGAATTTCACAGCAGCGTACTGGACATCCTCCTCCTGTTTTTGGGGCTGAGATGGTTGGGCAGTGGAGTATGTCCACTGTCAGTGCTGCAGTATGGGTCATGGCCATGCCTGAGATGTTGTCATACACAGGACTAGAGTCTTGCTGATGAGGAGAGAGGACAGATAACATGAGGGTTGAAAAATAAAGTAATACCACAGTCATTGAGTCCATCTCTTCACAGACCGTTGTAGTTCTCAGTCAACTGATTCAAACACTCACCTGTCCATTCTCTACTGTCTCTTGTGTCAGAGGTGGATTTGGAGGCATTCTTCCTGTTTTGTAAATGAAAGAATGAATGAACAGATGAGTGAATGAATCAATTCAATTCAAATCAATAAAGATCAATTATAAAACTGTAAAAATTCTTCACGCTCACCTGAACCACATGAAGCCAGAGAGACAGAGGATGAGAACCAGAACCGTCACTATGATTCCTACAGATGCATTCTAACAGAAGCTTGTTCCCCTAAAGCATAAAGAAGGATATGAATGTTATCGTATAGCTTTAAATAAAAAATTATCTTACCGGCTACAATGATCAATTGAGGTGTAGATTTCTGGCCTCCAATTCTATTGAACCACATGAATCCAGAGAGTCGGAGTATGAGAATCTGTGATTCCTACTGCTGAAGTCATAACTGAGGTCTGTTTCCCTAAAGGTTCAACAAGAAGGTGGACAATATAAATACACCTTATCATATAGTGCAGCTTGAAATGAAATAGCACCATTCTCAGGTATCACATCAGACCATCTATAGGACCATGATGCTTTTATGACTGTATGACCTCTGGATAGATGCAGGACAGATCCACTGTTGACCTCTTCAAGGTACAGATACTCTGAGTGGTGTAAGTCACACTCCAGCCATACTGACCCAGGACGACTGCAACACAATCACACATCAAAAGGATATTACATTTGGCACAAACATATTAGCTCACACAGACAGAGTTTGTCAACACTTTGTTGCCGTAGTTGCTGAGTTCAGTGTGAATAGCAACCATGGAGAAGCATCACGAGATGTATTGTTGTCTCTACCTTCTTGCTCTTTTTGCTTTTGTCTGTCCCCAATAATGTTTGTACAATGTTTTGTGCTGCTACGATGTTGTGTTGTTCCCATGTTGTTGTCATATTGTGTTGCTATCATGCTGTGATGTCATGTGTTGCTGCCTTGCTATGTTGTTGTGTTAGGTCTCTCTTTATGTAGTGTTGTGTTGTCTCTTGTCAGGATGTCCCCGCAGGAGGACTTTTGCCTTTTGGTAGGCCGTCATTGACTTGCCTAGTTAAATAAAGGTTAAATAAAATGTTAAAATCCCTCTGAAGCAGTTTGTTACACAGTTGCTGAGAGATGTGTGTAAACCACAGGCCTATGTATCTATTCCTGCTGTTCTCAAGCATGTTGCTGCGTCTCCCTCCCTGCAGCCATAGAAACATAAAGATAGACAACAAACACACTTTATAACTGGTGAATAACTACACCTTATCTAATTAAGCAGGAAAAATAGCTTATCATAACAGATGTGTAGCACTGTAAGTAAAGTGTTTCTCTGTCAATTGTTCTGAACCTGTTTTATTCTCATGACTATAACACTGATGGTACTTCCCACTACCTGCATACTCTGGGTCCTGGCTTAGATCTGTAGTAACTCCAGACTCCCATTTGTTGAACCAGGATACTTCTGTGACGTTATTCCAGCTGGGATGTCTATATGTGCAGGTAATGTCCACTGTTGACCTCTTCAAGGCACATATACTCCTCTTGGTGTAAGTCACATTCAAAAAGCTCTCAACCACAACACCTGGAACAAATTGTATCTGATCAATTCCTCAAACGATAATGAGTCGATTTTCAAGTGTTTTAGATGTATTGGACTGGTTCATTTAACATGAATGAAATATATAGACACATACAATGCATTTGGAAAGTATTCAGGCCCCTTGACCTTTTCCACATTGTTACGTTACAGGTTTATTTTAAAATACCATCAGCCATTTTCTACCTTTTATATTATACTGCATCATTTCTACTAGTGTTACAGATTGTCTGTTTTTCCCCACATGTTCTACTATTGGTCCACAGGCCTTAATGATTGATACTTAAGATGATTATTATAGGTGAGTCCAGACTCACACACTGTAGGAGCGAGAAAATCCTCATGGTCTTTTACAGCACAGGAGTAACTGTCTGCAGAGTAACACCAGACCACTAGAGTATTACAGGAGAATTGTTGGGAAGTAGGGTCATGGAGATGTTGTCCGTTCTGGTACCAGATGTAGGTGAGGTTGGGGTTGTCAGTCAGAATACAGGTGGTGCTACAGGTCAGTGTTCTCTTCTTTTCCTCTGTGGAGGAAGACACCTTCACCTGGTGGTCTGAATGATTCTAGTGAATTATTAGAATTAGATATTATATATTACCTGTGACAGTCAGTTGTACCCCATTCTGCATACTGTGTTTTAAATCTGAACTTGTACTCAACTGAATCTCTCTCAGGTCTGTGATTCTCAGGGTGCAGTCCTTCTCTTTAGTCCCAAGGTACCAGTACGACCTGTATTCTCTGGCACAGAGCTCAGGATTTTAGGTGCCTCATTACATTTCTCTTGGATATACCAGTTTGGTTCTGAGACTACATGATACCTTGGATGTTGATATGTGCAGGGCAGTTCCACTGTTGAGCCCTTCACAGCACAGATACTCTGATGGGTGTAAGTCACGTTGAAACAGTTCTGACCCAGAACACCTAAACCGTAGTAGGCCCATTCATTTATTAAATTAGTTTCTTCAATTGTTATTGCACTCAACAAAAATATAAACGCAATCATTTCTAAGATTTTACTGAGTTACAGCATTAAAAAAAAAATGTGTCAGTTGTTATATATGAATTAGGCCCTAATCTATGGATTTCACATGACTGGGAATAGATATGCATCTGTTGGTCCCAGATACCTTAAAAAAAGGTAATCAGTATCTGGTGTGACCCCCATTTGCCTCATGCAGTGCGACACATCTCCTTCACATAAGATAATGGATTTCATTTATTGATGTATGAATACATGTCATGAAAATTACCACCAGGGACTCAAAGTCAAACTTCAAATGAATCATTCTTTATTATCAGCAAGCTGGAGAGGTTCCAACAAACTTAATGCACCATAGTACACATCGGTCGGGAGCTCTTTCGGGGCAGTCCCGTTAGTTCTCTTATATTTGCATTATTAACATTATTCATCATTAACTTTTGGTTCCTGCATGTAACTTATATAACATTTTCTGGACATTCTACCAAAAGGTCTGAAGAGGTCATGATTGTCTCCCCCTCACATCTCTACCGATCTCCTAGAGGAACTAATGATGTATGACACAAGCAGTACAATTCAAGGCTCTCCCTTCAGACATTTGCCTCACACATGAATATACACCTACTATTGAAGAAACATTATTCTCCATTATTTAATGGATAATAGGAGTTAAAGAAATAAGATACAGCTCTGAACACCCCCACCCCACCACACACACAGCACTCCTACTCCAAGACGCTTGATACAAATGGATCCAGAGCTGCATATTATGTTACACAGTTTACCATGGTATTCAGACTTAGTTAACTGTTCGAGAACGGGAGACAAATAACTCTTTAACAATATGTTTTCTATTAAAATTTATTTAGGGACCTGGAACTGGCGCCGGAGAGGAGGGAGATGAAAGAAAAAATGTTTGTGCTTCCTGGTGTTTTTTCAGTGACCCTGAATGAGCAAAGCTCTTTCACAACTATAAGGCTACTCTCCTGTGTGTATGCGTTGGTGTTTAATCATGGATCCTGAGTCACCGAAACTCTTCCCACACTGATCACAGCTATAAGGCTTCTCTCCTGTGTGTATGCGTTGGTGTCTAGTCAGGGCTCCTGATTGATTGAAGCTCTTCCCACACTGATCACATCTATAAGGCTTCTCTCCTGTGTGTATGCGCTGGTGTTTAATCATGGATCCTGAGTCACTGAAACTCTTCCCACACTGATCACAGCTATAAGGCTTCTCTCCTGTGTGTATGCGTTGGTGCGTAGTCAGGTGTCCTGAATCATTGAAGCTCTTCCCACACTGATCACATCTATAAGGCTTCTCTCCTGTGTGTATGCGTTGGTGTTTAGTCAGATTTCCTGAATGATTGAAGCTCTTCCCACACTGATCACAGCTATAAGGCTTCTTTCCTGTGTGTATGCGTTGGTGTGTAATCAGGGATCCTGAATAATAAAAGCTCTTCCCACACTGATCACATCTATAAGGCTTCTCTCCTGTGTGTATGCGTTGGTGTTTAGTCAGATTTCCTGAATGATTGAAGCTCTTCCCACACTGATCACAGCTAAAAGGCTTCTCTCCTGTATGTATGCGTTGATGTTCGCTCAAGGTTCCTGAATGATTGAAGCTTTTCCCACACTGATCACAGCTATAAGGCTTCTCTCCTGTGTGTATGCGTTGGTGTGTAATCAGGGATCCTGAATGATTGAAGCTCTTCCCACACTGATCACAGCTATAAGGCTTCTCTCCTGTGTGTATGCGTTGGTGTTTAGTCAGATTTCCTGAATAATTGAAGCACTTCCCACACTGATCACATCTATAAGGCTTCTCTCCTGTGTGCATACGTTGGTGTTTAGTCAGGTCTCCTGAATAATTGAAGCTCTTCCCACACTGATCACAGCTATATGGCTTCTCTCCTGTGTGTATGCGTTGATGTTCGCTCAAGGTTCCTGAATGATTGAAGCTTTTCCCACACTGATCACAGCTATAAGGCTTCTCTCCTGTGTGTATGCGTTGGTGTGTAATCAGATTTCCTGAATGATTGAAGCTCTTCCCACACTGCTTACAGCTGTAAGGCTTCTCTCCTGTGTGTATGCGTTGGTGTCTAGTTAGGGCTTCTGATTTATTGAAGCTCTTCCCACACTGATCACAGCTATAAGGCTTCTCTCCTGTGTGTATGCGTTGGTGTCTAGTCAGGGCACCTGAATTATTGAAGCTCTTCCCACACTGATCACAGCTATAAGGCTTCTCTCCTGTGTGTATGCACTGGTGTGTAGTCAGGTCTCCTGATTGATTTAAGTATTTCCCACAGTCAAAGCAGGTGTAAGGTCTCTCCCCTGTATGAATTCTCTGATGAGATTTCAAGGTTTTAGATGCATGGAAACTCTTTTCAAACTGAGAGCAGTGGTATGGTTTCTCTCCAGTGTGACTCTGTTTGTGAATTATCAAATCCTTCTGTTTAGCAAAACTCTTCCCACAGTCAGAGCAGCAGTGGTGAGGTTTCTTCCCTATATCTATATGATGGTGTTTCTTGAGGTGTTCTGATCTGGAGAGACTCTTCTCTTTCTTGTCAGCATCATGTTGTTGTTGAGGCTCCCCAGATGATAAGCCCCTCCCACTAAGAGAGCAACGATTAGGGATGTCCCCTGTGAAACAAAGCAATTGAATAGTTAGGTTGTGCAAATATGGGTCCATAAACAGATGGGGCGTTACATGAAATTAATTCCTTTTGCATCCCTTATATATTTTCCAGTAATAATTGTGCACCAATATTCAATTTTAAATCTCTGTTATATTAAATAAAGGGACCTTTAATAGAGAACACATGGAGAATTCCATTAATCCGATTTTTAATATGAATAAACACTTGCTAAAGTGACATTTCAGCATTTTGAGTACGGTTACAAGCGCAGAATAATATGGTTACAACCTGTTTACATGGACATCTGAAATCAGGCTACCTGATGGGACTTTGCCTATTTTTGCTGTCATCAATCAAAATACATTTTCTACAACAGCGACCATGTTATTTTTTTAAAGCATATTTGATTCTGAGTTTTCACAAATAAAGTTTGTATGTGAAAACTATTTCTAAGCTGCATACTTTCAGTTTTTCCTGAACTCACTGAACTCGGTAAAAAGAAGTTTGCATGTGCTAGCACAAGCAGCGCAAGCTCAGGTTAAATACACCTCTATAACTCTGAAAAAGTGTAACGTGTTTACATGTCCTAATCATTTTAAAGAATGCTCAGAAAACCAGGTGTTTTTAAAGGCGTATCCTTACTTCGGTTATGACCTTACACCAATTAAGATCAGCAGAGTAAGGTGTTTACATGACTAATGCCATACTCGGCCTACTGCCATAATCAGTTTAATAGGAAATTATTTGTGTGCATGTAAAGCCCTAGTTATTTGGTTACTTTGACAGTAATTTCTGAACATGATTTATTTCATGTGATTCATTTACATCTGTCCCTCATTTTAAGGTCAACCCTGTTACATGAACTGAACTCTTGTTTTAATATGGTTAAACTAATCTTTAAAAAAATATGTTTTGAAAATATTTATTTCTGCATAAGAAACACTGAACATCTAAGTCAAATCATAGAGTAAAAGCAGGTGATCAGGTCTTTTTTTTATGTTTTATTATCTGCTGTTTTGTGGTGGGAAACTGAGCATCTCAACCCTTTTACCCATACAGACATGCTAGAAATGTTTTAACAATAACTTTTTGTGTGAAGATTGCATTCAATTACTACTCCCTTTTGCACAATACTAGCTTCCATTCCCCCTGTCACAAGCAGATTTATGGCTCATTTAACTTCTTAAGGCTAACATCCGGTGAAATTGCAGCGCGTGAAAATTCAAAATACATGAATTGTAATATTAAACACTCATGAAAATAGTGTCTTATATCGTTTAAAAGATTAACTTCTTGTTAATCCATCTGCATTGTCAGATTTCAAAAAGGCTTTACGGCGAAAGCATACAATGCGATTATCTGAGGACAGCGCCCCAGATCAAAATACTTTTGCACACCAACACAGGCGTCACAAAATCCCAAATAGCGCTAAAATAATTCACTTACCTTTGAAGATCTTCCTCTGTTTACAATGTCAAGGGTCCCAGCTACACAATGAATAGTCGTTTTGTTTGATCAAATCCATTTTCATAACCTAACACGAAACATTTTGTAAACCGCTTGTGTCGTGAATTCCGTCTCATTCAACTTTCGACTAAACATTTGATGTAATTACACACACTAAACATACGTTTATCCAGTCATGGTTGGTTTCATTGCAATCCTCTGGTTGTTAGTAACACAACCATACCTGATGGTTCTTTTTGCGGGAAGTATTTACCTAAAGAAACGTATTTGAAGACACTAAGCTATGACCTTATTGCGCACCAATGATATGACCGATGTTTCGTTGATTGACTGTATTTTGGCCCAATGACCACTGATCATCTTGAAATCTAGCTTGGTAGATAGCCAATGAGCTGAGGTAAACGGCAATATGTAATGGTTGTGGTTTGGAAGACCAGCCCCTGAAGTAAACTCTGGCGTAAAGAGCCTCATTCGTATTTGAAAATCTCACTTGAAGCAGCCAGGAGCGTTACGCAAAGAAATATTTGGTCTAGAGCATTTGCAGGTTTTTATTTAAAACATTGTAGCGAATAAATCAGGAAAAGCTAAAACAAAGTCTAGGTATACAAATGTACACCAAATTATAGAAGAAATTGATAGGGAAAGCGAGACCAGGTTGTTACAAGACGAGTCTGTTAGTGAACATAGCGTCGACTCAAAGAACGAAGACATGTCTTTCCACAGAGAGGATATCATTTTGGACTGGTAAGTTCTTCTCATGCTAATGCCGTTGTTTGAAATTCATAATATCAAATATTATTCATTTGACTTTTTTTTTTTTTTATATATATTTTCTTTGCAGCATATAAAAATATAATCAGTAATGAAATGTGTAATGAAGTGTGTATATTATATTTTTTAAATTGATTTAATATTAACATGGAATGGAGTAGAATGGAACAGCACATAGTGATTGTGTTCCCTCTACTCTATATAATACATATCTGTTTTTTTTACGTGTTGATACAGGGCTCATATGTAAAAGTAGTCTTACTGAACTTTTTTCTTTCACAGTGCCACTGACTGATTGGGAGCCCCCAATGTCAAGGTGTCCATCCCCTAATGTCAAGGTGTCCATCCCCCACTGTCAAGGTGTCCATCCCCCACTGTCAAGGTGTCCATCCCCCACTGAAGCTGGTTCATCCAGCCGGACCCCTGCTGTCTCCGGCTCCACACCTACCTGACCATCTAGAGGTGTGAAGGCACTAACAAAGAAGCGGAGGAGGGGAGGTGTGAAAGACAAAGAGGCATAGGGGCGTTGGCACACTGTGCTGGAGGAGGATGTGGAGCCACTTCCACCAACATTCAGACCGAAAAGGCAGTCAGGACCACAGTTGGACATGACTTCTAAGTACAGCCCCCTTCAACTTTTTCAGCTGTTTTTCACCTTGTCAGTGATTGATTCCCTTGTGTCTAACACGTATGGGGCTAAGACGCAAGCAGGCAAGAAAGAGACATGAAAGCCCATTTCCATGTCAGACCTTTTCTGTTACCTTTCACTGGTCATTTACATGGGGCTGGTGAAGTTGAAAACCCTGAAGGACTACTGGAAAACATCACTTCTTTATCAACTGCCTTTCCCCATTACTGTCATGTCTTGCAAAAGGTTTCTGGCTATCTCATTGGCGCTTCATATCAGTGACCCACAAGTTGATGCGTACAATGACAAGAAGAGAGGCACAGCAAGGTTTGATAGGTTGGATTTTGCAGAGCCTCTCTACCACAGCGTGGTTGAGGCCTGCAAGACCTATTTTCAGCCCACCCAGAACCTGTCCATAGATGAGAGGATGGTAGCGTCAAAGGCCAGAATTGGCCTCAAACAATACATGCGAAACAAACCTACAAAATGGGGTTACAAACTGTTTGTTTTGGCTGATTCTGTGTGTGCCTACACCTGCAATTTTTTTGTGTATGAGGGGAAAAGCAGTTTTGCGACCGGTAAGGGACTTAGCTATCATTCCGTTATGGAGTTATTGGATTTTCAACTGCTGGGAAAGGGCTACAAACTGTTTGTGGACAACTTCTACACAAGCCCTACCCTGTTCACAGACCTGAGGAAGCTGGATGTGTGGGCATGTGGCACCATTCGTACCAACAGACAGGGCTTTCCAAAAACCAAGGTGAACGACATGCCTAAGCGGGCTGATCGGGGTACCATGCGATGGATTCGTGAAGATGGCCTGCTCTTTGTCAAGTGGATGGATACCAGTGAGGTGGTCATGTGCACCACTATCCACAAGTCCTTCAGTGGCGATCACGTCGTCAGGCATGTGAAGGATGCTCATGGGGCATGGACCACAAAAAAAATTCCCATTCCAGCTGCTGTAAAGGACTACAACAAGAGCATGGGAGACGCGCTGATAGGCTACTACAATGTTCTCCACAAGACAATGAAAGGGTACAAGACATTGTTCTATAATTTCATCAACATTGCAGTGGTCAATGCATTCATCCTCCAGAAGGAAATGGCTAAGAGCTGTGGACAGCCCCCCATCTCACAGCTAGCCTTCCGAGAGCTGCTCATCCGGGAGCTTGCTAGCTACAGCAAGTCCACTGCATCACCTTCTGTCCCCTCTACCTCTGTCCCTTCTGCTCCTTCAACCAGTGGTGTTCACCTGCCCAAATTCATCTCTGAAGGCATGAATGTGCCTCAGGGCAAAAAGGGCACAGTAGGGAGGCGTTGTTGTGCGCTTTGTCACAGGAAATGCCCCTTCACCTGCACCACTTGTTCAGTAACCCTCTGCTTTACAGCAGAAAGAGATTGCTATGGACCATGGCATCAGCAGCACAATATTGTGTAGAGGACTGAGGGTCTTCGCAATATTGTAAATTGAAAGTGTGTAAATAGCTACCCTTGATATTTTTATTATATTTTCTTTTTGGGGTGTGTTAGAATAGCATTTTTGTATATAGTTATTTGCTTCACAATGTATCACTGTACCAATTCAGCCACTTGGGTACATTTGGGCAACTAGTGTGGGACACCTGGGTGACTTCATGCTAAATGTCATGTAGCTCGCTCATTCCTGTCTGAAACTTTACAGAACTACTGCCCTCTTATGTTCTTCATTGAAATGATCCCCAGCATCCTATCTGAATGTTTGTCTTTTCTTGTTCATTTCAAAGATGATGCAACAACAATAAAAAACAAAAAAACTGTTTTTTCTTTGTATTTTCTTCTACCAGATCTATTGTGTTATATTCTCCTACATTCAATTCACATTTCCACAAACTTCAGAGTGTTTCCTTTCAAATGGTACCAAGAATATGCATATCCTTGCTTCTGGGCCTGAGCTACAGGCAGTTAGATTAGGGTATGTCTTCAGGTGGAAATTGAGAAGAAGGGGGGGCTAGCCCTAAGAAGTTAAATGACTATTTTACCAATGTAGTGTTTTTGTTGTTTTCAGTAGTCCCCTTTTACAGTCAACCCTGCTACTTTATTTGGCACATTGGCTCTTACTATAGTATTTATATTTCATTTAACCTCTTGAGATGGCAAAACATGTATTTTATTAAGTTGAATAACGTGTTCTTTAAGACAGAATGTTGTGAAATCAGACGTTTTCTTTACCAAGGTACACTTCTTAAAATTGGGTGGAACAACCAGATATTTTCATCAATATATAATTCATCAATTAAATTGTTACTGGAGCGGACAGTAGTCTAATCCACACACCGTGGTTCTTACTTAATGAAATCAAATCTCCATGTTCCTCTTCTCCTTCTCCTCTCTCAGTTCCAACCTGCCCCGGTGTTTTCCTGCAGTCAACCAGAACCAGCAGTAAAGTACAGGGAGGCGATCGACCTGAGGACTCCGGGAGGGTGGAGGGGGACGGGCTAGATTTGTCCTGTTGGAAGTATTCGACATAGATTAACATTAAACCAAATATTTTATTAATTTAGTCTAAACCTCTGATTTGGGTGCATCCCTTAAATCAAATTTTACTTGAAATGTTCAATCGTTCACTACAACCCACAAATCTAAGAGCATTAGATTGGTGGAGGCATGGGCTAGTTTCCACCATACATCTCATACCAGTAATTTCCTTTCAAACAGCGATTAAGAGGTGAAGCGAGAGGGATAACTGGGCCTAAAATCTAGCTTCTGCTTTATTTGATTGAATATAAACTTCGTAACGATTAGGCTGTTAGGAGTGTAAAAGTAGCACACTTTATATGGAAGTAGTGCCTGGACGTCACCAGTTACCACAAACAAAGCCATTTCTACCATTGATCTTATTAACATGTGATTTTAACCCTAACCTTAACCACACTTCTAACTTTATGCCTAACCTTAAATAAATTAAAATGCGATATAGACGTTTGTGGCTGTGGAAACACGCGTGTCTGCCCTCTCATTGGCTATAATGGTCCCAACTGATCTTGCCTCTTTACTCTTTACCGATTGACATTAATTTTCTTTGTTCGAACGGCCACTTGAGTAACTGGTCAAATAATGGATAATGTGTTCGAAAGGAATGTGTACACTTTGGGAGGAAGGAGAGATAATTAGTTCATAGTCACAGATTCCTAAACATGATATAGTACTAGGCTACTTTGAAGAAGAAGAAAAAATACCTACAAGTTTTACCATCATGTTTTTTTTGTCGAGACGTTTAAACCCAACACAGGAATGTGGAAGATCAAAGATGATGAAAGCTAGTCCTAGACATTTTGTACAACACAGCAGGACTATACTGTTAAAGCCAGACTTACCCGGTCCATTGTGGAAGCTATTGTTTCTTTGTATGATATTAAATGTTGTAGGCTACAGTACAGTTAGACTACTTTGTTGTAGTGTTCAGATAATGACTAGGGAGTTGGGGAGAGAAAATTCGATTCTCAAGGCTCCAACTGATGCGCCCCCAGACCAGAGCAATCAAATATATATTTCAATATCAAAACGGAATTAAGTTAGGACAAATAAACGTCTCATGTAGCCTAATATTACTTCATAAAGTTCCTGGATAACGTTTTTTACGTGATCTATGAAAGTCGAGTAAAGTCAAGAAAACGTTCAACACCCCCTTTCACTAAGAATCCTGTTTTCTGCTATTGTCTACTTTTACCTGACAGCCACTTGGAACACATGCGCAAAGAGGAAGTCTCTGAATAGTCCTCTCATTAGAGGGTGTCTGAGAATTACTACTTCCGGTCTTTCGCTGCTGCTATAATGGCAGCTGCTGTACACTACCAGCACAGATAGGACAAAGAGCTGTTTATGCAAGTCTTTGCAATGGGTGAATCAAACCTAATTCACAAGTAATTCTCCGGTAAAAAATTTACGTAAATCCAGTGGTGGAAGTACCCAATTGTCATACTTGAGTCAAAGTTAAAATACCATAATATATTTTTTTAACTAGGCATGTCAGTTAAGAACAAATTTTATTTTCAATTACAGCCTACTGCCTTGATTTTTCACCTTGTCAGCTCGGGGATTCGATCATGTAACCTTTCGGTTTCTAGTTCAACGCTTTAACCACTAGGCTACCTATTGCCCTCAAGTAAAAGTGAAATTCACCCAGTAAAATATACTTGAGTAAAAGTCTGAAAGTATCAAAATAAATGTAATTGCTCAAATATTATTCATAAAAGTATGAATCATTAAAATGTCCTTATACCAAGCAAACCAGACCGCACCATTTTCTTGTTTTAAAAATTTACGGATAGGCAGGGGCACACTCCAACACTCAGACATAATTTATTTTGTGTTTAGTGCATCTGCCAGATCAGAGGAAGTAGGGATGACCAGGGATGTTCTCTTGATAAGTGTGTGAATGTCAGGGAAAATATATGGAGTAAAAAGTATATAATTTTCTTTAGGAATGTAGTGAAGTAAAAGTAAAAGTTGTCAAATATATAAATACTTAAGTAAAGTACAGATTCCCCCAAAAAAAAACAACTTAAGAAGCACTTTAAAGTATTTTTACTTAAGTACTTTACACCACTGCATAAGTCTTTATTCTAAACTAAACTACAGCCAAATATACTGTATTTATAACTAACTCTCTTCTATGTATATAACTTGTATACAATAAAATAAAGATGTTATTTCAAAATAACAATAAACATAATGCTTTATAGCTACAATATAGCTAATGTTAGCTTGCTAATGACAAGCTCATCTCTGCTGCCTGGATGCTTCCACGTTTCTCACGTCTGGGTTTCTTGTTGTTAGTTAGCACATGGACAAGCAGTAGCCTACTGCAGTAGTCAGACTACACCAATTACCAAAATGTTATTTTTACACTGCAAAAAAAATTGAGAACAGTCAGCCCTCAAATGCTAGCCAACGAACGTTAGTTGATTGTAACACTGACACTGTCTGTATGTGGACTACAGGTTTGGAGGCCACTCTAAAGATGAACCCTCTATCCTGACACCTCTGGAGCAGTGCTGCAGATAAAACATGGGTGCATAATTAAACATTAAGACGCAATGAGTTGTGTTTTCATGAATATATATACTCAGCTGAGGAGAGAACATGATAAATGAAAAATAGAATTTATTCCTTTCACTCCATTTCTCTCTCGCTCTCTTTCTCCTTCTCTAGGATCCGTCACTCCTCCCTACTGCGTCTGTCTGCGTCTCCCCTCCCTGCCCCAGTACAGTCTGCGACGTCATGAGAAACTTTCTTTTCCATGATCCTCTGTTCTGCGTGGCCACTCTCCGCCCTGGACCGTCACCTAGCAACCGTGCTCAGAACCTTGAGCCGTTGCCAGGAGCAACAGTGTAGCCGCCATGGAGGAGGCGAGGATGATGTCACTCATTACAAGACCTTGGTTACACCTGTGACACATGCAGGGTACACTCTTAGAAAAAAGGATTCCAAAAGGGTTATTTGGCTGTCCCCATAGGAGAACCCTTTTGGGTTGCAGGTAGAACCCTTAACCCAAAAGGTTTCTACTTGGAACCAAAGAGGGTTCTTCAAAGGGTTCTCCTATGGAGAATGCCGAAGAAACCTTCAAGGTTCTAGATAGCACCTTTATTTTCTAAGAGTGTGTTGCCACGCCCACTCTATAACACTTCAAAAGAAAGAAATTGTCACGGCGCATCACAATGGCGTTGATGAATTGTGTGATGTCATTGCATCAACAATCCACGAGACTGACATAAGGACATTTGGAGTTCCTGGCATCATTTGTTTGGCTTCTAACTGTTGGAGAGAATGGCTGCATCTGAAACGTCACCTGACAGTATATAGGGAATAGGATGCCATTTCAGACACAGACTATGTGTAGATCTATTCTATTCTGGTGGATGTGATGTTTAAATCACTGTGTATATTTATTGTTAGGCCTCATTAAATAAAGCTGATTATACTGTGTCATTTTATACATGGAGCGTACTTAGTGAAATCAAGCCCAGCGTATACTTTTGTTTAAAAAGGGATGGTTTAACCCAAAATGTTAATTTCATGATGTGTATGAAGGTCCAGATTCAGACTTGAGATATGTAGACTTAACATGGCCTTAAGTCAATAAAACGAGGTCATTAGGCAATATTTTGGGACTTAAGTCGATGTCAAATTCTCAAATCTGAATTGGGTCTGACGTGAACAACAGTGTGTGTTTATAGTCTTGTACATTAATTAAGTTACAGAAATTATTTCCCAGTTTGTTTTGCGATGACCCATGACACTCTACAACATTATGGGAAACAGTTTCCTCTCGCTAAAACACACGCATTGCTAAAAAAAAATATTAAATGCAATGACGAGTTAGGTATATTATCTTGTTAACCTTCAGATATACAAAGCAAATATTTTAGCCATAGCTGTCTCAAGCCATGAGCACAAGACCCATGTAGAACTTGTCCAAGCCCCTATAGTAGGGCTTCCAAGTGGTGCAGCGGTTTAAGGCTAGCGGTTCTCAGTGCTAGAGATGTCACTACAGACCCTGGTTTGATTCCAGGCTGTATCACAACCGAACGTAATTGTGAGTCCCATAGGGTGGCACACAATTGACCCAGCGTTGTTAGGGTTTGGCCGGGGGAAGCAGTCATTGTAAATAAGAATTTGTTCTTAACTTACTTGCTTAGTTAAAGGAAAAAAATAAAAGTATACTATATTAAACCCTATAGTAGAACCTATTTTAATAATAATAAAAGACTACTTTCTTCTGTGCTGCCAACAATGCAGCTTTTAAAGTCAATTTCCCTGACGTTTACAATCACATTCAAGGTAAATGCTATGGAGGTTAGCTTAAGTGTTATTACCTTTAAAATTCAAGTGCAGTAAGCTTGTCTATAATGCAACTTTGATTGAATCTCATGGCAGAGTCATCTTGTGTTCAGGTCTTCTGGTGTTCACTTAATCCAAAATGGCACCCTATTCCCTACATAGTGCACCAGAGGGAACAAGGTACCATTTGGGATGCAGACAATATAATTTCCCAGAGGGTCCGTGCTATTCAGAATCCTTGGGATGTCCAGACCTCTATCAAGTATAAATGTAAAATGGTTAAGATTAATGTTAGTTTAGGGTTTAGGGTAAGGACGTCCCAAGGAATCCGGATTGCAGTGACCGTTCATAGAGTTAGAGACTGGCACGGTTTTTGAGGGCTCGGCGGCGACACAGACATTCATTTCTTTTATTTTTTTACTTGCGACAGAAGTGATTTTCGAGTGTCTGCCCCAGATAGTTTTTTTTATTCGAGACGATGAAAATAATTACCAAGATGTCCTTGATCTGATTGAGGAGTAAGTAGGCTATAATTAAGTTGTGATATCGTTTGGAAATATTTAGGTCTACTGTGTTAAGGCAAATTTGGTTTCTTTGAAAATAATACTTTTTTGTTGATAACGTTTTGTCAAAAGCACATAGGCAATATTATTTACCGTGTCGATAGCGGAGTAGGCTAGTGTACAATAACGTAATTTGATGTGCTAGTATTATTTATTTAATTGATTAATTAAATTGTAAATGAAATGACTACTTTTCACTGAAGGGAAACGAGGTACAACATGCAACTTCGATCGAAGACCTATAATCATGCCTGACAATATCACAACGGTAAATCAAATATAGTGTGGATACAGTGGTAGCCTATTCTACAATAATATAACTGTATGTGCATGCTTGTATTATTACATTTACAATTAAATTAAATTGTAAATGTGGATGGTACGCTATTTCATCCAATGATGACGTTATTGTACAAGGTAGATACAGGAGTAGTCTATAGTCTACAATAATGTAATGTAATAATGTAATGTAATTGAATGTGCTATAGTATCATTTATTTTATTAATGAATACAATTGTAAATGGGGATGGGTTGTCACGACTTCCGCCGAGGTCGGTCCCTCTCCTCTTCTTGTTCGGGCGGCGGTCGACGTCACCGGTCTTCTAGCCATCGCCGATCCACTTTTCATTTTTCCATTTGTTTTGTCTTTGTTTTCCTCACACCTGGCTTTCATTACCCATTACATGTTCATGTATTTAACCTTCTGTTTCCCTCATGTTTGTGTGCGTGATTGTTTCTTGTCGGTATTTTCCGGCTGTTATTTTCGCCCACCATCCTGACATGGGTAGGCTACGTCATTCAGTGAATACTGAATATATTGCTATCTCTGGGAGTATGTTAATGACGGCTTTTCAGCTGTTGAACTATGGCAATGTCGAACTAATTTCTAAATCTCTTTCTTCAAGTCAAGATGTGAGTGTGAAGGTGAACGGAAAGGCACTGGAGCAACGAACCACCCTTGCTGTCTTCGCCTGGCCGGTTCCCCTCCACTGGGATTCTCTGCCTCTAACCCTATTACAGGGGCTGAGTCACTGGCTTCTGGTGCCGTGGCGGAGATCTTGTGGGCTATACTCGGCCTTGTCTCAGGATGGTAAGTTGGTGGTTGAAGATATCCCTCTAGTGGTGTGGGGGCTGTGCTTCGGCAGAGTGGGTGGGGTTATATCCTGCCTGTTTGGCCCTGTCCGGGTTTCGTCGGACGGGCCACAGTGTCTCCCGACCCCTCCTGTCTCAGCCCCCAGTATTTATGCTGCAGTAGTTTGTGTTGGGGGGCTAGGGTCCGTCTGTTATATCTGGAGTATTTCTTCTCTCATCTGGTGTCCTGTGCGAATTTAAGTTCTCTCTCTCTCTCGACCATTCCTGGATGTCCACCTGGCCGTGCTGCTTCTCCAGTTTCAACTGTTCTGCCTGTTTTATGAACATTTTAAAATCTTGTCCATGTTCTGTTATAATCTGCACCCGGCACAGCCAGAAGAGGACTGGCCACCCCTCACAGCCTGGTTCCTCTCTAGGTTTTGGCCTTCTAGGGAGTTTTTTTCTAGCCACCGTGCTTTTACACCTGCATTGCTTGCTGTTTGGGGTTTTAGGCTGGGTTTCTGTACAGCACTCTGTGACATCAGCTGATGTAAGGGGGGCTTTATAAATACATTTGATTTGATGAGCCAGAGCAACCAATCAGCTTCACTGCAGGTGCTCAACACACCACCCTCACTGTTCTCCCTCCACTAGTAACCACATCCTCTTCTCCTGTTCAACTACTTTGCCACCACTCTCAAAATGACTGTACATATACCCCTGTGCCCATCTCAGTATAACATGATCCATCCAAGGCCTGAGCTGGATGCCTAAAATGGGAGAAATGTAAGCAAGATGCTATAGTGTGTGTGTGTGTGTGTGTGTGTATGGATGGAGTTCCAAGTAAAGACCTGATAAGATGGCAAAGGAGATAGTGATGAGAGTGCGAGCATACGGTATGAAAATAAAGACCCCTCGGGATCTAAAATGAGTGTGGGGTGCCTCTTGTGTCTCCTTTTTGTCCGTTTGAGGATACTACTGTCACCCCTGGTGGAGGTTCTTGGAACACTGCGATTTAAGTCTGAGCAGAGGTTGACGAAAACCTTCAAAGATGGTGGTGCTATGTTGCATGTTATCTTGAATACCAGAGTAGAGAATCAAATGGTGTAAACTTAACAGGATCAACTTGTTGAGTACACTCTTTGAGAAGGGGTTCCAACAGGGTTGTTGCAAAAGTGTTCTACCTAGACACAGAAGGGGTTCTACCTAGAACCAAAAAGGGTTATCCTATGGGGACAGCGGAAGAATCCTGTTAGTTTGTAGATAGCACCTTTTTATCTGACTGTAGTCCTATATTGCAGTCGTGGTTCCTTGGACATCTGTGAAAAATAAAATTCATTGGTGGTGGTGAATTAATCAGAAAAACAATGTAACATCCCCACTTTTGGCACGCATTTGCAACCAGGCAAAGTAACCTATGTGAGCTGAGGCATGTGATCACTCAACATTGGCCTGATTACCAACAACGACGCGACGGCCTACAGGGAGGAGGTGAGGGCCCTCGGAGTGTGGTGTCAGGAAAATAACCTCTCACTCAATGTCAACAAAACAAAGGAGATGATCGTGGACTTCAGGAAACAGGAGAGGGAGCACCCCCCTTGTAACGCCCAGTCCCGAGTTTCAGGCTGGAGCGTTTTGGTTTTGTCTTTGTGTAGGGTTTGTTCATTCTAGGTGTCGTATTTCTATGTTGGGTAATGGTTCCCAATTAGAGGCAGCTGTGTGTCGTTGTCTCTAATTGGGAACCATATTTAGGCTAGTAGGTTTCACTCTGGGTTCGTGGGTTATTGTATGTTCATAGCTGTGTTTGTTTGTTCAGTTATGTTCATCGTTACGTTCTCCGTTCTTTGTTTTGTTCCGTCTTGTTCCCGTGGATTTATTAAATCATGTATTCTGGCTACATCGCTGCGTCTTGGTCTGTTCCCGCAGAAGTGAAACGTGACAGAATAACCCACCAGCAAAAGACCAAGCAGCGAGAGACTCGGGAGTGCTGGACCAGGGAGGACCTCATCGGATCTCGCCTGGCACGGAGGTCCGTAAGGCAGCCCCAAGAAACTTTTGGGGGGGGGCACACGAGGAGGTTGGCCGGTTCAGGAGGGACTCCTGAGCCAACCCCTCGTGCTTTATGGAGAGAGCGTTGGGAGAGCGCCGCAGCGAAGGGAGGCCGTGCTATGCAGTGTTGCGCACGGTTTCCCTATAGGGATTCAGAGGCCGGGTGCGAGTGATTCCCGCTCCACTCATCAGTCGGGCGAAAATAAGTGTTCAGCCAGAAAGAGTGGTGCCATCGCTGCGCACTAAGTCCCCAGTGCGCCTCCTGGGACCCGGATATCCTGCTCCAGTTCCGTGTGCGGTGTCTCCGGCACGTGTCCGCAGCCCAGTGCGAGAGATCCCAGCGCCACTCATTGGTCGGGCCGAGGTCTGTGTGCTACCTGGGAGAGTGGTGCCAGCTCTGCGAGCCAGGCCTCCAGTGCGCCTTTTGGGTCCATGTTATCCTGTGGTCCTACGGGCAGAATCTCCGGTCGAATCCACAGCCCAGTCCGAGAGATTCCAGCTCCACTCACCCATGAGGCCAGGGTTAGTGAGCTAGCTGGAGGTATGGTGTCGGCCCTCCATATCAGGTTCCCGGTCCGGTAGAGGTTTCTACACGCCCAGTCCCCGCTCCACGCCCGAGACCCCTGTTCCACGTTCCGAGATCCCTGTTCCACGCTCCGAGATCCCTGTTCCACGCCCGAGATCCCTGTTCCACGTTCCAAGATCCCTGTTCCACGTTCCAAGATCCCTGTTCCACGTTCCAAGATCCCTGTTCCGCTCCAAGATCCCTGTTCCGCGTTCCAAGATCCCTGTTCCGTGTTCCAAGATCCCAGTCCGTGTAGTGGTGTCTACACGCCCAGTCCCTGTTCCACGCACCCAGCTCCCCGTGCGCTCCGAGAGTCCAGCACGCCCTGCTCCGCCCCGCGCACCCAGCTCCTCGCGGCGCCCGAGAGTCCAGCACGCCCTGCTCCGCCCCGCGCACTCCAGCTCCCGCGGCGCTCCGAGAGTCCAGCACGCCCTGCCCGCCCGCCGCACCAAGCTCCCTGCGCGCCCGAGAGTCCAGCACGCCCTGCTCCGCCCCCGCGCACCAAGCTCCCCCTGCGGCGCCCGGGAGTCCAGCACGCCCTGTCCCGGCTCCGCCGCACCAAGCTCCCCGTGCGTTCAGAGAGTTCAGCACGCCCTGTCCCGGCCCGCGCACCAAGCTCCCGCATGCGTTCAGAGAGTCCAGCACGCCCTGTCCCGGCTCCGCCGCACCAAGCTCCCGTATGCTCAGAGAGTCCAGTACGACCAGTTCCTGCTCCACGCACCAGAGTTCCAGTGAGCATCACGAGTCCAGTACTGCCAGTTCCTGCTCCACGCACCAGCGCCCCAGTGAGCATCACAAGTCCAGTACGACCAGTTCCTGCTCCACGCACCAGAGTTCCAGTGAGCATCACAAGTCCAGTACTGCCAGTTCCTGCTCCACGCACCAGAGTTCCAGTGAGCATCACAAGTCCAGTACTGCCAGTTCCTGCTCCACGCACCAGAGTTCCAGTGAGCATCACAAGTCCAGTACTGCCAGTTCCTGCTCCACGCACCAGAGTTCCAGTGAGCATCACAAGTCCAGTACTGCCAGTTCCTGCTCCACGCACCAGAGTTCCAGTGAGCATCACGAGTCCAGTACGACCAGTTCCTGCTCCACGCACCAGAGTCCCAGTGAGCATCACGAGTCCAGTACGACCAGTTCCTGCTCCACGCACCAGAGTCCCAGTGAGCATCACGAGTCCAGTACTGCCAGTTCCTGCTCCACGCACCAGAGTCCCAGTGAGCATCACGAGTCCAGTACTGCCAGTTCCTGCTCCACGCACCAGCCGCCCAGTGAGCATCACGAGTCCAGTACGGCCAGTTCCAACTCCACGCACCAGAGTTCCAGGAGAAGGCCCAGGGCCTCCGGTTCTGGATGTCAGACCAGCACGGCCAGCACCGGAGCCTCCACCTGGGACAAAGCGACCCACCAAGACCCCCACAGATTTTTTTCGGCGCCGTCCGAGTCCGCGCCTTTGGGTACTGTAACGCCCAGTCCCGAAGTTTCAGGCTGGAGCGCTTTGGTTTTGTCTTTGTGTAGGGTTTGTTCATTCTAGGTGTCGTATTTCTATGTTGGGTAATGGTTCCCAATTAGAGGCAGCTGTGTGTCGTTGTCTCTAATTGGGAACCATATTTAGGCTAGTAGGTTTCACTCTGGGTTCGTGGGTTATTGTATGTTCATAGCTGTGTTTGTTTGTTCAGTTATGTTCATCGTTACGTTCTCCGTTCTTTGTTTTGTTCCGTCTTGTTCCCGTGGATTTATTAAATCATGTATTCTGGCTACATCGCTGCGTCTTGGTCTGTCCCCTCAGAAGTGAAACGTGACACCCCTATCCACATCGAGGGGACAGTAGTGGAGAAGGTGGAAAGTTTTAAGTTCCTCGGCGTACACATCACGGACAAACTGAATTGGTCCACCCACACAGACAGCGTGGTGAAGAAGGCGCAACAGCGCCTCTTCAACCTCAGGAGGCTGAAGAAATTCGGCTTGTCACCAAAATCACTCACTAACTTCTACAGATGCACAATCGAGAGCATCCTGTCGGACTGTATCACCGCCTGGTACGGCAACTGCTCCGCCCACAACCGTAAGGCTCTCCAGAGGGTAGTGAGCCAAAAAGATAATCAAGGACAACAACCACCCAAGCCACTGCCTGTTCACCCCGCTATCATCCAGAAGGCGAGGTCAGTACAGGTGCATCAAAGCTGGACCGAGAGACTGAAAAACAGCTTCTACCTCAAGGCCATCAGACTGTTAAACAGCCATCACTAACATTGAGTGGCTGCTGCCATCATACTGACTTAAATCTCTAGCCACTTTAAACATAGGAATTGGATGTAACAATGTATCACTAGCCACTTTAAACAATTTTGTATATAATGTTTACGTATCCGACATACTTATATCAAATGTATACACTGTACTCTAAACCATCTACTGAATCTTGCCTATGCCGTTCGGCCATCGACCCAAATCTCTAGACACTTAATAATTATAATTGGATGAAATAATGTATCACTAGTCACTTTAAACAATGCCATTTATATAATGTTTACATATCCTACATTACTCATCTCATATATATATATATATATATGTGTATATATATATATATGTGTGTATATACTGTACTCCATACCATCTACTGCATCTTGCCTATGCCGGTCAGCCATCGCTCATCCATATATTTATATGTACATACTCGTATTCATTCCTTTACTCTTATGTGTATGAGGTAGTTGTTGTGAATTTGTTAGATTACTTGTTAGATACTACTGCATGGTCGGAACTAGAAGCACAAGCATTTCGCTACACTCGCATTAACATCTGCTAACCATGTGTATGTGACAAATAAAAAATAAAATTAGATTTGATTTGATTTGATACCGTGAGAACTTCCGCCTGGGGGAAGGGGGCATACTCTTTGAAATGTTCAAACACCTTCCCCAGTTCAAAGAGGTCACTTCAATCACCTTGACAGCTTTAATGTAAACAAAGGCTTCACTTCAAAGGAACATATGCAACTATAGGGCCATAAACTGCAAAGGCTTCACTTCAAAGGGACATATGTAGCTATAGGACCATAAACTACAAAGGCTTCACTTCAAAGGGACATATGTAGCTATAGGACCATAAACTACAAAGCCTTCACTTCAAAGGGACATATGTAGCTATAGGACCATAAACTACAAAGGCTTCACTTCAAAGGGACATATGTAGCTATAGGACCATAAACTACAAAGCCTTCACTTCAAAGGGACATATGTAGCTATAGGACCATAAACTACAAAGGCTTCACTTCAAAGGGACATATGTAGCTATAGGGCCATAAACACCCTACCGTGGGAACTTCCTTACAGGATGTACATATATGGGCATAACCCCGGGACCCATCAAGGGGTCATAAATCACGCGTTTGACGGATGCCGTATACTTTATTCTCTCTCCTAAGAAATGAAGATATCTGCTGTTTGATCTGACAATTAATCTTGATGGTTGTACATTCATCTCAAATAAAACTGAAGGAACTTGGTGTTACTCTGGACCCTGACATCTCTTTTGACAAACATTTTTCAAGAGCAGATCTTCTTAACATCGAAAAAATCTAAAACTTTTGTCAAGAAATTATGCAGAAAAGCTAATCCATGCTTTTGTCACTTCAATATTAGACTACTGCAATGCTCTACTCTCCGGCTACTCGGATAAAGCACTAAATAAATGGGCCTCCGGAGTGGCGCAGTGGTCTAAGGCACTGCATCGCAGTTGTTAGCTGTGCCATTAGAGATCCTTGTTCGAGTCCAGGCTCTGTCGCAGCCGGCCGCAACCAGACCCATAGAGCGGCGCACAATTGGCCCAGCGTTGTCCAGCTTAGGGGAAGGGGAAGTCCTTGTCCCATCATGCTCTAGCGACTCCTGTGGCGGGCCGGGCATATGCACACTGACACGGTCGAGAGGTGTACAGTGTTTTATCCGACAACCATTGTAATCAAATTATCCAAAACATTAATATTACATACAGACTGTCATTCCTAATGTACTGTATGATGTCAAATTAAAACAGATTTCCAAAGGCTTTAATGTAACTGATAAATCATGACAAAATAGTGTACCTGTGACAGACAGCCTGACTCCAAGACTGCTAGAATACCTCTCACTTGTCACACTTTGAAAGACATGACCTTGTATGATCTGAGTCTTGAACATGAACCAGTACACAGCTGAGTCTCTCTCTCTCTCAGGTCCATGATTCTCAGGGTGCAGTTATTCACTCTGTCCCCATAGTACTCCACACGATCATCATTCTGAGGTTTCACACCAGACCACCTAGGTGAGATCTTGCATGGAGCCCCAGGCCGAGGGAGATTGACAGTTCTTTTGTGCTTCTTCCATTTGCGAATAATCGCACCAACTGTTGTCACCTTCTCACCAAGCTGCTTGGTGATGGTCTTGTAGCCCATTCCAGCCTTGTGTAGGTCTACAATCTTGTCCCTGACATCCTTGGAGAGCTCTTTGGTCTTGGCCATGGTGGAGAGTTTGGAATCTGATTGATTGATTGCTTCTGTGGACAGGTGTCTTTTATACAGGTAACAAACTTAGATTAGGGGCACTCCCTTTAAGTGTGTGCTCCTAATCTCAGCTCGTTGCCTGTATAAATGACACCTGGGAGCCAGAAATCTTTCTGATTGAGAGGGGGTCAAATACTTATTTCCCTCATTATAATGCAATTCCATTTATAACATTTTTTTCACATGCGTTTTTCTGGATTTCTTTGTTGTTATTCTGTCTCTCAATGTTCAAATAAACCTACCATTAAAATTATAGACTGATCATTTCTTTGTCAGTGGGCAAACGTACAAAATCAGCAGGGGATCAAATACTTTTTTCCCTCACTGTAAGGAGCCAGAGATAGCCAAGGCCATGGACTGAATTCCGGAGATTGAGTGAACATCCAGATACAGCAAGAGGGGGTGTTGGGATAGATTTGGTCTGGTCCACACATACGGTAATTAGATCAGGTGTAGTTATTCACCAGTTATAAAGTGTGTTTGTTGTCTATCTTTATGTTTCTATGGCTGCAGGGAGGGAGACGCAGCAACATGCTTGAGAACAGCAGGAATAGATACATAGGCCTGTGGTTTACACACATCTCTCAGCAACTGTGTAACAAACTGCTTCAGAGGGATTTTTACATTATATTTAACCTAACTAGGCAAGTCAATGACGGCCTACCAAAATGCAAAAGGCCTCATGCGGGGACGGGGGCTGGGATTTATATATATATACGCAATCCATGCGGGGAAATCCACTGCCATGGATTGCGTGCTGCAGACGATGGATAGATGGGAGAGAGAAGGTCTGCCAGCGCCTCCACCACCTCCTCTACAGCCGGTTCCACTGTTCTCCCCTCCTTCGGGACGGCTGCCGGATGCCAGGGGTTCCTACTCCAGCTAGAACTCTACCTGGCGACCGTCCACCCGGCTCCTTTGGGACGTGAGAGCGTGTCCGCCCTCGTCTCCTGCCTCTCAGGCAAAGCACTGGAATGGGCCAACGACGTATAGAGTGAGGGAGACGCAGCGTTGGATCATTACGCAGAGTTCACCCGCCACTTTCGGGCAGTTTTCGACCACCAACCAGAGGGTCGAGCGGCGGGTCATCTGAGGCAGGGGACGAGGAGCGCACAGGACTTCGCTTTGGACTTTTGGACCCTGGCCGCCAGCGCGGGATGGAACAACAGGGCCCTGATCGATCACTACCGGTGCAGTCTGCGCGAGGACCTGTCTATCCGGCTGGACAACCTGCTGGCCACCCGCGGACGTCCGGATCGGGGCCTGTCCGTTCCATCCCCCAGCACCTCCGCTCCGACGCCCATGGAGCTGGGAGGTGCCGCAGTTAGGGTGACCGGAGGAGGGGCCATTCCCTGCACCATCTGTGGCCGCAGAGGGCACACTGCTGGTCGGTGCTGGTGGGGGTTCCTCAGGGAGTAGAGGCAGCAGGCAGGGCACTGTCGTGTCACCCCAGATGAGTGGGCACCAGGCTCACCCAGAGCCCCCTGTTGCTCACATGTATGTGTTTATTGAATTTCCTGAGTTTTCCCCGCATTCCCAGCATAAGGCGCTCATAGATTCAGGCGCAGCTGGGAATTTTATTGGCCGTTCTTTTGCCCATAGTTTACGGATCCCCATTGTTCATGTTGATGTGCCCTTTCATGTGCACGCCCTAGATAGTCGACCATTAGGGTCAGGGCTGATTAGGGAGGCCACCGCTTCACTAGACATGGTTACGCAGGAGGGTCACAAGGAGAGAATCAGTCTCTTCCTTATTGATTCTCCTGCGTTTCCTGTGGTGCTGGCCCTAACCTGGTTGGCCTGTCATGACCCCACTATTTCGTGGCAACAGAGGGCTCTCAAGAGGTGGTCACGAAAGTGCTCAGGTAGGTGTGTAGGGGTTTCCATCGGTGAGACTACGGTGGAAAGTCCAGACCAGGTCTCCACTGTGTGCATCCCCTCAGAATATGCCGATTTGGCTCTCACCTTCTGTAAGAAGAGGGCGACTAAATTACCACCCCATCGACGAGGGGATTGTGCGATTAATCTCCTGGTAGACGCAGCACTTCCCAGGAGTCACGTGTATCCTATGTCCCAGGTATAGACGGCAGCTATGGAAACATATGTCTCCGAATCCCTGGGGCAGGGATACATTCGGCCCTCCACTTCACCTGCCTCCTCGAGTTTCTTTTTTGTGAAGAAGAAGGATGGAGGTCTGCGCCCATGTATTGACTGTCTGGGTATCAATCAGATCACTGTGAGGTGATAGCCAGTGAGATCGAGTCAATGCACGGGGCGCGCTTCTTCACAAAATTAGATCTCAGGAGCGCTTACAACCTGGTGCGTATCCGGGAGGGGGATGAGTGGAAGACTGCATTTAGTACCACCTCAGGGCACTATGAATACCTCATCATGCCGTACGGGTCTTTCAGGCCTTTGTTGACAAGATTTTCCGGGACATGCACGGGCAGGGTGTAGTGGTGTATATCGACAACATTCTGATATACTCCGCTACACGCGCCGAGCATGTTTCTCTGGTGTGTAGGGTGCTTGGTCGACTGTTGGAACATGACCTGTACGTCAAGGCTGAGAAATGTCTGTTCTTTCAACAGTCCGTCTCCTTCCTAGGGTAACGCATTGCCACGTCGGGTGGAGATGGAGAGTGACCGCATTTCAGCCGTGCATAATTGGCTGACTCCCACTATGGTAAAGGAAGTGCAGCGGTTCCTAGAGTTTGCCAACTATTACCGGAGGTTTATCTGGGGCTTTGGTCAGGTAGCGGCTCCAATTACCTCATTGCTGAAGGGGGGACCGGTGCGACTGCTGTGGTCGGCTGGGGCGGACAGGGCTTTTGGTCACTTGAAGGCTCATCCGGGCGGCGAGGAGACTGAACCCTCGTCAGGTAAGGTGGGCCATGTTCTTTACCCGTTTTATTTTCACCCTTTCCTGACTGATCTTCCTCCCTCACAGGGTAACACCATGATCCTAGTCAGTTTTCTAAGTCCTGCCGTATCCTTCCTTTGCCCGGTCTCCCTACGGCCCTACAGACTGCGGAGGCCCTGTTCACACACGTCTTCCAGCACTACGGGGTGTCTGAGGACATAGTCTCTGATCAGGGTCCCCAGTTCACGTCCTGGGTCTGGAGGGCGTTCATGGAACGTCTGGGGGTCTCGGTCAGCCTCACCTCAGGTTTTCACCCGAGAGTAACGGGCAGGTGGAGACCGGCCCGGGGGAGTGGGCGACGTTCATCACCTGGGCAGAGATGGCCCAAAACTCACTCCGCCACTCCTCCACTAACCTCTCTCCCTTCCAGTGCGTACTGGGTTATCAGCCGGTTCTGGCACCTTGGCATCAGAGCCAGATCGAGGCTCCTGCGGTGGACGAATGGTTTAAGCGCTCGGAGAAGACCTGGGACGCCGCCCATGTGCACCTGCAATGGGCCATGAGGCGGCAGAAGGCGAGCACCGACCGCCACTGCAGTGAGGACAGGGCCTGGCTCTCGACCCGAAACCTGCCCCTCCGCCTGCCCTGCCGGAAGCTGGGCCCGCGGTTTGTGGGGTCATTCAAAGTCCTGAAGAGACTGAACGATGTTTGTTACAGATTACTACTCCCCCCAAATTACCGCATTAATCCCTCGTTCCATGTGTCTCTCCTCAGGCCGGTGGTGGCTGGTCCACACCAGGAGTCGGAGGTGCGGGAGGTTCCTCCGCCACCTCGAGGGGGCCTCGGCGTATGCTGTTCGAGCTATCATGGACTCGAGGCGTCGGAAGATGGGCCTTCAGTACCTCGTGGAGTGGGAAGGGGTACGGTCCGGAGGAGAGATGCTGGGTGTTGGTGGAGGACGTGTTGGACCCTTCGATGCTGCGGGAGTTCCACCGTCTCCATCCGGATCACCCTGCGCCTCGTCCTCCGGGTCGTTCCCGAGGTCAGTGTCGGCACGCTGCTGGAGCCGCGTCAAGGGGGTACTGTCCCCTCTGCTAGTTCGCTTGTTTTCGGCGGTCGACATCACCGGCCTTCTAGCCATCGCCAATCCATTTTTCATGTTCCATTTGTTTTGTCTTTGTTTTACACACCTGGCTTCAATTCCCAAATTACATGTTCATTATTTAACCCTCTGTTTTCCCCATGTTTTTTGTGCGTGATTGTTTGTTGTTTTCTTTGCCGAGTTCTACGGCTGGATATATTCGCCCGTGTGTTTTTAAGGGCACGTTGGATTTGTTATTCCTTTTCCGTATTTTATTAAAATACGTTGTTCACTCATATCTGCTTTCCTGCGCCTGACTTCTACACCAGCTATACACACCGGCATTGACAGACAATGAGATGATTTTTAAGTGTTTTAGATGTATTGGACTGGTTAATTTAACATGAATAAAATATATGAACACATACAGCGCATTTGGAAAGTATTCAGGCCCCTTGACCTTTACCACCATTGTTACGTTACAGGTTTATTTTAAAATACCATCAGCCATGTTCTACCTTTTAAATTGTACTGCATAATTTCTACTAGAGTCACTATCCAAGAGTGCACAGATTGTCTGTTTTTCCCCACATGTTCTACTATTGGTCCACAGGCCTTAATGATTGATAATTAAGATGATTATTATAGGTGAGTCCAGACTCACACACTGTAAAAGCGAGAAAATCCTCATGGTCTTTTACAGAACAGGAGTAACTGTCTGCAGAGTAACACCAGACCACTAGAGTATTACAGGAGTATTGTTGGGAAGTAGGGTAATGGAGATGTTGTCCGTTCTTGTACCAGATGTAGGTGGGGTTGGGGTTGTCAGTCAGAAGACAGGTGGTGCTACATGTCAGTGTTCTCTTCTTTTCCTCTTTGGAGGAAGACACCTTCACCTGCAGGTCTGAATGATTCTAGTGAATTATTAGAATTAGATATTATATGTTACCTGTGACAGTCAGAGTTGTTCCAGGGAAGCTGTACCCCAATTCTTTATACTGTGTTTTAAATCTGAACTTGTACTCAGCTGTATCTCTCTCTCTCAGATCTGTGATTCTTAGGGTGCAGTCTTTCTCTTTAGTCCCAAGGTACTCAGCACAACCTGCAAAATCTGGCACCGAGCTCAGGATTTTAGGCCCTCATTACATTTCTCTTGGATATACCAGTTTGGTTCTGAGACTACATGATAACTTGGATGTTGATATGTGCAGGGCAGTTCATGTTGAAACAGTTCTGACCCAGAACACCTAAAACAGTAGTAGACCCAATCATTTATTCAATTAGTTTCTTCTATAATTATTGCACTCAACAAAAACATAAATGCAAAATGCAACAATGTCTACAATTTTACTGAGTTACAGTTCATATAAAAAAAATCTGTCAATTGAAGTAAAAGAATTAGGCCCTAATCTATGGATTTCACATGACTGGGAATACAGATACAATTGAAGTAAGAAGTTTACATACAATTAGGTTGGAGTCATCACTCCACCAATTTCTTGTAAACAAACAAGTCGGTTAGGACATCTACTTTGTGTATGACACAAGTAATTTTTCCAACAATTGTTTACAGACAGATTATGTCACTTATAATTCACTGTATCACAATTCCAGTGAGTCAGAAGTTTACATACACTAAGTTGACTGTGCCTTTAAACAGCTTGGAAAATTGCCGAAAATGATTTCATGGCTTTAGAAGCTTCTGATAGGCTAATTGACATAATTTGAGTTAATTGGAGGTGCACCTGTGGATGTATTTTAAGGCCTACCTTCGAATTCAGTGCCTCTTTCCTTCACATCATATGAAAATCAAAATAAATCAGCAAAGATATAAGAAAATAAAAAGTAGACCTCCACAAGCCCGGTTCATCCTTGGGAGCAATTTCCGAATGCCTGAAGGTACCACGTTCATCTGTACAAACAAGAGTACACAAGTATAAACACCATGGGACCATGCAGCAGTCATACCGCTCAGGAAGGAGACGCGTTCTGTCTCCTAGAGATTAACATACTTTGGTGTGAAAAGTGCAAATCAATCCCAGAACAACAGAAAAGGACCTTGTGAAGATGCTGGAGGAAACAGGTACAAAAGTATCTATATCCTCAGTAAAGCGAGTCCTATATTGACATAACCTGAAAGGCACCTCAGCAAGGAAGAAGCCACTGCTCCAAAACCGCCATAACAATGTCAGACTACGGTTTGCAATTGCAAATGGAGACAAAGATTGCACTTTTGGAGAAATGTCCTCTGGTCTGATGAAACAAAAATTTAACCGTTTGGCCATAATGACCGTCATTATCTTTGGAGGAAAAAGAGGGAGGCTTGCAAGCTGAAGAACACCATCCCAACCGTGAAGCACGGGGGTGGCAGCATCATGTTTTGGGGGTGCTTTACTGCAGAAGGGACTGGTGCACTTCACAAAATAGATGGCATCACGATGAAAGGAAAATTATGTGGATATCTTGAAGCAACATCTCAACACATCAGTCAGGAAGTTAAAGCTTGGTCGCAAATGGGTCTTCCAAATGGACAATGACCCCCAGCATACTTCTGAAGTTGTGGCAAAATGGCTTAAGGACAACAAAGTCAAGGTATTGGAGTGGCCATCACAAAGCCCTGACCTCAATCCTATAGAAAATGTGTGGGCAGAACTGAACTGAACTGTGTATGCGAGCAAGGAGGTCTACAAACCTGACTCAGTTACACAAGCTCTGTCAGGAGGAATGAGCCAAAATTCTGTTGTGGGAAGCTTGTGGAAGGCTACCCGAAACATTTGAACCAAGTTAAACAATTTAAAGGCAATGCTACCAAATACTAATTGAGTGTATGTAAACTTCTGACCCAACTTCTGTGATAAGAGAAATAAAAGCTGAAATAAATCACTCTACTATTATTATGGTATTTCACATTCTTAAAATAAAGTGGTGATCCTAACAGACCTAAGACAGGGAATTTTTACTAGGATTAAATGTCAGGAATTGTGAAAAACTGAGTTTAAATGTATTTGGCTAAGGTGTATGTAAACTTCCGACTTCAACTGTATGCATCTTCTGGTCACAGGTTCCTTAAAAAAACAGTAGTCAGTATCTGGTGTGACCACCATTTGCCTCATGCAGTGCAACATAAGACAAAGGATTTAATGTATTTTTGTATTGAATACATGTGTCTTGGAAATTACTACCAGGGACTCAAACTTAAATAAATCATTCTTTATTATCAGCAAGCTGGAGAGGTTGGAACAAACTTAATGAACCATAGTACACGTCAGTCGGGAGCTCTTTCAGGGCAGTCCCGTTAGTTCTCTTTTATACTGCTTACACAGACAAGTTATATTTACATGATTCATTATTAACATTTGGTTCCTGCATGTAACTTATAGGACATATTCTGGACATTCTGCCAGAAGGTCTGAGAGGGTCATGACCGTCTCCCCCTCAAATCTCTACCCAGCACCTACAGGAACCAATGATTGTATGAGACAAGATGTACAACACAAGGCTCTCTCTTCAGACAGCATTTCCTCCACTCATGAATATACACCTACTGTCGGTGAAACATTTTATTATACATTATTTAACTTCTTAGGGAGCAGCTCCCGAGGTCACGGTTTTGGAGAGTCTGGTGTGCCCAAAGTAAAATGCCTCCCACTCAGGCCCAAATAGGATATGCACATAATTAGTACTATTGGATAGGAAACACTCTGAAGTTTCTAAGAGTGTTAAAATATTGTCTGTTTGTATAACAGAACTGATATAACAGGCAAAAACCCAAGGAATTTCTGTCCTGGAAAAAGTGATTGACACATTGCCTCATTTTGAACCCCTCCCTATTGAAAATGACCATATAAGGGAGAAGATTTCAGTACCTATTGCTTCCACTGGATGTCAACAGTCTCTAGACAGTGTTTTGATTCTGTTTAGTTGGTCTAGATGGTAATAGAAGAAGAATTAGGAAGTGGTCACAAGAAGTAAACAGAAGAGGATGCGCGTTCACGGCCTTGTGCGCGCTATGGTTTTTTCCTTACCTATAGCCCAGTTTATAATACGGTTGAAATATTATACTAAATATACATAAAAGTGTTCCTAAGGATACATTATCAATGATGTTTGATGGTTATTGGACAAGTGTATCGGTATAGGTTGAACGAGTTCTCTTCACGGTTCAATGGGCGAGTGGACGCTGTATTTTCTCATCATAACGCACCAAACTGAGAATTATGGATATAATAAAGGACTTTTTCTAACAAAAGAACCATGGATTGTCTTCGTTGGACACTTGGGAAGCCCTCAGCAGAAGTTCTTCAAAAGGTAAGGGATTTGTTTTCGCTGTGAAATGTGTTTTGTGTGAACCGCGATGGTTTATGAATTTATGCTAATGGTAAAAATGTTGGAGGTGCTAACCTCAAACAATCAAATGTAGTGCTTTCGCCGTGAAGCCTTTTTGAAATCTGACAACGCTGTGATATTGCCAAGAAGCAGAGCTTTTGATGACTATGCAACACTTGTATATTGATGAATGTTTAATTCAACTTTTGGATTTTGAATTTGGCGCCTTGCATTTCACCAGGTAGTGTCGGGAGTGGGGCGCGGTTAATGGATATCAGTCAATGAAATAAGATCTGAGCTCTGAACACCTCCTCCTCACCACCACATACACACAGTACTCTTACTCCAAGACAATAGATACATAGGGATCCAGAGCTGCATATTATGCTACACAGGTTACCATGGCAATCAGACTTAGTAAACTGTTAGAGAATGGGAGACATAACTCTTTTCAATATGTTTTCTATTGAAATGTTATTTTGGGATCTGGAACCGGTGCCGGAGAGAAAAAAAGATAAAAGAAAACATGTTTGTGCTTTCTGGTGTTTTTTCAGTGACTCTGAATGAGCAAAGCCATTTCCACAATGATCACAGCTATAAGGCTACTCTCTTGTGTGTATGCGTTGGTGTCTAGTCAGGTGTCCTGATTGATTGAAGCTCTTCCCACACTGATCACAGCTATAAGGCTTCTCTCCTGTGTGTATGCGTTGGTGTTTGCTCAGGGTTCCTGATCGACTGAAGCTCTTCCCACACAGAACACAGCTATAAGGCTTCTCTCCTGTGTGTATGCGTAGGTGTTTGCTCAAGCTTCCTGAATGATTGAAGCTCTTCCCACACTGATCACATCTATAAGGCTTCTCTCCTGTGTGTATGCGTTGGTGTCTAATCAGTGCTCCTGATTGATTGAAGCTCTTCCCACACTGATAACAGATATAAGGTTTCTCTCCTGTGTGTTTGTGTTTAGTCTGGGCTCCTGACTGATTTAAGTATTTCCCACAATCAATGAAGGTATAAGGTCCCTCCCCTGTATGAATTCTCTGAGATTTTAAGGTTTTAGATGCATGCTCTAGAGTGTGAATTTGCTCATGAATTGTCAAGTCTTGTTTAGCCAAACTCTTCCCACAGTCAGAGCAGCGGTGGTGAGGTTTCTTCCCTAGAAGTCTCTGCTGGTGTTTCTTGAGGTGTTCTGATCTGGAGAGACTCTTCTCTTTCTTGTCAGCATCATGATGTTGTTGAGGCTCCCCAGATGATAAGCCCCTCCCACTAAGAGAGCAACGATTAGGGATGTCCCCTGTGAAACAGACATTGAATAGTTAGGTTTTGCAAAGATGGGTCCATAAACAGATGGGTCCTTCCATGAAATGAATGCCTTTTGCATCCCTTTCATATCTTTCCAGTAGAAATTGTGCACCAGTATTACATTTTAAATCAGTTATTAAATAACATGAATAAAGACTGGCTAAAGTAACAAAATTCTGAATTTTGACAAGTTCCTCCAACCCTGTATAACTTCTAAAAAGATTTTAACCCAACTAATACAATCATTTCTCCACGTTTTACCATCATTGAGTAAAGTTACAAGCGCAGAATAATACGATTATTGTGAACAGTCAATTAGTATAAGAGTTTGATTTAAACGTTGACATGCTTTGAAATAATCTCCCTAATAAACATGTTTACATGGACACATGGATCTGACATAAGGCTACCTGATGAGACTGATAAATACTGAAAATTGCCAATCAAATAAAACGTTCTACCACAGCGACCATGTTATTTTTTTTAAAGCAGTATAAAGTTTGTATATGAAAACTATTTCTAAGCTGCATATATTCAGTTTTTCTGAACTCACTGCACTCAAGCAAAATAAGTTAGCTTGCGGTGCTAGCACATGTACAGAATAAATACACCTCTATAACTCTGTTTAAAGTGTTTACATGTCCTAATCATTTTAAAGAATGCTCAGAAAACCAGGTGTTTTTAAAGGCGTATCCTTACTTCGGTTATGACCTTACACCAATTAAGATCAGCAGAGTAAGGTGTTTACATGACTAATGCCATACTCGGCCTACTGCCATAATCAGTTTAATAGGAAATGATTGGTGTGCATGTAAAGCCCTAGTTATTTGGTTACTTTGACAGTCATTTCTGAACATTGCTAATTTCATGTGATTAGTGATTAATTTACCTCTGTCCCTCATTTTAAGATCAACACATGTTTTAATATGGTGAAACTGTTCCTTACATTTTTTTGGCCAAAATAAACATTGAACGTCAAATCATAGAGTAAAAGCAGTTTTGCTGGTTCTAGTCTTATTGATTCTCTGGTGTTTTTTGTAGACAACTGAGCAAGTCAATTTTCACTCCCCGTGGAACAAAACTAGCTTCCATTACCCCTGGCAAAGTAAATTTGTGGCTGATTTAAAGGACTATTTTACCAATGTAAACTAGTGGTTGTTGTTTTCAGCAGTCCCCTGTTACTTTATTTAGCACATTGGCACTTACTACAGTATGTATTTTCATATAACCTCTTGAGATGGGAAAACATGTTATGAAATTGAACATGTGCTCTTCATGACAGAATGTTAAAATTAGGTGAAATCAAACATTTTTTGGGGGGACCAAGTAACACTTCTCAAAATTGGGTGGAACTACCAAATATTTTCATCAATATATAATTAACCAATTAATTGTTAAAGGAGCAGACTAATCCACACACCATGGTTCTTACTTAATGAAATCAAATCTCCATCTTCCTCTTCTCGTCTCTCAGTTCCACTCTGCCCTGGTGTTTTCCTGCAGTCGACCAGAACCAGCAGTAAAGTACGGAGAGGCGGTCGACCTGGGGACTCCTGGAGGGTGGAGGGGGACGGGCTAGCTTTGTCCTGTTGGCCACAAGAAGTATTACAGTTGATTATTAAACCAAATATTGTATTCATTCAGCCTAAACCTCTGATTTGGGTGCATCCCTCAAATATCTCCTTTTACCGGAAATGTTCAATCGTTCACTACAACCCACAAATCTAAGAGCATTGGATTGGTGGAGGCATGGGCTAGTTTCCACCATATTTCTTATAACAGTAATTTCCTATATCAAACAACGAGGAAGAGGAGAAGCAAGAGGGATAACTGGGCCCAAAATCTGGCTTCTGGCTTATTTGATCATATATACATTTTCATAACGAGTTGGTTGCTAGGAGTGTATTGATAAAAGAATAACATGTGACATTGCGGCAACTTTGAGAAAAAAAAGAAAAACACTGTATGGAAGTAGTGCCTGGTCATCACTAGTTACCACAAACAAAGCCATAAACCATGCTCATTTCTACAACTGATCTTTATACAATGTGATTTTAACCCTAACCTTGAAAACACTAACTTTATGTCTAACCCTAAATAAAAGTACGATATAGATGTTTGACATTGTGGCAACTAGAGAAAACACACATATCTGCCCTCTCATTGGCTATAACGGTCCCACCTGATCTTGCCTCTTCCCGATTGACTTCCAGCTGCGCTTCAAACTCAACAGCCCTCAGCCCTAAACCCTCAGCCCTTGAATTGTGTTTTACATCCGAGTGTACCTTCACTCTCCCTCGCTTGGGCAAGGGACATTTATGATCGGAAGCAATGTCCTTGGTGGAAATCTTGAAGTTTAACTTAAAAACGACCATCCTAAAGCTATCAATGTACCTAGTAAGCTAACGTATCTAGCTAGTGTCGTGGAAATATTGGTCAAATAATATTTCTCAGATACCGGAACATTACATTTATATATACTTTATTGCAAGGCCGAGCTGTTCCAAGGATCATCTGATTTTGCCAGTCTCAGCACACTCATTTTATACAGTTTCATCCTTACATAACATACATAGTCAATCTTGATGCAAAATATCCTTTGACATTTCGCCACCATTATCTTTTTGTCTCACTTCCTTACACCCATCTTAGATTATATTGGTGGCATCACCATAGTACTAATAAATAAAAAAAAAATTAAATAAAAAAAATATATATATATATATACACACACACACACACACACACACTGCTCAAAAAAATAAAGGGAACACTAAAATAACACATCCTAGATCTGAATGAATGAAATAATCTTATTAAATACTTTTTCTTTACATAGTTGAATGTGCTGACAACAAAATTACACAAAAATTATCAATGGAAATCAAATGTATCAACCCATGGAGGTCTGGATTTGGAGTCACACTCAAAATTAAAGTGGAAAACCACATTACAGGCTGATCCAACTTTGATGTAATGTCCTTAAAACAAGTCAAAATGAGGCTCAGTAGTGTGTGTGGCCTCCACGTGCCTGTATGACCTCCCTACAACGCCTGGGCATGCTCCTGATGAGGTGGCGGATGGTCTCCTGAGGGATCTCCTCCCAGACCTGGACTAAAGCATCCGCCAACTCCTGGACAGTCTGTGGTGCAACGTGGCGTTGGTGGATGGAGCGAGACATGATGTCCCAGATGTGCTCAATTGGATTCAGGTCTGGGGAACGGGCGGGCCAGTCCATAGCATCAATGCCTTCCTCTTGCAGGAACTGCTGACACACTCCAGCCACATGAGGTCTAGCATTGTCTTGCATTAGGAGGAATCCAGGGCCAACCGCACCAGCATATGGTCTCACAAGGGGTCTGAGGATCTCATCTCGGTACCTAATGGCAGTCAGGCTACCTCTGGCGAGCACATGGAGGGCTGTGCGGCCCCCAAAGAAATGCCACCCCACACCATGACTGACCCACCGCCAAACCGGTCATGCTGGAGGATGTTGCAGGCAGCAGAACGTTCTCCACGGCGTCTCCAGACTCTGTCCACGTCTGTCACGTGCTCTGTGTGAACCTGCTTTCATCTGTAGAAGAGCACAGGGCGCCAATGGCGAATTTGCCAATCTTGGTGTTCTCTGGCAAATGCCAAACGTCCTGCACGGTGTAAGCACAACCCCACCTGTGGGACGTCGGGCCCTCATACCACCCTCATGGAGTCTGTTTCTGACCGTTTGAGCAGACACATGCACATTTGTGGCCTGCTGGAGGTCATTTTGCAGGGCTCTGGCAGTGCTCCTCCTGCTCCTCCTTGCACAAAGGCGGAGGTAGCGGTCCTGCTGCTGGGTTGTTGCCCTCACGGCCTCCTCCACGTCTCCTGATATACTGGCCTGTCTCCTGGTAGCGCCTCCATGCTCTGGACACTACGCTGACAGACACAGCAAACCTTCTTGCCACAGCTCGCATTGATGTGCCATCCTGGATGAGCTGCACTACCTGAGCCACTTGTGTGGGTTGTAGACTCCGTCTCATGCTACCACTAGAGTGAAAGCACCGCCAGCATTCAAAAGTGACCAAAACATCAGCCAGGAAGCATAGGAACTGAGAAGTGGTCTGTGGTCACAACCTGCAGAACCACTCCTTTATTGGGGATGTCTTGCTAATTGCCTATAATTTCCACCTGTTGTCTATTCCATTTGCACAACAACATGTGAAATTTATTGTCAATCAGTGTTGCTTCCTAAGTGGACAGTTTGATTTCACAGAAGTGTGATTGACTTGGAGTTACATTGTGTTGTTTAAGTGTTCCCTTTATTTTTTTGAGCAGTGTATATATATATATATAAAAATTTAAAATTGAACTCCTCAAGTCAGTTAACCTCTTTGCGCTAGAGGGGGGCGGTCACGTCCCACATCGACAACATCCGGTGAAATGCAGAGCGCCAAATTCAAATAACAGAAATACTCATTTCAAACATTCATGAAAATACAAGTGTTGCACACCATTCAAAAGCTTAGAATCTTGTTTATCTAACAGCGTTGTCAGATTTCAATAAGGCTTTGTGGCGAAAGCAGAACATTTGATTGTCTGAGGACAGCGCCCCCGAAAACATATTCAATTAGCATATAACAACCAACAGATGTCACAAAACTCAAAAATAGCACAATAAAAGGTCCTTTTGTTCGATAAAGTCGCTCTTTATATCCATAAAGCTCCGTTTGGTTGGAGCGTTGTTCAGTAATCCACCTGCCCAAAGGCGTTCATCCATGCAGACAAACAATATCCCAAAAGTACCAGTAAAGTTCATCGAAACAAGTCAATCAGCATTTCTAAATCAATACTTAGATACCCTAAAATGAATATAAATGATAATATTTCAGACAGAATATAGCCTGATGAATTGAAGAGAAAAAGAGCTAAGAGCGCGCTCCCTGTTACGCGCGAAATCCATAATAGGACACTTGACGTGACCTCAGGAAGAACTTCTCTTACTCCATGGTTATTCAAGATAAAAGCTTGAAACATTTTCTAAAGACTTGACATCTAGTGGAAGCCATAGGAACTGCAATCTGGGAGCTATTCCCCTATATAACCAATAAGCCTTCAATTGAAATCTGGTCACCTCAAAAAATCCAACTTGCTGGATGGATTTTGCTGGGGTTTTCACCTGCCATATGAGTTCTGTTATACTCAGACATTATTTTAACGGTTTTAGAAACGTCAGAGGGTTTTCTATCCAAAGCTACTAATTATATGCATATCCAAGCTTCTGGGCCTGAGTAACAGGCAGTTTACTTTGGGCACGTTTTTCATCCGAACTTCAAAATACTGCACCCTAGTCCAAACAGGATAAGAATATTCTTATTTACAATGACGGCCTAGGAACAGTGGGTTAACTGCCTTGTTCAGGTGCAGAATGACAGATGTTTACCTTGTCAACTCAGGGATTCGATCTAGCAACCTTTCGGTTACTGGCCCAACGCTCTAACCACTAGGATACCTGCCGACCCATACATACATGCCTACCTACCTACCTAATATAGGTGCATGTCTAATAGTGCTTTATTAATACAAACATACAGTTGAAGTCGGAAGTTTACATACACTTAGGTTGGAGTCATTAAAACTCGTTTTTCAACCACTCAACCACACAAATTTCTTGTTAACTTCTTAGGGAGCGGCAGCTGAGGTGTCGGTTTTGGAGAGTCTGGCATGCACAAAGTAAAAGGCCTCCCACTCAGGCCCAGAAACTAGGATATGCACATAATTAGTACTATTGGATAGGAAACACGGAAGATTCTAAAACAGTTAATATATTGTCTGAGTATAACAGAACTGATATAGCAGGCAAAAACCTGGGTGAGGGTGTTTGGACTAGACTAGGTAGATTTATTAAGCCAGTGAATAGGCTAATCCAAACTATGTCTACACAGGAAATTAAACAGTTCTTGGTTTCTCAGTGATGGTAAGATATTGCCTATCTTTTCTTTTTTTGTGTAGTAAGTGGGTCTTAAGAGTGATTTGTGGGTTTGTCTAATATCTTTGACAATTCATGTAACTTTGGGCGTAGTTCATCAGCATAAAATGTATTTGGCATTTTTTGTATACGGTTGAATAAAGGATTAGCTACCTCTTATTTTTCCTAATCCTTCACGGGATAGCTTTTCAGATGATCAACCAATTGTGGGTCTAGAATTAAGGGACTACACTGGGTTACTGTGGGTGTGAAATGTTTTTTTTTTCTCTCTGCTTTGTTACCTTCGAGGTAATGTGTTTTGTGCCTATAATCTAGTGTAAAACAGTGGGGGTGAATGTAGCAGAGTGATGTTGATCCCCTAAATTCCACACAAGGACCAATTAAAATAGACCAGGTCAAGAGGGGATGTTAATAATAATAATTCAATGTGTTTTTTTATTTAATTACAGCTGCATAGCTAATGTTATTTTTTTGTGTACAAACACTTTCATATCTATATTGTAAATACACCTGATTGTAAAAGTTTTGTATATTTTGGTTTGGTTCATCGTGGGTTATCTGTATTTACTTACCCTCTTATTGTTCTCTTTTGCCTGACCTTCAACTAGCAAGGTATGTTGTCCTTGGCTCCATAAGTTGTCAATATCAAACCGTGGTAATGTTACACAATGTGCTGTTATGCAACCATACGTTTTGTTACAATGTGGACAATATAAAGATTTATGTTAACAAGTGTCACCGAGCTCGCTAACTAGGGTACCTATTGTAACTTGTGAGTACTTGGGACAGTGTTTGAGTGAGTTCCCATATGCTCACGCAGGTGCCCGAGAGCTGTGACTGCACCAAGGGCTAACATATTGTGTGTTGTCTCTTCCTGTGCAGGGCAAATAAAAATAATTTTACCAGCAGACCTCCAGTTGTGGCAGTGTCCTAATTAAAAGTACACAACGCAGAACGAACCACGCTACACATATACTAATGATTAACCCTATATCGATTCTGCTTACTATTTCTAAGAAAACAGTATAGGTACTGGAAAATCCCCTACACTAGCACTCCTGTCAGGTAGCTAGCTACAGTTACCCATAGCTGGCTAGCTAGTTTCATAGTTTAGTAATTTATTCCAATACATTTCAGAATTGCACTCCTCACTACGAAACTAAACCAATTTGCTTGCAAGCTAGCTTCATATCTGAGATACCGAAAATGCAGGTTGTTCACTCGCTCCTTCAAGATAAATCGAGGGTCGAGGAGGCAACGTTAGGGAATTGGACCTCCCTTAAGATGGCAGTCAAACTGCATCCGGTTCCGACGGGGATACCACCGGGGAAAAACAACGTGTTTGGACTGCAGCCATTTATTTACTTTGTTAGAACGGCCACTTGAATATCTGGTCAAATAATAACTAATGTGTAAGAAATCAGTGAAGGAATGTGAACACTTGGAGGAAGGGGAAAATTAGGTCATAGTCACAGATTCCTAAACATGATTGTATGAACTGTCTTAATTTAGCTGGACCCCAGGAAGAGTAGCTGCTGCCTTGGCAGATAATGGGGGTCCATAATTAATACTGTAATGAAACTAGCAGGGAGCAGGTCGAGTGTAGCCCGAAGTCCAGCGCGCTATCGAATGCCGCAAAAGCATGCTCGAGCGGCAGAGTCGATATCCTCGTTTATAAACCCAGGGTCGTTACAATACAAATTATATAGTTGTAGGTTACTCTTTTTATTTAACTAGGCAAGTCCGATATATATATATATATATATTTTAAATTACGTCCTATGAACAATGGATTACATTGTCAGCTCGGCGTTTCGGTTACTGGCTCAACGCTCTAACCACTAGGCTACATGCCGCCCCAAACAACTAAACAGGAATGTGGAGATTCAAATATGATGAAAACTAGGCCTAGACATTTTACACAACCCAGCAGTCTTATAATGTTAAAACCAGACGTACCCGATCCATTGTGGAAGCTACTGTTTATTTGTATGATATGAAATCTTCGTAGTTAGCTGTCCGCGTAAAAAAATTGCTGTTGTCTTGTTCTTCTTTAAGGTTTTATGAAAGACTACACCTATTGCCGCCACCTACTGTAAGGCGGGTAAACAACAAATAAAAATATCCATCCAAATTATTTATATCGTAGGCAAAGAATTCATGCAGTACATCTCCATAATTGTGTCAAATCTTCATGAATTTGTTCCATTATAAATCTACTGATGTCTTGCCACAGATTATTTACATGAATACCATTAAAAAAGATGCAACACTGTTTCTGGGTGGTCATTACAATGTATAATTTGAATGTATCTTTTTTTAAAACTTCATATAGTGGTTGGCAGGGTAATATTAATGAATCGTTTTAGAATAAACTTCCTTAATTGTGTTAGTAAGTATGTATGTGTGATAAAATGATTCCAATAAGGCATGATATAAGGTATATAGATAGATACAAAATCCTGTTGATACAAGGCAAGTATCGCTCTGTTGTTGAATGGACCAAAACAAAAACAAATCTTTACTACTTTTGAGTCAACAGCAGTAATCGAAGGTAGGTTCTGAGGGTCTTAACATGTTCCTGAATAATAAAGCAACACCTGAGGGAATAGAGACTAAAACAATTGTAAACTCTTTAGGCGTTATAGGGATCTTGTAAAGTGATAAGAATGAGTCATAATGAAGTAATAGACCCTCTGCATTTACAAGTTGTCTCACCAAGAGGATATTGTTTCTGAACCAATATTCTAAAAACAAAGTCTTATTGTTACACAATATGTGCTGATTATTCCAGATATAATATACTGTGGGGAGACATTACGCTTCTAAATGAAGGACCATGACTAGAAAACCTGCCAAGGAAAAGCGGAGCTTCACTGGAACTTTGTCAATATTATAATTGCCAACCAACATGAAGTTAAGGCCACCAAAAGTAGAAAAAGTAAAAGTATTATTTAAGGTAGGAATGTCCAGAAAATTCAGCCCACTATACTCATAAGTGTTCAATGCAACAGTTTCCTAATGTGACGGATACTGTTTCTCCACAGAAAGTTGAAAAGCATCTGGTCTGTAGAAAGGGTTCTACATGGAACCCTAAAGAGTTCTATCTGGAACCAAAGAGGTTCTACCAGAAACTCAAAAGGGTTTCTGGTAGAAAACCAGAAACCCTGGGGACAGCCGAAGAATCCTTTAAGGTTCTAGATTTCACCTTTTTTTCGAAGAGTGTAGTGCTGCTACGCCCACTCCTCTACAACACTTCAACCGTCCAAATAAATTCTGTCATGGAGCATCACCATGGCGATGATGATTTGTGAGACGTCATTGTGTCGACAATCCCCAATAGTGACTTAATGACATTTGGAGTTCCTGACATCATTTGTTTGGCTTCTAACTGTTAGAGAGGGTGGCCTATTAGGTCTATTCTATTCTGGTGGATGGATGGTGTAATAGATTGCTCCTGAGTGGCGTAGTGGTCTAAAGCACTGCATCTCAGTGCAAGAGTCATAACTGTAGTCCCTGGTTTGAATCCAGGCTGCATCACATCCGGCCGAGTCCCATATGGTGGCACACAATTGGCCGGGGTAGGCTGCCATTGTATATAATAATTTGTTTTTAACTAACTTGTCTAGTTAAATCAAGATAAAAAAAAATTGTAATCTGCCTAGATACAATTATCACTTACCTGAATTGTTGTTACCCTTTCTATGAGCTTATAATATAAACACCTAAGTGAAAGATACTGTTTACTTGGACAGTAATCATGTCAGCACGGTGTAACAGCCATTTTTGTTCATTTTTCTTCCTCTTTTTCTTCCTCCCAAGTCCACCTAAACTTTTCATATTTATTTCCCATGAGCGTCACCCGAGTTCCCCCTAGTGGCTGGAAAAAAACTATATTAAGCCTCTTACAGATAATCCTGTGACCTCGGAACATTTATAGAACGTGCCTCAAACATGCCCATGTTGCACCACCATTTTTTGAATTAGTAAAGTTTCCCAAATGAGCTCCTCTCTCCTGTCCAGTTGTTATTATTAGTTGTTCTATAGGTGATAAAACCTAAAATACTACAAATGGATTCAAAAGAACAAATGTGTGGATTGTAAATGGAGCAGCCATGCACCTGTCAGGAAGAACATACAGAACTATCGCAGAGGATATTAGCCCAGAGAACAGTAGCGATGGAAAATGGCTACTATGCAAGGCGGACAAGTGGACGAGTACAAAGAATCCCGGGACGATTTTGAAAGCCATCTTGAGCTTTAGGAGCTATGGATGTTTGCGAATGACATTAAAGAAGACAAGAATGTCAGTGTGTTTCTTTCTGTGATATGTGCAGAAACATATGGACTATTAAAGAGACTGATCACACCTGATACACCAAGTACTTTGCAGTATGAGGAACTGAAGCTAGTGTTGCTAGCTCACTACAAACCAAAACCTCTGGTGATTGCGGAGCAATTTCATTTGAAAAAACGTAACCAGAAGGAAGGAGAGTATGTGTCTGATTATGCGATGGCTTTGCAATAGCTGTCAGCTAATTGTGTTTTTGGTCCATATCTAGGAAAGGCATTGAGAGATCAGTTTTTAACTGGACTGTGCTCTGAAGCTTTGCAGCACAAGATGCTAGCAGAGAAGGATCTAACATTCAGAAAGGCATGTGAGATGGCATTGTCAATGGAGTTAGCTTCCAAGAACACCAGGGAGATTTCAGAGTAATAAAAGAGGCTCAATCAGTAAATGCAGTGAATAAAAATGCTAAAACATTTCCCAGGAGAGGAAAAGGACAGTTCAAGGGCAGAAATGACAATGGAGAGAAACAGTATAAAAAATGACACAAGGCAAGAGAATTCTGGTCAGCAACCATGCTACAGGTGCAGAGGAAAACATTCTGCTCGTGGTTGCAGATTCAAAAATAAGAAATGCATGTCTGTTCTAAAGTTGGACACATTGCCTCTGCATGTAGGAACCACAGAGCAGGACAAACACAGTATGTTGATGCTGCTGAGAGCAATGGCAAGAGTAAGGAGGATGATTCAGTTTTTTGGGGTGTATACAGTTTATACTTCTTGCAATCGGAAAAGGATGTTACAATGAATGTCACATTGGATGGAAAGGATTTGGACATGCAGTTATACACAGAGGCCACTGTCTCTCTGGTCTAGGAACTGTGTTACCATGATGCTCTGACTCACCTGCCATTAAAGAAAACGCAGTGAGAAAATTCCTTTGCTAGGTGAGACCATTCCTTTGCTGGGTGAGACTATTCCTTTGCTGGGTGAGACCATTCCTTTGCTGGGTGAGACCATTCCTTTGCTGGGTGAGACCATTCCTTTGCTGGGTGAGACCATTCCTTTGCTGGGTGAGACCATTCCTTTGCTGGGTGAGAACATTCCTTTGCTGGGTGAGAACATTCCTTTGTGAGGTGAGAACATTCCTTTACGAGGTGATAATCGACGATGATTCAAAGTGGTTGGAAGTTTTTCACATAACTTCAATGACATCAACGAACTTCATCGAAAACATACGAAGGCTGTTTGCAGCCTATGGATTGTGCAAAGAAATTGTCTCTGATAATGGACCCCAGCTGGTCTCTTCTGATTTTAAACAATTCCTAAAAGAAAACGGAATCAAGCAGACCCTTCCTGCTTACCATCCTGCCTCGAATGATGCAGCAGAAAGGTCAGTCCAGATTCTCAAGCGAACTCTGATAAAAAAAAACATTTGAGGACAACAGACAATCTACTGTCTTTCTCAAGCATCGCTAAGCCAATCTTCTGCAGTACCCTCCACAGAGTCACATGTCGGAACCCTGCTGAGATCTTCCTGAAGTGCCAGATCCGAACACGCTTCAACCTACTCCGACCTGACTTAGCTAAAACAGTGGAAGAAAAACATGCCTAACAAAAGAAACACCTTGACCATGGTAGACTACACCTTCGAGTTTTCCAGGAGGAAGAACAAGTGCGAATATATTCAGGCGACAGTAATCTGGAGATTGGGACCTGTGACTTACCTCATTCAGGACGGAAAGAGAAAATGTGTAAATCACTGTGTAGATTTATTGTTAGAACTCATTAAATAAAGCTGATTATATTGTGTTATTTAATACATGGAGCGTACGAAGTGAAATCAAGCCCAGCATATTCATTTGTTTTTATAGGGATAGTTAAACCCAAAATTATTATCATGATAAATTATACTGCATTTTACAAAACATTTTACTAAAAATCTAAACAATTACAATGTAAATTTCATGACGTGTATGAAGGGCCCGATTCAGACTTGAGATATATAGACGTAACATGGACTTAAGTCAATAAAACGAGGTCATTAGGCAATATTTTGGGACTTAGTAGATGTTAAGTTCTCAAGTCTGAATAGGGTTCTGTGTGTGGGTGTATATAGTCTTGTACATTAATGAAGAAATTATTTCCCAGTTTGTTGTGCCATGACCCATGACACTTTACAACATTATGGGTAGCAGTTTATATTAAATCTATATTAAAACCTATAGTAAACCCTATAGTAGACTATTTTAAACCCTATGGTATACTATATTAAACCCTATAGTAGACCCTATAGTAAACTATATTAAACCCTATAGTATACTATATTAAACCCTATAGTAGACCCTATAGTATACTATATTAAACCCTATAGTAGATCCAATAGTATATACTATATTAAACCCTATAGTAGACCCTATAGTATACTATATTAAACCATATAGTAGACCCTATTTTTAATAATAAAAAAGTAACAATAAAATAGAAAGACTTCTTTCTTCTGTGCTGCCGACAACACAGCTTTTAAAGGCAATTTCCCTGATGATTACAATCGTTATTACCTTTAAAATGCAAGTGCAGTATGGAACTTTGATTGAATCCCAGGTAGAGTCATCTTGTGTTCAGGTCTTCCCGTGTTCAGTGTGCATACAAAATTACACCCTCTCCTCTACATAGTGCACTAGAGTAAACAAGGTACCATTTGGGACACAACAAAGATCATCTTGTATTCAGGTCTTGTTGTTGGTTGTGGTCTTCTTGGTTCTGGGTTTGTTGACTGTGGTATAGAGCACAGAGGGGTCCTCAGCTTCTTGTGCCAGAGGTCTGTTATGAAAGGAGACGCAACATGTCATCATCAATCTTCACTTCTGGGGTCTCATTTTAAGCACAAGCACCATCTAATTTTGAAATGATCTGAGATGTAATGACTGGACCTGCTCACCGGGTGACAGCACTGGGGTGGTTTGAATTTCACAACGTCATACTGGACATCCTCATCTTCTTTCTGGGGTTGATGAGGTTGAACAGTGGAGTACAGAGGCACTTCCTGATTATTGGAGCAAGATAGGTGGACATTGGCGTCGTGAATGTCACCCTGCTTGTCTGTGCTGCAGTTGGGGCCATGGCCACGTTGAGACGTAGTCATACACTGGACTGAGTCTCCCTGGAGGAGAAAATACAGACAATATAAGCATACCATGGGACTATTCCATTGGGTCCATTGTGCCAGACAAGTCTAATCGAGCACTGATAAAAAGATCTTAAAGAAAACAAATACATTTTGACCTCAACTCACCTGTCCAATCCCTGCTGTGCCCCATGTGTCAGATTTGGAGGCTTTCTTCATGTTTTTTACACAAATGAATGAATTAATCATTGAATAACAATCAAGTTAGTAACAAATCTGAATTATTAAGTGAAAGAAAAGTCTTAGAAAGATGGTCACCTGAACCACATGGATACAGAGGGTGAGAACCAGAACTACAATTCCTATAGCTGCATTGTTCTGTAAGTCCAATCAGCTGCACTAAAACCCGGTAAAGGGTTTTACAATAATTATGTCTAGATCTTTTTTGAGCAAACCTATTCTAGAAGAGGCCTCTGGTCCATATAAAAAACAACACTTAAATGAAGCGAGAAGCAGATGTGGTTGAGCAGATAATGGATTTAATATACTGATCTACTGAATTCATGAATACACACCTAGTATTGTTGACACATTATTATACATTTTACAATTATTTAATGGATAATAGGATTTCATGAAATAAAATACAGCTCTGAACACCCCGACCCACCTCAGCATCCCCCTCTACACACAAACAGGTTCACTATGACATTTTCCATGATGTCATTAAGCCATTTAGATCAAAATGAGAATACATGGACAGTGGACCGGATCCTAGATCAGCACTACTACTCCAACACACTTGATACATATGGATCCAGAGCTGCATATTATGATACATAGGTTACCATGGTAATTAGACTTAGTAAACTGTTTGAGAATGGGAGATAAACATCTTGTAAAGTATAGTCTATTGAAACTTTATTTAGGGATCTGGAACCGGTGCCAGAGAGGAGAGAGATAAAAGATGACACATTTGTGCTTTCTGGTGTTTTATCAGTGACCCTGAATGAGCAAAGCTCTTTCCACTGTGGTGGACATTTTAATATTATATTATTCTACTATACTGTTTAATTAGACATACTCTGCTGTTTTTACTTAGAGAATTGTCTATTGTTATATGTTACTATTTTACTGAGAGAACTGTCTATTGTTTTATGTTACTGAGAGAATTGTCTATTGTTATATGCTACTATTTTTTGCTGATACAGGCTTGTCTTGTGTGACTTAGTCATAAATCTGAGCGTACAGATTCATGAGCTGCTTGGGTGCTACCGCAATATGTGACCTCCTGTGTTCACAACCGGCAGAAATGTAGCTATGTGGGAAGTGCAGGGAGGAACAGAGAGTGGTGGCGATATCAGCCATCTTGATCTACACAGACGAGCTAAATTACTTCTTACAACTCTGTTTCCAGGGCCTGTTTCTGCACATCTGCTAACAGTCAAATTAGGCAGCTCTGTTCATTGAGCTTTCAACACTGACTATTCTTAGTGATGGTTGATTGCTTCATTTTTGCAAATCTTATAATAAATATGTTGTTTGAAAAGTCTCTCTTCCTATAGAATTTCTCTGACACCACAAAGACAGGAGTAAGGATTCTCTCCAGCGTGTGTGAGCAGGAATTGAGTTTAATAAGTAGAACATTGTTAGATACAGTCGCAAATATTTCAACTTTTTAAGAGAAACGGGGCTGGCTGATAGGATTTAGTTCCTCGATCCCTGTTGCTGACCCACACTCCAGTACAGTAGGTGGTGTAATGTACCATAAAGTTGGATGCCAACCGCCGATAAACCCCCAAAAATATGTATTTTCATTGTCAGTGAGTATCTGGTCATATAATGGATAATCTGACTTTCATATCAGTGGAGATGAACAAGTGCACAGTTTGGGAGGAAGTAGAGATAAATGAGGTAATATGACAGATTTCCAAGCATGATATAGTTGTAGACTACTTTGCTGACGGAAAAATTATCCTAACAAGTTTTACAATCATGCTTATTTTTGTCCAGCAGTTTAAACCGAACACAGGAATGTGGAGGATCAAATATGATGAAAACTAGTCCTAGACATTTATACAACACAGCAGGCCTATACTGTTAAAAAGAAACCGGATCCATCGAGGAAGCTATTGTTTTCTTCAGTGTTTCTTACTAAGACAAGAAATGTGTAGGCTACAGTTACTATGTTGTCACAGAGTTCAGATAAGGATGAGGGGGTTGCCGGGAGAGAATTCCTGTCTCAAGGCTGCAACTGATGCACCCTAGACCAGAGCAATCAAACGTCTATTTAAATATCCATATCTCCCGTTATGACAGCATAATATCTCACATCTTTATTTAACTACGCAAGTCAGATAAGAACACATTTTTATTTACAATGACAGCCTAGGAACAGTGGGATAACTGCCTTGTTCAAGGGCAGAACTACAGATGTTTACATTGTCAGCTCGGGGATTCGATATAGCAACCTTTCGGTTACTGGCCCAACGCTCTAACCACTAGGCTACCTGCTACCCCAGGCTAATCTTACTTCAGAAAATTATTGGATGAGATGTTACCTGATCTATAAAAGGTTGAGTAAAGTCAAGAAAACGTTCAACAACACCCCATTCACTGCTGTGTTTTTTTCTTGTTCTTTCCCCTGCAGAGTGTAAGAGTATCATGGTGGACATTAACTTTGGAGTTCCTTAACGAAGTTACTCCATATGTTTTTACTGCTTGGATATTAAACCGGCTAGGTAATATTGCAGTTGGCCTAAAACGAAAAAACAAATAAATCAAATCCATTACTTGGTTGCTGTTTTTTTTGTCTGCCTGTTTTTCCCCACACGGGTCTTCCCTGTTAAATTGCAGAGGTACTGGGTAATTTATCCCTCATCGGGTTTCTATTCCTCCAAGCGGGTCACGCCATATCTCTCCCAGGGCGTTGGACCTCTGCTCGGTGGCCTTGCTGGCTTGGCTGAGCTTATGGCTTCCCTTTGTGACAGGTGTGATGGTGGGTTAATTTATAGGAACATGATGTGTCTCACCCCACAAAAGAGGTGCTACAGAAAAGTTGGGAGCATGAACGTGGACAGAATAAAAGCTTTGGATGGGTGGGTGATAACCAGGAGAGGCAGATGGGATTGTATGGCAGGGACTTAAGCCCCACGGTACCTATCCCTGGGAGACCACCATGGCTACTCCCACCTCCAGTAGTTGATTTACAAGTGTTGGAGAGAGTATGGAAAGATAGGGAGGGGGTTGATCCATGCAAGTTCTTTAAAAGGCGACTGGAAACTGTAAATCAGTATTTTTTTGCCTATATATATATACAGATGGATCAAAAGACCCAAGGACAGGTCAGACTGGATCAGTCTTTGTAGAACAGGAGAGTGGGGTGGCTGTCAGATGTATTACAGACCACCTGGCTGTGTACATGGCGGAGCTGATGGCCATACTGTTGACCTTGCATTGGGTGGAGGAAGTCAAGCCAGACAGAGTAGTTATATGTTCTGACTCATGTACTGTGTTGATGAGTCTGCAATCATTTAGCTCACATAGCAGACATATATGCTATATAAAAGGGAATTCAAATTCATGCCCAGGTGAGACATAGGTGTCTATATAAGGTTTGCTTGGGTCCCGGTCCATGTGGGGGTGGAAGGGAATGAGGAAGTAGATGTGCTAGCTAAACAGGCCCTTAGTAGACAGGAGGTGGAGGTGCCAATGAGCAAAGCAGAGGCTAAGGGAATGATATGGGCAGTGGTGGTGCAGAGATGGCAGGAGCAGTGGAACAGTGACACTAAGGGCAGGCATCTATTCATTGTTTACATTTGAGTCATTCAGCAGAAACTCTTACCTAGAGTGACTTACAGGAGCAATTAGGATTAAGTTGCTCTAAGGTACATTGACAGATTCTTCACCTAGTCAGCTCGGGTTACTGACCAAACGCTATAAACCGCTAGGCTACCTGCTGCCCCTATTCCAGATACAGAGTAAAGTAGGGGAGGATGGTAGGAATGGACAGAAGAGAGGAGGCCATCCTTACAAGGCTATGGGTGGTACACAGCCAGCTGAATAAGTGATTAAATGTGATAGGAAATCATTCAACAGGAAGATGTGATTACTGCCAGGAAACAGAGACAGTGGAGCATGTACTGATACAGTGTGGGCAGTATAATAGGGAAAGAGAGAGACTGATACAGTATAATAGGGAAAGAGACTGATACAGTATAATAGGGAAAGAGAGAGACTGATACAGTATAATAGGGAAAGAGAGAGACTGATACAGTATAATAGGGAAAGAGAGAGACTGATACAGTATGATAGGGAAAGAGAGAGACTGATACAGTATGATAGGGAAAGAGAGAGACTGATACAGTATGATAGGGAAAGAGAGAGACTGATACAGTATGATAGGGAAAGAGAGAGACTGATACAGTATAATAGGGAAAGAGAGAGACTGATACAGTATGATAGGGAAAGAGAGAGACTGATACAGTATGATAGGGAAAGAGACTGATACAGTATGATAGGGAAAGAGTGATAGTGATGGGGAAAAAGAGTGATACAGTATGAGAGAGAAGGGGTACAGGAATTGAGTTTGATAAGCATACCGTGTAGAACATCGTTAGATAGTCGCAAATATTTCTATTTTTTAAGAGAAACGGGGCTGGCAGATAGGGATCGAGGAACTAAATCCTGTCGCTGGCCCACACTCCAGTACAGTAGGTGGCGTAATGCCAACCGCTGATAAACCCCACAGAAGATGTATTTTCATCCTTAAAGTGAGTATCTGGTCATATTATGGATCATCTGACTTTCAAATCAGTGGAGGTAAATAAGTACACACATTATGAGGTATGAGAGATAAGTAAGAGACAGATTCCTACACATGATAAAGTAGTAGGTTACTTTGCTGAAGGAAGAAAAATCCCAACAAGTTTTACCGTCATGTTTCTTTTGTCCAGCCATTAACACAGTCCACAGGAATGTGGTGGATCAAAGACTATGAAAACTAGGTGTAACCGGTTCTGTACCGGTACCTTTCTGCGTTGTGTTCTGGTAAGGTGTAGATGGAAGACAAGGCTCTGGACACAATTCTGCTGGTTGTCTCTCTTTTAATGACTGCATGGAGTGGATACAAATACAAGGCAAAAGTTAATGCTGCCGTCTGGACTCCCATACAAGTATATTTGTCTCTCCTCATCATGCTCTGAGCAAACTCAGTAGTAAAAGCGTCAACAAAAAGACATTGTACACCAATAAAATAATAATTTGCTAATAAGTGCTAAATATTTCTTAGAGTGTACTATTGTATCATTATACCTGAGGCATGCTAATGAAGCAACAACGCCTTTTTTACATGACCGGACAGCTAACTAGGCACATTAAATACAAAATCGTCATATTTGACAACATACCTGCACGGAAAGGATATAAATACAAGGCAAAGGTTAATGTTGCAGTCTGGACTGCCATACAAGTATATTTGCCTGATAAAAGACAAGGCAGTGCAGAATGCCTGTGAGAAAATCATTCCTGTATCTCAGCTGCCGTCCACCTATCAGCTGTTTTGAACTTCAAACTTTAAACTAAGCATAATTACAAGAGCTGAGGGTGTGTCGTTAGGCACCCGAGTAGAGCAAAAATTTGTGAATCTACAACATCCATAGTTCTAGCTGGGGACTGTGGCAACTCCCTGAAAAACCTCCCTCTCCCAAGACCCAGTTCAAGCTCATCACTGAAAACAGGGTCTCCTTTTCCAACAATATACAGTTGAAGTCGGAAGTTTACAAACACATTATCAAAACACATTTAAACTCAGTTTTCACAATTCCTGACATTTAATTCTAGTAAGAATTCCGTCTTAGGTCAGTTAAGATCACCACTTTATTTTAAGAATGTGAAATGTCAGAATAATGGTAGAGAATGATTTATTTCAGCTTTTACTTTTTTCATCACATTCCCAGTGGGTCAGAAGTTCACGTACACACAATTAGTATTTGGTAGCATTGCCTTTAAATTGTTTAACTTGGATCAAACGTTTCAAGAAGCCTTCCACAACTTCCCACAATAAGTTGGGTGAATTTTGGCCCATTCCTCCTGACAGAGCTGGTGTAACCGAGTCTGGTATGTAGGCCTCCTTGCTCGCACACGCCTTTTCAGTTCTGCCCACATAATTTCTATAGGATTGAGGTCAGGGCTTTGTAATGGCCACTCCACTACCTTGACTTTGTTGGCCTTAAGCCATTTTGCCACAACTTTGGAGTCATTGTCCATTTGGAAGACCCATTTGCGACCAAGCTTTAACTTCCTGACTGATGTGTTGAGATGTTGCTTCAATATATCCACATAATTTTCCTCATCATGATGCCATCTATTTTGTGAAGTGCACCAGTCCCTCCTGCAGCAAATCACCCCCACAACATGATGCTGTCACCCCTGTGCTTCACGGATGGGATGCTGTTCTTCGGCTTGCAAGCCTCCCCCTTTTTCCTCCAAAAATAATGATGGTCATTACGGACAAACAGTTCTATTATTGTTTCATCAGACCAGAGGACATTTCTCCAAAAGGACGATCTTTGTCCCCATGTGCAGTTGCAAACCGTAGTCTGGCTTTTTTATGGCGGTTTTGGAGCAGTGGCTTCTTCCTTGCTAAGTGGCCTTTCAGGTTATGTCGATATAGGACTCGTTTTACTGTGGATATAGATACTTTTGTACCCGTTTCCTCCAGCATCTTCACAAGGTCCTTTGCTGTTGTTCTGGGATTGATTTGCACTTTTCACACCAAAGTACGTTCATCTCTAAGAGACAGAACGAGTCTCCTTCCTGAGCGGTATGACGGCTGTGTGGTCCCATGGTGCTTATACTTGCATACTATTGTTTGTACAGATGAACGTGGTACCTTCAAGCGTTCAGAAATTGCTCCCAAGGATGAACCAGACTGGTGGAGGTCTACAATTCTTTTTCTGAGGTCTTGGCTGATTTCTTTTGATTTTCCCATGATGTCAAGCAAAGAGGCACGGAGTTTGAAGGTAGGTCTTGAAATACATCCAAAGATACACCTCCAGTGGACTCAAATGATGTCAATTAGACTACCAGAAGCTTCTAAAGCCATAACATCATTTTCTGGAACTTTCCAAACTGTTTAATGGCACAGTCAACTTAATGTACATAAACTTCTGACCCACTGGAATTGTGATACAGTGAGTTATAAGTTAATCTGTCTGTAAACAATTGTTGGAACAATTACTTGTGTCATGCACAAAGTAGACGTCCTAACCGACTTGCCAAAACTAAAGTTTGTTAACAAGAAATTTGTGGAGCGGTTCAAAAACAAGTTTTAATGACTCCAACCTAAATGTATGTAAACTCCCGACTTCAAATGTAAGCTATATTCATTATCAAAAAACACAAAATGGAATATATGTATCAACAATTTCAAATGGATCATTAGTTATTTTTTCTTGTGTGTAAGAGATTTCCCTTCCAACCTATTTATAGCATAGCAACTCCCGGCGACCAAGCTGGTGTTGATCAACGGCGATTCATAATGATCCACGTTGATCTGGGTCACACCACCAATGTAACCGGTTCTGTACCGGTACCTTTCTGCGTTGTGTTCTGGTAAGGTGTAGATGGAAGACAAGGCTCTGGACACAATTCTGCTGGTTGTCCCTCTTTTAATGACTGCATGGAATGGATACAAATACAAGGCAAAGGTTAATGCTGCCGTCTATATTTGCCTCTCCTCATCATGCTCTGAGCAAACTCAGTAGTAAAAGCGTCAACAAAATATACATTGTACATGTTCATATTTTTAAAAGACTCACATTTTATAAATGTTGTACACAAATACACTAACAATATGCTAATAAGTGCTAAATATATAGAGTGTACTATTATACCATTATACCTGAGGCATACTAATGAAGCAACAACGCCATTTTTGACATGACCGGCCAGGTAACAAAATGAACGACAGCTAACTAGGCACATTAAACATGAAATACAAAATCGTCACATTTCACAACGTACCTGCAAGGAATGGATACAAATACAAGGCAAAGATGAATGCTGTCGTCTGGACTCCCATACAAGTATATTTGCCTGATAAAAGACAAAAGACAGTGCAGAATTGCCGTGAGAAAATCATCAGAAAACTCAAGATGTCTGCACCTGAAAGAGACCCTCTCCCGCAACAAAGCTAACGGTAGCTGGGCTAGCCTTGCAAAGTTGCCCTCGAACATTATCCCCATTCACATGAACATATATTCATATACACAGCAATGCAACACTAAATCAGTGACGATATAACTTTTGCTTGTCTTTTCTTGTGCATTTGTGAACATATGCATACATAACACTTACCTCTCCTCATCACGCTCTGAGCAAACTGAGGAGTAAAAGCATGGCTCTCGTTGATGACATCACAGCATTAACACAATTTCGAAAATAATTACAATAAAATAGTTCACTCTTGAAAGTAATGGTATATATCTCAAAATAACCTTTGAATAAATATGAAGAATTTTCCTTGAAATACATAACGTATATTTTACACCTGTTACATAGGCCTATACATTTTATATAGCAACAGCAGGCCTGTTAAAAGGAAACCAGACTTACCGGATCCATTGTGGAATCTATTGTTTCTTCATCAGACAACTTGTCTTAGACAAGAAATGTGTTAGCTACAGTAGTACAGTTACTTTGTTTTAAGTGTTCCGGGAGTCGACCTTTCTTTCCGTAGGAAGAGCACTCAGAGTCCTTAAAGAAACACAAAACATAACGGACAATTTATCTTGCTTCGGATCTGAAACCTAATAGTAAACAAAAACTTCAACGTCAGTTAACAAAGTTAAAACACAAATATGACATTCCTGCGGCACAATAACATTAACGTTTGGTTCATATACCCCGTTTTGTAATAAAACAACTTGGTAGCGATATGCTATCTGACTCGGGAGCTCGTGTCGGGACATATGTGCTTCAGGAGCCTGTGGGTTTGATGTGATTCCTCCATGGACAACAAAACTGGCTACTAGTTCGTTTTCTGACTTTTGTTCAACTCATAACTAGTTTATCCAGTGACCACCGCATTTGAAAGAACAACTACGGGCTGGCTAGTTAGCATTCTGACTCACACTGGCCATGCAGTAGCAAAATACACAGCTATCTCGTATGAAGAGTTCATGGTAGAGATATTTAAAGAAAGGAGAATATAGGACCCCCATTCGTTAATGAATGGAGGAAGGTATATCGCCTCACCCAGCAGACTGTCGAACAATCGCGCTCACGTTGTCATGCTGTTGTCATGAATCGTCACGCAAACCTTTCTCATAGTCAGGGTATGAATCGAGAAACCTGCATATTTTCCTCCACGGTAGATAATGTCACGATTCCAAATATATGCGATATAACAGATTATTATCTGTTATTAAATTATCTCACATACCGGAATATATTTGTAAAGACGAAATTGTTCTTTTTCAGTGGACGTTATTAGTGGTTGGCATCCAATATCTTGCATTACTGCCCCAAATACTATAGTATAAATCCATTATGCTTTAGGGACAGGCAGAAATGTATGCAATTACTGTATTTCAAGGAGGAAAATTGGGGAGGGTCATGCTATTTCAATTTCAGTCAGGGGAGGGTTTAGTGTATTTTTTTTATTTAGTCCAGGGGAGGGTCATCTAATTTGTTAATGATTAAATTTCAGTATTTGTGTGTACAACCCTGCTCTCTCTCTTTTCTCTATCTCTCTTTCTCTCTCAATTTCAATTTATGGCGCTTTATTGGCATGGGAAACATATGTTTACAAGTGAAATAGATAATAAACAAAAGTGAAATAAACAATACAAAAAGTAACAGTAAACATTATACTCACAAAGGTTCAAAACTAATGAGGACATTTCAAATGTCATATTATGTCTATATACGGTGTTGTAATAATGTGCAAATAGTTAAAGTACAAAAGGGAAAATAAATAAGCATGAATATAGGTTGTATTTACAATGGTGTTTGTTCTTCACTGGTTGGCATTTTCTTGTGGCAACAGGTCACACATCTTGGTGCTGTGATTGCACACTGTGGTATTTCACCTAATAGATATGTGAGTTCATCAAAATTGTATTTGGTTGCAAATTCTTTGTGGGTTTGTTTAATCTGAGGGAAATGTGTGTCTCTAATATGGTCATACATTTGGCAGGATGTTAGGAAGTGCACTTGGCCTGTATTCTCTTGAGAGCCAGGTCTGCCTTCAGCAGCCTTTCTCAATGGCAAAGGCTATGCTCACTGTGTCTGTACATAGTCAAAGATGTCCTTAATTTTGGGTCAGTCACAAAGGTCAGGTATTCTGCTACTGTGTACTCTCCGGTTAGGGTATAATAGCTTCTAACTTGCTCTCTTTTTTTCTTATTTTTCATCCCCTGAAGATTTCTACACTTTCCTCCCTTCTCTCTCAGCCTGAGGACCTCCCTGCCCCCACCTTTTCCTGGATCTTATACAGGTGTCTTCCCTTTCTCTCCTTGTTCCACTACTCTTGCCATTTGTTTTCAACCACTGTTCTTATTAACCCCTTGGCTTCTGCTTTACTGATTGACAATTCCATCTCAACATTACACACGTGCTGTTTGCTAGTCACTTTTACCCCTACCTACATGTACATATTACCACAATTACCTAACTCTGCATTGTTGAGAAAGGGCTCGGTAGTTACCTGTATGTGCTTGTGATAAAATGTAAACTATTGATCCTCTGTGGCTAATGCGACTCACTGACTAAGGTGCAACTTATGAATAAGCAACATTTGTTTTACATTTGTCTATTTTTCCCAGCTTTCAGACTCTGTGTCTGTATGTCTGTCTTGGAGTTCCAGATGTGGCTGGGGGATGTGGCTGCAGGTAGCCTAGTGGTTAGAGCGTTGGACTTGTAACTGGAGGGTTGCAAGTTCGAATCACCGAGCTGACAAGGTAAAAATATGTCGTTCTGCCCCTGAACAAGGCAGTTAACCCACTGGGCGCCGAAGATGTGGATGTCAATTAAGGCAGCCCCCCGCAGCTCTCTGATTCAGAGGGGTTGGGTTAAATGCGGAAGACACATTTTGGTTGAAGGCATTCGGTTGTACAACTGACTAATAATGGTGACTTTGACTTAGGAGTGGCGGTGGCCACTGGAAGGAAACTTTAATACTGGAGCAAATGTAGGAGCTCATCATTGTCAAATTAATATATTCATATCAGCTGATACAAGTATTCTATATGTATTGGGTACTACAGAGCCCTCCTTTAATAATCATATTTCATGAATGTACAGAGTCTATTTTGACCCAAGACAACAATCCAGACTAAGAATTTACCAAAGATCAGATTATAATGAATACTAGTATTATATGGACAGAGTTGACCTGATTCCAGATCAGAACTCCTAATCTGATGGCGAATTCTCTCTCTCCGACATCCTTTCCATAATTTCAGAATGTCACCAGGTGTGGAGGTGTAATCAGGGTGTAGTGATGTAGTAAATTAATGTCACCAGGTGTGGAGGTGTAACCAGGGTGTAGTGATGTAGTAAATTAATGTCACCAGGTGTGGAGGCGTAACCAGGGTGTAGTGATGTAGTAAATTAATGTCACCATGTGTGGAGGTGGAGGTGTAACCAGGGTGTAGTGATGTCGTTAATTAATGTCACCAGGTGTGGAGGTGTAACCAGGGTGTAGTGATGTAGTTAATTAATGTCACCAGGTGTGGAGGTGTAACCAGGGTGTAGTGATGTAGTAAATTAATGTCACCAGGTGTGGAGGTGGAGGTGTAACCAGGGTGTAGTGATGTAGTTAATTAATGTCACCGGGTGTGGAGGTGGAGGTGTAACCAGGGTGTAGTGATGTAGTAAATTAATGTCACAAGGTGTGGAGGTGTAACCAAGGTGTAGTGATGTAATAAATTAATGTCACCAGGTGTGGAGGTGTAACCAGGGTGTAGTGATGTAGTAAATGAATGTCACCAGGTGTGGAGGTGTAACCAGGGTGTAGTGATGTAGTAAATTAATGTCACCAGGTGTGGAGGTGTAACCAGGGCGTAGTGATGTAGTAAATGAATGTCACCAGGTGTGGAGGTGTAACCAGGGTGTAGTGATGTAGTAAATTAATGTCACCAGGTGTGGAGGTGTAACCAGGGCGTAGTGATGTAGTAAATGAATGTCACCAGGTGTGGAGGTGTAACCAGGGTGTAGTGATGTAGTAAATTAATGTCACCAGGTGTGGAGGTGTAACCAGGGTGTAGTGATGTAGTAAATTAATGTCACCAGGTGTGGAGGTGTAACCAGGGTGTAGTGATGTAGTAAATGAATGTCACCAGGTGTGGAGATGTAACCAGGGTGTAGTGATGTAGTAAATTAATGTCACCAGGTGTGGAGGTGTAACCAGGGTGTAGTGATGTAGTAAATTAATGTCACCAGGTGTGGAGGTGTAACCAGGGTGTAGTGATGTAGTAAATTAATGTCACCAGGTGTGGAGGTGTAACCAGGGTGTAGTGATGTAGTAAGTGAATGTCACCAGGTGTGGAGGTGTAACCAGGGTGTAGTGATGTAGTAAATTAATGTCACCAGGTGTGGAGGTGTAACCAGGGTGTAGTGATGTAGTAAATTAATGTCACCAGGTGTGGAGGTGTAACCAAGGTGTAGTGATGTAGTAAATTAATGTCACCAGGTGTGGAGGTGTAACCAGGGTGTAGTGATGTAGTAAATTAATGTCACCATGTGTGGAGGTATAACCAGGGTGTAGTGATGTAGTAAATGAATGTCACCAGGTGTGGAGGTGTAACCAGGGTGTAGTGGTTTTAGTAAATTAATATCATTAATCATTAGATCTGTAGTAACTCCAGACTCCCATTTGATGAACCAGGATACTTCTGTGACGTTATTCCAGCTGGGATGTCTATAAGTGAAGGTAATGTCCACTGTTGACCATTTCAAGGCACACATACTCCTCTTGATGTAAGTCACATTCAAACAGCTCTCAACCACAACACCTGAAACAAAATGCATCTGATCAATTCCTCAAACGATAATGAGATGATTTTCAAGTGTTTTGGACTGGTTCATTTAACATGAATGAAATATATAGACACTTACAGTGCATTTGGAAAGTATTCAGGCCCCTTGACCTTTTCCACATTGTTACATTGCAGGTTTATTTTAAAATGGATTGATAAAATTATAAATTATACAATTAAAATTATAATATAACAAGATAACATACCATCAGCCATTTTCTACCTTTTATATTATACTGCATCATTTCTACTAGTGTTACAGATTTGTCTGTTTTTCCCCACATGTTCTACTATTGGTCCACAGGCCTTAATGATTGCTACTTAAGATGATTATTATAGGTGAGTCCAGACTCACACACTGTAGGAGTGAGAAAATCCTCATGGTCTTTTACAGAACAGGAGTAACTGTCTGCAGAGTAACACCAGACCACTAGAGTATTACAGGAGAATTGTTGGGAAGTAGGGTCATGGAGATGTTGTCCGTTCTTGTACCAGATGTAGGTGGGTTTGGGGTTGTCAGAAGACAGGTCTTATTTTCGTTTGTGGAGGAAGACACCTTCACCTGCAGGTCTGAATGATTCTAATGAATTATTAGAATTAGATATTATACTGTATATTACCTGTGACAGTCAGTTGTTCCAGGGAAGCTGTACCCCAATCTGCATACTGCGTTTTAAATCTGAAATTGTACTCTGCTGAATCTCTCTCTCTCAGGTCTGTGATTCTCAGGGTGCAGTCTTTCTCTTTAGTCCCAAGGTACTCAGCATGACCTGCAAGCTCTGGCACCGAGCTCAGGATTTTAGGCGCCTCATTACATTTCTCTTGGATATACCAGTTTGGTTCTGAGACTACATGATAACTTGGATGTTGTTATGTGCCGGGCAGTTCCACTGTTGAGCCCTTCAAGGCAAAGATACTCTGATGGGTGTCAGTCATGTTGAAACAGTTCTGACCCAGAACACCTAAAACAGTAGTAGGCCCAATCATTTAATAAATTAGTTTCTATTATTATTGCACTCAACAAAGACATAAATGCAAAATGCAACAATGTGTATGAGTTACAGTTCATATAAAAAAATCTGTCAGTTGTTATAAATGAATTAGGCCCTAATCTATGGATTTCACATGACTGGGAATACAGATATGCATCTGTTGGTCACAGATACCTAAAAAAAAGGTAGTCAGTATCTGGTGTGACCACCATTTGCCTCATGCAGTGCGACATCTCCTTCACATAAGACAATGGATTTTTTGTATTGAATACCTGTGTCGTGGAAATTACTACCAAGGACTCAGTCAAAATTGTATGAATATTTATTTATTATCAGCAAGCTGGAGAGGTTCCAACAAACTTAATGCACCACATTACACGTCTCCCAGGAGCTCTTTTGGGGCAGTCCCGTTAGTTCTCTTTTATACTGCTTACACAGACAAGTTATATTTGCATGATTTACATTATTCATTATTCCTCATTAACGCTTGGTTCCTGCATGTGACTGGCACCGTCTCCATTCTTAACTTATAGAACATATTCTTGTCATTCTGCCAAAAGGTGTGAGGGGGTCATGACTGTCTCCCCCTCATATCTCTACCCAGCACCTACAGGAACCAATGAATGTATGAGACAAGATGTACAATTGATCTCTTCAGACAACATTTCCCCCACACTATTGTACACCTAGTATTGTTGAAATATTATTCTACATTATGAAGTTATTTAATGGATAATAGGAATTAATGAAATATGATACAGCTCTGAACACCCCCACCCCACCACAGACACACACACACGCTCCAAGACGCTTGATAAATATGGATCCAGAGCTGCATATTATGCTACACAGGTTACCATGGTAATCAGACTTAGTTAGAGAATGGGAAATGGATGACTCTTTACAAGATGTTTTCTATTGAAACTTTATTTAGGGACGTGGAACCGGTGCCAGAGAGGAGGGAGATGAAAGACAACATGTTTGTGCTTTCTGGTGTTTTTTCAGTGACCCTGAATAAGCAAAGCTCTTTCCACATAGACAGGAGCAAGGTTTCTGTTATGGAACTTTTGTGCTCAATGTTCACAAACTGAACTTCAATTAAACAACTCTGTCTGTTACCCAGTATTTGTAAGATACTGGTTGAAATGAGACGAACAGAGGCCCAATCTACAATGGTCAAATGTAAAAGTGTTTATTTACGCGAGCTCTGCTGAGATACAATGCACATTTGTTTATATAGTCACACATAGCGTCATAAATGTCCATACAAATAACGTCACATATGTCCCTCCTTGTCCACTTCAAAACATACATTTACTAATCTTGTCCTGCAACATGTTAGACAATCTTAATACAAGCCCAACGGTATTTTCCCCTCCCTGGCTGGAGAGGCCTTCTTCCTCTTATCAGTTCCACAGTGATCACATGCTGTCTGTCACTGGTTCCTCCTTTTCCATGCACATACATCCAAGCCATTTATAAAAACACTGTACTGGTCTCATTACTGTACTGGTCTCATCTCATTATTTTAGGAGTATAATTCATTTAGTCATCATTAAACATTTTAAATCATATAAAATCGTCTATAACAGTTTCTCTCCAGCGTGTGTGAACTGGTGTTTAGTCAGTTGTTCTGACGTTCTGAAACTCTTCTCACACTGAACACAGCTATAAGGCTTCTCTCCAGTGTGTATGCGCTGGTGTGCAGTCAGGTGTCCTGATTGATTGAAGCTCTTCCCACACTGATCACAGCTATAAGGCTTCTCTCCTGTGTGTATGCGTTGGTGTTTAATCAGGGATCCTGAATGATTGAAGCTCTTCCCACACTGATCACAGCTATAAGGCTTCTCTCCTGTGTGTATGCGTTGATGTTCACACAGGGTTCCTAAATGATTGAAGCTCTTCCCACACTGATCACAGCTATAAGGCTTCTCTCCTGTGTGTATACGTTGATGTTTGCTCAGGGTTCCTGAATGATTGAAGCTCTTCCCACACTGATCACAGCTATAAGGCCTCTCTCCTGTGTGTATGCGTTGATGGATGCTCAGGGATCCTGAATGATTGAAGCTCTTCCCACACTGATCACAGCTATAAGGCTTCTCTCCTGTGTGTATGCGTTGGTGTGTAGTCAGGTTACCAGATAGAGCAAAGCTCTTTCCACACTGATCACAGCTATAAGGCTTCTCTCCTGTGTGTATGCATTGGTGATTGCTCAGGGTTCCTGAATGATTGAAGCTCTTCCCACACTGATCACAGCTATAAGGCTTCTCTCCTGTGTGTATGCGCTGGTGTCTAGTCAGGTTACCAGATAGCACAAAGCTCTTCCCACACTGATCACAGCTATAAGGCTTCTCTCCTGTGTGTATGCGTTGGTGTATTGTCAGGTTACCAGATAGCACAAAGCTCTTCCCACACTGATCACAGCTATAAGGCTTCTCTCCTGTGTGTATGCGTTGGTGTGTAGTCAGGTTACCAGATTGAGCAAAGCTCTTTCCACACTGATCACAGCTATAAGGCTTCTCTCCTGTGTGTATGCGTTGATGGTTGCTCAGGGTTCCTGAATGATTGAAGCTCTTCCCACACTGATCACAGCTATAAGGCTTCTCTCCTGTGTGTATGCGCTGGTGTCTAGTCAGGTTACCAGATAGAGCAAAGCTCTTCCCACACTGATCACAGCTATAAGGCTTCCCTCCTGTGTGTTTGTGTGTAGTCTGGGTTCCTGATTGTTTGAAGCATTTCTCACCATCAAAGCAGGGGTTAGGGCTCTCCCCTGTATGAATTCTCTGATGTGATTTTAAGGTTTTAGATGCAGCGAAACTCTTCCCACACTGAGAGCAGTGGTGCGGTTTCTCTCCGGTGAAAATTTGCTCGTGGATTGTCAAGTCTTGTTTAGAAAAACTTTTCCCACAGTCAGAGCAGCAGTGGTGAGGTTTCTTCCCTATACCTCTAAGCTGGTGTTTCTTGAGGTGTTCTGATCTGGAGAGACTCTTCTCTTTCTTGGCAGCATCATGATGTTGTTGAGGCTCCCCAGATGATAAGCCACTCCCACTAAGAGAGCAACGATTAGGGATGTCCCCTGTGAAACAGACATTGAATAGTTAGGTTTTTCAAATATGGGTCCATAAACAGATGGGTTGTTCCATGAAATGAATGCCTTTTCCCTTTCATATATTTTTCCTGTAGAAATTGTGCATCAGTATTACATTTTAAATCTCTGTTATTAAATAATATGAAAAGACCTGCTAAAGTGACAAAACTCCGAATTTTGACAAGTCCCTCCGTCAACCTGTTATGGATTATAAGTTTAATGACTAAATGTTTGTACATGTAAGTAATGACTAAGAATATTCCATTCTGAAAATGTATGCAATAGAGATAGGGTTATAAGACAAATGGTAATTCAATTAATGTGTGTGTGTCTAGAAATGTATATTGTGTGGAGGGTGGAACTAGATGGTACAACTTGCCAGAAGGAGTCTGTGAGAACAAAGAATTCTTTGTGAAACTAGATTGTAGAAGAAGAGGCCTTCTCGACCTTGGGAAGGGAGGAACTGATAGGATGTCTGGGATTGAATTATGTTGCAAGGTGGTGTTAGGCCGAGGGAGGTACTGTGGGAAAATATTATTTCCTAGAGAGGGTGGGGCATTTGTATCTTTTGTATTCAACTTGTACAATATAAAAAGACTGTTCACCTTTGAAAGGCAGAATTCTCATGAATAAACCATACCTGACCAAATTGCAGATGGGAGACTTTGTCTAATTTATCATTAACTAGAGCTTTACAACCTCTAGGAATTATTCAAAGCCTGATTGATAGTTTATGTCAACAATTGAGAACAAAATTCTCGTGACACAACCCTGTGTAACTTCTAGGAAGATTTTAACCCACCTAATACAATAATTTCTCCAAACAGATGGGTCCTTCCATGAAATGAATGCCTTTTGCATCCCTTTCATATCTTTCCAGTAGAAATTGTGCACCAGTATTACATTTTAAATCGGTTATTAAATAACATGAATAAAGACTGGCTAAAGTAACAAAAATCTGAATTTTGACAAGTCCCTCCATCAACCCTGTATAACTTATAAAAAGATTTTAACCCAACTAATACAATAATTTCTCCAAGTTTTACCATCATTGAGTACAGTTAGAAGTGCAGAATAATATGATTATTGTGATCAGTCAATTTGTATAAGAGTTTGATTTAAACGTTCACATGCTATGAAATAACAACCTCCCTAATAAACCTGTTTACATGGACACATCTGAAATAAGGCTGCCGGATGGGACTGAGAAACACTGAAAATTGACTACCACAGCGACTGTGTTATTTTTTTTAAAGCAGTATAAAGTTTGTATATGAAAACTATTTCTAAGATGCATAGTTTCAGTTTTTCCGGAACTCACTGGACTCGAGCAAAAGAAGTTAGCTTGCGCTGCTTGTGTTAGCACATGTACAGAATAAATACACCTCTATAACTCTGTTTAAAGTGTTTACATGTCCTAGTCATTCTAAAGAATGCTCAGAAAACCAGGTGTTTTTAAAGGCGTATCCTTACTTCGGTTATGACCTTACACCAATTAAGATCAGCAGAGTAAGGTGTTTACATGACTAATGCCATACTCGGCCTACTACCATAACTAGTTTAATGTCAAATTATTAGTGTGCATGTAAAGCCCTAGTTATTTGGTGACTTTGACAGTCTGAACATTTCTGAACATTATTTCATGTAATTAGTGATTAATTTACGTCTGTCCCTCATTTTAAGGTCAACCCACGTTTTAATATGGTGAAACTGTTCCTTACAATTTTGGGCAAAAGAAACATTGAACATCAAATGAAAGAGCAAAGGCAGGTGAGCTGGTTCTAGTCTTTTTATCGATTGTCTGGCGTTTTTTGTAGAAAACGCCATAAATTGATATGGTATGATTATTTATTTTGTGAAGCTTGCATTCAATGTGCACTCCCTGTGGAACAAAACTAGCTTCCATTACCCCGGTCATAAGCAAATTTGCGGCTGATTTAAAGGACTATTTTACCAATGTAAACTAGTGGTTTTGTTGTTTTCAGTAGTCCCCTGTTACTTTATTTAGCACATTGGCACTTACTACAGTATGTATTTTCATATAACCTCTGGAGATGGGAAAATGTTTTTATGAAGTTGGACATGCTCTTCATGACAGAATGTTAAAATTAGGTGAAATCAAAGTTTTTGGGGGGGACCAAGTTACACTTCTCAAAATTGGGTGGAACTACCAGATATTTTCATCAATATATAATTAACCAATTAATTGTTACAGAAGCAGACTGTAATCTAATCCACATGGTTCTTACTTAATGAAATCAAATCTCCATCTTCTCGTCTCTCAGTTCCACTCTGCCCTGGTGTTTTCCTGCAGTCGACCAGAACCATCAGTAAAGTACGGAGAGGCGGTCGACCTGGGGACTCCTGGAGGGTGGAGGGGGACGGGCTAGCTTTGTCCTGTTGGCGACAAGAAGTATTACAGTTGATCATTAAACCAAATATTGTATTAATTCAGTCTAAACCTCTGATTTGGTTGCATCCCTCAAATATCTCCTTTTACCTGAAATGTTCAATCGTTCACTACAACCCACAAATGTAAGAGCATTGGATTGGTGGGCATGGGCTAGTTTCCGCCATATTTCTTATACCAGTCATTTCCTATCAAACAAACGATAACTGGGCCCAAAATCTGGCTTCTGGCTCATTTGATCAATATACATTTCGTAAGGAGAAGGTTGTTAGGAGTGTATTGGTAAAAGTAGAACACGTGACATCCGGCAATTTTGAGAAGAAGAAAAAAACACTTAGTATGGAAGTAGTGCCTGGTCGTCACTAGTTACCACAAACAAAGCCATAAACCACGCTAATTTCTATAACTGATCATTTTACAATGTGATTTTAACCATAACCTTGAAAACACTAACTTTATGCCTAACCCTAAATAAATAAAAATACGATATAGACGTTTGATTTTGTGGCTGTGGTAACTAGTGGAAACATGCATATCTGCCCTCTCATTGGCTATAATGGTCCCACCTGATCTTACCTCTTCCCTTCCAGATGCGTTTCAAACTCAACAGCCTTCGGCCCTAAACTGTAATCTAGCATTTGAATGGCGTTTTACATCCGAGTGTACCTTAACATGTCCCTTGCCCAAGCGAGGGAGAGTGATGATCGGAGAAGCAACATCCTTGGTGGAAATCTTGAAGTTTAACTTAAAAATAACCAACCTAAAGCTATTCATGTACCTAGTAAGCTAACGTATCTAGCTAGAGTCGTGGAAATATTGGTCAAATAATATTTCTCAGATACCGGAACTTTAAATTTATATAGACTTTATTACAAAGCCGAGCTGGTCCAAGGATCATTGACTTTTCCAGTCTCAGCACATTCATTTTATACAGTTTCATCCTTACATAACATACATAGTCACTCCTCTTTATGTAAAATACCCTTTGACATTTTTCCATCATTATCTTTTTGTCTCACTTCTGACTTATTTACGCCCATCTTAAGATTATATTGGTGGCGTCACCATAGTACTACTAAAAAAATATATATATATATAAAAAATAAAAAAAACTAGGCAAATCAGTTAAGAACAAATTCTTATTTACAATGATGACCTAGGAGCAGTGGGTTAACTGCCAAGTTCAGGTGCAGAAGGACAGATTTTTACCTTGTCAGCTCGGGGGATTCAATCTAGCAACCTTTCGGTTACTGGCCCAATGCTCTAACCACTAGGCTACCTGCCGCCCCCATACATACAGTTGAAGTCGGAAGTTTACATACACTTAGTTTGGAGTCAATAAAACTCGTTTTTCAACCACTCCACAAATTTCTTGTTAACAAACTATAGTTTTGGCAAGTCAGTTAGGACATCTACTTTGTGCATGACACAAGTAATTGTTCCAACAATTGTTTACAGACAGATTATTTAACTTATAACTCATCGTATCACAATTCCAGTGGGTCAGAAGTGTACATACATAAAGTTGACTGTGCCTTTAAACAGCGTGGAAAATTCCTGAAAATTATGTAATGGCTTTAGAAGCTAATTTACATCATTTGAGTCAATTGGAGGTGTACCTGTGAATGTATTTCAAGGCCTACCTTCAAACTCAGTGCCTCTTTGCTTGACATCATGGGAAAATCTAAATAAAATCAGCCAAGACCTCAGAAAAACAATTGTAGCCTTCCACCAGTCTGGTTCATCCTTGGGAGCAATTTCCAAACGCCTGAAGGTACCACGTTCACCTGTATAAACAATAGTACGCAAGTATAAACACCATGGGACCACGCAGCCGTCATACCGCTCAGGAAGAAGACGCTTTCTGTCTCCTAGAGATGAACGTACTTTGGTGCGAAAAGTGCAAATCAATCCCAGAACAACAGCAAAGGACCTTGTGAAGATGCTGGAGGAAACGGGTACAAAAGTATCTATATCCACAGTAAAACGAGTCCTATATCGACATAACCTGAAAGGCCACACAGCAAGGAAGAAGTCACTGCTCCAAAACCGCCATAAAAAAGCCAGACTACGGTTTGCAACTGCACATGGGGACAAAGATCATACTTTTTTGAGAAATGTCCTCTGGTCTGTTGAAACAAAGAAAGGAACTGTTTGACCATAATGACCATCATTATGTTTGGAGGAAAAAGGGAGCGGGTTGTAAGCCTAAGAACAACATCCAAACCGTGAAGCATGGGGGTGGCAGCATCATGTTGTGGGGGTGCTTTGCTGCAGGAGGGACAGGGAATTTTTACTAGGATTAAATGTCAGGAATTGTGAAAAACAGAGTTGAAATGTATTTGGCTAAGGTGTATGTAAACTTCCGACTTAAACTGTACATACCTACCTACCTAATACAGGTGCATGTCTAATAGTACTTAATTAATACAAACATACCTTCCTAATACAGGTGCACGTGAAGGGTTAAAATTGATTTGGGGTCTTCTAAAGACCCCACAATTGATTATGTTGTTTTAATTTGGCTACGTGCCATTATACTTATGCTCACTGTATAGCTGAATATTGAGGCCTCTCTCTGTGTATAGCTTTCTGCCAAACCCGTAGCCCCGCGTCTGTGAGAAGAGGTGAGAAAAGGGACTGAGGGTGATAGCGAGACACAGAGATACAGCGTCTGTTTTTCTCTGAAACAAGGGCAGATTTGCGACAAGTTCTCAGAAACATTGTGTTAAGAATAACTTGTTCTTTTAGCTGCACATGCAGGTTTTGATATAGGAGATCACCCCATAAGGTGTGATCTTGGGTATATAAGATCCTGTCTTTCTTTTGTTCGGGGAAGAACTCAGGAGAGACATAAGTTGTATGTTGATCTTTGACTTCTGTCTACAGCTGTATTCTAATTAAAATATCTTAATTCTATATCTGCACATTTTGAGTATTTCTTATTTGTTAAGTAAATAACAGAACCCAGAAAAGTGGAACCAACACATGTCTAGTGGTTCCTGTAAATTATGAACTAATGTGCATGTCTAATAGCCTTCACAAGACCAGGCAGCTTGCACATACACATTGGTTCTGCTTACACATATACTAATGGTTAACCCTATATCGATTCTGCTTACTACTTCTAAGAAAACAGTATAGGTACTGGAAAATCCCCAAGGTACTGGAAAATCCAACAGTAGCACTTGTTGGAGATTAACTGACTACAATTATTACATTTCCAGTATTCTGATTGATTACTTTGAAGTAGTAAGACAGAAAAATATATATAATGAATAAGACATATGTGAACAGAATATCTGATGAGCTCAGGAAAATGGCCAAGGCTAAATAGTTGAACAATGGACCTCAGTTGACACAGGATGTTGTCAGGAAAAGCCATCTGGAACTGATTAACAGACATGAAGAAACAGGATGTCAGCAGAAAATGTAACAAGGGACTTATTGAAAAGAGGGAAGTAGTATCAGGATATGGGGAGTGTCTATATACCACATGTAAGGATGAAATACTATAAAGACCGAGCCCAGTGGTAAAGAATTCGTTTTTTTCATGAAATAACATGGCTCTGATACTCTGTATTAAAGTCTGATTTGAATTCATAAGTTCCAGCAAGGTGTCATATTTTGATTAAATATTCCACAACACACTCCTGTCAGGTAGCTAGCTACAGTAACCTATAGCTGGCTAGATAGTTTTATAGTTTGGTAATTTATTCCAATACATTTCAGAATTGCACTCCTCACTACGAAACTAAGCCAATACTAATATATATTTTTTTTAATTGCAAGCTAGCTTCATATTTTTTATGAGATGCCGAAAATGCAGGTTGTTGATTAAATTTGACACTTAGCGCCACCAGAGTTTGACATGTGACTACAGTTTGCATTGAACTGTGGGTCAACCTATCAAGTGACCAAAGTTGTTCACTCGCTCCTTCAAGATAAATCGATGGTCGAGGAGGCAACGTTAGGGAATTGGACCTCCCTTAAGATGGCAATCAAACTGCATCCGGTTCCGACGGGGATACCACCGGGGAAAAACATTTTTGGAGCGCAGCAATTTCTTTACTTTGTTAGAACGGCCGCTTGAATATCTGGTCAAATAATGGCTAATGTGTAAGAAATCAGTGAAGGAATGTGAACACTTTTGGAGGAAGGGGAGAATTAGGTCATAGTCACAGATTCCTAAACATGATTGTATGAACAGTCTTAATTTAGCTGGACCCAGGAAGAGTATCTGCTTCCTTGGCAGCTAATGGGGGTCCATAATAAATACTGTAATGAAACTAGCTGAGAGCAAGTCTCGAACACTCGACTATTCTAGCCCGAAGTCCAGCGCGCTATCGACTGTGCCGCAAAAAGCCTGCTCTAGCGGCAGAGTCGATATCCGCGCTTATAAACCCAGGGTCGTTACAATACAAATGATATAGATGTATTGCTACTTTTTTAAAAATGTAACCTTTATTTAACTAGGCATGTCCGATATAGGGGATACAAATATTATATAGAATGACGGCCTAACGACAGATGTTTACCTTGTCAGCTCGGGGATTCGGTCACTGGTCCAACGCTCTAGCCACTAGGCTACCTACCGCCCCAAACAGAACTAAACAGAACACAGCAATGTGGAGGTTCATATATGATGAAAACTAGGCCTAGACATTATACACAACCCAGCAGGCTTATAATGTTAAAACCAGACTTACCCGATCCATTGTGGAAGCTACTGTTTCTTTGTATGATATGAAATGTTCGCCCCTAACTGTCCGCGTCAACAATTTGCTGTTGTCTTCTTCTTTAGGGTTTTATGGCAGACTACTTCTATTGGCGTATTTCCGCCATCTACTGTACCGCGAGTGAGCGAAAAATAAAAATATACTTCCAAATTATTTCTATCGTAGGTAAAGAATTCATGCAGGACTTCTCTCCATAATAGTGTAAACAATTCATGAATTTGTTCCGTTATAAATCTACTGATGTCTTGCCACAGATTATTTACATGAATACCATTTAAAAAAAAGATGCAACACTGTTTCTGGGTGGTCCTTACAATTGCTACAATTTGAATGTATCTATTTTTTTTTACTTCTTCATATAGTGGTTGGCAGGGTAAAATGAATGAATTATTTTATAATAAACGTCCTTATTGTGTTAGTAAGTATGTATGTGTGAGACAACAGACGATTCCAATAAGGCATGACATAAGGTATATTGAGAGATACAAAATCCTCTTGATACAAGGCAAGTATCGCTCTGTTGTTGAATGGACCAAAAGAAAAACAAATCTTTACTACTTTTGAGTCAACAGCGGTAATCGAAGGTAGGTTCTGAGGGTCTTAACATGTTCCTGAATAATAAAGCAACACCTGAGGGAATGGCGACTACAACAATTGTTAACTCTTTAGATAAATCTTGTAAAGTGACAAGAATGAGTCATAATGAAGCGGAAGACCCTCTGCATTTACAAGTTGTCTCACCAAGAGGATATTGTTTCTGAACCAATATTCTAATAACAAAGTTTTATTGTTATACAATATGTGCTGATTATTCCAGATATAATATACTGTGGGGAGAAATTACGCTTCTAAATGAAGGACCATGACTAGAAAACCTGCCAATGAAAAGCGGAGCTTCACTGGAACTTTGTCAATATTATAATTGCAAACCAACATGAAGTTAAAGCCACCAAAAGTAGAAAAGACATGATGAGGATTGCAGTTCCACATAGAAGTGGGTCTTCTTATGATGTGTTTTATCAAACTGATCTTAAAAGTATTATTTAAGGTAGGAATGTCCAGAAAATTCAGCCCACCATACTCATAAGTGTTCAATGCAACAGTTTTCCTAATGTAATGGGTACGGTTTCTCCACAGAAAGTTGAAAAGCATCTGGTCTGTAGAAAGGGTTCTACATGGAACCCTAAAGAGTTCTAACTGGAACCAAAGAGGTTCTACCTGAAACTCAAAAGGGTTCTTCAAAGGGTTCTCCTATGGGGACAGCCGAATAACCCTTTAAGGTTCTAGAGAGCACCTTTTTTTCTAAGAGTGTAGTGCTGCTACGCCCACTCCTCTACAACACTTCAACCGTCCAAAAAATGATGTCATGGAGAATCACCATAGCGATGATGATTTGTGAGACGTTATTGCGTCGACAATCCCCAATAGTGACTTACTGACATTTGTAGTTCTTGACGTCATTTGTTTGGCTTCTAACTGTTAGAGAGGATGGCCTATTAGGTCTATTCTATTCTGGTGGATGGATGGTGTAATAGATTGCTCCCAATTGGCATAGCGGTCTAAGGCACTGCATCTCAGTGCATGAGTCTTCACTGTAGTCCCTGGTTTGAATCCTTGCTGCATCACATCCGGCCGTGATTGGGGGACTCGTTGGGTGGCACACAATTGGCCCAACGCTGTCCATGTTTGGCCCGGGGTAGGCCACCATTGTAAATAAGAATTTGTTCTTAACTGACTTGCCTAGTTAAATAAAGGTAAACAATATATATATATATATTTTTTTTTTTAAATGAACATGGTAATCTGCCTAGATACAATGATCACTTACCTGATTGGTTATGTTACCCTTTCTATGAGCTTATAATATCAACACCAACTTGAAAGGCACTGTTCTCTTGAATGGTAATCATGTCAGCACGGTGTAACAGCCATTTACATAATTTTTTGTTCATTTTTCCTCCTATTCCCCAATCCACTTAAACTTTTCTTATTTATTTCCCATGAGCTTCAGCCGAGTTCCCCCTAGTGTCTGGAAAACAACTGTATTAAGCCTCTTACAGATAATCCTGTGACCTCTGAACATTTTATAGAACGTGCTGCCTCAAACATGCCCATGTGTTGTACTACCATGTTTTGGATTAGTAAAGTTTACCCAAATGAGCTCCTTTCTCCTGTCCTGTTGTTACTATTAGTTGTTCTATAGGTGATAAAACCTAAACTACTACACATGGATTCAAAGGAACAAATGTGTGGATTGTAAATGGAGCAGCCATGCACCTGTCAGGAAGAACATACAGAACTATCGCAGAGGATATTAGCCCAGAGAACAGTAGCGATGGAAAATGGCTACTATGCAAGGTGGACAAGTGGATAAGTACAAAGAATCGCGGGGAGGATTTTGAAAGGTATCTTGAGCTTTTGGAGCTATGGATGTTTGCAAATGACATTAAAGACGACAAGGTCAGTGTGCCTCTTTCAGTGATCAGTGCAGAGACATATGGACTATTAAAGAGACTGATCACACCTGATACACCAAGTACTTTGCAGTATGAGGAACTGAAGCTAGTGTTGCTAGCTCACTACAAACCAAAACCCCTGGTGATTGCGGAGGGATTTCATTTTTAAAAACTTAACCAGAAGGAAGGAGAGTATGTGTCTGTGTTATGGAAATTTTGTGCTCAATGTTCACAAACTGAACTTCAATTAAACAAACTCTGTCTGTTACCCAGTATTTGTAAGATACTGGTTGAAATTAGACTTACAGAGGCCCAATCTACAATGGTCAAATGTAAAAGTGTTTATTCACGCGAGAGCTCTGATTTTCAAAGGTGTACACAGTCTTTTTATATTGTACAAGTTGAAATACAAAAGATACAAATGCCCCACCCTCTCTAGGAAATAGTGTTTTCCCACAGTACCCATTCATTCCTTATCACAATCTTTGCAACATAAGTCAACCTTGGACAGCTCCTAACAGTCCCTCCCGTCCCAAGGACCAGAAGGCTTCCCACATATGTCTGATAGAACTAAGAATGCTTTGTTCTCACAGACTCCTTCTCGCAAGTCGTACCATCCTGTTCCACTCTCCACACAATATTCATTTCTAGACACACACATCAATTGAATTACCATTTGTCTTATAACCCTATCTCTATTGCATACATTTTCAGAATGGAATATTCTTAGTATTTTCTTACTAGTACAAACATTTAGTCATTAAAACATATAATCCATAACAGTCTAATTATGCAATGGCTTTGAGATAGCTGTCAGCTAATTGTGTTTTTGGTCAATATCTATGAAAGGCATTGAGAGATCAGTTTGTAACTGGACTGTGCTCTGAAGCTTTGCAGCACAAGAGTCTAGCAGAGAAGGATCTAACATTCAGAAAGGCATGTGAGATGGCATTGTCAATGGAGTTAGCTTCCAAGAACACCAGGGAGATTTCAGAGTAACAAAAGAGGCTCAATCAGTAAATGCAGTGAATAAAAATGCTAAAACATTTCCCAGGAGAGGAAAGGGACAGTTCAAGGGCAGAAATGACAATGGAGAGAAACAGTATAAAGAAATGACACAAGGCAAGAGAATTCTGGTCAGCAACTATCGGTGTAGGTCCCTTGTTCCTTGTCAATCATTGGTTTATTGGTGAAATCAGCAGCCAGACAAATATCTTCTTTAAGGAAATCAATCAAACCTTTATTAATACAATTGCAGACAGAAGTTAACAATGGAAACACATCATGTATGTTTCAGAGTAAGTTCTGCAACCAATCAAAGGGCGCAGCTGATTATATGCCTCTGGTAGTGTGATCACCTACGTCAATGTATATGTGCCGCACTAAGCTGAGGTTACTTTATAAGGTAACCTAGTACAGTAGCTTCTCTGAATTCTAAGTATCATTAGCATTTTCCACTGTCATACGAGATCAAAGTGTCAAAACCAGACAGTGTTTACTTCTCAGCTCTTTACCTAGTTCCGGTCTGACTCACGCCTAGTCTGCAGGCACGTTCTTGCAACAGCGAGAGCATAACCACAAAGACTAATATTGATGGCTTGTGTAATGTATAGTGGCAGAGTTTTAGACACACAGCAACAGTATCTATTATAAGGCCTGCAGCAAAACGTATGAATATTAAGGTCCCCTTAATCAACAATGGGGAGGGTCTCTGAGACCCTTCCCCTTCACAACCATGCTCCAGGTGCAGAGGAAAACATTCTGCTTGTGGTTGCAGATTAAAAAATGAGAAATGCATGTCTGTTCTAAAGTTGGACACGTTGCCTCTGCATGTAGGAACCACAGAGCAGGACAAACACAGTATGTTGATGCTGCTGAGAGCAATGGCAAGAGTAAGGAGGATGATTCAGAGTTTTTTGGGTGTATACAGTTTACACTTCTTCCAATGGGAAAAGGGCGTTACAATGAATGTCACATTGGATGGAAAGGATTTGGACATGCAGTTAGACACAGAGGTCGCTGTCTCTCTGGTCTCAGAACTATGTTGCCATGATGCTCTGACTCACCTGCCATTAAAGAAAACGCACTGAGAAAATTCCTTTGCCCGGTGAGACGATTCTTTTGCTAGGTGAGACGATTCCTTTGCTATGTGAGACGATTCCTTTATTAGGGAGCGGCGGCAGTGTTCGGAGGTTTGGAGAGTCTGGCGTGCTCAAAGTAAAATGCCTGGTAGTCAGGCTCAGAAACTAGGATATGCACAAAATTAGTAGTATTGGATAGAAAACAAAATAAAAAATAATGTCTGTGAGTATAACAGAACTGATTTGGCAGGTGAAAACCCGAGAAAAATCCATCCAGAAAATGTGATTCTGTGAAGTGACACTTTTCCCATTGACTTGCTATTGAAAGGAGGGGGATCCAGCTCCCAGACTGCAGTACCTATGGCTTCCACTAGAGGTCAGTCTTTAGACAAGGTTTCATGTGTTTATCTTGAAAAATCAAGGAGTAAGAGAAGGTTTCCCCAAGTGGACTAAGGAAGTCACTCTTCTCTTTGACGCACGGGACCGAGAGCGTGTGCCTCAGATTTTTCCTTTTCTATCGCCCAGGATATTATCCGTGTGAAATATTAGAACTTATATACATATTAGTGTACCTAAGGATCGATTAGAAACGTTGTTTGAGTTGTTTGGAAAAAGTTTATAGGTATGTTTTTAACTGTTTCTATGTCTTGTAGAGTGGACGGTGGATTTCTGAACAAAACGCGCCAACCAAATTGAGCTTTTAGGATATAAAGAGGGACTTTTTCGAACAAAAGGAACATTTATTGTGTTGCTGGGACCCTTCCGATTGCCATCAGAGGAAGATCTTCAAAGGTAAGCGATTTATTTTATCACTTTTTCTGAGTTTTGTGACACCGGTGCTGGTTATGTTATTATGCTAATGCTGGAAATATGCGGGGCGCTGTCCTCAGACAATCAAATGTTATGCTTTCGCCGTGAAGCCTTTTTGAAATATAACAACGCTGTGAGATTACCAAGATTCTAAGATTCTAAGCTTTTAAAGAGTGTGCAACACTTGTATTTTCATGACTGTTTTATTTTACTACTTTTGTATTTTGAATTTGGCACTCTGCATGTTGTCGCATGTGGGGCGCCATCGGCCCACTGATCCTTAAGAAGCTAGGTGAGACGATTCCTTTTCTCAATGAGAAGTTTCCTTTGCGAGGTGAGAACATTCCTTTTTATTTCATTTACATTTTTTATTAAGGGGTGGATCAGCTTAATATTGTGGAAAGATTGTTGCTTCCGACAATGAAATTGTCTGTATCATTTCCAATCCCCCATATATATATTTTTTGGTAAATACACTGCTCAAAAAAATAAAGGGAACACTTAAACAACACAATGTAACTCCAAGTCAATCACACTTCTGTGAAATCAAACTGTCCACTTAGGAAAAGCAACACTGATTGACAATAAATTTCACATGCTGTTGTGCAAATGGAATAGACAACAGGTGGAAATTATAGGCAATTAGCAAGACATCCCCAATAAAGGAGTGGTTCTGAAGGTGGTGACCACAGACCACTTCTCAGTTCCTATGCTTCCTGGCTGATGTTTTGGTCACTTTTGAATGCTGGCGGTGCTTTCACTCTAGTGGTAGCATGAGACGGAGTCTACAACCCACACAAGTGGCTCAGGTAGTGCAGCTCATCCAGGATGGCACATCAATGCGAGCTGTGGCAAGAAGGTTTGCTGTGTCTGTCAGCGTAGTGTCCAGAGCATGGAGGCGCTACCAGGAGACAGACCAGTACATCAGGAGACGTGGAGGAGGCCGTAGGAGGGCAACAACCCAGCAGCAGGACCACTACCTCCGCCTTTGTGCAAGGAGGAGCACTGCCAGAGCCCTGCAAAATGACCTCCAGCAGGCCACAAATGTGCATGTGTCTGCTCAAACGGTCAGAAACAGACTCCATGAGGGTGGTATGAGGGCCCAACGTCCACAGGTGGGGTTGTGCTTACAGCCCAACACCGTGCAGGACGTTTGGCATTTGCCAGAGAACACCAAGATTGGCAAATTCGCCACTGGCGCCTGTGCTCTTCACAGATGAAAGCAGGTTCACACTGAGCACGTGACAGACGTGACAGAGTCTGGAGACGCCGCGTGCGAACGTTCTGCTGCCTGCAACATCCTCCAGCATGACCGGTTTGGCGGTGGGTCAGTCATGGTGTGGGGTGGCATTTCTTTGGGGGCCGCACAGCCCTCCATGTGCTCGCCAGAGGTAGCCTGACTGCCATTAGGTACCGAGATGAGATCCTCAGAACCCTTGTGAGACCATATGCTGGTGCGGTTGGCCCTGGGTTCCTCCTAATGCAAGACAATGCTAGACCTCATGTGGCTGGAGTGTGTCAGCAGTTCCTGCAAGAGGAAGGCATTGATGCTAAGGACTGGCCCTCCTGTTCCCCAGACCTGAATCCAATTGAGCACATCTGGGACATCATGTCTCGCTCCATCCACCAACGCCACGTTGCACCACAGACTGTCCAGGAGTTCGCGGATGCTTTAGTCCAGGTCTGGGAGGAGATCCCTCAGGAGACCATCCGCCACCTCATCAGGAGCATGCCCAGGCGTTGTAGGGAGGTCATTCAGGGACGTGGAGGCCACACACACTACTGAGCCCCATTTTGACTTGTTTTAAGTACATTACATCAAAGTTGGATCAGCCTGTAGTGTGGTTTTCCACTTTAATTTTGAGTGTGACTCCAAATCCAGACCTCCATGGGTTGATACATTTGATTTCCATTGATAATTTTTGTGTGATTTTGTTGTCAGCACATTCAACTATGTAAAGAAAAAAGTATTTAATAAGATTATTTCATTCATTCAGATCTATGATATGTTATTTTAGTGTTCCCTTTATTTTTTTGAGCAGTGTATATATATATATCCATATACATACACATATGCATACATTTACACATATATACATACACATACCTATATAGACATACTTACCTTTTTTTAGAATATATCTTTATTATTCCCCGCAAACCCTACCACCCTTCCCCCAATTGGAGTAAACTAATTAACAATAACACTTAGGCTTCTACCTTCAGTTTATGCATCTTATACACTTTTTACACACACAATCTATTTTACAATAGTTATATTTTGTTTGTTTTTTGTCCCTCCTCTATTTCTGATGTCCGTCCAGTTTGATTTCTATTTGTAACTGTGCTATTTCACAAAATGTATGAACCTATATTCATTTTACAGATCCCGTATGTTTTACATTGGTTATCTTGTTATTAGTTCCACCCTTCAGCTCCATTCAACCCCTCCCATCTATCTTTCAACACCATCCATTTTGGATTTCTATTTGCCATATATTTTTCAACTGTGCTGTGATGCTTAACAAAAGTACTGAACCTTTCTATTCTCATAGCTTCTACAGATTGTAAATTAAAAATATCTGCTTTTGCTAAAATAATAATTATATTATTGATTGATTGACTATGGCTTTTCAAATCACCCAGTATTGCTATCTGCAGCGTTAGTTCTAGGCAAATGTTGCAATTCTTCAGCCATTCCTAGACCTGTGACCAAAAACGAGCAACATATGGACAATACCAAAATAAATGATCTATTGATTCTGCCTCCTCACAGCAAAATCTGCAGAGCTGGGAAGATTGTATCCCCTATATATATAACATTCTATTGGGTGAAAGAATTTTATATAGTAATTTAAATTGAACATTATGAATCGGGTGTTGTTTTGCGTATCAATTTGTAAACCATGTGCCATGGAATGGGTACATCGAAAATCTCTTCCCAACTATTTAGCAATTTATATGGCACAACTATTAATTTTTTGGTCCTTAAATGAAATTGGTATATGTTTTTATTTTTCAAATTTTTCTTAAACATCTATGTTCTTTAATACAGGGCCGACATACAAGTTCCTTACTTTTTCCCCCTTCTACTTGCTGTTGTGGACGATTTTATATGATTTAAAATGATTAATGATGACTAAATGAATTATAATCCTAGAATGATGAGATAACCAATAACCAGTACAGTGTTTTTATAAATGTGCATTGTGTATAGAAAAGGAGGAACCAGTGACAGACAGCATGTGATCACTGTGGAAACTGATAAGAGGAAGAAGGCCTCTCCAGCCAGGGAGGGGAAAATACCATTGGGCTTGTAATCAGATTGTGTAACATGTTGCAGGACAAGATTAGTAAATGTATGTTTTGAAGTGGACAAGGAGGGACATATGTGACGCTATTTGTATGGACATTTATGATGCTATGTGTGACTATATAAACAAATGTGCATTGTATCTCAGCAGAATTCTCATGAATAAACACTTCTGGACCAATTGCAGATGTGGGGTTTTGTCTAAATTCTTTATTGACCAGAGCCTTACAACCTCTGGGAATTATTCAAAACTTGAGTGATAGTTTATGTCAACAATTGAGATAGCAAAATTCTCATGACACTTGCCTCTTCCATTTTTGTGGTAATGCTGCAATTAGTTGGTTGTAGTTTTGGGTAGAGCAGACATTTCCATATGTCTGTGTTAGCCGCATCTGTGACATAACTCCACCAGTCCTATTATGATATCATTCACAAAAATTATACCTTTTTAAAACATTTCTTCGGAAAATACGTTTTTTTAATCAATTAGTATATTTGAGTTTAACCACAATAGTTGTTGTATTATTTGTTCTGTTTTTTCAGGTGGATTAAATTGAAACTTTCTAAGGCTTGTTTAAAAAATAACGATATTTTGGAGATGATTTCCTTTTCAAACAATCAAAAATGAGCAGGTGTCATCTGAATAAAGGGGAAAAGGCTATTCTTGAACATAGGATGAGACATTCTTACCAATTTACTAGAGAACCAGTTTTGACTTAAGAATAACTTTTGTATAACTGATGCCGTTAGTGAGAGGTCTAATGCTTTAATATTGAATAATTTCTGCCCTCCGAATTCATATTCATTATATAAATAGGCCCTTTTAATGTTGTCTGGCTTGCCATTCCAAATAAAATTGAATATTTTTTGTTCATATAATTTAAAAAGCAGGTCGCTAGGTGTAGGCAAAATCATAAGCAATTAGGTAAACTGTGATATGACTAAAGAGTTAATCAGGGTGATTTTTCCACAAATAGACAGGTATTTTCCTTTCCATGGTAGCAAGAGCTTATCTATTTTTGCTAATTTATTGGAGTGAGATCATTTCTTTCTTTTGGGATTTGTATACTGAGTATGTCCACATCTCCATCAGACCATTTAATTGGTAAACTACACGGTAATGTAAAATTTGCATTTTTTTGTGATCCAATACGTAATATAGTACACTTACCATAATTTGGTTTTAATCCAGAGAGGATAGCAAAAGTATTTAGATTCTCTATGAGGCCGTGGAGCAATTCTAATTGTGGTCTTAAAAGAAAACATGAATCATCAGCGTACAATGACACCTTAGTTTTTAAGCCACGGATTTCTAATTCCTTAATATTATTATTTAATCTAATTTTAACAGCTAACATTTCGATGGCAATAATAAATAGATATGACGATAGTGGACAACCTTGGTGTACTCCTCTAGATAGTTTAAAACCTTCTGAGATGTAACCATTATTTACTATTTTACACCTAGGGTTACTATACATAACTTCAACCCATTTTATAAGAGATTCCCCAAAATTGAAATATTCTAGGCATTTATATATAAACTACAGTCGTACTTTATCAAAAGCCTTTTCAAAATCAGCTATGAAAACCAGGCCTGGTGTCCCCGATATTTCATAGTATTCTATTGTTTCCAGCACTTGTCTTATGTAAAAAACCTGTCTGATTAGGATGAATAATATCTGACAATACTTTTTTAATTCTATGCGGCAAGCATTTTGCTAGGATTTTTGCATAACAACACTGAAGTGTAAGAGGTCTCCAATTTTTTAAATGGACTGGATCTTTATATATACCACTTGGGTCCTGTTTCAGTAATAATGATGTGCTATAATATGCTATATTACCTGTAGATATGATTTATTACCTGTAGATATGATATATTACCCGTATATATTATATATTACCTGTATATATTATATATTACCTGTAGATATGCTATATTACCTGTAAATATGCTATATTACCTGTAGATATGATATATTACCTGTATATATTATATATTACCTGTAGATATTATATATTAAGTGTAGATATGCTATATTACCTGTAGATATGATATACTACCTGTATATATTATATATTACCTGTAGATATTATATGTTAAGTGTAGATATGATATATTACCTGTAGATATGATGTATTACCTGTAGATATTATATATTACCTGTAAATATATATTACCTGTAGATATGATATATTACCTGTATGTTTTATATATTACCTGTAGATATTATATATTACCTGTAGATATTACATATTACCTGTATATATTATATATTAAGTGTAGATATGATATATTACCTGTATATATTATATATTACCTGTAGATATTATGTTTTACCTGTATATATTGTGTATTACCTATAGATTTGATATATTACCTGTATATATTATATATTACCTGTAGATGTGTCAGAGTTGTTCCAAGGAAGCTGTACCCCAATTCTGAAAACTGTGTTTTAAATCTGAACTTGTACTCAGCTGAATCGCTCTCAGGTCTGTGATTCTCAGGGTGCAGTCTTTCTCTTCAGTCCCAAGGTACTCAGCACGACTTGCATACCCATTACAGTCATAGACTACATGATTACTTGGATGTTGATATGTGCAGGGCAATTCCACTGTTGAGCCCTTCATAGCACAGATACTCTGATGGGTGTAAGTTACATTGAAACAGTTCCTACCCAGAACACCTAGAACAGTAGTAGGCCAATTCATTTATTCAACACGTTTCTTCTGTGATAATTACTACACTGAACAACAATAGAAACTCAACATGCAACAATAGTTACAGTTGATATAAAGAAATCAGTCTATTGAAATAAATGAATCTATGGATTTCACATGACTGGGAATACATATACAGTATGCATCTGTTGGTCACAGATTCCTTTAAAAAAAAAGGTAGTCAGTATCTGGTGTGACCACCATTTGCCTCATGCAGTGCAACACATCTCCTTCACGTAAGACAATGGATTTAATGGATTTTTGTATTGAAACGTGTCGTGGAAATTACCACCAGGACCTCAACGTCAAATTTAAATGATTTATTATTTATTATCAGCAAGCTGGAGAGGTTCCAAAAAACGTAATGCACCATAGTACATGTCGGTCGGGAACTCTTTCGGGGCAGTCCCGTTAGTTCTCTTATATACTGCTTACACAGACAAGTTATATTTGCATGATTTATATTTATCATTATTCATCATTAATTCATCATTAACGTTTGGTTCCTGCATGTGACTGCATGTCTCATATATTAACTAATAGAACCTATTCTGGGCCTTCTGACAAAAGGTCTGAGGAGGGGGTCATGACCATCTCCCCTTCATATCTCTACCCAGCACCTACAGGAACCAATGATTGTATGAAACAAGATGTACAATTAATCTCTTCAGACAACATTTCCGTCACACATGAATATACACCTACTATTGTTGAAACAGTATTCTACATTATTTAATGGATATCAGGAGAAAATGAAATATGATACAGCTCTGAACACCCCCACCTCACCCCACCACACACACACAGCACTCCTACTCCAAGACGCTTGATACATATGGATCCAGAGCTGCATATCATGCTACATAGGTTACCATGATAATCAGACTTAGTAAACTGTTAGAGGATAGGAGATGGATGACTCTTTACAATATGTTTTCTATTGAAACTTTATTTAGGGACCTGGAACCGGTGCCAGAGAGGAGGAAGATCAAAGATGACATGTTTGTGCTTTATGGTGATTTTTCAGTGATGCTGAATGAGCAAAGCTCTTTCCACATAGACAGGAGTAAGGCTTCTCTCCAGTGTGTATGCGTTGGTGTGTAGCCAGGGTGGAATCTCGAGCAAAAATCTTCCCACACTGATTACAGCTATAGGGCTTCTCTCCAGTGTGAATCCGCTGGTGAATCATCAATTCTGTCTGTTTATCTAAACTCTTCCCACAGTCAGAGCAGCGGTGGTGAGATTTCTTCCCTATAAGTCTCTGCTGGTGTTTATTGAGAAGTTCTGATCTGGAGACTCTTCTGGAGAAACGCCTTGTCAGCATCATGTTGTTGTTGAGGCTCCCCAGATGATAAGCTTATCCCACTGAGGGAGCAACGGTTAAGGGCTGTCCCTTGTGAAACAAAGATATTGAATAGCATGGACATCTGAAATCAGGCTACCTGATGGGACTTTGATAAATGCAGAAAATTGCCTATCAAAATAAATGTACTATCACAGTGGCCATGTTATTTTTGATAAGCATATTTGATTTCGAATTTGGACATGTTAAGTTTGTATGTGAAAACTATTTTTACGATGCATTATTTCAGTTTTTCCCGAAACTTAATGCACTCGCACAGATAAAGGATGCTTGCGCTGCTATATGAATCTGATTAAGGCTGTCACGCCCTGATCTGTTTCACCTGTCCTTGTTCTTGTCTCCACCCCCCTCCAGGTGTCGCACATCTTCCCAATTATCCCCTGTGTATTTATACCTGTGTTCTCTGTCTGGTCATTGCCAGTTTGTCTTGTTGGTTCAAGCTTAACAGCGGTTTTCCTGTCAGTGCCTATCGTTACCCAGCCTATTTCCTTGTCCTCCTGGTTTTGACCTTTGCCTGTCCTGACCCTGTACCTGCCCGACTGACCTCTATGCCTGAACCTGTCTGCCATCCTGTACCTTTGCTCCACCTCGGGATCACTGAACTCTGCCTGTCCCTGACCCTGAGTCCGCCTGCTGTCCTTTACCTTTGCCATGCCCTGGAATTTCGACCCCTGCCTGCCTTGGCTGTCTTTGCCTGCCCCTGTTGCTACAAACATTGTTAATTCGACAGGCTGCATCTGGGTCTTACCTTGATCCCATAAAGGCGTTTACATGTCCTAATATTTCAAAATATTGCTCAGAAAACCAGGTGTTTTTAAAGGCGTTGCTTCAATTGTCACCTTAAGCCAATTAAGATAAGCAGAGTAACGTGTTTACATGACTAATGTCATACTCGGCCTACTGCCAAAACTAGTTTAATGTCAAATTATGAGTGTGCATGTAAACATACTCGTTGTAGGAGCACTAGTTATTTTGTTGCTTTGACAAAGTCCTTTCTGAAGATTATTATCAATGTGATTAGTGTCCCTCATTTTAAGGTCAACCCTGTTACAACTGAACTGAACTCTCATTTTAATATGGTGAAACTATTCCTTTAAAAAATGTGTTTTCAAAAGAAACTTTGAACATCTAATAGTCAAATCACAGAGTAGATTTGAAATAACATCTTTATTTTACTGTATACAAGTTATATACATAGACAGAAGGGAGTTAGTTATAGATACAGTATATTTGGCTGTAGTTTAGTTTAGAAGAAAGACTTACACAGTGGTGTAAAGTTCTACTTTAAAGTGCTACTTAAGTAGTTTTGGGGGGGGAAATCTGTACTTTACTTAAGTATTTATATATTTGACAACTTTTACTTCACTACATTCCTAAAGAAAATTATATACTTTTTACTCCATACATTTTCCCTGACACGCAAAAGTACTCGTTACATATTGAATGCTTAGCGGTACAGAAAATTGTTTAATTCACACACTTATCAAGAGAACATCCCTGGTCATCCCTACTTCCTCTGATCTGGCGGACTCACTAAACACATGTTTTGTTTGTAAATTAAGTCTGAGGGTTGGAGGTGCCCTTGCCCACTGGCGGTTCTGGGGGCAGGGGGCCAGTGCCCCTGTGACAACAATTTTGGACCCCTTGTGGCCCCCTAAATGTGGAGTATGAAATAATTTTTGCATAACAAATTTTTGCTATCGTTCTTTTTTTACACTGATATTAGACAGTGGCAACGTGAAACACTAATTAAACCCACACATTTACTAGAGGGACATTGTCTTTTGCCTACTAATGCCTGCAATGAAGTGAAGAAAACGATATGACAACAATAACGTCTAATGTAACTGGCCCCTCTAACAGTACAACTGGCCCCAGCTTGGCCCCCCCAGTTGAAAGGGTCTAGAACCTCCACTGCCCTTGCCTATCCATACATTTAAAAAAAACAAGAAAATTGTGCTGTCTGGTTTGCTTAGTATGAGGAAATTTTATTTAATTATTCATATTTTTACTTTTAATACTTAAGTATATTTGAGCAATTACATTTATTTTGTTACATAAGTATATTTAAAACCAAATACTTTTAGACTTTTACTGGTTGACTATCACTTGTACTTGTCATTTTCTATTATGGTATCTTTACTTTGACTCAAGTATGACAATTGGGTACTTTTTCCACCACTAGACACCACACATTCTCAGACACCCCCTCACGAGAGGCCTATTCAGATACTCCCTCTTTGCGCATGTGTTCCAAGTGACTGCCAGGCAAGGGTAGACGATAGCAGACCACAAGATTCTTAACGTTTTCTTGACTGTACTCGACATTTATAAATCACGTAAAATGTAATCCAGGAACTTTCTGAAGTAATATTAGGCTACATGTGACGTTTATTTGTCCTAACTTAATTCCGTTTTGATATTGAAATATATATTTGATTGCTCTGGTCTAGGGGCGCATCAGTTGGAGCCTTGAGAATCGAATTTTCTCTCCCCAACTCCCTAGTCATTATCTGAACACTACAACAAAGTAGTCTAACTGTACCGTAGCCTACAACATTTCATTCCATACAAAGAAACAATAGCTTCCACAATGGACCGGGTAAGTCTGATTTTAACAGTATAGTCCTGTTGCGTTGTACAACATTTCTAGGCCTAGTTTTCATCATCTTTTATCTTCCACATTCCTGTGTTGGGTTTAAACGTCTCGACAAAAAAAACACGATGGTAAAACTTGTTGGGATTTTTTTTATTCTGCACAATGCAAAAAGTCCGGGTAGCCATTTGATTACCTGTTCAGGAGTCTTATGGCTTGGGGGTAAAAACTGTTGAGAAGACTTTTTGTCCTAGACTTGGCACTCCGGTACCGCTTGCCATGCGGTAGTAGAGAGAACAGTCTATGACTGGGGTGGCTGGGGTCTTTGACAATTTTTAGGACCTTCCTCTGACACCGCCTGGTGTAGAGGTCCTGGATGGCAGGCAGCTTAGCCCCAGTGATGTACTGGGCCGTACGCACTACCCTCTGTAGTGCCTTGCGGTCAGAGGTGGAGCAATTGCCGTACCAGGCAGTGATGCAACCAGTCAGGATGCTCTCGATGTTGCAGCTGTAAAACCTTTTGAGGATCTCAGGACCCATGCCAAATCTTTTTAGTTTCCTGAGGTGGAATAGGCTTTGTCGTGCCCTCTTCACGACTGTCTTGGTGTGTTTGGACCATTCTAGCTTGTTGTTGATGTGGACACCAAGGAACTTGAAGCTCTCAACCTGCTCCACTAAAGCCCCGTCGATGAGAATGGGGGTGTGCTCGGTCCTCCTTTTCCTGTAGTCCACAATGATCACCTTAGTCTTGGTTATGTTGAGGGAGAGGTTGTTGTCCTGGCACCACACGGCCAGGTCTCTGACCTCCTCCCTATAGGCTGTCTCGTCATTGTCGGTGATCAGGCCTACCACAGCACAATTGGTTAGGTGCCCGTAAAACTGCTGCCATTTCTTCCGGCGCCATCTTCCACCGACATTTTTTGCTTTTAGATTTGTGGGTTGTAGTGTACAATTGAACATTTGATGAAAATGGAGATGTTCGAGGGATGCACACAAATCAGAGGTTTAGACTAAATTAATAAAAGATTTGGTTTAATGTTAATCTATGTCGAATACTTCCAACAGGACAAATCTAGCCCGTCCCCCTCCACCCTCCCGGAGTCCCCAGGTCAATCGCCTCCCTGTACTTTACTGCTGGGTCTGGTCATCTGCAGGAAAACACCAGGGCAGCGTGGAACTGAGAGAGGAGAAGGAGAAGAGGAACATGGAGATTTGATTTCATTAAGTAAGAACCACGGTGTGTGGATTAGATTACAGTCAGATTCAGTAACAATTTAATTGATGAAAATATCTGGTCGTTCCACCCAATTTTAAGAAGTGTACCAAAAAAAAGTTTGATTTCACATCATTTTAACATTCTGTCATAAAAAGCACATGTTCAACTTCATAAAATACATGTTTTGCCATCTCAAGAGGTTAAATGAAATATAAATACTATAGTAAGAGCCAATGTGCCAAATAAAGTAACAGGGTTGACCGTAACAGGGGACTACTGAAAACAACCAAAACACTACTTGGGTAAAATAGTCCTATAAATCAGCCATGAATCTGCTTGTGACAGGTGGAATGGAAGATAGTATAGTACAAAAGGGAGTAGTAATTGAATGCAATCTTCACAAAAAAAGAAGTTATTGTTAAAACATTTCTAGCATGTCTGTATGGGTAGAAGAGTTGAGATGCTCAGTTTTCCACCACAAAACAGCAGAGAATTTACCAAAAGTAGAGTAGAACTAGCTCACATGCTTTTACTCTATGATTTGAATATTAGATGTTCAATGTTTCTTACCCAAAAACAAATAATTTCAAAACATAAAACTTGGAGTAATTATTGTATTAGGTGGGTTAAAATCTTTCTAGAAGTTAAATAGGGTTGACAGAGGGACTTTAGCAAGTCTTTATTCAAATAAAAATCTGATTAATTGAATTCTCCATGTGTTCTGTATTAAATGGCACTTTATGAAATATAACAGTTTTAAAATTCAATATTAGTATGCAATTATTACAGGAAAAATGTCAAAGGGACGCAAAAGGCATTAATTTCATAGAAAGACATCTGTTGATGGACCCATATTTGCAAAACCTAACTATTCAATGTCTTTGTTTCACAGGGGACAGCTGTAATCGTTGCTATCTCAGTGGGGGGGGCTTATCATCTGGGGAGCCTCAACAACGTCATGATTCTGAAAAGAAAGAGAAGAGTCTCTCCAGATCAGAACACCTCAAGAAACACCAGCATAGAGGCATAGGGAAGAAACCTCACCACTGCTGCTCTGACTGTGGGAGGAGTTTTTCTAAACAGAAGGAATTAATGATTCATGAGCCAATTCACAATAGAGAGAAACCCTACCACTGCTCTCAGTGTGGGAAAGGTTTAGCTAAAATCTTAAAATCTCATCAGAGAATTCATACAGGGGAGAGGACTTACACCTGCTTTGATTGTGGGAAATACTTCAGTCGATCAGGAGACCTGACTGCACACCAACGCATACACACAGGAGAGAAGCCTTATAGCTGTGATCAGTGTGGGAAGAGCTTCAATCATTCAGGATCCCTGACTAAACACCAACGTATACACACAGGAGAGAAGCCTTATAGCTGTGATCAGTGTGGGAAGAGCTTCAATCAATCAGGATCCCTGACTACACACCAATGCATACACACAGGAGAGAGACCTTATAGCTGTGATCAGTGTGGGAAGAGCTTCCGTCATTCAGGATCCCTGACTACACACCAACGCATGCACACAGGAGAGAAGCCTTACAGCTGTGATCAGTGTGGGAAGAGCTTCAATCATTCAGGATCCCTGACTAAACACCAACGCATACACACAGGAGAGAAGCCTTATAGCTGTGACCAGTGTGGGAAGAGCTTCAATCATTCAGGATCCCTGACTACACACCAATGCATACACACAGGAGAGAAGCATTATAGCTGTGATCAGTGTGGGAAGAGATTTCGTCATTCAGGATCCCTGACTACACACCAACGCATACACACAGGAGAGAAGCCTTATAGCTGTGATCAGTGTGGGAAGAGCTTCAATCATTCAGGAAACCTTACTACACACCAACGCATACACACAGGAGAGAAGCCTTATAGCTGTGATCAGTGTGGGAAGAGCTTCAGTCGATCAGGAGCCCTGACTGCACACCAGCGAATACACACAGGAGAGAAGCCTTATAGCTGTGATCAGTGTGGGAAGAGCTTCAATCAGTCAGGAGCCCTGACTACACACCAACGCATACACACAGGAGAGAAGCCTTATAGCTGTGATCAGTGTGGGAAGAGCTTCAATCATTCAGGAGCCCTGACTACACACCAACGCATACACACAGGAGAGAAGCCTTATAGCTGTGATCAGTGTGGGAAGAGCTTCAATCATTCAGGATCCCTGTCTACACACCAATGCATACACACAGGAGAGAAGCCTTATAGCTGTGATCAGTGTGGGAAGAGCTTCAATCATTCAGGATCCCTGTCTACACACCAACGCATACACACAGGAGAGAAACCTTATAGCTGTGATCAGTGTGGGAAGAGCTTCAATCGATCAGGAGACCTGACTGCACACCAACGAATACACACAGGAGAGAAGCCTTATAGCTGTGATCAGTGTGGGAAGAACTTCAATCGATCAGGAGCCCTGACTACACACCAACGCATACACACAGGAGAGAAGCCTTATAGCTGTGATCAGTGTGGGAAGAGCTTCAATCAATCAGGAGACCTAACTGCACACCAACGCATACACACAGGAGAGAAGCCTTATAGTTGTGATCAGTGTGGGAAGAGCTTCAATCATTCAGGATCCCTGACTAAACACCAACGCATACACACAGGAGAGAGACCTTATAGCTGTGATCAGTGTGGGAAGAGCTTCAATCATTCAGGATCCCTGACTAAACACCAACGCATACACACAGGAGAGAAACCTTATAGCTGTGATCATTGTGGGAAGAGCTTTGCTCTATCCGGAAACCTGACTACACACCAACGTGTACACACAGGAGAGAAGCCTTATAGCTGTGATCAGTGTGGGAAGAGTTTCAGGAAGATAGAATACCTGACTATACACCAGCGCATACACACAGGAGAGAAGCCTTATAGCTGTGATCAGTGTGGGAAGAGTTTTTCTCAAAATTCCACCCTGACTACACACCAGGTCACACACACTGGAGAGAAACCTTACTCCTGTCTATGTGGAAAGAGCTTTGCTCGTTCAGGGTCACTGAAACAACACCAGAAAGCACAAACATGTAATATTTTATCTCCCTCCCCTCCGGCACCGGTTCCAGATCCCTAAATAAAGTTTCAATAGAAAACATATTGTAAAGAGTCATCCATCTCCGTTTCTCTAACAGTTTACTAAGTCTGATTGCCATGGTAACCTCTGTAGCATAATATGCAGCTCTGGATCCATATGTATCAAGCGTCCTGGAGTAGGAGAGCTGTGGGGGTGTGTGGTGGGGTGGGGGTGTTCAGAGCTGTATCTTAACTCCTGATATCAATTAAACAACTCTAATGTAGAATGTTTCAACAATCCTCAAGTATTCAATAGACCAATAAATTAAATCTGCTCAACAACGTCTGCTTGTCACATTAATTATATGTTTTTAAAATCTATAATTATTTTTTATATGGTTTACAGGCCTCTTGTTTAATTTGTTTGGTCATAAAAGATGTTCACATATTTATTGTAAAACCCTTCACCAGGTTTTAGTGTAGCTGATGGGACATACGGAAGTACAGAAGACATAGGACTATTAGTGTGGTGAAATTATGTTGTTGCATTTGTTTTAAAGTATTTTAATAGGGATATCTTTACACTTTCCTTATTGTATATTAAGTGTGATCCAGAAAGATGTTCACACATTTTTATTGTGAATAGAATTATGTGTTGGTTGTTAGGAAGAGGCATTATGGGGGCAGGAAGCCAGCTCTGCCCATCAGTACTTATAGGTCATGTCAACCACAGACCCCACACTCTTCTGTTTACTCATGGCCAGTAAGGTCTCCCTGATAATATCTTATACCTCATCATTCTACTTTTTTTTTTAGATTTGTTATGTGGAACGAATGCTTGCATGTAAATGTCATTGTAAAACACACATCTGGAATGTGGTTTCATGTTTTCTTCTTTTGTTTTACATTGCTAATTGCATATTCGTTTTTTAAATATGTATATTTTTTTAATTGTTTAGTTGTATTATGTAGAAGAGACCAATATGTTGTTGGTTCCCTGTGTCCCAATACTCAATGTTCTAGTCATGGTCTTGAGAATAGAGACCAGGATATGTTGTTGTCCTGTGTTCCAATACTCAATGTTCTAGTCATGGTCCTGAGAATAGAGACCAGGATATGTTGTTGGCCTGTGTCCCAACACTCAATGTTCTAGTCATGGTCCTGAGAATAGAGACCAGGATATGTTGTTGCCCTGTGTCCCAACACTCAATGTTCTAGTCATGGTCCTGAGAATAGAGAGCAGGATATGTTGTTGCCCTGTGTCCCAACACTCAATGTTCTAGTCATGGTCCTGAGAATAGAGACCAGGATATGTTGTTGGCCTGTGTCCCAACACTCAATGTTCTATTCATGGTCCTGAGAATAAAACAGGTTTTAAACAACAACAGAGAAACACGTGTCTTACAGGTCTGCACATCTGTTATAATAGTATCAGGTGTAGTTATTCACCCGTTATAAAGTGTGTTTGTTGTTTATCTTTATGTTTCTGAGGCTGCAGGGAGGGAGATGCAACAACAGCCTTGAGAACATCTGGACTCAAATAAAACTCTGTTCCAAGTTGCTGTCAGGTAAAAGTAGACGATAGCAGACAACAGGATTCTTAGTGAATGGGGTGTTGTTGAGTGTTTTTATTCGCTTTACTTGACTTTTATAGATCAGGTCAAATCTTATCCCAAAACTTTCTGATGTAATATTATCCTACATGAGATGTGAGACGTTATGTTGTCATAACGTAATTGAGATGGATATTTAAATAGATGTTTGATTGCTCTGGTCTAGGGGTGCATCAGTTGCAGCCTTGAGACAGGAATTCTCTCCCGGCAACCCCCTAATCCTTATCTGAACTCTGTGACAACATAGTAACTGTAGCCTACAGCATTTATTGTCTTAGTAAGAAACACTGAAGAAAACAATAGCTTCCTCGATGGATCCGGTAAGTCTCGTTTCCTTTGAACAGTATAGGTCTGCTGTGTTGTATACATGTCTAGGACTAGGTTTCATAATCTTTATTGATCCTCCACATTCCTGTGTTCTGTTTAAATTGCTGGACAAAAAAAACATGAAGGTAAAACTTGTTAGGATATTTAGGACAGAGTGCCTCTGTCAGACCAACTATCCACAGACAGCGCTAACTCTGGCTCCTTTACCGACGGTGAGCGTTTTTTCTACAACAGAGGTCGGGGACACAGGGGACAACGTCGAGGCCAACACCCCCAGCACGTAAGAGGGTTCGACACATACATCCGGGGAAGAATAAATCCACAACCACCCCGCGACACTTATCAATTGAGACCCAGGACGAGCCCACAGTCCAACAGGAGCTAAATGTCTTCAACTTATCAAATAAGACCCTGACATCCGCTCACCTCAGTGTTCTCAATAAGGGGTTAACATTTGTACCCACTGCATACGTTAATGACTTTGATGTCCAAACAGATCTATTCAAGTTTTTTCGTAATCTGAGATGGCGTGAGTTTTTTGATAAGAGTGACACTTACATGACTCCACTTGAAATGTCATCCTCAGTGAGATATATACATAGGTCTACCACGCCAATCAATAGATTTACCTGTCCTACCGTGAGTCAAGGAGGAGATGGAGCTATTAATCCAGCTGAGGTACCTGATAACTCTGACAGAACTACATTTTAGAGCAAAAAGTTCATTTGTACCTCCCAAACGTTATGCCTCCATAGAAGCCTTCTGTAGGATTGTAGAAAATAATGTAGGTGACTTACTGAAAGACAAACAGAAACACACATCCTATGATAACCTGAGTAGAGACCAGAGAATGGCTCTTAAGGACTTACAGTCAGATCCTTCCATTATCATAAAGAAATGTGACAAAGGAGGAGGAATTTGTATACAAAACAAATGTGACTATGTGAATGAATGTCGCCGACAACTATCTAAAGGTGACTTCTATTGCAAACTGAATTGTGATCCTACCCTGGAATTCCAGCATAATATTCCATCCACAGTGGAACGCTGTTTGGAATCAGGACAAATTACTAAACAAGAAGTTGAATTTCTATACTGTTGCTAAATTACACAAACAAGTATCTCCTCCTCCAGGCAGACCCATTGTAGCAGCAATCGACTCGGTGACATCCAACATTTCTAAATTTGTGGATTACCACATTAAACCGATGGTTGAGAATCTCCCATTTTATGTCATAGACACTAGTCACATGATCTCATTGATAGAGGGCTTAGGAAGGATACCAGAGGGCACCCTGCTGGCCACTTTTGATGTGGAGAGCTTGTACACTAACATCCCACACACTGGAGGCTTGAAGGTGCTGCAGCACTTACTTCAGCAGAGAAACTCTACCTTTGCTCTATCTAATGATTGCGTCATACAACTTACTGAACTGGTATTATCCCATAACTATTTTGTCTTTGAGTCAGACTTTTTCCTTCAAATTCTGGGTGTAGCCATGGGCTCCCCTTTCCCCCCCAACTATGCTAACCTGTATGTGGGACAATTTGAAGAAACATTCCTTTTTAAAACAGACACACACCCCTTACTTTCTAAAATACTCCTATGGAAGAGATACATAGATGATGTCTTTGTGCTCTGGGAAGGAAGTCAGCAGGAACTAAATTAATTCCAAACTCTACTAAATGAGACCTCTGAATACCTCAAATTCACCATGCAGACTGATGAGAGAAAAATTAACTACCTGGATTTATGGATTATCAAAGAGAATGATGCATTACACACAGACTTATACACAAAGCCCACAGATCGCAATACCTTGCTATGTGCGGATAGTATGCATCCCCTTCCCCTCAAGAATGGTCTACCTTATAGCCAGTTATGCAGGGTTAAACGAATCTGTGGCCACCAGTCAGATTTTGACAGCAATGCTAAAAAAATGACAGAGAAATTAAAAATGAGAGGCTACAAGGACAAAACTCTTGATGCGGATATGATGAAAATATCTCAAAAACCAAGAGATGAATTACTAAAAACTCAACCAAAGAAGTAAAACAACGCAACCATCTTTTGTACTAAGTACACCAATGTTTCAGGAGAAAATGAAATCAATCCTGAAAAAGTACTGGCATATTCTGTAATCAGACAAAAAAATTGCACACCTCTTCAAGGAACCCCCACTGGGGGTCTATAAGCGTGGTCGCAATATTGGAGATAGTTTTGTGAGATGTGACATGCCCCCTGAGCCTACTCAGACACTCTTGACACCTATCCCAAATGGAAACTACAAATGTGGCTCATGCGCACAGTGTAATAGCACAAAAAAAAACATATTTCTTCACCCACCCGCATACAGGTCGAAAGACCCCTGTGAGGGGTATCATCTCATGCAAGACCAAGGGAGTAATCTATCTCATCACCTGTTCATGTGGCCAAGCCTATGTAGGACAAACGAAGAGACAATTAAAGCAGCGCAATCACTGCAGCTCAATCAGATGTAAGAACACTGACTATCCAGTAGCAGCTCACTTTGTTGAGGCTAACCATCCTGTCTCCTCCCTGAGATACACAGGCATTGAGCATGTTGCTCTACCGAGGAGAGGAGGTAACATTGAGATCCTACTACTACAAAGAGAGGCCTACTGGATATTCTTTCTAAAAACATTGACCCCTAATGGTCTGAATATTGACTTTGATCTCAGGCCTTTCTTATGAACATTCTTTCCATTATGAACAAGTCTTATACATAAAAAAAAATATTAAGCGTATACTCAATATGTTCCCCCTGTTGATGATGTTTGTTATGTATCAAGGATGAACCAAAAAAAATGAAATACGAAATTATGTGAAATTGAATGAAACAATAATGTATGTTGATGCTAATATGATGTACAATATTCCATTATGTTTCTATATGATAACAATAGAATAATATATTTAATATGCCATATACTATATTTTTTTAACAGTGTCACTAATTAATTGTAATTAACTCACCACTGTCATTGATTACATTGAAACGTTGGTAAATACCCATTAAATTGTTGGTAAATACCCATTAAATTGTTGGGAGAGTATATATGTAGTGTGCGATCTCCTTTATTTTGATAGTGTATAGGATATTTTTTCTGTCAGCAAAGTAGTCTACAACTATATCATGTTTGGAAATCTGTCATATTACCTCATTTATCTCTACTTCCTCCCAAACTGTGCACTTGTTCATCTCCACTGATTTGAAAGTCAGATTATCCATTATATGACCAGCTCTTGCTCACACACACTGAAGAGAAAGGTTACTCCTGTCTTTGTGGAAAGAGCATTGCTCATTCCGGGTCACTGAAAAAAATACCAGAAAGCACAAACGTGCAAAGGTGGAAAAAGTACTTAATTGTCAAACTTGAGTAAAAGTAAAGATACCTTAATAGAAAATGACTCAAGTAAAAGTGAATGTCATCCAGTAAAAATACTACTTGAGTAAAAGTAAAAGTATTTGTTTAAAAAAAATACTTAAGTATCAAAAGTAAATGGAATTGCTCAAATGTACTTAAGTATCAAAAGTAAAAGTATAAACCATTTCAAATTCCTTATATTAAGCAAACCATATGGCACTATTATTTTTGTTATTTTTATTGATGGATAGCCAGGGGCACACTCCAACACTCAGATATAATTTACAAATGAAGCATTTGTGTATAGTGAGTCTGCCAGATCAGTAGGGAGGCAGTAGGGAGGACCAGGGATGTTATCTTGGACCATTTTCCTCTCAAAATGTAACAAGTACTTTTGGGTGTCAGGGAAAATATATGGAGTAAAAAGTAGAAGGTGGCAAAAATATAAATATTAAAGTACAGATACCCCCAAAAAACTACTTAAGTAGTACTTTCAAGTATTTTTACTTAAGTTCTTTACACCACTGTAAACTTGTCATCTAAATGGAAAATGTCATAGTGAACAGTTTGTGTGTAGAGGGGTATGCTGGTGTGGGTGGGGGTGGGGGTATTCAGGGCTGTATCTATTTAATTAACTCCTAGTATCCATTAAATAATTGTAGAATGTAGAATGTTTCAACAATACAAGGTGTGTATTAATGTATTCAATTGATCAATAAATTAAATTCATTATCTGCTTAACAACATTTGCTTCTCACTATGGACCAGAGGCCTCTTCTTGAATAAGTTTGCTCCAAAAAGATCTAGACATATTTATTGTAAAACCCATTACCAGGTTTTAGTGCAGCTGATGGGCCATACAGAAGAATGCAGCTATAGGAATTGTAGTTGTGGTTCTCATCCTCTGTCTCTCTGGCTTCATGTGGTTCAGGTGACCATCTTTCTAAGACGTATCTTTTACTTCATCATTTTGAGTTGTTATTAACGTGATTGTTGTTCAATGATTGATTCATTCACTTGTGTAAAAAAACATTAAGAAAGTCAGCAGGGAATGGACAGGTGAGTTGAGGTCAAAAAGTATTCGTTTTTTTTCCAGAGCTTTTAACAGTGCTCGATTCTTGCCTAGCACAATGGAACCAATGGAATAGTCCCAAGGTATGCTTATATTGTCTGTCTTTTCTCCTCTCCAGGGAGATGTTGGTGGAAGTGGCTCCACATCCTCCTCCAGCACAGTGTGCCAACGGCCCTCTGCCTCTTTGTCTTTCACACCTCCCCTCCTCCGCTTCTTTATTAGTGCCTTCACACCTCTAGATGGTCAGGTAGGTGTGGAGCCGGAGACAGCAGTGGTCCGGCTGGATGAACCAGCTTCAGTGGGGGATGGACACCTTGACATTGGGGGATGGACACCTTGACATCGGGGGCTCCCAATCAGAGTCAGTGGCACTGTGAAAGAAAAAAGTTCAGTAAGACTACTTTTACATATGAGCCCTGTATCAACACGTAAAAAAAACAGATATGTATTATATAGAGTAGAGGGAACACAATCACTATGTGCTGTTCCATTCTACTCCATTCCATGTTAATATTAAATAAATTAAAAAAATATAATATACACACACACACACTTACACAGACACACACACACATACACACTTCATTACACATTTCATTACTGATTTATATTTTTATATGCTGCAAAGAAAATAAAAAAATCTCCCAAAAATGTCAAATGAATAATATTTGATATTATGAATTTCAAACAACGGCATTAGCATGAGAAGAACTTACCAGTCCAAAATGATATCTTCTCTGTGGAAAGACATGTCTTCGATATTTAATTTCATTGTTATTTGTTTTTGTCTATATTGCATTTGTTTTAGGCACAAGGGCAATGAAATGTACTGATATTTATGTATACCTTCATGCACAGTTGAAGTCGAAAATGATGGAACTGGAGCTGTTTCTGTACTTGTTTTTTAAGTATGTCAGAGTTGAGAACCCTGACTCGCATAGGTATGTGGTGCCAAACTGGACCAGAACATCTACTGCTTTCTCAGTCAGGCAGAAGACCGCTTCCTACTGTAGATGAACAACTCAGAACTGTGTGAGTGGGTTTGCCTCAAAAAGCATCTTGCTTCAATCAGTTTATTCCAGTTAAGAATAACAATTAGTATTGTATTTTAACAGCAACAGTTCCAACCTAGACTAGTTTTCAACAATAATTTCTACAGTAAGATGTACAGTAGTTCTGTATACTTCTGGCCCTTCTTTGGACACTGTGTTAACTAACCTCCAGACGAGCTTCAATGCCATACAACTCTCCTTCCGTGGCCTCCAACTGCTCTTAAAAGAAAGTAAAACTAAATGCATGCTCTTCAACCAATCGCTGCAAGATTTGCCCGCCTGGCCCAGCATTACTACTCTGGACGGTTCTGTCTTAGATTATGTGGACAACTACAAATACCTAGGTGTCTGGTTAGACTGTAAACTCTCCTTCCAGACTCACATCAAACATCTCCAATCCAAAATTAAATCTAGAATTGGCTTCCTGTTTCGTAACAAAGCATCCTTCACTCATGCTGCCTTCGACTTCGGTGATGTCATTTACAAAATAGCCTCCAATACTCCATAGCAGCACCCACCCGTAGCACGCGCTCCATTAGGTATATCTCACTGGTCACCCCCAAAGCCAATTCCTCCTTTGGCCGACTTTCCTTCCAGTTCTCTGCTGCCAATGACTGGAATGAACTACAAAAATCTCTGAAACTGGAGACACTTATCTCCCTCACCAGCTTTAAGCACCAGCTGTCAGAGGAGCTCACAGACCCCTGAAACTGTTTATAGCCCATCTGTAAATAGCCCAATCAACTACCCCATCCCCTACCGTATTTATTTATTTATCTTGTTCCTTTTCTACATTGCACATTCATCTACTGCACATCTACCATTCAAGTGTTTAAATGCTATATTGTAATTACTTTGCCACCATGGACTATTTATTGCCTTACCTTCCTTATCTTACCTCATTTGCACTCTTTGTATATAGATTTGTTTTTCGACTGTATTATTGACTGTATGTTTGTTTTACTCCATGTGTAACTCTGTGTTGTTGTATGTGTCGAACTGCTTTGCTTTATCTTGGCCAGGTCGCAGTTGTAAATGAGAACTTGTTCTCAACTTGCCTACCTGGTTAAATAAAGGTGAAATAAAAAAATAAAAGTAGGCCTGATCATTTTTTATCATCTGTACTGTTACTTAGGGTAGCATCAGTAGCTAGCTTGCCTTGGCGAATGTTAGCTATTAGCCGTGTACAAGGCCAGGGGATTGTTTGAAAGAGAAACACACATAATGTTATACTACTATGAGAGTTAGTTAGTACTCCCTTATTACTGCTTATCATCACCTGTTATAAAATGACAACAATGCCTTGCTAGTTGACCTACTTTTCCACTGTCGAAGCAGTGTTTCCTGAAGCATTCTGCCCTGTTCTGAAAGAACTCCCTGGGTTTTGTTGATGATACAGTTACTAGAAGAGTGAGACCAAGTTGAGACGCTGGACCAGGTGGATAAGGTATGATATTAAGGCAGTTTATTAAGGTAAAGATATCTGACATTGCGTGCACGGACTCGTTCATCATGTTCTGAGGGAACCGTCAGAAAAGAGCCCCGAAACATTGTGCATTGACATTTTATACAATATATGATGTAGGTTGAGTCTAGGAGGTTCCTCTCGTCTGATTGGTCCTTGGGTCCAGTGTTTTCCTCTTGTCTTGCTGGTGTCCCTCTCCCATAGGTTCTGTGTAAGTCCTTTGTCCTCAAATGCTCACCAAAAGGGAGAAGTTATGTGTGTGCGTTGTGCAAGTTGTTTTGACATGTCTGTGTGTGTGTGTCTTTGGTCACAAGATGTCCTTGTCGAAACTAACAGTGTGTGCCTGCGTGGGGCGCTTCAGTCAGTTATCTGTTTCTGGGTGCGTGTGTGTGTGTGTCTAGTATCAGGAGGGAACAGAGTATGTCTGTGTGCAAAGGCGGGTGTGTTTGTGCAAGAAGCAGCTATTTCAGGTGTCAACAGTTATATCTAGTAATAGCAATATTTATTACAAATCTCTCTTCACGCCTGAAAAGACGTGACAATTTAGAAACATGTCCTATAAGCAAGCATGCAAGAGTGCTTAAACCCTCATGTCCGTCCTCATACAACCTGTACCAGGTGGGCTGCCGCCACCCGGGAACTTGAAACCTTCATAACAGGGAGGACCAACTCGTGGAATATGCGCCGTGAAAGCTCAGAGGCATCTTTGGGCTAAAAGACAGGATGAAGCAAAAACGGCTAAAAGCAAAATTTGTCAGGGGACAAATTTTGTGATACCCCCTCTTCACGTCTCAAAAGAGACGTGACATAAGTAACTAAAAGCCCTCCTCCTCCTCCTCCAGGTAACATTCCCCATTACCAGCCAGCAATGGAAACATTTGACTGGGGTCCGTGGGAGAAGGGTCAATGGCAGTGGTTATTATTCTGGTAGTCAGCGTTCTAATACATGGAATGCAACAGCATCCACAGAGGACAAGAATTGCAGCGAAAACAGAGATAGATACCAGTATAGAGGAAACAAGAGTTTTATATTTACCAAAAGTATCCATCCAAGAGTCCCACATGGAGGTGTCAACCCCTGAGTGGCTCTTCATCTTACCATTGAGGGTACGAAGTCCCTCCAATGCAACAGTGAGGCTTCCATCCAAGGCTGTGTTATTTGGAATGAAAGTGCAACACTGTTCTCCAAACATGGCACAGACACCACCTTTTTCAGCAAGCAGCATATCTACCGCTATATGATTTTGGAAGGTCATAAGTGAGGTCGCAGCCAATTGACCATGCACAGCCTCAAAGCCTTGTTGGGTCCAATTACCTAGTTTCTGGACATTAAAATGAATGTAGTTAATTCGGCCCACGTTCTTACATTAGCAAACACTTGATTGGTAATAGTAAGTAAAAGATCACTCCACGACCTCCCCCACAGCAAACCAAGGGTCATCCTTAATCAAACCCATTTTCCTCCGAAAGTTAGACTGTGTCAGCATCTCCTTCTTGAGCCTCCAGTAAAGGCATCATGCCAGCAGCATGCACAACATCTGTAACAGACATCCTCAGACAAGGGATGATACAAGCAGAACAACTCATCAACATTACAATAATCAGGGTCAGAAAAACAGTAACCACCAAAGCTGTGTACTGGCCAAACCACACACCCATCCAGGAGAACAGTTCGCTCTCCACCCTTTCCAAGAAATAGAGTTTTCCCACAGTACCCATTCATTCCTTATCACAATCTTTGCAACATAAGTCAAACTTGGGAGGTGTTGGGAGGTTCTTCTCAAGGACGGGCCTCTCGCATGTGTCTGGTAGAATCAAACAGCCCTTTGTTCTCACAAATGAAGTCATACTTCTGCACACCAAGTTAACATCTAGACAGACACATATTAATTGACTACCGTCTGTCTTATAACCCTATCTCTATCGCCTACCCTTTCAGAATGGAATATTCTTAGATGTACAAACATTTAGTCATAACCATAAAATCTATAAACAATCCACCCTATTGACTAAATGTTTACACACAATCACCCATCTATATTGATTATAATTAACAATGACACCACACCCAATAGAAACAAACTATAAAGAAATAACACCACATCTATTTTGATTAGAATTATCATTACCACATAAAACGATTATACAAAACCAATACATGTATTTACATCTGGTCCACAACAATTACTGTTCTAGGCCTATATCCAATCATAACATTTATAGTTAGGAGTTTCATTATAAACTTTATCAAATAGACAACATTACTAAACAGTAATAATGGTTTAATCTGATTCAGGTTTCTCTGGATTAAAACCAACAGCATTCTCTATCCATCTAGAAGGCATGTATCTGTCATCACATGGTCTGAGTCTGGCAGGGCCCTGGAGAATCATCACCGCCTTTTCCAGAGACCTAGACACAAAATCTCACACACATGGAAACCACACCAAACCACACCAAACACAGTCATACAGGTGAAACACAGTAATCATTACATTTTCCCATTGCCCAAACATATTGTCAAACCAACTCATCAGAGCTGGAGCTATGTTATTGGGGAAGAAGGTACAGCACATTATTCCCCCACCCTTCTGCAGACGCCACCCTTTCAGCCAATAACACATCTAGAGTCAACCTATTTTGCCAGGTCATGAGGGAGGTGGCGGATAATTGTTCAGAGATTCCCATCACTGCATCTCTAGTCTTATTCACAAATCCTCCTTCATTATAATATATAATTTATCAAATCGACATGTTTTTTTATTGTTACCTACCAGAAGAATGTAGGGATAAAAACCCTTCCCAATCTGAGTCAGAGCTTTATACTCGTCTGGAACTTCTCTGGCGTTACCTATGACATTCATCCAAATAGAACTGCCTACATTAGAACCTATATTTCTCCTTTTTCTAGTTATCCTCTCCAGAGCTGGCCTCTGATGTCTAATCCTAACTGGATGGACCAATAATACCAAAACACAAATGCCCCTCCACTCTTTAGGTAATGTCTGTCAGTGTCCTCCTTCATAGGCACAAGCCCTCCACACATCAGTTATAGGAGCTGTAAGGTTTAGAATTTTCTCCTCCTATATATCTGAACCCAAATCAGTCACATTGACAGACATCCCTTGAGATCCACTACAGGACCTGGGTCTTTCGTGAAGTTGGTCTCTACCGACTGGATTAATGAACAGGAAAAATCGAGTCCACAATCATCAGTATAAGCCCAATACCTTCATTCCTTGTCTGTTCCTGTGAGTCCTCAGAGGGTTACTGCTACATCTACTCTACAGTCATTAATATCCAAACTTTGTTTAAAACTCCATCCACATATCCCGGTCCCCAAGTATGTTTAATTACCTAGGCCAAGAACAAGATGAAGTGGGTCCCAAACAGAAATATAAAGTCCGAATTATCTTATACAATTTATTATGCACCCATATTGTTTAATATTTACCTTAAATCTGACATCATCACACATCATCACCTATTTGAACTCCTTCTTTATATCCTTCTTATTCATGAGGGGTCGGGTATTATATAACTAGTCTTTTACTTCGTAAACCTGTCAGCGACATATAATTTATACTAGAGGTGTTGAATCAGGATTTATAAAAAGATCATCAAAACTATGATGCAGCTCAAGGTACCCCATATCCCAAAAACCGCCAACCCTCTCCTGCCCTTAGCCAGTCTGCTTGGTACCACCCCATACTCACACCTCTAGGGAACACACTACAGTGATGACAGGTCGGGGTAGGAAATCTTCGTTAACAGAGGTGACCCCCAGACCCTATTGGTCCAGTTCTGCTCTCCAACTCTGTATGTGCTCCACGGTGTTTGTATGTGTCCCTACCTTTCTGCAGTGGGTAACGTTGACCCAGGTTGCTCTTTCTGATATTCTAATGGCAAAGGCTGTGACCATCATAACCTGGTAGGGACCTTCCCAACGGGGCTGCTTCCAGTCCTTTTCCTCCAGAGACTGGACCCACACCCAGTCACCAGGCTGGATCATCACCTCCTTCTGTAGTTCTCCTGTTGGGCATAAAATCTCTGACATACAGATGTGGTTAGCAAACAACTTCTCATGTGATTTGTTACTGTATCTTCCTAACTCTAATTTCATCCTGTACTCAGGTGTGTCTATCTTAACCTATTTTAATCATAGAATTCATGTGTCCTATAATACAATAACAATTTAACCACTGTTTCTTTCCTTTGCTCATGGTGAGCTCAATTATTATTATTATTATTATTATTTATTTTTTTCAAAGTAATTTGTGTTGTCGAACAATCTCTACCATATCTAACAATCCTCTCTATACTATTCATCTCTATCATACTCTACCATATATACTCTACCATATCCCTCCTTTTGATACAAGGCTCTGCCCCTGTATCAAACTACTGCATCTCTAAAACAACAAAAACCCCTAGCATTACTTAGCCAAAATTGGTAAATTCCTTTTTTTCCAAATTTCTTCCTTACTAACTGCTCCTAGCTGCTCCCTCTTATTTAATCTAAAGCTGGTGCCCTGTCCTGGCCATCTTTTAGCAGAGTAGAACCTTTGTTCACTTCCTCTTTCAAGTGTGAGTCTGTGTAGCAATGTCGTAAGTCTAACTGTCTTCGCTTCCTCGTCTGCCCTCCTGTCTTCATTGCAGATACTTTGTCTGGTAGGAGAACTGCCTCTAACAATATAAAATTAACCGTAGTTACCATCCCCCTTTTTCTCCATCTAGCTGCACAAGCGCTATCTGTATGAATGGTAACCCTTTTCCCTTTACCCAATAACCCATACTCTCCCACTGTTCTAACTAAGTCCTGACTATACCAGCAACAAGGTTCCCTGTCCCCACAGATGACCATGTTCTTAACTATGTGGGCCTTCATGCCCCTTTCAGTGGGTAATACAACTCTATTCACAAGTGTCATCACATCTCTTCCCAATAGTTTAACGGGACACAACTTGGAAATCACCGGTACCATTGCTTCCCCCCAGAAACCTCATGAGTCAGAATAATGTTAAAAATGGTTTCTGTTCCTGTGCTAGAGCCAAATATACTGTAGCTAACTCAAATACCTAGTAAATCAGTATCTATCTTTCCTCCTCGTCTACACTGTCTGGTGATGGGCGCCTACCCGTGTGTTCAGCCCATATACCCCCTATATACTCCTCATGGCCTCCCCCCTCCTCTTTCTACTCATAAGGCGGGAAGCCTGTCCCTGTCTCAAAACTCTCTCTATATTTCCCAAACAATATCCATATTTCCCAAACAATATCCATATTTCCCAAACAATATTCATATAATTTCCCACTGAGATAATAATAATCTCCCAAAGTATCAGTACAATTTGGATAGAAAATAGTATTTCTCATAAATATCAAGGTGAAATTCTCCTGATTTCTTTAACATTCGTGATGAGGTTGATCATTCCTCATCAGGAACTGTTTCAAAAGCCAGGGCCTCTCAAAATGTTTCTTATATAAATGAAGTCCCACAACCCAGTGAGACGTTATGCCATAATCATGTACAAACACTGTTATCCCAATTTCCAATAGACCGATTTGATAGCTATTATGCAGTAGACTATTTCTGTTAACCATCTATATCTATTGTCTCCCTTAATTAACACACATACGCATGTATTTGACTTCCATTTGTCCTGAAAGCAAGCCCTATATTCAAACCTCATATAATAGTTTTCCATTAAGTGGAATCTACCTTACTTTAAACTAACCAATCCCAGAGTCCCTTTCCAGTAATCCTATCGGTTCAACCTTTGCATTAGTTTAGTCAAATGATAAACTATTAGTTAACAAATGTTGGACCTTCAAAACATTAGTGCTGCCCTATCAGCTTGATTTTCCGGAAGTTAACGGCCCATGTTCCTCGACTAAGGTGTCTGTGTTTGGGTTCGAATTAAGGTCGGCCAAATCGGCTCTGACTTCTGTCAAAGATCTGGAAGGAGTTGGGGCTGGGGTGCTATGTGTAAGGTGGTGCCAAGGTGCGCCTGATTTACCTTTGACCTGGACTGAGTGTGAGGTAACCTCCCTCACTGCGGTCCAGTCCACCTGGGTTCCAGCCACTTTCTCTTGTGGACTTTAACCTCACCCAGTCACCAACTTTTACCTTCAGTGGTGGCGGGTCTCCGTCAGCTCCCCTCTTGGACCTTGTGAATCTGTTTGGAGAGAGCTGCAGAAAGTTCCGTCAGTTTTCTCACATAATCAGACATTACAATTTGTTATACATCAAGGGCGGGCATATGACCTCCCTCCCTTGGTGGACCAGGCATGACTCTTCCAGTCATTATCTCATGAGGAGAGAGATGGGTGCCTGCACCTGGAGAGGCTCTCATAGCCATCAACGCCAGGGGCAGGGCTTCACCCATGTCAACTTCGAACCTGCACATACCTTTGCTATCTTAGCCTTCAAAGTCTGGTTGGCGGTTCCACAAGGCCTTGAGATTGCGGCCTGTACACAGACCCAAACTTGTGCACAATGTCGAACCTCTCCTCCACCTGTCTCAGGTGTTGGTTACTCAAATGGGACCCGTTGTCGGATCGATTTGTCTTGGAACTCCATACCTTAGTATGAGTTCAGTTTGTAGCCACTTAATGACTGGACCCGTCATCCTCACGTGCTGTTGGTATTGCCTCAACCCATTTGGAAAATCTGTCTACCATTACCAATAGGTATCTTTTCCCATTTGTTACATTATCGGGCCCATATCGGTATAGTCTATGCTAATATCCTGGAAGCATGCATTGGGGACTGGGTAAGAACCCATTGGGGTCTGGTATGGTTTCTTTGGGTTGTGGACTGTGGGGTGGTGAATTCGTTGTGGTATCTGTCACTACCCCCATCATATCTGGCTTCTTGTATGGTTGTGTTCTCCGAGTCTCTTCAATTGCCCAATGCTCCTATCCTTAGTTCAGCCTCTGCTCTCTCTCTCTGTTTCGTTCCCTCTTTCTTGAATAGATGAGCCCTATTCCTTTCTTCTTCACTTGCTATCCCTTCCTTCACTGCCTCCTGTAGTTCCTTCTCCATGGTGGTGAGTTCCCCTTTTGACGGGGCACCCCCACTTAGGTAACCTGCCTGTCTCCACTTCAATTTAACTTCCTCCCAAACCTTCTTTATTGACTTATACTGTTCCTTTCCTCCTGCTCTATCCTGCATCCTTTGATCTAGATGTTCAATAAATTTAAGTTTTGGGACAGTGATTGTGGCCATTCTGTCGTAAAACTGCGTCTGGGTCCTTTACTATCTTGGTGCACTTAGCCCGTTGTTGGTCAATACCAGCGATGTATAATTGGTGCCGACACAGCCTTATCTGATAATTATCAGATTAATTCTAGGACTTTTCTAGGAAAAATATTTCTGTCATCAATTAAAGTAATTAATTGAATACTTTCCCAAAGTATTCCAAACGTCTCCTTTTGGGACAATATATCAATGAAGTCCAGCGCTTGTATAATAATCGTCAAAATATTTCTGGTCTTTAAGGAAATACCAACAGCACAGAGGGAAAAATCAAACAATCTCACATGAGATAATCACACAGCACGCGGCTGTCAAGATGGTAAAAATTATGACTCGGCGGTCATCTACTCAGCCCTATTTAATACTTCTTGTCAATAAGTAATAATTGGCCCCGTGGAAACGTCAAACAGTTACATAGTTATACCTGACACAAAAATGTAGAGCATGGCCAAGAGGATTAAGTCCTCACCACATTAAGGCTCAGGCTTGGACTTAGGTACCGAGAAACGCCCAGTTAAAAAAGAGTTATTAACCCTGTCCCGGATTTGCCAATTCAGCACGAGCTCCCGAATGATCAAGCTCAGTTTAATTCCGATGCTACCTAGAAGGGTGTCCGAGGCGTGTACGAGGTTGCCAACAACTTACATCTTCAACTTACACTAACTTCTAGTCCCGGACACTGATACAAACTTGACAATGCATTTAATTCCTCACGGTTCATCCGACTACTTGGAATATCTTTCAAACAAAATACATTTAATTCCTCACGGTTCATCCGACTACTTGGAATACATTTCTCTTGTGGGTTGTAACATCAGATATCCTTACACAATTGCCTTATTCCTAAACATAAGTAAATTTAACAGAAATTCATACTCACACTCAGTTACTGATCTTAAATTTGGTTATGTCTATAATACAATATGCAGATTTTGATTTAACAGGCTCTGCTTACCTTTGTTTTGTCGCGACTTTTAGATCAGGTTCCTGAGGTGAGATGAATCCCCGGCGGCTCCTTTTCAGGTCACCCGTCTCTCGGGATCTGTCTCCAACTTTTCTCTCTCTTCTCATCAACCTCATATGGACCGAATTCAGGTTCTTAAGTAAACCATCCTCTGCTACCAAGTTTTGTTGATGATACAGTTACTAGAAGAGTGAGACCAAGTTGAGACGCTGGACCAGGTGGATAAGGTATGATATTAAGGCAGTTTATTAAGGTAAAGATATCTGACATTGCGTGCACGGACTCGTTCATCATGTTCTGAGGGAACCGTCAGAAAAGAGCCCCGAAACATTGTGCATTGACATTTTATACAATATATGATGTAGGTTGAGTCTAGGAGGTTCCTCTCGTCTGATTGGTCCTTGGGTCCAGTGTTTTCCTCTTGTCTTGCTGGTGTCCCTCTCCCATAGGTTCTGGTGTAAGTCCTTTGTCCTCAAATGCTCACCAAAAGGGAGAAGTTATGTGTGTGCGTTGTGCAAGTTGTTTTGACATGTCTGTGTGTGTGTGTCTTTTGGTCACAAGATGTCCTTGTCGAAACTAACAGTGTGTGCCTGCGTGGGGCGCTTCAGTCAGTTATCTGTTTCTGGGTGCGTGTGTGTGTGTGTCTAGTATCAGGAGGGAACAGAGTATGTCTGTGTGCAAAGGCGGGGTGTGTTTGTGCAAGAAGCAGCTATTTCAGGTGTCAACAGTTATATCTAGTAATAGCAATATTTATTACAGTTTACAGTCATGCTGTGGATGTTTGGTCAAAAACGTGTGTTTTATTCATTTGTTTGACATCTCCCTCTCACACTCGCGCAGCTGCCAAACTGAACAGACAGCGCGGATGCACTTGGCCAAATAAATTCCAGGAATTAATGAAATGATTATAAATGTACACTGACACGTCGCGACCCACGATTAACAGGTCCGGGTCGCGACCCATACTTTAAGAAAGGCGGTCCTAAAGCATAATGGATTTATTCCAGTTGGGTGCGATAATGCAAGATATTGCTTGCCAACCACCAATAAAGTCCACTGAAGAAGAAGCGGAACAATTTCGTCTTTACAAATATTTTCCGGTATGTGAGATGCTTTACTTGTTCTCTGTTATATCGCATATATTTGGAATCGTGACATTATCTACCGTGGAGGAAAATATGCAGGTTTCTCGACTCATACCCTGACTATGAGAAAGGTTTGCGTGACGATTCGTTTAGCAACCGCGTGACCCAGCATGACAACGTGAACGCGATTGTTCGACAGTGCTGGGTGAGGCGATATACCTTCCTCCATTCATTAACGAATGGGGTTCCTATATTCTCCTTTCTTTAAATATCTCTACCATGAACTCTTCATACGAGATAGCTGTGTATTTTGCTACTGCATGGCCAGTGTGAGTCAGAATGCTAACTAGCCAGCCCGTAGTTCTTTCAAATGCGGTGGTCACTGGATAAACTAGTTATGAGTTGAACAAAAGTCAGAAAACGAACTAGTAGCCAGTTGTTGTTGTCCATGGAGGAATCACATCAAACCCACAGGCTCCTGAAGCACATACAGTGGGGCAAAAAAGTATTTAGTCAGCCACCAATTGTGCAAGTTCTCTCACTTAAAAAGATGAGAGGCCTGTAATTTTCATCATAGGTACACTTCAACTATGACAGACAAAATGAGGAAAAAAAATCCAGAAAATCACATTGTAGGATTTTTAATGAATTTATTTGCAAATTATGGTGGAAAATAAGTATTTGGTCACATACAAACAAGCAAGATTTCTGGCTCTCACAGACCTGTAACTTCTTTTAAGAGGCTCCTCTGTCCTCCACTGCTACCTGTATTAATGGCACCTGTTTGAACTTGTTATCAGTATAAAAGACACCTGTCCACAACCTCAAACAGTCACACTCCAAACTCCACTATGGCCAAGACCAAAGAGCTGTCAAAGGACACCAGAAACAAAATTGTAGACCTGCACCAGGTTGGGAAGACTGAATCTGCAATAGGTAAGCAGCTTGGTTTGAAGAAATCAACTGTGGGAGCAATTATTAGGAAATGGAAGACATACAAGACCACTGATAATCTTCCTCGATCTGGGGCTCCACGCAAGATCTCACCCCGTGGGGTCAAAATGATCACAAGAACGGTGAGCAAAAATCCCAGAACCACACAGGGGGACCTAGTGAATGACCTGCAGAGAGCTGGGACCAAAGTAACAAAGCCTACCATCAGTAACACACTCACGCCGCCAGGGACTCAAATCCTGCAGTGCCAGACGTGTCCCCCTGCTTAAGCCAGTACATGTTCAGGCCCGTCTGAAGTTTGCTAGAGAGCATTTGGATGATCCAGATGAGGATTGGGAGAATGTCATATGGTCAGATGAAACCAAAATAGAACTTTTTGGTAAAAACTCAACTCGTCGTGTTTGGAGGACAAAGAATGCTGAGTTGCATCCAAAGAACACCATACCTACTGTGAAGCATGGGGTGGAAACATCATGCTTTGGGGCTGTTTTCTGCAAAGGGACCAGGACGACTGGTCCGTGTAAAGGAAAGAATGAATGGGGCCATGTATCGTGAGATTTTGAGTGAAAACCTCCTTCCATCAGCAAGGGCATTGAAGATGAAACATGGCTGGGTCTTTCAGCATGACAATGATCGCAAACACACCGCCCGGCAACGAAGGAGTGGCTTCGTAAGAAGCATTTCAAGGTCCTGGAGTGGCCTAGCCAGTCTCCAGATCTCAACCCCATAGAAAATCTTTGGAGGGAGTTGAAAGTCCGTGTTGCCCAGCGACAGCCCCAAAACATCACTGCTCTAGAGGAGATCTGCATGGAGGAATGGGCCAAAATACCAGCAACAGTGTGTGAAAACCTTGTGAAGACTTACAGAAAACGTTTGACCTCTGTCATTGCCAACAAAGGGTATATAACAAAGTATTGAGATAAACTTTGTTATTGACCAAATACTTATTTTCCAACCGTAATTTGCAAATAAATAAATAAAAATCCTACAATGTGATTTTCTGGATTTCTTTTTCTCATTTCGTCTGTCATAGTTGAAGTGTACCTATGATGAAAATTACAGGCCTCTCTCATCTTTTTAAGTTGGAGAACTTGCACAATTGATGGCTGACTAAATACTTTTTTGCCCCACTGTATGTCCCGACACGAGCTCCCGAGTCAGATAAAGTCGCGATTTAGTATTTAGCTGTTTTATGACAAAATGGATTATCTGAATCAAACACCAACGTTAGCTAGTAAGCCGGCGACAATGTCATATGTGTTTTAACTTTATGTTAACTGTCATTGATTTGTTGTTTACTACTGGTTTCAGATCCGAAGCAAGATAAATTGTCCGCCATATTTTGTGTTTCGTTAAGGACTCCTAGTGCCCGATATTTTGAGTCCCAAGAACATTTAAAACAAAGTAACTGCACTACTGTAACCAACACATTAAGCGTTTAAGACAAGTTGTCTGATGTAGATACGCTGAAGAAACAATAGCTTCCACAATGAATCCGGTAAGTCTGGTTATTTTAACAGTGTAGGCCTGCGGTGCTATATAAAATGTCTAGGCCTAGTTTTCATAATATTTGATCCACCACATGCCTGTGGACTGTTAATGGATGAACAAAAGAAACGACGGTAAAACTTGTTTTGGATTTTTTTAATCCTTCTTATCCTTCAGCAAAGTAACCTACTACTTTATCATGTTTAGGAATCTGTGTCTTTGAAAGTCAGATGATCCATTATATGACCAGATACTCACTCTAAAAATGAAAATACATCCTCTGTGGGGTTTATCAGCGGTTGTGGTGCATTACACAACCTACTGTACTGGAGTGTGGGCCAGCAACGGGGATTGAGGAACTAAATCCTATGTGCCAGCCACGTTTCTCTTAAAATATATAAATATTTGTGATTGTGTCGAACAAAGTTCTACTCAGTATGCTTTTTAAACTCAATTCCTGTGCCCCTTTCTTCCTCATACTGGATAATTCTCTCTCTTTCCCTACCACACTGTATCAGTACATTCTCCCCTGTCTGTTTCCTGGCAGTAATCACACCTTCTTGTTGAATGATTTCCTATTACATTTAATAACTTATTCAGCTGGCTGTGTACCACCTTTAGCCTTGTAAGGATAGCCTCCTCTCTTCTGTCCATTCCTAACCCCCCCCCCACACTTTACTCTGTACCTGGAATAGGGGCTTCAGGTAGCCTAGTGGTTTAGAGCGTTGGGCCAGTAACCCGAGCCGACTAGGTGAAGAATATGTCAATGTGCCTTTGAGCAACTAAACCCTAATTGCTCCTGTAAGTCGCTCTAGGTAAGAGTTTCTGCTGAATGACTAAAATATACAATGAATAGAGGCCTGCCCTTAGTGTCACTGTTCCACCACTGCCCATATCATCCCCTTAGCCTCTGCCTTGTTGGTTGGCACTTCCACCTCCTGTCTCCTAAGGGGGTGTTTAGCTAGCACATCTACTTCCTCATTCCCTTCCACCCCCACATGGACCGGGACAAAAGCAAAGCTTATATGGACACCTATCTGTCTCACCTGGGCATGAATTTGAATTCCCTTATATAGCAGGCCTTTTCTGCTTTGTGAGCAAAATGATTGCAGACTCATCAACACAGTACATGAGTCAGAACATATAACTACTCTGTCTGGCTTGACTTCCTCCACCCACTGCAAGGCCAGTAGTACAACCATCGGCTCTGCCATATACAGTCGTGGCCAAAAGTTTTAAGAATGACACAAATATGAATTTCCACAAAGTTTGCTGCTTCAGTGTCAGTGGTTACTATGAAATACTGAAGTATAATTACAAGCATTTCAAAAGTGTCAAAGGCTTTTATTGACAATTACATTTTAATGACAATTACTTTTTCAAGACCTCTGCAATCCGCCCTGGCATGCTGTCAATTAACTTCTGGGCCACATCCTGACTGATGACAGCCCATTCTTGCATAATCAATGCTTGGAGTTTGTCAGAATTTGTGGGGTTTTGTTTGTCCACCCGCCTCTTGAGGATTGACCACAAATTCTCAATGGGATTAAGGTCTGGGGAGTTTCCTGGCCACGGACCAAAATATCAATGTTTTGTTCCCCGAGCCACTTAGTTATCACTTTTTCCTTATGGCAAGGTGCTCCATCATGCTGGAATAAGCATTGTTCGTCACCAAACTGTTCCTGGATGGTTGGGAGAAGTTGCTCTCGGAGGATGTGTTGGTACCATTCTTTATTCATGGCTGTGTTCTTAGGCAAAATTGTGAGTGAGCCCACTCCCTTGGCTGAGAAGCAACCCCACACATGAATGGTCTCAGGATGCTTTACTGTTGGCATGACACAGGACTGATGGTAGCGCTCAGCTTGTCTTCTCCGGAAAAGCTTTTTTCCGGATGCCCCAAACAATCGGAAAGGGGATTCATCAGAGAAAATGACTTTACCCCAGTCCTCAGCAGTCCAATCCCTGTACCTTTTGCAGAATATCAGTCTGTCCCTGATGTTTTTCCTGGAGAGAAGTGGCTTCTTTGCTGCCCTTCTTGACACCAGGCCATCCTCCAAAAGTCTTCGCCTCACTGTGCGTGCAGATGCACTCGCACCTGCCTGCTGCCATTCCTGAGCAAGCTCTGTACTGGTGGTGCCCCGATCCCGCAGCTGAATCAACTTTAGGAGACGGTCTTGGCGCTTGCTGGACTTTCTTGGGCGCCCTCTCCTTGAATTTCTAGATGATCCAATAAATGGTTGGTTTTGGTGCAATCTTACTGGCAGCAATATCCTTGCCTGTGAAGCTTTTTTTGTGCAAAGCAATGATGACGGCACGCATTTCCTTGTAGGTAACCATGGTTGACAGAGGAAGAACAATGATTCCAAGCACCACCCTCCTTTTTTAGCTTCCAGTCTGTTATTCGAACTCAATCAGCATGACAGAGTGATCTCCAGCCTTGTCCTTGTCAACACTCACACCTGTGTTAACCAGAGAATCACTGACATGATGTCAGCTGGTCCTTTTGTGGCAGGGCCGAAATGCAGTGGAAATGTTTTTTTGGGATTCAGTTCATTTGCATGGCAAAGAGGGACTTTGCAATTAATTGAAATTCATCTGATCACTCTTCATGACATTCTGGAGTATATGCAAATTGCCATCATACAAACTGAGGCAGCAGACATTGTGAAAATTAATATTTGTGTCATTCTCAAAACCTTTGGCCACGACTGTACACATCCAGGTGGTCTGTAATACATCTCCTGACAGCCACCCCACTCTCCTGTTCAACAAAGGCTGATCCAGTCTGACCTGTTCTTGAGTCTTTTGATGCATCTGTATATATGGGCAAAAAAATACTGATTTACAGTTTCCAGACGCCTTTTAAAGAACTGTCTTGGATCAACACCCTCCCTGTCTTTCCGTACTCTCTCCAACACTTGTAAATCAACTGCTGGAGGTGGGAGTAGGCATGGTGGACTCCCAGGGATAGGTACCGTGGGGCTTAAGTCTGCCATGCAATCCCATCTGCCTCTCCTGGTTATCACCCACCCATCCAAAGCTTTTATTCTGTCCACGTTCATGCTCCCAACTTTTCTGTAGCACCTCTTTTGTGGGATGAGACACATCATGTTCCTATAAATTAACCCAATTATTCATTCCAAGCGATTGCCTTCTAATATGTAATGGCAATGAAAATACATTTCTTAAAAATGGAAGGCAGTCTTTACCACAGTCACAAAGTCAAAAATGTATATCGTAGAAATTCATGGAAACAAAAATGTGCTTTTTTGGTTTTAAGGTTAGGGTCAGGCATAAGGTTAGCAGTGTGGTTAAGGTTAGGTTTAAGATTACATTTTAAGTAGATACATTTTTTTAAATAGATGTGGTTTGACTGTGGCTGTGGTAACGAATGTCGACCTGGCGCTAGTGTTTTGCTGGCATGTCACATACTTTTATCAGTTAACTCGTAACAACCTAATAATTACGAAACGTATATTCGATCAAATAAGCCACAAGTCACCTCTTCCTCTGTTTTGGAAGAAAATGACTGGTATAATAAATATGTTGAAAACTCTGACTAGCCCATAACTCCACAACCCAATGCTATTAGATTAGTGGGAAGTAGTGAACGATGGAACATTTGAGGAAAAATTAGATATTCTAGTGCTGCTCCCAAATCAGACTAAATTAATACAATATTTGGTTTAATGATAAAATATGTTTAATATTTATTGTTGCCAACAGGACAAAGGTAGCCCATTCCCCTTTACCCTCCTGGAGTCCCCAGGTCAAACGTCTCCCGGTACCGCTTTACTGCTGGGTCTGGTCAACTGCAGGAAAACACCGGGGCAGAGTGGAACTGAGAGAGGAGAAGAGAAGGAAGATGGAGATTTGATTTCATTAAGTAAGATCCATGGAGTGTAGATTAGACGACAGTCTGCTTCTGTCACGATAGCGGAGGTGCATAAAGATGGCGGCCCACATAACTTACCACAAATTCCTCCTTTTGCTGAGTTCACTGTATTGTACGTTGCTCTCCTTTACTGTTGGAAAGGTCATTAGCACAGTAAACATTATCCCAATTTTAGCTTCAAGATGGTGGCAATTAAAAGACACTAAAAAGTAGATTGTGTTGATTTATTGGAACGTTGAACAATGTCGCGCACCGTAGTTTCAAAACTCAGTGTATAGTGCTAAAACAATGACGCCATATCAGAATTCTGCCATCTTTATGAACTTTAGTAAATAATTGATTAATTATATATTAAAGAAAATATCTGGGTCATTCCATGCATTTTTAAAAGTGTAACTTGGTCCAAAAATATTTTTCACCTAATTTTAACATTTTGTGATGGTCAACTTAATAAAATATATTTTTCCCATCTCAAGACATTTAATTAAAATATTACTCTACTAAGTGCCTTCATCAGATTCATGGAGGCATTTTTAATCTGTATATGTTCTAGCACGAGCAGAGCAAGCTTCCTTTTGCTCGAGTGCAGTGAGTTCAGAGGGAAGACTGAAAGTATACATCTTAGAAATAGTTTTCACAAACTTAATGTCTGAATTCGGAATCAAATATGCTTATCAAAAATAACATTGTCGCTGTGGTAGTAAGTTCATTTTGATAGGCAATTTTCTGCATATATCAGTTAACTTGATTTCAGATGTCTATGCTATTCAATATCTTTGTTTCACAGGGGACAGCCCTAACCGTTGCTCTCTCAGTGGGAGGGGCTTATCATCTGGGGATCCTCAACAACATGATGTTGACAAGACGTCTCTCCAGAAGAGTCTCTCCAGATCATAACATCTCAATAAACACCAGCAGAGACTTATAGGGAAGAAACCTCACCACCGCTGCTTTGGCTGTAGGAAGAGTTTTGCTAAACAGAGAAAATTAATAATTCACCAGCGGATTCACGCTGGCGAGAAGCCTTATAGTTGTGATAAGTGTGGGAAGAGCTTCAATCATTCAGGAGACCTGACTAAACACCAACGCATACACACAGGAGAGAAGCCTTATAGCTGTGATCAGTGTGGGAAGGGCTTCAATCATTCAGGAAATCTGACTAAACACCAACGCATACACACAGGAGAGAAGCCTTATAGCTGTGATCAGTGTGGGAAGGGCTTCAATCATTCAGGAAATCTGACTAAACACCAACGCATACACACAGGAGAGAAGCCTTATAGATGTGATCAGTGTGGGAAGAGCTTCAATTATTCAGGATCCCTGATTACACACCAACGCATACACACAGGAGAGAAGCCTTATAGCTGTGATCAGTGTGGGAAGAGCTTCAATCATTCAGGACACCTGACTACACACCAACGCATACACACAGGAGAGAAGCCTTATAGCTGTGATCAGTGTGGGAAGAGCTTCAATCATTCAGGACACCTGATTACACACCAACGCATACACACAGGAGAGAAGCCTTATAGCTGTGATCAGTGTGGGAAGAGTTTTGCTCGAGATTCCACCCTGATTACACACCAGCTCACACACACACTGGAGAGAAACCTTACTCCTGTCTATGTGGCAAGAGCTTCAATCATTCAGGGTCACTGATAAAACACCAGAAAGCACAAAATGTTTTCTTTATCTCCCTTCTCTCCGGCACCGGTTCCAGATCTCTAAAAACATTTCCAATAGGAAACATCTTGTAAAGAGTTGTGTATCTCCCATTCCCAAAGAGTTTACTAAGTCTGATTACCATGGTAACTTGTGTAGCATAATATGCAGCTCTGGATCCACATGTATCAAGCGTCTCGGAGAAGAAGTGCTGATCTAGTGCTGTGTGTGTGTGGGGGATGGGGGTTTTCAGAGCCATTAAATAATGTAGAATAATGTTTCAACAATAGTAGGTGGATGCGCATGTGTGAGGGAAATGTTGTTGTCTGAAGAGAGAGCCTTGGATTGTACATCTTGTCTCATACAATCATTGGTTTCTGTAGGTGCTGGGTAGAGATTGAGGGGGAGACGGTCATGAGCCCCTCCTCAGACCCTTTGGCAGAACGCCCAGAATATGTTCTATAAATTACATGCAGGAACCAAACGTTAATGATGAATAATGACAAATTTAAATCATGCAAATATAACTTGTCTGTGTAAGCAGTATATAAGAGAACTAACGGGACTGCCTCGAAAGAGCTCTCGACCGAAGTGGACTATGGTGCATTAAGTTTGAAGGAACCTCTCCAGCTTGCTGATGATAAATAATGATTCATTTAAGTTTGACATTGAGTCCCTGGTGGTAATTTCTATAACACACATTCAATACAAATATAAATTATTGTGAAGGAGATGTGTTGCTCTGCATGAGGCAAATGGTGGTCACACCAGATACTGACTACCTTTTTTTAAGGTATCTGTCACCAAAAGATGCATATCTCAAATCAAATTTTATTGGTCACATACACTTGGATAGCAGATGTTAATGCGAGTGTTGCGAAATTCCCAGTCTGTATTCCCAGTCATGTGAAATACATAGGGCCTAATTCATTTATAACAATTTACCTATTTTTTATATGAACTGTAACTCAGTAAAATCATAGAAATTGTGGCATGTTGCGTTAATATTTTTGTTGAGTGCGATAGTAATTGAAGAATCTAATGGAAGAAATGAATGGGCCTCCTACTGTTTTAGGTGTTCTGGGTCAGAACTATTTCAACGTGACTTACACCCAACAGTGTATCTGTGCTATGAAGGGCTCAACAGTGGAACTGCCCTGCACATATCAACATCCAAGTTATCATGTAGTCTCAGAACCAAACTGGTATATCCAAGAGAAATGTAATGATGCGCCTAAAATCCTGAGCTCTGTGCCAGAGAATACAGGTCATACTGAGTACCTTGGGACTAAAGAGAAGGACTGCACCCTAAGAATCACAGACCTGAGAGAGATTCAGTTGAGTAAAAGTTCAGATTTAAAACACAGTATGCAAAATGGGGCTACAGCTTCCCTGGAACAACTCTGACTGTCACAGGTAATATATAATATATAATTCTACTAATTCATTAGAATCATCCAGAGCTGCAGGTGAAGGTGTCTTCCTCCACAGAGGAAAAGAAGAGAACACTGACCTGTAGCACCACCTGTCTTCTGACTGACAACCCCAACCTCACCTACATCTGGTACAAGAACGGACAACATCTCCATGACCCCACTTCCCAACAATTCTCCTGTAATACTCTAGTGGTCTGGTGTTACTCTGCAGACAGTTACTCCTGTGCTGTAAAAGACCATGAGGATTTTCTCGCTCCTACAGTGTGTGAGTCTGGACTCACCTATAATAATCATCTTAAGTAGCAATCATTAAGGCCTGTGGACCAATAGTAGAACATGTGGGGAAAAACAGACAAATCTGTAACACTAGTAGAAATTATACAGAATAATAGAAAAGGTAGCCTGGTATGTTATCTTGTTATAACGTTTTACAAACACATCTATTTTTTTCATCCATTTTAGAATAGGTCTGTAACGTAATAAAATGGAAAAAGTCAAGGGGTCTGAAAACTTTCCAGAATACGCTGTGTCTATATTTTTTATACATTTTAAATGAACCAGTCCAATACATTTAAAACACTTAAATAGTCTCATTATCGTTTGAGGAATTGATAAGATACATTTTGTGTCAGATATTCAATGTCAGAGCGGTTTGAATGTGACTTACACCAAGAGGATATCTGTGCCTTGAAAGGGTCAACAGTGGACATTACCTGCACATATAGACATCCCAGCTGGAATAACGTCAAAGAAGTATCCTGGTTCAACAAATGGGAGTCTGGAGTTACTACAGATCTAAGCCAGGACCCAGAGTATGCAGGTAGTGGGAAGTACCATCCAACTACAGACAAGGACTCCATCCTGAGAATCACAGACCTGAGAGAGAGTGACTCTGCTGAATGCACGATTAGATTTACAAGAACTGAGGTAAAATGGGGATACAGCTTCCCAGGAATAACTTTGAATGTCACAGGTAATACTGTCCTTACAGTATTATATCATCTAGTCCAAGTCATATTATTGGTGGAAATAATGATGATTGTGCTCTTTTGTCTTCATTTACTCCTTTTCAGACTTGAAGGAGGTGAAGGAGACTCCTGGCACAGGGGAAGGGAAGGTGACACTGACCTGTAGCACCACCTGTACTCTAACTGACAACCCCACCTACATCTGGTACAAGAACAGACAACTTCTCACCAACACAAACACCCAAGATAACTACCTCCCCCTAGACCTAGTCAGCAGTGAGGATGCAGGCAGCTCCTCCTGTGCTGTTATAGGCTACGAGAATCTCCGTTCTCCTGTTATGTTCGTTGGGGAACCAAAGTCTTTGAATAATGCAGTTGTAGGAATCATAGTTGTTGTTCTGATTCTCATACTCTGTCTCTTTGGGTTCAGGTGAGTGAGAGGAATGTATCCTTTTTTTACATTCTGTTTTTTTATCATTGATCTTGATAGATTTGATTGATTGATTCATTCATTTATCCATTCATCTGTTCATTAATTCCTTCATTAACAAAACAGGAAGAAGGCCTACATATCCACCTCTGACACGAGACAGAAGAGACACAGTAGAGAATGGACAGGTGAGTGTTGGAATCAGTTGACTGAGAACTACAGTGGTCTGTGAAAGGGAAAAGTAGTCAGTTGTACAACTGAATGCAATCAGAGAGGTGTGGAGGGCTGCCTTAATCAACATCCATGTCTTCGGCGCCCCTGAAGAGATCAAATCAAATTGTATTAGTCACATGCGCCGAATACAACAGGTGTAGACCTTACAGTGAAATGCTTACTTACAAGCCCCTAACCAACAATGCAGTTTAAAAAAATAATAATAAGAAATAAAAGTAACAAGTAATTAATGAGCAGAAGTAAAATAATAACACAAGCGAGACTATATACAGGGGGTACCGGTACAGAGTCAATGTGCGGGGGCACCGGTTAGTCGAGGTAGTTGAGGTTATATGTATATGTAGGTAGAGTTATTAAAGTGGCTATGCATAAGTAATAACAGAGAGTAGCAGCGGTGTAAAGGGGGGGGACATTGCAAATATTCTGGGTAGCCATTTGATTTGATGTTCAAGAGTCTTATGGCTTGGGGGGTAGAAGCTGTTTAGAAGCCTCTTGGACCGAGTGCCGTAGCAGAGAGAACAGTCTATGACTGGGGTGGCTGGAGTCTTTGACAATTTTTAGGGTTTTCCTCTGACACCGCCTGGTATAGTGGTCCTGGATGGCAGGAAGCTTGGCCCCAGTGATGTACTGGGCTGTATGCACTACCCTCTATAGTACCTTGCGGTCGGAGGCCGAGCAGTTGCCATACCAGGCTGGGATGCATTTAGTCAGGAGGCTCTCGATGGTGCAGCTGTAGAACCTTTTGAGGATCTGACAAAGAGGACCGAGCATGCCCCCATTCTCATCGATGGGCTGCAGTGGAGCAAGTTGAGAGCTTCAAGTTCCTTGGTGTCCACATCACCAACAAACTAACATGTTCCAAGCACACCAAGACAGTTGTGAAGAGAACACGACAAAACCTATTCCCCCTCAGGTGACTGAAAAGATTTGTCATGGGTCACTTCCTGATTTTATTTTTGCTTGTAACCAGGAAACAGGAGGATAGAATTATGGTCAGATTTGCCAAATGGAGGGCGAAGGAGAGCTTTGTATGTGTCTCTCTGTGTGGAGTAAAGGTGGTATAGAGTTTTTTCCCCTCTGGCTACACATTTAACATGCTAATAGAAATTAGGTAAAACTGATTTACCTACATTAAAGTTCCCTGGCCACTAGGAGCGCCGCCTCTGGATGAGCATTTTCCTTTTTGCTTATGGCAGTATACAGCTCATTGAGTGCGGTTTTAGTGCCAGCATTGGTCTGTGGTGGTATGTAGACAGCTACGAAAAATACAGATAAACTCTCTTTGTAGATAGTGTGGTCTACAGCTTATCATGAGATACTCTACCTCAGGCGAGCAAAACCTTGAGTCTTCCTTAGATATCGTGCACCAGCTGTTGTTTACAAATATGCAGTGTCTTACCAGAGGCTGCAGTTCTATCCTGCCGATAGAGTGTATAACCCGCCAGCTGTATGTTCTTAATGTCTTCGTTCAGCTACGACTCGGTGAAACATAAGATATTAAAGTTTGTAATGTCCCATTGGTAGGATATACGTGCTTTCAGTTCGTCCCATTTATTTTCCAGCGATTGAACGTTAGCTAGCTGGACGGAAGGCAAAGGCAGATTAGCACCCTGATCTTTTCCCGCAAAATCTCAGTTTCCTTCTCCAGCGAATGATGGGAATCTGGGCCTGGTCAGGTAGTATATCCCTCCCGTCCAACTCATTGAAGAAAAACTCTTTGTCTAATCTGAGGTGAGTAATCGCAGTTTTGATGTCCAGAAGCTATTTTCGGTCATAAGAGATGGTAGCAGCAACATTATGTATAAAACAAGTTAAGAACAACGCGAAAAAACAAACAAAATAGCATGGTTGGTTAAGAGCCGGTAAGACGGCAGCCATCCCCTCCGGCGCCATCACTTCATTTTAATGCAGCACTCCATCACTCTTTGGTATTGGTCAAATAGTCCTGACACAGCCTGGTGTGTTTTAGGTCATTGTCCTGTTGAAAAACAAATGATAGTCCCACTAAGCGCAAACCAGATGGGATGATGTATCGCTGCAGAATGCTGTTGTAGCCATGCTGGTTAAGTGTACCTTGAATTGTAAATAAATTACTGACAGTGTCACCAGCAAAGCACCCCCACACCTCTTCCTCCATGCTTCATGGTGGGAACCACACATCCGTTCACCAACTGTGTCTCACAAAGACACGGCGGTTGGAACCAAAAATCTCAAATGTGGACTCATCAGACCAAATGACAGATTTCCATCCGTCTAATGTCCATTGCTCGTGTTTCTTGGCCCAAGCAAGTCTCTTATCATTATTGGTGTCCTTTAGTAGTGGTTTCTTTGCAGCAATTCGACCATGAATGCCTGATTCCTCTGAACAGTTGATGTTGAGATATGTCTGTTAGTTGAAGCCTGTGAAGGATGTATTTGTGCAGGTAACTCTGGGTCTTCCTTTCCTGTGGGGGTCCTCATGAGAGACAGTTTCATCATAGCGCTTGATGGTTTTTGCGACTGCACTTGAAGAAACTCAAAGTTGAAGAAACATTTTCCGTATTGACTGACCTTCATAACTTAAAGTAATGATGGACTGTTGTTTCTCTTTGCCTATTTGAGCTGTTCTTTCCATAATATGAACTTGGGTTTTTACCAAAATGGGCTATGTTCTGTATACCACCCCTACCTTGTCACAACACAACTGGAACCCAAAATGGTTCTCCTTTGGGGACAGCTGAAGAACCCATTTGGAATCCTTTTTTCTACGAGACTACCCTGTATGTGTCACAGGTGTAATCAAGGTCTTAGAATGAGTGACATCATCCTTGCCTCCTCCATGGCGGCTACACTGTTGCTCCTGGCGACTGCTCAAGGTTCTGAGCACGGTCGCTAGACGATGGTCCAGGGCGGAGTTGAGAAAGAAGAGGAATAAACTATATTTTTCATTTATCATGTTGTCTCCTCTAGCTGAGTATATATATTCATAATAACACAACTTATTGCGCCTTAATGTTTAATCATGTACCATGTTTTACCTGCAGCACTGCTCCAGAGGTGTCAGGATAGAGGGTTCATCTTTAGAGTGGCCTCCAAACCTGTAGTCCACATACAGACAGTGTCAATGTTACAATCAGCTAACGTTAGTTAAACCTGTAGTCAGCACACAGACAGTGACAATGTTACAGTCAACTAACGTTCGTTAGCTAGCATTCGAGTGCTGACTGTTCTCAATGATTTGTGCAGTGTAAAAGTAAAATGTTGGTAATTGGTGTAGTCTTTCTACTGCAGTAGGCTACTGCTTGTCCATGTGCTAACTAACAACAACAAACCCAGACGAGAGAAACGGGAAAGCATTCAGGCAGCAGAGATGAGCTTGCTAACGTTAGCTATATTGTAGCTATAAAGCATTGTGTTTATTGTTATTTTGAAGTAGCATATTTATTTTACTGTATACAAGTTATATACATAGACAGAAGGGAGTTAGTTATAAATACAGTATATTTGGCTGTAGTTTAGTTTAGAAGAAAGTACTTAAGTAAAAATACTTTAAAGTACTACTTAAATAGTTTTTTTGGTGTATCTGTACTTTACTATTTATATATTTGACAACTTTTACTTTCACTTCATTCCTAAAGAAAAGTATGTACTTTTTACTCCATACATTTTCTCTGACACCCAAAAGTACTCATTACATTTTGAATGCTTAGCAGGACCAAAAATGGTTCCATTCACACAATTATCAAGAGCTTATATCCCTGGGCATCCTTGCTGCCTCTGATCTGGTGGACTCACTAAACACAAATGGTTTGTTTGTAAATTATGTCTGAGTGTTGGAGTGTGCCCCTGGCCATCCGCTATCATACTTACATTTGAACAATTACATTTACTTTTGATACTTAAATATATTTAAAACCAAATACTTTTACTCAAGTAGAATTTTACTGTGTGACTTTTATTTGAGTCATTTTCTATTATGGTATCTTTACTTTAACTCAAGTATGACAACTTGGGTACTTTTTCCACCACTGGACTTTATTTTTGACTATAGAGTATTTCTTGTGAATTATGTTTGATGCACCCATTGCAAAGACTTGCGTACATAGCTCTTTGTCCTATTTGTGCTGGCAGTGTACAGCAGCTGCCATTATAGCGGCAGTGATAGACCGGAACCAGTAATTCTCAGTCACTCCCTCAGGAGAGATAGGTCTGTTAAGATACTCCCTCTTTGCTCATGTGTTCCAAGTGGCTGCCAGGCAAAAGTAGACGATAGCAAACAACAGGATTCCTAATGGAAAGGGGTTGTTGTTTAACGTTTTCTTCACTTTACTCGACTTTTATAGATCACGTAAAATATTATCCAGGAACTTTCTGAAGTAATATTAGGCTACATGTGGCGTTTATTTGTCCTAACATAATTCCGTTTTGATATTGAAATATATATTTGATTGCTCTGGTCTAGGGACGCATCAGTTGGAGCCTTGAGAATCGAATTTTCATTATCTGAACACTACAACAAAGTAGTCTAACTGTACTGTAGCCTACAACATTTAATAGCATACAAAGAAACAGTAGCTTCCACAATGGACCGGGTAAGTCTGGCTTTAACAGTATAGGCCTGCTGTGTTGTACAAAATGGCTAGGCCTAGTTTTCATCATCTTTGATCTTCCACATTCCTGTGTTGGGTTTAAACGGCACAAAAAAACTCTCTCCTTCCTCACAAAGTGTTCACATTCCTTCACTGATTTCGATTTTTTTTTGACCAGATACTCAAGTGACCGCTCTATCAAAGAAAATAAATGTCTGGAAGGCAATCGGGGGAAAAGGCAAGAACAGATAGGACCTTTATAGCCAATGAGAGGGCAGATGTGCGTGTTGCCACAGAGTCAAAATTATATTTAGCAGTTTAATTGATTTAGGGTTAGGCATAAAGTTAGAAGTGTGGTTAAGGTTAGGGTTAAAATCACATGTTAATAAGGCCAATGGTAGAAATGGGCGTGGTTTATGACTTTGTTTGCGGTAACTAGTGACGACCAGGCACTACTTCCATATAAAGTGTCATACTTTTCTCTATACACTATTAACTTAACGAACATGTTCTGGGCGTTCTGCCAAAAGGTCTGAGGAGGGGGTCATGACCGTCTCCCCCTCACATCTCTACCCAGCACCTACAGGAACCAATGATTGTATGAGACAAGATGTACAATTAATCTCTTCAGAAATCAAGAATATACACCTACTATTGTTGAAACATTATTCTCCATTATTTAATGGATAATAGGAGATAATGAAATAAGATACAGCTCTGAACACCCCCACCCCACCACACACAGCACTCCTACTCCGACGCTTGATACATATGGATCCAGAGCTGCATAATATGTTACACAGGTTATCATGGTATACAGACTTAGTAAACTGTTAGAGAATGGGAGATGGATGACTCTTTACAAGACCCTGAATGAGCAAAGCTCTTCCCACATAGACAGGAGTAAGATTTCTCTCCTGTGTGTGTGAACTGGTGTAGTCAGGTGTCCTGAATTCCTGAAGCTGTTCTCACACTGATCACAGCTATAAGGCTTCTCTCCTGTGTGTATGCGTTAGTGTGTAGTCAGGTCTCCTGATTGATTAAAGCAATTCTCTGATGTGATTTTAAGGCGTTAGATGCAGCGAAGCGCTTCCCACACTGACAGCAGTGGTACGGTTTCTCTCCGGTGTAAATCCGCTGGTGAATTATTAATTCCCTCTGTTCAGCAAAACTCTTCCAAAAGATTAAGTTTGTATGTGAAAACTATTTCTAAGATGTATACTTTCAGTCTTCCCTCTGAACTCACTGCACTCGAGCAAAAGAAGGAAGCTTGCGCTGCTCGTGCTAGAACATATGCAGATTAAATATGCCTCTATGAACATGATTTATTTCATGTGATTAGTGATTCATTTACATTTGTCCCTCATTTTAAGGTCTACTCTGTTAAATTAACTTTACACTATTTTTAATATGGTGAAAATGTTAATTTGTTTGTAGCAAAATGCTTTTTTATGAAGTTGGACATGTGCTCTTTATGATAGAATGTTAAAATTAGGTGAAATCAAACGTTTTTTGTGACCAAGCTACACTTCTCAAATTTAGAACAGATATTTTCATCAATATATAATGAATTAATTAATTGTTACTGAATTAGACTGTAGTCTAATCCACACACCATGGTTCTTACTTAATTAAATCAAATCTCCATGTTCCTCTTCTCCTTCTCTCAGTTCCACGCTGCCCGGGAGTTTTCCTGCAGACGACCAGACCCAGCAGTAAAGTACAGGGAGGCGATTGACCTGGGGACTCCGGGAGGGTGGAGGGGTACGGGCTAGCTTTGTCATTTTGGCCGCAAGAAGTATTCTACATTGATTAACATTAAACCAAATATTTCATTAATTTAGTCTAAACCTCTGATTTGGGTGCATCCGTAGAATATCTCATTTTTTCTCAAATGTTCAATCGTTCACTACTTCCCACAAATCTAATAGCATTGGGTTGGTGGAGGAATGGGCTAGTTTCCACTATATTTCTTATACCAGTCAAACAGCGAGGAAGAGCCGAAGCGAGAGGGATAACTGGGCACAAAATCTGGCTTCTGGCTTATTTGATCAATATACATTTTGTAACGATTAGGTAGTTAACCTCTTACAGAGCAGTGGTGCGCTAGCGCCCCACTCCCGACACTACCCGGTGAAATGCAAGGCGCCAAATTCAAAATCCAAAAGTTGAATTATTAAACATTCATCAATATACAAGTGTTGCATAGTCATCAAAAGCTCTGCTTCTTGGCAATATCACAGCGTTGTCAGATTTCAAAAAGACTTTACGGCGAAAGCACCACATTTGATTGTTTGAGGATAGCACCTCCAATATTTTTTTTTCATTACCATAAATTCATAAGCCATCATGGTTCACACATAACACATTTCACAGCGAAAACAAATCAATTACCTTTTTAAGAACTTCTGCTGAGGGCTTCCCAAGTGTCCAACGAAGACAATCCATGGTTCTTTTGTTAGAAAAAGTAATGTATTATATCCATAAATCTCTGTTTGGTTGGCGCGTTATAATGAGAAAATACAGCGTCCACTCGTCCATTGAAATGTGAAGAGAACTCGTTCAACCTATACCTATAAACTTGTCCAAGAACAATCAAACATCATTGATAATGTATCCTCAGGAACACTTTTATGTATATTTTGTATAATATTTCAACCGGAATATAAACTGGGCGATAAGAAAGGAAAAAAACACAGAGCGCGCAAGCCGGGAATGCACGTTCTCTTCTATTGACTTCTGTGAGACCACTTCCTAATTCTTCTTCTTCTGCCATCTAAAGCAACTAAACAGAATTCAAACAGTGTCTCGAGACTGTTGACATCCAGAGGAAGCAATAGGTATTGCATTCATATGCCCTTATATGGGCATTTTCATAAGGGAGGGGTTCCAAATGAGGCAATGTGTCAAAATCCCTTTTTCCAGGACAGACAGTTTTCGCCTGCCATATCCGTTCTGTTATACTCACAGACTAAATATGTGCATATCCTATTTTCTGGGCCTGAGTGGGAGGCATTTTACTTTGGGCACGCCAGGCTCTCCAAAACCGTCACCTCGGGAGCTGCCCCCTAAGAATTTAATATATGAGACGTGCCAGTTACATGCAGGAACGAAACGTTAATGATGCATAATGAATAATGTAAATCATGCAAAAATAACTTTGTGTGTAATAGTATATAAGAGAAATAATGGGACTGCCACAAAAGAGCTCCTGACCGACGTGCACTATGGTGCCTTATGTTTGTTGGAACGGGGGAGGCTTGCAAGCCGAAGAACACCATCCTAACCTTGAAGCACGGGGGTGGCAGTATCATGTTGTGAGGGTGCTTTGCTGCAGGAGGGACTGGTGCACTTCACAAAATAGATGGCATCATGAGGAAGAAAATGATGTGGATATATTGAAGCAACATCTCAAGACATCAGTCAGGAAGTTAAAGCTTGGTCGCAAATGGGTCTTCCAAATGGACAATGACCCCAAGCATACTTCCAAAGTTGTGGCAAAATGGCTTAAGGACAACAAAGTCAAGGTATTGGAGTGGCCATCACAAAGCCCTGACCTCAATCCCATAGAAAGTTTGTAGGCAACTCTGAAAAAGCGTGTGCGAGCAAGGAGGCCTACAAACCTGACTCAGTTACACCAGCTCTGTAATGAGGAATGGGCCAAATTCACTTGTGGAAGGCTACGCAAAACGTTTGACCCAAGTTAAACAATTTAAAGGCAATGCTACCAAATACTAATTGAGTGCATGTAAACTTCTGACCCACTAGGAATGTGATGAAAGAAAAGAAAGCTTAAATAAATCATTTTCTCTACTATTATTCTGACATTTCACATTCTTAAAATAAAGTGGTGGTCCTAACTGACCTAAGACTGGGAATTGTTACTAGGATTTAAATGTCAGGAATTGTGAAAACTGAGTTTAATGTATTTGGCTAAGGTGTATGTAAACTTGCGACTTCAACTGTATCAAGCGTCTTGGAGTAGGAGTGCTGTGTGTGGTGGAGTGGGGATGTTCAGAGCTGTATCTTATTTCATTCACTCTTATTATCCATTAAATAATAATAGAATAATGTTTCAACAATAGTAGGTGTGTATTCATGAATTCAGTAGATCAGTATATTAAATCCATTATCTGCTCAACCACATCTGATTCTCACTTCATTTATATGTTGTTTTTTATATGGACCTGAGGCCTCTTCTGGAATAAGTTTGCTCCAAAAAGATCTAGGCATATTTCTTGTAAAACCCTTTACCAGGTTTTAGTGCAGCTGATGGCCCATACAGAAGAAGGCAGCTACAGGAATTGTAGTTCTGGTTCTAATCCTCTGTCTCTCTGGCTTCATGTGGTTCAGGTGAGCATTTTTCTAAAGACTTATCTTTCACTTTATCATTTTGATTGTTATTCAATGACTGATTCATTCATTTGTGTAAAAAAACACATTTAGAAAGCCTCCAAATCTGACACAAGGGGCACAGCAAGGAATGGACAGGTGAGTTGAGGTCAAAATGTATTTGTTTTCTTTCAGATCTTTTTATCAGTGCCCGATTAATCTTGCCTGGCACAATGGAACCAATGAAATATTCCCAAGGTATGTTTATATTGTCTGTCTTTTCTACTCCAGGGAGACTCAGTCCAGTGTATGACTACGTCTCAGTAGTTATTTCCTTTAAATGTATTAACATCTAGACGATTACTTAAAATGAGACCCCAGAAGTGAAGATCATAACAGACCTCCGGCCAAAGAAGCTGAGGGCCCCTCTGTGCTCTATACCAGAGTCAACAAACCCAGAACCAACAAGACCACAACCAACAGACCTGAACACATCAAGACCTGAACACAAGATTATGTTGACTGCGTCCCAAAGTGTACCTCTAGTGCACTATGTAGGGGATAGGGTCTAATTTTGGATGCACCCTGAACACCAGAAGACCTGAACACAAGATGACTCTGCCTGGGACTCAATCAAAGTTCCATACTGCACTTGCATTTTAAAGGTAATAACGATTGTAATCATCAGGGAAATTGTATTTAAAAGCTGCGTTGTCGGCAGCACAGAAGAAAGAAGTCTTTCTATTTTATTGTTACTTTGTATTATAAAAAATAGGGTTTACTATATGGTTTAATATAGTATACTATAGGGTCTACTATAGGGTTTAATATAGTATACTATAGGGTCTACTATAGGGTTTAATATAGTATACTATAGGGTCTACTATAGGGTTTAATATAGTATACTATAGGGTCTACTACAGGGTTCAATATAGTATACTATAGGGTTTAATATAGTATACTATAGGGTCTACTATAGGGTTAAATATAGTATACTATAGGGTTTAATATAGCATACTACAGGGTCTACTATAGGGTTTAATATAGTATACTATAGGGTCTACTATAGGGTTTAATATAGTATACTATAGGGTTTAATATAGTATACTATAGGGTATACTATAGGGTTTAATATAGTATACTATAGGGTTTAATATAGTATACTATAGGGTCTACTATAGGGTTTAATATAGTATACAATAGGTTCTACTATAGGGTTTAATATAGTATACTATAGGAGTTAATATAGTATACTGTAGGGTCTACTATAGGGTTTAATATAGTATACTATAGGATCTATTCTAGGGTTAATATAGTATACTATAGGGTTTAATATAGTATGCCATAGGGTTTAATATTATATACTATAGGGTTTAAAATAGTATATTATAGTGTCTGTGATAGGGTTTAATATAGTATACTATAGGGTCTACAAAAGGGTTTAATATAGTATACTGTGTGGCTTTTACAGGGGCGGTAGTATACAAGTTATATAAATAGACAGAATGGGCTGGTTATCAGTATATTTGGCTATAGCTTAGTTTAGAAACAAGACTTACCTCCATTTTCGACCGGAGAATTCCTTGTGAATTAGGTTTGATGCACATGTTGCAAAGACTTGCATAAATAGCTCTTTGTCATATATGTGCTGGTAGTGTACGGCAGCTGCCACAATAGCAGCAGCGAAAGACCGGAACCTATGGGGGGTGATTCATGCCAGAATTAAGCCTCATGAAGCTACTGATACCTCTCACCAAGTCACCTAACATCTTCCTAGCGCCATAAAATAACACCATGAATTAACATGGACTGTCAATGGAGATAAGTTTGTTTCAAAGGCGTCAAGCTGCCGACGCATTCACATCACGTGACATGTACAGGTCATGCAGAGGTAGTGTTCACGTATCAGTTTGCTTGTAAGTTTATTATGATCTTACCATGAACGCCTTAAAAGCATCTACATGTGTTACGTGTTAGTTGAAATGTCTGTTTAGTTCATCAATTTCATTTGTCGATTTAGCTAAAATAGGCCTACCATGTCAATGCAAAGATTATTAGGCTAGTTGATATCGCAGCCACCATTACTGTATATATATGCCTATTTCTCGCATAAATAGAAACACAAGAGCTTCTTGGTAGCCTAGTGGTTAGAGCGTTGGGCCAGTAATCGTACATTTGCTGGATCAAATCACAAAACTGACAAGATTAACTCTTGTTTGTCGTTTTGCCCGAGCAAGGCAGTTATCCCACTGTTCCCTGGGCAATGAATATGTAGATTTCGATTAAGGCAGTCCCCCCGCACCTCCTCTGATTCAGAGGGGTTGGGTTAAATGCGGCAGAGACATTTCAGTTGAATGCATTGTTGTACAACTGACTAGGTATCCCCCTTTCCTTTTCTTTGTTGGGGTGGTCTAGGTCTCTAGTGGCACATTCAAAACAACTCGGAAGTCGGCAATTTATGATCTTCCGACTTCAGTGCGTTCTAGACAACTGGGAACACAGACTGGGATTTTTGTTTTGAACAGTCACCTAACTCGGAATCTCAGGCATCTTTCTCTGACCTGAAAATCACTGATGTCATGATTTGACCTCGTTTTCACAATCACTGTCACCATGCAATCCTTCTTCTATACATTTCTGTGGAGATGTCTTATGGTTAAAAGCAGGGTTCGAATTGTGCGGGTATGTGAGGATATAGGCCTTGTTATAGAGACGTACAAAAAGCATTGACTACCACCCGTTTGCTTAGCCATAGGAAAAGCTACGGTTCAGCAATCTAGGCTATATAAAGCAATCTAGGCTATAACAATGATAAACTCCACAACTATTCCCGCAATCTACTAGCCTATCGACGGTCTTGTGCAGCCTAAACATCCCAGGAAAATGTGGTTGGTGAATTAAATGCTCTGCAATGTAAAGCTATGCCTAACGCAAAATACCATAAAGTTATATTCGGTATGGGTCTACGCATAGACCAAACAGCTTAACAGATAAAAATATTTGTTATTCAGGAGAATCCCATTGAATCAGGCTATTCATTTAAGTGCAGTTGCGTTCTTATGCATATTCTTAGACTAAACAGAACCAAAAACACCCCAGCCTGTTTCAATCACAGATAATGATGAAGCCTCAACATTGAATCTGTTGGTCATTGATTTAGCCTACAATTGCCTACAGATTTGATATATACGAAGACCTATATTTAATCTGGAATTGAAAAACAAAAGCCTGACTAGGATCCTGACTTTCCCCCATGGCATATTACCAATTAGGCTAAATGTATTCCTATTTATTTGCATAGGCTAACCATTGCGATTAATGTTATTTACCATATTCTGCTTTTTATGAATAAACAGGCATCAGGGTTAACAATATAATTTAATGCCCCCACACCCACATTAATGTTACTTACCTTACAGATCACAAAGTGAACCAATTTCCACTCCATTCATATGCAAATATATTTGATTCATACACTGGCTTGTCTGGCTGGCATGTTTTCATTTTAAACAGACATTCCCTTACCTACACTGAAATAATTTGAATCCTCACTTATGCTTTTAGAAAATCATAGCTCATTAGTACACCCTTATATATATATATATATAGCATGTCTCATGATACAATTAATAATGTTGAAATGACAAATACCATCAAGGGATACGTTACAATTTACAATAACAAACACCTTATGAAACAGCTGTGAAAGCCAATCTATAAATATTTTAGATTTAAATACATAACCATAGATTTCTTTTGGTAAAATCTTTGTACACTCACATGGCAATCAGACTGAAATACAGAATTCTGGTGTGTGGAATAGAGTGGGTCTTGTGTGGATGGGAGGTTCTGCCTGTCACTTGTTTTTCAACAGGTAGTGTACTTGAAGAGGGAAACTGCAAAGTCCAGGCGCTGCTGCCCTCTTTGACCTGAGTGTTTGCAGTGCTAGTGTTTTTAGCTAATATGTCAGCTCACATTATGTGCCCAGTATGATAGTTGTCTTGCTCTTTCTTAGCAGATAATGACAACATGACAATAACAGTAGCTGATGTAATAAAAAGTTGGAGGGTGGCTGGTAATGGAGGACATCAGATGGATCCATGTCTGGGTGTTAGGCAGAACCCCTAGGTCCTGGAGAACAGGAACAGAGTAAAGTGAACAGGATAGGAGACAGACGTAAACAAGCAAACACACAGGCTAAATCATTATCAGGTATGTAAAAATAGTTATTACAAAATGTAATTGAAATGTTTGATTAGACATGCACTAATGTTAATGGCAGACAGAAAAGAAAGGATACCCGTCTAATTGTTGATGTCAGTGGGGTTGGTAAGGGATGATTCCTAGAAAAGATAGAGGTGAGTTGTGAGAAACTACAAGGTGTTTTTTTACCTGGTCAAAAACCTCCACATCCTTCTCAGTCCGTGCCTGAAGGGGGTCTTCGAAGGCGTTCTGATCTGGTTTGACAACTTCCACATCAAGTACATTATACAAAAACAGCAAAAGAAAAACACTAAGTCAATCAAAAAAAATATATACTACAATATATGCAATAATGTTATATACAATTGCATTGTTTACGTCAGAGAACTGCTGCAGCTCCCCTCCATATAGCAGGCGATAGAGTGAATACTCTGGAGGCCTGGACACTGCTGTGTTGTGTGAAACGATAATTACCTTCAGATTGTCCTTCCACCATTCCTGTACCCGTCAAGGGACTTGCCCATGGCAGTCCCGTTGGTCCGTTCATCCAAACGTGTAGTCACCATACATCTATACATTAAATATAAAACTCACTGTACTATCAGTGTCGAATTCGGAAAAAAAAAACCTCAAAATTACTGGACGCCTATGCGAAACAATGCTACTGTGACCTTCCTGATCCCGTCCCTCAAGTCAGTGAGTCAACAAAGGAATGGATGGATAGTTCATTTATTTCCAAAGCTGCAATCATGGGACACAGTATGGCTGAATGATGAGTAGTCGACGGGATATAAATAACACTCCTAAAGTAGATGCATTTTCAAGTTAGCTTTAGAGGGAACTTTAGCTAGAATTAAACCCACATGGAAAACTCCAGGACATCTACACCACCCAATGTCACAGGAAGGCCAAAAAGATAATCAAGGACAACAACCACCCGAGCCACTGCCCGTTCACCCTGCTATCATCCAGAAGGCGAGGTCAGTACAGGTACATCAAAGCTGGGACCGAGAGACTGAAAAACAGCTTCTATCTCAAGGCCATCAGACTGATAAACAGCCATCATTAACATTGAGTGGCTGCTGCCAACATACTGACTCAAATCTCTAGCCACTTAATTAAAAATTGGATGTAACAAATGTATCACTAGTCACTTAAACAATGCCACTTTATATAATGTTTACATACCCTACATTACTCATCTCATATGTATATACTGTACTCTATACCATCTACTGCATCTGGCCTACGCCGTTCGGCCATCGCTCATCCATATATTTATATGTACATATTCTTATTCATTCTTAAATCACTTTTTCAGTTCTGCACACATTTTCTATAGGATTGAGGTCAGGGCTTTGTGATGGCCACTCCAATACCTTGAGATGTTGCTTCAATATATCCACATCATTTTCCTCCCTCATGATGCCATCTATTTTGTGAAGTGCACCAGTCCCTCCTGCAGCAAAGCACCCCCACAACATGATGCTGCCACCCCCGTGCTTCACGGTTGGGATGTTGTTCTTCGGCTTGCAAGCCTCCCCCTTTTTCCTCCAAACATAACGATGGTCATTATGAACAGTTATATTTTTGTTTCATCAGACCAGAGGACATTTCTCCAAAAAGTACGATCTTTGTCCCCATGTGCAGTTGCAAACCGTAGTCTGGCTTTTTTATGGCAGTTTTGGAGCAGTGGCTTCTTCCTTGCTGAGCGGCCTTTCAGGTTTTGTCGATATAGGACTAATTTTACTGTGGATATAGATACTTTTGTACCTGTTTCCTCCAGCATCTTCACAAGGTCCTTTGCTGTTGTTCTGGGAATGATTTGCACTTTTCGCACCAAAGTACGTTTATCTCTAGGAGACAGAACGCGTCTCCTTCCTGAGCTGTATGACGGCTGCGTGGTCCCATGGTGTTTATACTTGTGTACTATTGTTTGTACAGATGAACGTGGTACCTTCAGGCATTTGGAAAATCCTCCCAAGGATGAACCAGACTTGTGGAGGTCTACAATTTTTTTCTGAGGTCTTGGCAGATTTTTTTGATTTTCTTATGATGTCAAGCAAAGAGGCACTGAGTTTGAAGGTAGGCCTTGAAATACATCCACAGATACACCTCCAATTGACTCAAACAATGTCAATTAGCCTATCAGAAGCTTCTAAAGCCATGATATCATTTTTAGGAATTTTCCAAGCTGTTTAAAGGCACAGTCAACTTTGTGTATGTAAACTTCTGACCCACTGGAATTGTGATACAGTGAATTATAAGTGAAATAATCTGTCTGTAAACAATTGTTGGAAAAATTACTTGTGTCATTTACAAAGTAGATGTCCTAACTGACTTGTCAAAACTATAGTTTGTTTACAAGAAATGTGTGGAGTGGTTGAATAATAATACTAGCAAACACATACAGTTATATTGTTGTAGAATAGGCTACTACTGTATCCACACTATATTTGGTATACCGTTGCGATATTGTCAGGCATGATTTTAGGTCTTCGATCGAAGTTGCATGTTGTACCTCGTTTCCCTTCAGTGAAAGTATTTATTTCATTTACAATTGAAATAATCAATTAAATAAATAATACTAGCACATCAAATTACGTTATTGTACACTAGCCTACTCCGCTATCGACACAGTAAATAATATTGCCTACGTGCTTTCGACAATACGTTATCAAAAAATATATATATTTTCAAAGAAACCAAATTTGCCTTAACACAGTAGACCTAAATATTTCCTAACGATATCACAACTTAAATATAGCCTACTTACTCCTCAATCGGATAAAGGACATCTTGGTAATTATTTTCATTGTCTCGAATAAGGAAACTATCTGGGGCAGACACTCGAAAATCACTTCTGTCGCAAGTAAAAAAAATAAAATGAATGTCTGTGTCGCCGCCGAGCCCTCAAAAACCGTGCCAGTCTCTAACTCCATGAACGGTCACTGCAATCCGGATTCCTTGGGACGTCCTTACCCTAAACTAACACTAATAACCAATTTACATTTACTTGATAGAGGTCTGGACATCCCAAGGATCCCGAATAGCACGGACCCTCTGGGAAGGTCTATGAACTGCTCTATTTGACTGACACAGACACAAGTCTTATTGGTTGTCTGATGTGGAACTGGTAACAACAGTCTGTTATTGGCTAACAACATTTAGATCGGTATACAGTGAGATAAGATAACATACCATGCCATGAGGTGTTGAGGGAAAGACAGCTTATCTATGATATTTTCTAGGCCATTAGCGATAACAGGAAATACACAAGCCGTAGGCTACACTATAGTCCAAGGTGGCTACGTCGGTAAGTCTGCTTGTACGGGATAATGACTTTCATTATCACGCGATGCAGGCGTCACGCAGACGTTAGTAAGGCGTTGGTATATCATGTCATGTCAGGTGGTTCGGTTGACTAGGCTTACAAATGTCCCTTATCACCCCCCATAGAACTCTGTAGGGCGCATGCCATCCTCCTGTCTCTCTCTCACACCAGTCACGTGTAAATTTTAAGGAAGGGATCTAGCCTCCAAATGTTCGTTTCTCTCGTTAAAATCCTTGATTTCCTTTTTCATTTGGAAAACATTCCTTTCCAGTGTGGTGACCCAGAGTAGCCATTAGCCGCGGTCTCCATACTGGTCCAGTGCCTTGTTGTTGGATCTAGCCTGTTCAGTGGCAGTTTTCAGCTCCTCTCTCAGCTGTCTAACCTAGTTTCGTTGCTCTGCCGACTGCATATCCGTCTATTTTGTCAATTAATTCCTGCTTCATTTCAGTTAATGCTTGTAGAACAGCTTCTTGTCCAGTCGCCTCGGCTGTGCGTTGTTCAGTTGTTGGTGTAGCTTCATGGTCCTTGGCTAGGCTAGCTGGTCTGTTAGAACTAGCCCTGATTCTTGCGGTTGGTGCCTGACATCGTCGACAAAAAGGTGACATTAAGCCACCCTTTGGGACTCCCAAACAAAGCCAGTTGAAATACAATGTGCCCAAATATTTAAATGTTCTGTTGACTAGCTCAGAAAAGTACATCCTCACATGGCGCCGCTCCCTCGTCGTCCCTCCAGGAATTTTGGGATTAACAACATTTTTGTTATTGTATATGATGATGATGATGATGGTACTGTACTGTATCCCCCCCCTCCCGCCTTAATTTCCCACAATGGACTTTTTCCCCGTACTACCCGTACAGTAGGTGGCGGTAATGCGCCAATAGGTGTAGTCTGACATTAAACCTTAAAGAAGAAGAAGACAACAAAGTAGCCTAACTGTACTGTTGTAGCCGACCACAGTTCATATAATACAAAGAAACAGTAACTTCCACAATGGATCGGGTAAGTCTGGTTTTAACAGTATACGCCTGCTGTGCTGTATAAAATGTATAGGCCTAGTTTTCATCATCTCTGAACCTCCACATTCCTGTTTTCGGTTAAATGTCGTTACAAAAAAAAAAAAAAACAAGACGGTAAAACTTGTTGGGATTTTTCTTTTACTTCAACAAAGTAGCCTACTACTATATCATGTTTAGGAATCTGTGGCTGTGACCTAATAATCTCTCCTTCCTCACAAAGTGAGCACATGTTAACATTCCTTCATTGATTTCGAACACATTATTCATTATTTGACCAGATCCTCAAGTGGCCGCTCTAACAAAGAAAAAAGATATTCAGGCAATCGTGAAGAGTCAAGATCAGGTGGGACCATAATATGCAATGAGGGGGCTGATGTGCGTGTTTCCACTAGTTACCACAGCCACAAAGTCAAATGTGTATATCGTGTTATTTATTTAAGGTTAGGCATACAGTTAGAAGTGGCGCAGTCTAAGTCACTGCGTCTCAGCGTTAGAGGCGTCACTACAGACACCCTGGTTCGAATCCCATAGGGCAGCGCACAATTGTCCCAGCGTCATCCGGTGTAGGCCGTCATCGTAAATAAGAATTTGTTCTTAACTGACATGCCTAGTTAAAAAAAAAAGTTGTATGGTTACTGTCAAAATCACATTTGAATAAGATACATTGTAGAAATGGGCGTAGTTTATGACTTCTATGACTAGTGACGACAAGGCACTACTCCCATATAAAGTGTCCTACTTTTATCAATACACTAATCCTTACGAAATGTATATTCGATCAAAGAAGCCAGATTCTGGGCCCAGTTAACCCTCTCGCTTCGCCTCTAAATTGCTGTTTGAAAGGAAATTACTGGTATGAGATATATGGTGGAAACAAGCCTATGCCTCCACCAATCTAATGCTCTTAGATTTGTAGGTTGTAGTGAACGATTGAAAATTTCAAGTAAAATGAGATTTAAGGGATGCACCTAAATCAGAGGTTTAGACTAAATTTAATAACATATTTGGTTTAATTATACACTTTTTAATACTTCTTGAGGCCAACAGGACAAAGCTAGCCCATTCCCCTCCACCCTCCCGGAGTCCCCAGGTCAAACGCCTCCCAGTTCCGCTTTACTGCTGGGTCTGGTCGACTGCAGGAAAACACCGGGGCAGAGTGGAACTGAGAGAGGAGAAGAGAAGGAAGATGGAGATTTGATTTCATTAAGTAAGAACCATGGAGTGTGGTTTAGACTACAGTCTGCTTCTGTAACAATAGCAGAGGTGCATAAAGATGGCAGCCTTCATGTACTTACCACAAATTCCTTGTTTTGCTTAGATCACTGTATTGTACATTTCTCTCATTTACTGTTGGTATGGTCATTAGCACAGTAAACATGATCCCAATTTTAGCTTCAAGACGGCGGCGATTTGAAAAACCAAAAAAGTAGATTGTGCTGATTTATTGGAACATTGAACCATGTCGCACACCGTCGTTTAAAAACTCAGTGGATAGTGCTAAAACAAAAATGTCATCAGAATTCTGCCATCTCTATGCACTTTAGTCATTCACTGATTTAATGATATATTGATGAAAATATCTGGGTAGTTCAACCCATTTTTAAAAGTAACTTAAATATATATATATTTATTTATTTATTCGGTCATAAAGGGAACATGTTCAATTTCATGAAAAACATATTTTCCCATCTCAAGACATTAATTAAAAATATAACTATACTAAGTGCCTATGTGCCAAATAAAGTAACAGGGTTGACAGTAACAGGGGACTACTTAGGTAAAATAGTATTTTAAATCAGCCGTCAATTCACTTGTGACGGTAAATCAGCCATCAATTCACTTGTGACGGGGAATGGAAGCTTGTTTTTTTGCAACAGTTTGTGTCAATTTAATGCAATCCCCAAAAATTTAATTGTTCAAAGATTTCTAGGATGTCTATGTATGGGTAAATGGGTTGACTTGCTCAGTTTTACACCACAAAACAGCTTAAGGTGACAATCGAAGTAACACTGTTAAAAACACCTGTTTTTCTGAGCAATATTTCAAATTATTAAGACACGTAAAGGCCTACATCAGATTCATAGAGGCATATTTAATCTGCATATGTTCTAGCACGAGCAGCGCAAGTTTCCTTTATTTGCGCGAAAGTATGCATCTTAAAAAATAAAATATGCTTCTCAAAAATAACATTGTTGCTGTGGTAGTACTTTTATTTGGATATGCAATTTTCAGCGTTTTATCAAAGTCCCATCAGGTTGCCTAATTTCAGATGTCCATGCTATTCAATATCTTTGTTTCACAGGGGACAGCCCTAACCGTTGCTCTCTCAGTGGGAGGGGCTTATCATCTGGGGATCCTCAACAACAACATGATGTTGACAAGACGTCTCTCCAGAAGAGTCTCTCCAGATCAGAATGTCTCAATAAACACAAGCAGAGACTTATAGGGAAGAAACCTCACCACCGCTGCTTTGACTGTGGGAAGAGTTCTGCTAAACAGAGAGAATTGGTCATTTACAAGCGAATTCACACTGGCAGAAAAACGTATCGCTTCTCTCAGTTTGGGATAAGTTTTGCTGCATCTAAAACCTTACAATCTCAGAGAATTCATACAGGGGAGAGGCCTTACCCCTGCTTTGATTGTGGGAAGAGCTTCAGTCAATCAGGAGAACTGACTACACACCAATGCATACACACAGGAGAGAAGCCTTATAGCTGTGATCAGTGTGGGAAAAGCTTCAATCAATCAGGAGAACTGACTACACACCAACGCATACACACAAGAGAGAAGCCTTATAGCTGTTATCAGTGTGGGAAAAGCTTCAATCAATCAGGAAACCTGACTACGCACCAGCGTGTACACACAGGAGAGAAGCCTTATAGCTGTGATCAGTGTGGGAAGAGCTTCAATCAATCAGGAAACCTGACTGCGCACCAGCGTGTACACACAGGAGAGAAGCCTTATAGCTGTGTTCAGTGTGGGAAGAGCTTTGCTCTATCCGGAAACCTGACTAGACACCAGCGCATACACACAGGAGAGAAGCCTTATAGCTGTGATCAGTGTGGGAAGAGTTTCAATCAATCAGGAGAACTGACTACACACCAACGCATACACACAGGAGAGAAGCCTTATAGCTGTGATCAGTGTGGGAAGAGCTTTGCTCTATCCGGAGACCTGACTAGACACCAGTGCATACACACAGGAGAGAAGCCTTATAGCTGTGATCAGTGTGGGAAGAGCTTCATGGATTCAGGAAGTCTGACAAGACACCAGCGCATACACACCGGAGAGAAGCCTTATAGCTGTGATCAGTGTGGGAAGAGCTTCATGGATTCAGGAAGTCTGACTAGACACCAGCGAATACACACAGGAGTGAAGCCTTATAGCTGTGATCAGTGTGGGAAGAGTTTTGCTCAATATTCCACTCTGACTGCACACCAGCGAATACACACAGGAGAGAAGCCTTATAGTTGTGATCAGTGTGGGAAGAGCTTCAATCGTTCAGGAGCCCTGACTACACACCAACGCATACACACTGGAGAGAAGCCTTATAGCTGTGATCAGTGTGGGAAGAGCTTCAATCATTCAGGAGCTTTGACTAGACACCAGCTCATACACACTGGAGAGAAACCTTACTCATGTCTATGTGGAAAGAGCTTTGCTCGTTCAGGGTCACTGAAACAACACCAGAAAGCATCTCCCTCCTCCGGCACCGGTTACTGATCTCCAAAGACAGTTTCAATAGAAAACATATTGTAATGAGTCTTCCATCTCCCATTCTCTAACAGTTTACTAAGTCTGATTACCATGGTAACCTGTGTGGCGTAATGTGCAGCTCTGGATCCATATGTATCAAGCGTTTTGGAGTAAGAGTGCTGTGTGTGTGGTGGGGTGGGGGTGTTCAAAGCTGTATCTTATTTAATTAATTCCTGTTATCCATTAAATAGCTGTATAATGTTTCAACAATACTAGGTGTGTATTCATGTATTCAATGGATCAATAAATTACATCCATTATCTGCTCAACGTCTGCTTATCACATTCATTTTGTTTTTATTATCTATAATAATAAAAATGTATAAGGATCATAGGCCTCTTGTATAATTAGTTTGGTCCTAAAAGATGTTAACATATTTATTGTAAAACCCTTCACCAGGTTTTAGTGTAGCTGACGGGACATACGGATGTACAGAAGACATAGGACTATTAGTGTGGTCAAATTATGTTGTATTTATTTTAAAGTATTTTAATAGGGATAACTTTCAAGTTTCCTTATTGTATATTAAGTGTGCTCCAGAAAGATGTTGACACATTTTTATTGTGAAGCATGATGAGGCGTCATGGTGGCAGGAAGCCAACTCTGCCCATCAGTACTTATAGGTCATGTCTACCACAGACCTCACACTCTTCTGTTTGCTCATGACCAGTAACGTCTCCTACCAAACTTCTCTCTCTTCACTCTGGAAATACACTTGATAGTATTGTTGTGGAAATTCTACACAGGGGTCACTCAAAGTCAAACTTAAATTAATCATTGTTTATTCACAGTTAACTGGAGAGTTTCCAACCAACTCAATGCACCATCGTACACATCGATCGGGAGCTCTGTTGGGGCAGTCCCAGCAGTTGTCCTATATTCGGCTAAACAAAAACCTACAGAACATGAATTGGTTCCTGCATGTGACTGGCTGTTATCCCGCAGGCTCAGTTTCCCAAGAAACTGAGCAATGTCTCCTATCTTAACATTCAGAACATATTCTGGATGTTCTGCCAGTTGTTCTGAGGGTCACAGTCACCTGCATGAACCAAAACAGAGTGAGAGAAGAGTGAGCACTCTCTTCAGTATGCTTATCAAACTCAATGCTTGCTCACACACACTGGAGAGAAATGTTGTGTAAAGAGCATTGCTCATTCCGGGTCACTGAAAAAAATACCAGAAAGCACAAACGTGCAAAGGTGGAAAAAGTACTTAATTGTCCTACTTGAGTAAAAGTAAAGATACCCTACTAGAAAATGACTCAAGTAAAAGTGAATGTCATCCAGTAAAAATACTACTTGAGTAAAAGTATTTGTTTTTAAATATACTTATGTATCAAAGGTAAATGGAATTGCTAAAATGTACTTAAGTATCAAAAGTAAAAGTATAAACCATTTCAAATTCCTTATATTAAGCAAACCATATGGCACTGTCTGTCTTTTCTCCTCTCCAGGGAGACTGAGTCTTGTGTATGACAACGTCTCAGGCATGGCCATGGCCCCTATTGCGGCACAGACGAACAGGGTGACGTTCACTACGCCAATGCCCACCTCTCTTGCTCCAATAACCAGGAAGTGCCTCTGTACTCCACTGTCCAACTGCCTCAACCCCAGAAAGAGGAAGAGGATGTCCAGTAGGATGTGTGAAATTTACCCCCCTCCCAGCCACCTGGTGAGCAAGTCCAGCCATTACAACATCTCAGAGAGTTGTGCTTGACAGTTAGGAATGCATAAAACACTTGTAAGCAGACCAGTAGTTGATTCATTTAAATGTGTTAAAATCTACATGATTACTTACAATGAGATCCAAAAAGTGTAGATTGATGTGTCTCTTTTCATAAGCCAACCTCCATAGCATTTACCATGAATGTGATTGTAAACGTCAGTGAAATTGACTTTAAAAGTTGCATTGTCGGCAGCACAGAAGAAAGTGGTCTTTTATTATTATTAAAATAGGGTCTACTATAGGGTTTAATATAGTATACTTTTATTTTTTTCCTTTTAACTAAGCAATTAAGTTAAGAACAAATTCTTCTTTACAATGACTGCTTCCCCCGGCCAAACCCTAACCCAGATGATGCTGGACCATTTGTGCGCCGCCCTATGGGACTCCCAATCACGGCCGGTTGTGATACAGCCTGGAATCAAACCAGGGTCGGTAGTGACACCTCTAGCACTGAGATGCAGTGCTTTAGACCGCTGCGCCACTCAGGAGCCCTACTATTGGGGCTTGGACAAGTTCTACATGGGTCGCTGGCTCATGGCTTGAGACTGAGCTGTGACTAAAAGCTTTAGTCACAGCTCAGAGATGAGCTTGTCATTAGCTAGCTAATGTTAGCTATATTGTAGCTATAAAGAATTATGTTTATTGTTATTTTGAAATAACATCTTTATTTTGTATACAAGTTATATACATAGTTATAAATGCAGTATATTTGACTGTAGTTTAGTTTAGAAGAAAGACTTACGCAGTGGTGTGAAGTACTTAAGTAAAAATACTTTAAAGTACTACTTAAGTCGTTTTTTGGGGTATCTGTACTTTACTATTTATATATTTGACAACTTTTACTTTACTACATTCCTAAAGAAAATGATGGACTTTTTACTAGTTACATTATCCCTGACGCCCAAAAGTACTCGTTACATTTTGAATGCTTAGCAGGACAGAACAATTGATCAATTCACACACTTATCAAGAGAGCATCCCTGGTCCTCCCTACTGCCTCTGATCTAGCGGACTCACTAAACATAAATGTTTTTTTGTAAATGATGTCTGAGTGTTGGAGTGTGCCCCTGCCTATGCGTACATTTAAAAAACAGGAAAATTGTGCCTTCCGGTTTGCTTTGTATGAGGACATTTAAATTATTCATACTTTTACTTTTAATACTTATATTTGAGCAATTACATTTGCTTTTGATACTTAAGTATATTTTCAAGTAGAATTTTACTGAGTGACTATATTAGTCATTTTCTATTATGGTGTCTTTACTTTTACTCAAGTTTGACAATTGGGTACTTTTTCCACCACTGGACTACGTTTATTTTTCACTGAATAATTACTTGTGAATTAGGTTTGATGCACCTATTGCAAATACTTGCATAAACAGCCCTAAATCCTATCTGTGCTGGTAGTGTACAGCAGCTGCCATTATAGCAGCAGCGAAAGACCGGAACCAGTAATTCCCGGACAACCCCTCACGAGAGATATGCCTTTGAGATTATCCCTCTTTGCGCATGTGTTCAAAGTGGATGCCAGTCAAAAGTAGACGATAGCAGACAACAGGATTCTTAGTGAAAGGGGGTGTTGTTGAACGTTTTCTTGACTTTTATAGATCATGTAAAATGTTATCGAGGGACGTTATGAAGTAATATTAGGCCACATGGTACGTTTTTTTGTTATAAATCTAATTCCGTTTTGATATTGAAATATATATTTGATTGCTCTGGTCTAGGGGCGCATCAGTTGGAGCCTTGAGACTCGAATTTTCTCTCCCCAACTCCCTAGTCATTATCTGAACACTACAACAAAGTAGTCTAACTGTACTGTAGCCTACAACATTTAATATCATACAAAGAAACAATAGCTTCCACAATGGACCGGGTAAGTCTGGTTTTAACAGTATAGTCCTGTTGTGTTATAAAATGTCTAGGTCTAGTTTCCTCCACCTTCCTGTGTTGGGTTTAAAACGTGTTGGGATTTTTTTTCGTCAAAGTAGCCTAGTACCATATCATGTTTAGGAATATGTGACTATGACCTAATAATCTCTCATTCCTCGCAAAGTTAGCACGTTCACATTCCTTCACTGACTTCGAACACATTGTCCATTAATTGACCAGATACTCAAGTGGCCGCTCTAACAAAGAAAATAAATGGCTTCAAAAATAGGAAGGTAATCGGTAGAGGCAAGATCAGATGGGACCATTATAGCCAGAGGGCAGTAATGCGTGTTTCCACTAGTTACACAGCCACAGTCATATTTCTATTTAGTGTTGGGCATGAAGTTAGAAGTGTGGTTAAGGTTAGGGTAAAAATCACATGTTAATAAGATCAAATGTAGAAATGGGCGTTGTTTATGACTTTGTTTGCGGTAACTAGTGACGACCAGGCACTACTTCCATATAAAGTGTCATACTTTTCTCTATACACTACTAACTACCTAATCGTTACAAAATGTATATTGATCAAATAAGCCAGAAGCCAGATTTTGGGCCCAGTTATCTCTTGCTTCTCCTCGTCCTCGCTGTTTGATAGGAACTGGCTGGTATAAGAAATATGGTGGAAACTAGCCCATGCCCACCAATCCAATGCTCTTAGAGTTGTGGGTTGTAGTGAACGATTGAACATTTCAGATAAAAGGGGATATTCGAGGGGTGCACCCAAATCAATTAGAGGTGTAGACTAAATTAATCAAATATTTTGTTTAATGTTAATCTATGTAGAATAGTTATTGCGGCCAACAGGACAAAGGTAGCCCGTCCCCCTCCACCCTCCCGGAGTCCCCAGGTCAATCGCCTCCCTGTACTTTACTGCTGGTTCTGGTGATCTGCAGGAAAACACCGGGGCAGAGTGGAACTGAGAGAGGAGAAGGAGAAGAGGAACATGGAGATTGGATTTCATTAAGTAAGAACCATGGTGTGTGGATTAGACAGCAGTCTGCTTCAGTAACAATTCATTTATTAATTATATATTGATGAAAATATCTGGTCTTTCCACCCAATTTTAAGAAGTGTAACTTGTTATATAAAAAGTTTGATTTCAAGTCATTTTAACATTCTGTCATAAAGAGCACGTGTTCAAGTACAGAAAAAACTAGTTTTCCCATCTCAAGGTTAAATAAAAATAAATACTATATCAAGTTCCAATGTGCCAAATAAAGTAACAGGGTTGACCGTAATGGGGGACAACTAAAAACAACGTAACCCCTATTTTACATGGGTAAAATAGTCCTTTAAATCAGCCATGAATCTGCTTGTGACAGGGGGAATGGAAGCTAGTATTGTGCAACAAGGAGTAGCTATTGAATGCAATTGTCACAAAAAAAGTTATTGTTAAAACATTTCTAGCATGTCTGTATGGGTAAAGGGGTTGAGATGCTCAGTTTCCCACCACAAAGCAGCAGTAAATTGACAAAAAGACTAGAACCAGATCACCTACTTTTACTCCATGATTTGACTATTAGATGTTCAATGTTTCTTTTGCAAAAAAATATTTAGGAACAGTTTCATCATATTAAAACAAGAGTTCAGTTCATGTATTTAACCTTTATTTAACTAGGAAAGTCAGTTAAGAACAAATTCTTATTTACAATGATGGCCTAGGAACAGTGTGTTAACTGCCTCGTTCAGGAGCAGAACGACAGATGTTTACCATGTCAGCTCGGGGATTCGGTTACTGGCTCAATGCTCTAACCACTAGGCTACCTGCCACCCCAAACAGAGTAGACCTTAAAATGAGGGACAGATGTAAATGAATCACACATCACTTGAAATAAATGATGTTCAGAAATGACTGTCAAAGTAACCAAATAACTAGGGCTTTACATGCATAACAATCATTTCCTATTAAACTGATTATGGCAGTAGGCCGAGTATGGCATTAGTCATGTAAACACCTTACTCTGCTGATCTTAATTGGTGTAAGTTCATAACCGAAGTAAGGATACGCCTTTAAAAACACCTGGTTTTTTGAGCATTCTTTAGAATGATTAGGACATGTAAACACTTTAATCAGAGTTATAGAGGTGTATTTATTCTGTACATCTGCTAGCACCGCAAGCTAACTTATTTTGCTCGAGTGCAGTAAGTTCGGAAAAAATGAAAGTATGCAGCTTAGAAATAGTTTTCACATACACATCAGAATCAAATATGCTTAAAAATAACATTGTCGCTGTTGTAGAATGTTTTATTTTGATAGCCAATTTTTTGCATTTATCAAAGCCCCGTCAGGTAGCCTGATTTCAGATGTGTCCATATAAACAGGTTTATTAGGGAAATTGTTCTACTTTCCAAGCATGTCAATGTTTTAAATCAAACTCCTATACTAATTGACTATTCACAATAACCATATTATTCTGCACTTGTAACTGTACTCAATGATGGTAAAACTTGGAGAAATTATTGTATTAGGTGGGTTAGTCTTTCTAGAAGTTACACAGGGTTGACGGAGGGACTTGTCATAATTCAGAATTGTGTCACTTTAGCAAGTCTTTATTCATGTTGAAAATTGGATTAATCGAATTCTCCATGTGTTATGTATTAAAGGGCACTTAATTTAATGTAACACAGTTTTAAAATTGAATATTGGGGCACAGTTATTACTGGAAAATTTGAAAGGGACGCAAAGGACATTAATTTCATGGGAAGACCCATCTGTTTATGGACCCATATTTGCAAAACTTAAGTATTCAGTGTCTTTGTTTCACAGGGGACATCCATAATCGTTGCTCTCTCAGTGGGAGGGGCTTATCATCTGGGGAGCCTCAACAACATCATGATGCTGACAGGAAAAAGAAGAGTCTCTCGATCAGAACACCTCAAGAAACACCAGCAGAAACGTATAGGGAAGAAACCTCACCACTGCTGTTTTGCTATACAGAAGGAATTGATCATTCACGAGCATATTCACACTCTTGAGAAACCGTACCACTGCTCTCAGTGTGGGAAGAGTTCAGCTGCATCTAAAACTGACAGACTGGACTCACCTATAATAATCTTAAGTATCAATCATTAAGGCCTGTGGACCAATAGTAGAACACGTGGGGAAAAACAAACAAATCTGTAACACTAGTAGAAATTATACAGAATAATAGAAAAGGTAGAAAATGGCTGATGGTATGTCTTGTTATACTGTTTTAGAATTATATATATATATTTAATCCATTTTACAATAAGTCTGTAACTTAACAATGTGAAAAAGTTATGCGGTCTGAATACTTTCCGAATGCACTGTAAGTATTTATATTTTTTATTCATTTTAAATGAACCAGTCCAGTACATCTAAAACACTTGTGATAGGATTGGATTTCTAAACTTTAAATGTTATTTATCATTAGTTGCAATAGAGACCTGAGGGGTGCCTAGCCGAGGGGCTACACCAGAAGTTAATGGTTATCTGTAGGAGGAACGTATATGTTGTGTGTGCAATCAAGCTTGGAATGTGCTGAGTGCAGGGAAAACGATCACGTGGCAGATTTGATAAGGGGTGAGAGCCATGGATTACTGATGAAGGGGGTCGAGGTCAGGTCACGTTAAGGGAGAAAGAAACGTTTATTGCCCGTATCGCTTAGTTTCCTGTCTAGCAATAAAGATGCAATGTTTAGAGGTGGGGTACATGTATCACCATCAGAGTAAACATGTCTTTGTCTAATGCAGCTGAATTGACCCCCTTGGAAGAATATACTTGGTTTAAGCTTTCATAGTGTTCGGTGAGTTTTTACTCTGAGAATTAGAACCTAACACTTGCAAATCGTCTCATTATCATTTGAGGAATTGATCAGATACATTTAGTTTCAGGTGTTCATGGTCAGAGCTGTTTGAATGTGACTTGCACCAAGAGGAGTATATGTGCCTTGAAGAGGTCAACAGTGGACATTACCTTCACATATAGACATCCCGGCTGGAATAACGTCAAAGAAGTATCCTGGTTCAACAAATGGGAGTCTGGAGTTACTAAAGATCTAAGCCAGGACCCAGAGTATGCAGGTAGTGGGAAGTACCATCCAACTACAGACAAGGACTCCATCCTGAGAATCACAGACCTGAGAGAGAGTGACTCTGCTGATCAAGTTTAGATTGACAACTGAGGTAAAATGGGGATACAGCTTCCCTGGAATAACTGAATGTCACAGGTAATACTGTCCTTACAGTATAATATCATCTAGTCTAAGTCATTAAGCCACATTGGTGGAAATAATGATGATTGTGCGCTTTTGTCTTCATTTACCCCTTTTCAGACTTGCAGGTGAAGAAGACTCCTGGCACAGAAGAAGGGAAGGTGACACTGACCTGTAGCACCACCTGTACTCGTAACTGACAACCCCACCTACATCTGGTACAAGAACAGACAACTTCTCACCAACCCAAACACCCAAGATAACTACCTCTCCCTAGACCAAGTCAGGAGTGAGGATGCAGGCAGCTCCTCCTGTGCTGTTAAAGGCTACGAGAATCTCTGTTCTCCTGTTATGTTCGTTGGGGAACCAAAGTCTTTGAATAATGCAGTTGTAGGTATCACAGTTGTTGTTCTGATTCTCATACTCTGTCTCTTTGGGTTCATCTGGTTCAGGTGAGTGAGATAAATTTACCCTTTTTCACATTTTGTTTTATAATCAATAAAAAATATTTTGATTGATTGATTGCTTGATTGTTGATTGATGTTTTGATTGATTGATTAATTCACAAAACAGGAAGGCCTCCATAGTCCCTGTGCTCAAGAACAGTAAGGTAACCTGCCTAAATGACAAAACGACCCGTAGCACTCACGTCTGTAGCCATGAAGTGCTTTGAAAGGCTGGTCATGGCTCACATCAACACCATTATCCCAGAAACCCTAGACCCACTCCAATTTGAATACCGGCCCAACAGATCCACAGATGATGCAATCTCTATTGCTCTTTCACACATGGACAAAAGGAACACTTATATGAGAATGCTATTCATTGACTACAGCTCATCATCATTAAGTTTGCCGATGACACAACTGTGGTAGGCCTGATCAATGATGAGACAGCCTATAAGGAGGAGACAGCATTGCTCCAGAGGTGTCAGGTTAGAGGGCTCTCTGTAGAGTGGTGTCCAACCATGTAGTCAGCACAGACACAGTACACAAGGTTGAAGATAACAAAGGATAAGCCAACACAATAACTCCATGCAAAAATTGAAATATGATATACAGCCACTTTATTTCCAGATTTCTGAACCCGCTGATCACATTTTCAATGCTAATCCTGTAGAATCAGTATCAACACTGGTCCAATTAATGTTTTTATTTTCGAACTCTCAGCATATAATTATTACGTTTTCTTAACCTGAATTTTTCATCCTAGCACAACCCCAGAAACAGGAAGAGGACGCTGTCCAGTACGCTGCTGTGGAATTCAACCTCCCCTTTGCTGCTCCATAGACTGTGTTTGAGTCAAATGAATGGCTGTTGTTGGTTTTAGTGTAGCTGGTGAGACATACAGAGAAACCATAGGCCTATTAGTATGGTCAAAATATGTTGCATTTGTTTTAAAGTATTTTAATGGGGATATTTTCCAACATTCCTTATTTTATAATAAGTGTGTTCCAAAAAGATGTTCACATATTGTTTATAAGCCATTTACTGACGTGTTGGTTGTCAGGAAGAAGCACCATGAGGACAGGAAGCCAGTTGTGCATCACCATTTTAGCCCCACAGTACATCTAGTTGGTGTCAACCACAGAACTCACACTCTGTTTCACATGGCCAATAAGATCACCTACTAAACTCTTCTCTAAACTCTGTAGTACTCTTGATAATAGCTTATACCTTATTATTCTACTATTTCTTTGTGATTTGTTTTGTAGAACGAATGTTTGCATGTGAATCTCATTGTAACACACTTTGCTTTGCATTTATTTTACCATATTTGTTATTTTCTAGCATATAATGCAAAAATAAAGTATTTTTTATGTTATTTGCCCAGTACCGCTTAATTCCAGTATCAGGTGTAATCTCTTTTGCAATAGTATCTATCTTTCTCCTCATTTGCTATTCAATCTTTAGTCATCTACTCTGTTAACTGGGGCACAGATCTCTAGGCATATGTGACATCATTAGTTGTCTTGCATCAAGCCTCTGGGTTTTATAAGTCCCGTGTATAACTATTATTATTATTATAAGTAGACTGAGTCATGCATGTTAATGTCTTGAAGTGACTGTCCAGTGTTTCCAGATTGCTATGAAATATGAGCTATAATAAACAACATGAGTGAAATAGTTTTTCCTCTGTAAAATGGTAATAAAGTATGTTAAAAAGCAGCTTTTCTGTGTTGGAATGGTGTGGGCGTACCCTAATTATTTGGGTTTGAGTTAACAGATAAGTAAACAACATTATTTGGGTATGAGTTAACAGATGAGTAAACAACATTATTTGGGTATGAGTTAACAGATGAGTAAACAACATTATTTGGGTATGAGTTAACAGATGAGTAAACAACATTATTTGGGTATGAGTTAACTCATATCCAAATGATGTTGTTTACTCATCTGTTATCAGAATATTAACTTTTAAAAGTGAGATTTTCACTGGACAGTTACTTTAAAGAGGAAGGAGAAGACAGTTCTTTATGAAAACACATACTTACTTTGTGTTTTCCTTGCACTGCCAGTCAGTTGACTTATCCTACAAGACCCCCCTTCACTTCATTCTGTAAGTACGTTTGACAATATCTTGAAATATATTTTTTGATGTTTTGTTTAGTCACAAACCATATTATTGTAAGTATGACAGAGATAGGACCCCATCTAAATTCTAGAGTCAGGGTAACATTTATTTAAAGCATTAAAGTAATAGTCATGTGTGCTAGGTATCAGGTTTAGTTACCAGTTATAAAGTGTGTTTAGTTATCTTTATATGTATAAGACAAGTGCCTGTCTGCTGCAGAACAGACTGTGTTTCCAATTGATGGTTATTGTTGTGTTGCTGAGATGCCAGTAGAGACACTGGAAACACCAGGTTTTAGTGCAGCTGGTGAGACATACAGAAGCACAGAGAAACCACAGGCCTATTAGTGTGGTCAAATTATTATTTTAATAGCAATAGATGTGCTCCAAAAACGTGCACATATTTTTTATATGCACTTTAGTGACGTGTTGGTTGTCAGGAAAAGGCATCATGGGTACAGGAAGACAGATCTGCATCACCATCTTGGACCCTCAGTACGTCTAGTTGGTGTCAACCACAGAACTCACAATCTTCTGTTACACACAGCCAGTATAATGTATCCTACCAAACTCCTCTCTAAACTCGAAGTACACTTGATATTACCTTTCACATTACAATTATAATTTGTTCTTTGTGGTTTGTTCTGCAGAATGAATGTCAGCATGTCAGTATCATAGTAAAATGTTTGGTTTGTTTTGCATCAGTTCTATTTTTCTTATGTTTTAGCACAAAATAAAAAAAGTAGGTGATTATGTTAATTGCCTGACACCTGACACTGACCTGTAGCACCACCTGTACTCTGAGTGGCACCACCTGTACTCTGAGTGGCAACCCCAAACCCACCTACATCTGGTACAAGTACGAACATCTCACCAACTCAAAGACTCTAGATAACTACCTGGTCCTAGATCCAGTCAGCAGTGAGGATGCAGTTAGATACTCATGTGCTGTTGAAGGCTACAAGAATCTCTACTCTCCTGAAGAGACTCTCATTGTCATTTGTGAGTATTTGTAAATGGATGAAAGTTTTATACAGTACTGTGTGTGCTCTTGTATTGAGTTGAGTTCTTTAAACTCCTGAACTTGAAATACCCCTAAACCGTACAATGAATTTCCTCTCTTTTTGGTGACAGAGATTGTTAATAGTTTCAGAGTGATGTCATGGGCTTTGAAGACAGAGAATCTTAGATCTGATCTCCTTTCAAGCTAGTGAGGGAGAAAGTGGCAGTGTGATATTGGTTACACTCCTTACCATTTTACCAGCAGCACACCACCCTGCATCCCACTGCTGGCTTGCTTCTGAAACTAAACAGGGTTGGTCTCTGGATGGGAGACCAGGAAGTGTTGAAGGGCAGTAGGAGGCACTCTTTCCTCTTGTCTGAAAAAAATATCCCAATGCCCAGGACAGTGATTGGGGACATTACCCTGTGTAAAGTGCTGTCTTTCAGATGGGACGTTAAACGGGTGTTCTGACTCTCTGTGGTCACTAAAGATCTAATGGCACTTATCGTAAGAGTAGGGGTGTTAACCCCAGTGTCCTGGCTAAATTCCCATGGTGACCCTCATACCATCATGGCCACCTAATCATCTCCTGCATCCAATTGGCTCATTCATCCCCTCTTCCATGTAAATACTCCCTAGGTCATTGCTTAAAATGAGAGTGTATTCTCAGTCAACTTAAATTAGAAAAATTAAACCCTCCTTTCATTCTCAACACCTCAATGACAGTCCTTGTATTGAAGTAGTGGAGGGCAGTTCGGTGACATTGACCTGCAGCAGTGATGCCAACCCACCTGTGGACAAATACACTTGGTACTTTCAAAATAGGACTTTAACCAAATGTATTCAAACAGATGTACAACATCACCAACTTCAGGTATGAGGACAGTGGACATTACCACTGTGAGGCCTGGAATAAAATGACATCTAAGAACTCTACAGCTCTGATGATTATTATAACAGGTACAGTTTCATCTTCAATGGTCTGTCTTTACATAGAAATAAATATGTCAAGCTCGTTCTTTTCTCATAATCATTATATTTAAAGCTCAGTGATAAACATTCTAAGCATTGTATTTCTAGGCTTATAGCAATAATGTATTTTTCTTGTTTTAAATGTATTAGAACATCTATGTAGTAATTTCCTCTACATTTTTCTTTAGTGAAAAAAACCTCAGTTATGACTGCAGCAGTAGGAATCTTAGTGGTTATTCTGGTTCTCATCCTCTGTCTCTCTGGCTTCATGTGGATCAGTAATTTTTATTCATCCATTCATCCATCCATTAATTAATTGATATAAAACAGGAAGAAGGACTCCAAATCCACCTCTGACATTAAGGACAAGAGCAGATGATGGACAGGTGAGTTCAGATCAAATCGTATTTATTTTCTATCAGATTTATTTCATTGGTTGATTAATCTTGCCTGGTACAATGGAACCAATGGAATAGTCCTCAGGTCTGCTTATCTTGTCTGTCCTCTCTCTCCATCAGGGAGACTGTAGTCCCATTTATGACAACATCTCAGACATGGCCATGACCCCTACTGCAGCACAGTGAGCAGACAGAGGCGAGCAGAATGACAGTCACTACACCAGCGTCCACTTCTCTGGCTACAATAACCAGGAAGTGCCTCTGTACTCCACTACAACATCTCAGATAATTTCAAAATGAGATGGTTCTTGTGCTTGACAGTTAGGAATGCATACAAGACTTGTATGTTAAGCAGACCAGCAGTTGTTTGGTTTGAATGTATTAAGATGTACAATGACTTCAAAGTTGCTTGGGTTAAATGTAATAACATCTATACAGACTATACGGTGCCTGAGGAAGGCCCCCAGCATCATGGACCCCACACACCCCAGCCACGAGCTGTTCACACCCTTACCGTCGGGCTGACGGTATCGGAGCATGAGGTCTGATACCAAATATCTCAGAGACAGTTTCTATCTACAAGCCATCTGACTACTTAAGACTTGAACTGGACTGACCACCTGCACTGTTTCCTTGCACCTTAGAACATATGAACTCACTCATGCACACACACACACACACACACATTTATGCTACACATCACAACTGCTGCTACCAGACTCTTATTATGATTGATAAATGCTGCATTATTGAACCACTTGCCCCCCTTCCCCAAAACAAGTGTAAATATTGGACTATATTATACTTATGCTACAATGTTTATTCTATTCTACTGAGACATTTCCTTTGTTCGTTTTGTTATCTTTTATTATGTCTTATTGTTGTTGCATTATTGAGAAGGAACCTGCCAGTTAGCATTTAGTTGGAAGGTGTATACCATGTGAATTCTGTACATATGACCAATACAACTTGAAACAATTACTTTAAATGAGATCCCAGAAGTGACGATTGATGACATGTTGCATCTCCTTTCTCATCAGACCTCTCTCACAGGTAGTTGAGGAGGTCTCCTCTGTGTTCTATATAACAGTTAACAAACCCAGAACCAAGAAGACCTGAACACAAGATCATCTTTCTGCATCCCAAATGGTACCTTGTTCCCTCTAGTGCACTATGTAGTCGTGTGTCGTGGGCTCATGGCTTGAGACTGATATTTGCTTTGTATATCTGAAAGGGAACAAGACAATACCAAACTTGTCATTAAGCAGTATTTCTTTAGCTCTTTGCGTGTGTTTTAGTGAGAGGAAAATGTTGCACATAATGTTTTATAACAGTCACACTGTTATTCACTTCAGAACCTATTCAGACTTTAGATAAGTTGACTTCACATGGACATAAGTCAAAATATGTTGAGTCTACTTATCTCAAGTCTGAATTGGGCCCTTCATACACATCTTGCTATTAATAATGTAAAAAAAAATGTAAATGATTTTGTAAAATGCTCAATTAAAATGACTTTCATTTAGGGTTGAACTCTTCTCTTGTCACAAGGTAGGAGTGTAGGGTGTGGAGTCAGGCGCAGAGAGCAGAGGTTTGATGCGGAACAGTCTTTTAATACAGTGAGGAAAAATACAAAACAGGCGCACTAAACAAAAGACGGCTAAAGAAACAGAAACGAACGTCTACCAACTAACAGAATACAAGCCCGCACAAAAGGAGGCGGGCCTAACCAACTTAAATAGCCTTAGCCCACAACTAAACAAGACACAGGTGAAACCAATACAAATTACAATGAAGGAAAGGGATCGGTAGCAGCTATAGTAGGCCGGTGACGACGACCGCCGAACGCCGCCCGAACAGGCAGAGGAGACACCGTCGGTGGAAGCCGTGACACCTCTTGAATAAAAGTATATGATAAAACTGGGCTTGATTTCACCCCCAAAAAACTTAACCTTTATTTAACTAGGCAAGTCAAATAAGAACAAATTCTTATTTACAATGACAGCCTACAATGACGGCCTACACTCAGTACGCTCCATGTATTAAATACATGTGTAATCAATGTAATCAGCTTTATTTAAGAGGCCTAACAATAAATGTACACAGTGATTTAATCATGACATCCCAACTGTAGTATTTTAGGTTTTATCACCTATAGAATAACTAATAATAACTGGACATGAGAGAGCAGCTCATTTTGGAAACTTTACTAATCCAAAACATGGTAGTACAACACCGGGGCATGTTTGAGGCAGCACGTTCTATCAACGTAATGAAGTCAAGAGGTCACAGGATTAACCAATCAGGTAAGTGATAATCGTATCTAGGCAGATTACCATGTTAATAGACCTATCTATTACACCATCCATCCACCAGAATATAATAGATCTACACATAGTCTGTGTCTGAAATGGCATCCTATTCCCTATATACTGTCAGGTGACATTTCAGATGCAGCCATCCTCTCTAACAGTTAGAAGCCAAACAAATGATGTCATGAACTCCAAATGTCATTAAGTCACTTTTGTGGATTGTCGATGCAATGATGTCTCAAAAATCATCATCGCCATGGTGATGCTCCATGACATAATAAATTGGACGGTTGAAGTGTTGTAAAGGAGTGGGCGTAACAACACTGCACTCTTAGAAAAAAAGGTGTTATCTAGAACCTTAAAGGGTTCTTCTGCTGTCCCCATAGGAGAACCCTTTGAAGAACCCTTTTCGGTTGCAGGTAGAACCTCTTTGGTTCCATGTCAAACCCTTTCAACAGACCCGATGCTTTTCAACTTTCATGTCAAGAAACTGTATCCGTCACATTAGGGAACTGTTGTAATGAACACTTATGAGTATGGTGGGCTGAATTTTCTGGACATTCCTACCTTAAATAATACTACATAGATCAATTTGATAAAACACTTCATAAGAAGACCTACTTCTTTGTGGAACTATATTCCTCATCATGCCTTTTCTACTTTTGGTGGCCTTGACTTCATGTTGGTTTGCAATTATAATATTGACAAAGTTCCAGTGAAACTCCGCTTTTCATTGGCAGGTTCTCTCACAACACGTATATTATACGTGGAATAATCAGCACATATTGTATAACAATAAATCTTGTTCTTAGAATATTGGTTCAGAAATAATATCCTATTGGTGAGACAACTTGTAAATGCAGAGGGTCTATTACTTCATTATGACTCATTCTTGTCACTTTACAAGATCCCTATAACGCCTAAAGAGTTTACAATTGTTTTAGTCTCCATTCAATCAGGTGTTGCTTTATTATTCAGGAACATGTTAAGACCCTCAGAACCTACCTTCGATTACCGCTGTTGACTCAATAGTAGTAAAGATTTGTTTTTGTTTTGGTCCATTCAACAACAGAGCGATACTTGCCTTGTATCAACAGGATGTTGTATCTCTCAATATACCTTATGTCATGCCTTATTGGAATCGTCTGTTGTCTCACACATACATACTTACTAACACAATTAAGGAAGTTTATTATAAAATGATTAATTAATATTATCCTGCCAACCACTATATGAAGAAGTTTAAAAAATTGTTACATTCAAATTGTACCTTTTGAAATGACCACCCAGAAACAGTGTTGCATCTTTTTTTGCATGGTATTCATGTAAAGAATCTGTGGCAAGACATCAGTAGATTTATAATGGAAAATATTAATGAAGATTTGACAATATTGTGGAGAGAAGTCCTGCATTAATTCTTTACCTACGATATAAATAATTTGGATGGATATTTTTATTTTTCATTCACTCGCCGTACAGTAGGTGGCAGCAATACGCCAATAGGTGAAGAACAAGAAGATGAAGAACAAGACAACAGCAAGTTGTTGACGCTGACAACTAGCGACGAACAGTTCATATAATACAACGAAACAGTAGCTTCCACAATGGATCGGGTAAGTCTGGTTTTAACATTATATGCCTGCTGGGTTGTGTAAAATGTCTAGGCCTAGTTTTCATCATCTTTGAATCTCCACATTCTTGTGTTCTGTTTAGTTGGGGTTAGAGCGTTGAGCCAGTAACCGAAACCCCGAGCTGAAAAGATAAACATCTGTTGTTCTGCCCCTGAACAAGGCAGTTAACCCAATGTTGATAGGCCGTCATTGTAAATAAGAATTTGTTCTTAAGTGACTTGCCTAGTTAAAAAGTATATAGATTAAATAGCCTACAACTATTTATGTTGTGTTTATAATGGATCCCCATTATCTGCCAAGGCAGCAGCTACTCTTCCTGGGGTCCAGATAAATTAAGACAGTTCATACAATCATGTTTAGGAATCTGTGACTATGACCTAATTCTCCCCTTCCACCAAGTGTTCACATTCCTTCACTGATTTCTTACACATTAGCCATTATTTGACCAGATATTCAAGTGGCCGTTCTAACAAAGTAAATAAATGGCTGCAGTCCAAACACGTTGTTTTTCCCTCGGGGGAATCCCCGTCGGAACCGGATGCAGTTTGATTGCCATCTTAAGGGAGGTCCAATTCCCTAACGTTGCCTCCTCGACCCTCGATTTATCTTGAAGGAGCGAGTGAACAACTTTGGTCACTTGATGGGTTGACCCACAGTTCAATGCAAACTGTAGTCTCATGTCAAACTCTGGTGGCGCTAAGTGTCAAATGTAATCAACAACCTGCATTTTCGGCATCTCAGAAAAAATATGAAGTTTGCAGAATTTTTATATACACTGCTCAAAAAATAAAGGGAACACTAAAATAACACATCATAGATCTGAATGAATGAAATAATCTTATTAAATACTTTTTTCTTTACATAGTTGAATGTGCTGACAACAAAATCACACAAAGATTATCAATGGAAATCAAATTTATCAACCCATGGAGGTCTGGATTTGGAGTCACACTCAAAATTAAAGTGGAAAACCACACTACAGGCTGATCCAACTTTGATGTAATGTCCTTAAAACAAGTCAAAATGAGGCTCAGTAGTGTGTGTGGCCTCCACGTGCCTGAATGACCTCCCTACAACGCCTGGGCATGCTCCTGATGAGGTGGCGGATGGTCTCCTGAGGATCTCCTCCCAGACCTGGACTAAAGCATCCGCCAACTCCTGGACAGTCTGTGGTGCAACGTGGCGTTGGTGGATGGAGCGAGACATGATGTCCCAGATGTGCTCAATTGGATTCAGGTCTGGGGAACGGGCGGGCCAGTCCTTAGCATCAATGCCTTCCTCTTGCAGGAACTGCTGACACACTCCAGCCACATGAGGTCTAGGATTGTCTTGCATTAGGAAGAACCCAGGGCCAACCGCACCAGCATATGGTCTCACAAGGGGTCTGAGGATCTCATCTCGGTACCTAATGGCAGTCAGGCTACCTCTGGCGAGCACATGGAGGGCTGTGCGGCCCCCAAAGAAAATGCCACCCCACACCATGACTGACCCACCACCAAACCGGTCATGCTGGAGGATGTTGCAGGCAGCAGAACGTTCTCCACGGCGTCTCCAGACTCTGTCACGCCTGTCACGTGCTCAGTGTGAACCTGCTTTCATCTGTGAAGAGCACAGGGCGCCAGTGGCGAATTTGCCAATCTTGGTGTTCTCTGGCAAATGCCAAACGCGTCCTGCACGGTGTTGGGCTGTAAGCACAACCCCCACCTGTGGACGTTGGGCCCTCATACCACCCTCATGGAGTCTGTTTCTGACCGCTTGAGCAGACACATGCACATTTGTGGCCTGCTGGAGGTCATTTTGCAGGGCTCTGGCAGTGCTCCTCCTTGCACAAAGGCGGAGGTAGTGGTCCTGCTGCTGGGTTGTTGCCCTCCCACGGCCTCCTCCACGCCTCCTGATGTACTGGCCTGTCTCCTGGTAGCGCCTCCATGCTCTGGACACTACGCTGACAGACACAGCAAACCTTCTTGCCACAGCTCGCATTGATGTGCCATCCTGGATGAGCTGCACTACCTGAGACACTTGTGTGGGTTGTAGACTTCGTCTCATGCTACCACTAGAGTGAAAGCACCGCCAGCATTCAAAAGTGACCAAAACATCAGCCAGGAAGCATAGGAACTGAGAAGTGGTCTGTGGTCACCACCTTCAGAACCACTCCTTTATTGGGGGTGTCTTGCTAATTGCCTATAATTTCCACCTGTTGTCTATTCCATTTGCACAACAGCATGTGAAATTTATTGTCAATCAGTGTTGCTTCCTAAGTGGACAGTTTGATTTCACAGAAGTGTGATTGACTTGGAGTTACATTGTGTTGTTTAAGTGTTCCCTTTATTTTTTTGAGCAGTGTATATTGTTAGGGTGCGTTGTTCAAATCTGATGTAAGAATAAAATATGGATTTGAGTCATAAATTGTCTAATATGTTAGTTTTATTTAGCTAAGCAAAATATGTGGTAAGTGCAATCTTCGTATATACGGGTTCACTGTAACACCACGCAGGGCAAACAGGGAACTCCCTCACACCCTAAATGGTTCTTGTTAAATACCCTGTCAGTGTTAGTTCCTGCTTCATGAGCTGGCCTGTCAGACTGGGCGTGGTTTTAGGCTTGCCCAACCTATCGTAGGCGCACAGGCTGGTCCCAGCCTCATGGCGCTCCTCGTGAGTTGTCCTCTTGTTGTTATCTTGTTGATGTTCCATCCAAACTGTACCCCTCACCCATATTGTGACCGTTGTTTCAGTTCCTGATTTAAGTAGCTCAGTATTTTTCCACCAGACTAAGTCTGGTGATATGCACCCCACACTGCCCCAACTTAACCACAGGTCTGCAACTGTCACAAGATGTTTGCACAAAGCTTACACATACACACATCCTTAAAGAACAACACCCAATATAATTATTAGCAATTGTTAATAATACCATGGTGTAAAAATGTCAGATTCCCACAATATATATATATCTACACACACACATTGTCTTTATCATTTGCAATTTGGCTTAGTTTCATAGTGATGAGTGCAATTCTGAAATGTATTGGAATAAATGACCAAACTATACAACTAGCTAGTGTTAGGTTGCGTCAAATTTAGTCTGGTGTTGAGGATGAAAGATTACTAGAGTACGTTCTTAATTTAAGGTATTTATTCTCACACAAGCATAAATGGTAAATATGAAGTTCGTATATACGGGCTCAATGATACACCACGCAGGGCTATCAGAGAACTGCCCTTTCTGCTAAATTCATTGGTGTAAGTATGTTCTAACAAAGTTAGGCCCATCCCGAGGTGGGAACTATCAGAACAGTGGCTGGGCGTGGTTTAGACTTGCCTAGCCAATAGTAGGCGCACAGGCTGGTCCCAGCCTCTTGGCGCTTGTTGTCCGGGGTTACTGAGGCCACAGGCTCGGTCCTGTTTGCGTCTCCACATCTTTCTATTCATGTGTTCCTAGCTCAACATACTGTTATCTCCCAAGGTTATACTGCCCCTTAGCCAGACACCAGGTGTCTGCACAATCCACTGTATTGTTCCACAATTTATCAGCCTTAGCTCAAACATATTCCTGTGTAGCAAAGAAACATATTCTCAAACCTAACAATTAGCAAAGAAACATATTCTCAAACCCAATGGTAAACTGTAGCTAGTGTCGTGGAACTATTTGGTCAATCATATTTCACAAATACCGGAGCTGAAATCATGAAAAAACTGCTTTCCAGTCTTGGCACAGAATATTTATACATTTGTCGTTCTTAAGCCACACTCATAGTGACTCCTCTTAATGGCTTATCACCTCTGGCATTTAGCCACCGTTATCATATTGCCTTCGTATTAGGACATGCGACCTGTAGAGTCACAGAAATAGTTTCAAACTTGTAGGACCATAGAATTCACAATACTAGCTACCTGATAGGAGCGCTAGTGTTGGGGATTTTCCAGTACCTATACTGTTTTCTTAGAAGTAGTAAGCAGAATCGATATGGAGTAACACATTGGTTCTGCTTACACATATACTAATGGTTATGTGCAAGCTGAGTCAATACAGGCTTAACTATTCTGGGTCATGCCTGGTCTTGTGAGGGCCATTGGACATGGCCATTAGTTAATCATTTACAGGCACCACTAGACATGCACCTGTATTAGGAACATATGTATGTATGGGGGCGGCAGGAAGCCTAGTGGTTAGAACGTTGGTCCAGATAACGAAAGGTTGCTAGATCGAATCCCCGAGCTGACAAGGTAAAAATCTGTCGTTCTGAACCTGAACAAGGCAGTTAACCCACTGTTCCTAGGCCGTCATTGTAAATAACAATTTGTTCTTATCTGACTTGTGTAGTTTAAATAAAGGTCAAATTAAAATTTTCAAATATTTTTATTGAGCACACACAAGACTGGTGTAACGGTATAAAAGACACGTGTATAATTCTTATCTAAACATAAAAGAGCAGACAGAAACAGCAAGGCCCAAAGTTCCAGGTACACAGTAACTAATACAAAATAAGACAAAGAGAACAAGGACAGGTAGAAAGAAAGAGGGTAGATGTCACCCCTCCCCATCACCCCCTCTATCATCCCCCCATTCCCCTATTATCCCCCCATTCCCCACAACTGCTCGGGTGCCGGGCAAGCACACGCTGCCCTAAGGTATATTAAAATATTACAGTTGAGAGTGCGTTAAAATATACAACTTCACAGCGCGGACTGGTCCAAGTAAGAGAGGAGAGGCTGCCAGATTTGATCAAATGTTGTTAATTTATTGTTCAGAATATATCTTATTCTTTCGAAGTGGACAGTGTTTGCCAATTCGCTGAGCCATAATTTGGTAGAGGGAGCTTCCCTCCTTTTCCAAAACAACAAGATTATTTTTTTTGCCGAAATTAGACTGTAAGAGATTAGTTGTTTTTGGGGGTTGGTTAATCCGTTTAGGGAATCGGACACACCCAGGATTATCAGAAGCGGGTCTGGGTCAATTGAAGTCTCCAGAACTTCAGAGAGGATCCTAAAAATTCCACACCAATAGCCATGCAAGTTAGGGCAAAGGGCAAAGCAGTGGAGTAGTGTACCCTGCGCAGCATGACACTTATCACACATAGGGGATGTGTCAGGAAATATCCTATGCAGCTTAGTTTTGGAATAGTGTAATCTGTGTAATACCTTGAATTGTATGAGACGATGTCTGGAGTTAATGGAGCACCTACACCTGAGCAGTATCCAACCGACCCCTCCCCCCTGGCAAGCACCCTTACTCTCCACCCTGTCCTCCAACTTTCCACAACATTTACCCTCCCCCTCAACCCACCTGTAACAGGCATGCACAAATAGGAGAGAAAAAAATATCAAAATAATAAACACATTGTCTGGCCGATGCCAAAAATGCAGAAAGTAACCTCAGACAAGAGGTAAAACCAAAATAAAATCCCAACTATCGTTCACCTCTTACTATCCTAGAACTTCTACTAACATATGAACTGAGGAGGCTCCCGCAAATAAAGTGTTCAATTAGCATCTAATAAACCAAAAAAGAATAAGTTGCAACTTAAACATATTACACTTAAGTGTCATCCTGGGTCAATCCCCTGAGATAAGCGAGACATAGCATCACAAGAATATATTGCTAAGCAGAGCCGGTCTAAACATAAACCATCAGCATGAAAGTGAAATTAACGTTAAATGAGAGTTCTGACCGCCCTCCATTGGTCGGCTCAGCGTCTTACATGTTCGGTAGCGACAATAACACTTCAGTCAGCAGCCCTTGCTGAGACAGTTTAATAAGGTTTCACCCGTTATGGCATAGTATGGATTCGAGCCCCTAATACACAGCGACAAAGCGCTCTAACCCGTACGGGGGATTGGCATATATTCCCGGATAAACTTCTCTGCATCCAAAATTGAGGAGAGCCAAATCTTCTCACCGGAAGGAGGGGTAATTCTGAGTCTTGCAGGGAAGAGCAAGGCTGGGCGAAGGTGGAGTTTGTAGAGTTTGGTCATGACCTCTCTGTAGCCGGCGCGATGCTTTGCAACATCGGGCGCGTAATCCTCATAGACACGGAAGGGATGTCCTTTATGTAACAGGTTACCCCTCAATTGAGCCTCGCGCAGGATAAGATCCTTGGTCTTGAAACTGTGACAACAGATGATTACTGGGCGAGGACGTTGGCCCGGGCCAGGCACTGGGACAAGAGCGCGATGTGCACGGTCCAGCTGGGGATCCGAAGCCAAAACATCCAATCCCATTGCATCTCTCAGTAGTTTGGCGAAGAAGTCGGTGGGGCGAGAGCCAGCCTCCACCCCCTCCGCCAGACCAACAAGGCGAAGGTTATGGCGTCTGGATCGACCCTCTAGGTCTACCACCTTCACAGAAAGCCTCTGTACACTATCCTGCAAGGACGTGCATAGCTTCTCTAACTCGTCGATCCTACCAGCGTTGAATTCAGAAGCCTTCTCAAGGTCCACAATACTCTGGCCCTGCGAAGCAACCGCTCGAATGGTGCTCTCGATTTTGGAATCCAGTTCAGCAAAAGTAGCCTTAAGATCCTCAGCTATAGCAACACGTAGTTCTCCCAGAGCCCGGGTATGTTCAGAAAGTGTCACGTTGTTGCCTGTGCCTTCCACCATGTCTGTCTCGTTGTTTGGTGGGGAGGAGGCCTCCGGTGAGGATTTGCTGTCCTTTGGTCGCCTATTACTCGTCATGTTCACGTAGAAAGTTACTGTAATGTATTAGAAACAGACGTTTGTTGTAAAAAAGTGCTGTAAAGTAGGTTAAGTTAGACTGTTTCGCAAAAAAAGTTGCAGGAGCCTCTCTCCAAATGTCCGTTCACTCCAACATGCTAGCTCCGCCCCTCAAATTAAAAAAAATGGACCAGCATGGCTTTGTAATAAAGTCTATATAAATGTTAATGTTCCGGTATCTGAGAAATATTATTGGACCAATATTTCCACGACACTAGCTAGATAAGTTAGCTTACTAGGTACATTTAATAGCTTTAGGTTGGTTGTTTTTAAGTTAAACTTCAAGATTTCCACCAAGGACGTTGCCTCTTTGATCATCACTCCCTCGCTTGGGCAAGGGACATCTAAGGTACACTCTGATGTAAAACGACATTCAAGGGCCGAGGGCTGTTGAGTTTGAAACGCAGCTGGAAGGGAAGAGGAAAGATCAGGTGGGACCATTATAGCCAATGAGAGGGCAGATATGCGTGTTTCCACTAGTTGCCACAATGTCAAACGTCTATATCGTATTTTTATTTATTTAAGTTTAGGCATAAAATTAGAAGTGTTTTCAAGGTTATGGTTAAAATCGGTGGTTATGGTTTTGTTTTTGGTAACTAGTGACGACCAGGCAATACTCCCATACAAAATGTTTTTTTCCTCAAAGTTGCCAGGATGTCACGTGTCCTACTTTTACCAATACACTCCTAACAACCAACTCATTACCAAAATGTATATATGATAAAATAAGCCAGAATCCAGATTTTGGGCCCAGTTATCCCTCTTGCTTCTCCTCTTCCTCGTTGTTTGATAGGAAATTACTGTTATAAGAAATATGGTGGAAACTAACCCATGCCTCCACCAATCCAATGCTCTTAGAGTTGTGGGTTGTAGTGAACGATTGAACATTTCAGGTAAAAGGAGATATTTGAGGGATGCACCCAAATCAGAGGTTTAGGCTGAATGAATACAATATTTGGTTTAATAATCAACTGTAATACGTCTTGTGGCCAACAGGACAAAGCTAGCCCGTCCCCCTCCACCCTCCAGGAGTCCCCAGGTCGACCGCCTCTACGTACTTTACTGCTGGTTCTGGTCGACTGCAGGAAAAGACCAGGGCAGAGTGGAACTGAGAGACGAGAAGAGGAAGATGGAGATTTGATTTCATTAAGTAAGAACCATGGTGTGTGGATTAGTCTGCTCCTTTAACAATTAATTGGTTAATTATATATTGATGAAAATATTTGGTAGTTCCACCCAATTTTGAGAAGTGTAACTTGGTCCCCCCCAAAAAGGCTTGATTTCACCTAATTTTAACATTCTGTCATGAAGAGCACATGTTCAACTTAAAAAACAACATTTAAAAAACAACATAAAAACACGTTTTCCCATGTCAAGAGGTTATATGAAAATACTTACTTTATTTAGCACATTGGCACTTACTACAGTAGCAGGAGACTACTGAAAACAACAACCACTAGTTCACATTGGTAAAATAGTCCTTTAAATCAGCCACAAATGTGCTTATGACAGGGGTAATGGAAGCTAGTTTTGTTCCACATGGAGTGAAAATTGAATGCAAGCTTCAATTCTACCATATCAATTTATGGGTAAAATGGTTCACTTGCTTTTCAACAAAAACACCAGAGAATTGATAAAAATACTTTTACTCTATGATTTGACTGTTTAATGTTTCTTTTGCCCCAAAAAATATAAGGAACAGTTTCACCATATTAAAACGTGGGCTGACCTTAAAATGAGGGACAGACGTAAATAATCACTAATTACATAAAATAATGTTCAGAAATGACTGTCAAAGTAACCAAATAACTAGGGCTTTACATGCACACTAATAATTTGACATTAAACTAGTTATGGCAGTAGGCCGAGTATGGCATTAGTCATGTAAACACCTTACTCTGCTGATCTTAATTGGTGTAAGGTCATAACCGAAGTAAGGATACGCCTTTAAAAACACCTGGTTTTCTGAGCATTCTTTAGAATGATTAGGACAATTTAATCAGAGTTATAGAGGTGTATTTAATCTGTACATGTGCTAGCACAAGCAGCGCAAGCTAACTTATGTTGACTGAGTTCAGTGAGTTCAGGAAAAACTGGAAGTATGCAGCTTAGAAATAGTTTGTACATTGCTTCAAAAAAATAACATGGTCGCTGTGGTAGAACGTTTATTTTGATTGAGAATTTTCAGCATTTATCAAAGTGCCATCAGGCAGCCTGATTTCAGATGTGTCCATGTAAACAGGTTTATTAGGGAAATTGTTCTTTCATAGTATGTCAACGTTTAAATCAAACTCTTATACTAATTGACTATTAACAATAATCATATTATTCTGCACTTCTAAACGTACTCAATGATGGTAAAACTTGGAGAACTATTTGTATTAGTTGGGTTAAAATCTTTCTAGAAGTTACACAGGGTTGACAGAGGGACATGAAAAATTCTGAGTTTTGTCACTTTAGCAGGTCTTTTCATTTTATTTAATAACAGAGATTTAAAATGTAATACTGATGCACAATTTCTACTGGAAAATATGAAACAGACGCAAAAGGCATTCATTTAACGGAAGGACCCATCTGTTTATGGACCCATATTTGCAAAACCTAACTATTCAATGTCTGTTTCACAGGGGACATCCCTAATCGTTACTCTCTTAGTGGGAGGGGCTTATCATCTGGGGAGCCTCAACAACATCATGATGCTGACAAGAAAGAGAAGAGTCTCTCCAGATCAGAACACCTCAAGAAACACCAGCATAGAGGCATAGGGAAGAAACCTCACCACTGCTGCTCTGACTGTGGGAAGAGTTTTGCTAAACAGGACTTGACAATTCATGAGCAAATTCACACTCTAGAGCATGCATCTAAAACCTTAAAATCTCAGAGAAATCATACAGGGGAGGGACCTTATACCTTCATTGATTGTGGGAAATACTTAAATCAGTCAGGAGCCCAGACTAAACACAAACACACAGGAGAGAAGCCTTATAGCTGTGAGCATTGTGGGAAGAGCTTCAATCAATCAGGAGCCCTGACTACACACCTGCGAATACACACAGGAGAGAAGCCTTATAGCTGTGATCAGTGTGGGAAGAGCTTCTGTCAATCAGGAGACCTGACTACACACCAACGCATACACACAGGAGAGAAGCCTTATAGCTGTGATCAGTGTGGGAAGAGCTTCAGTCGATCAGGAGACCGGATTATACACCAACGCATACACACAGGAGAGAAGCCTTATAGTTGTGATCAGTGTGGGAAGAGCTTCAGTCGATCAGGAAAACTGACTGAACACCAACGCATACACACAGGAGAGAAGCCTTATAGTTGTGATCAGTGTGGGAAGAGCTTCAATCGATCAGGAGAACTGACTGAACACCAACGCATACACACAGGAGAGAAACCTTATAGCTGTGAGCATTGTGGGAAGAGCTTCTATCGATCAGGACACCTGACTGAACACCAACGCATACACACAGGAGAGAAGCCTTATAGCTGTGATCAGTGTGGGAAGAGCTTCAATCACTCAGGAGCCCTGACTAAACACCAACGCATGCACACAGGAGAGAAGCCTTATAGCTGTGATCAGTGTGGGAAGAGCTTCAGTCAATCAGGAGCCCTGACTATACACCAACGAATACACACAGGAGAGAAGCCTTATAGCTGTGATCAGTGTGGGAAGAGCTTCAGTCGATCAGGTGACCTGACTACACACCAGCGCATACACACAGGAGAGATGCCTTATAGCTGTGATCAGTGTGGGAAGAGCTTTGCTCATTCAAGGTCACTGAAAAAACACCAGAAAGCACAAACATGTCGTCTTTCATCTCCCTCCTCTCTGGTACCGGTTCCAGATCCCTAAATAAAGTTTCAATAGAAAACTCTTCACAATATGTTATGTCTCCCATTCTCGGAACAGTTTATTAAGTCTGATTACCATGGTAACCTGTGTAACATAATATGCAGCTCTGGATCCATTTGTATCAAGCGTCTTGGAGTAGGAGTGCTGTGTGTGTGGTGGGGTGGGGGTGTTCAGAGCTGTATCTTATTTCTTTAACTCCTATTATCCATTAAATAATGGAGATTAATGTTTCTCCAATAGTAGGTGTATATTCATGTGTGAGGAAATGTCTGAAGAGAGAGCCTTGAATTAAATAAGTTACATGCAGGAACCAAACGTTAATGATAAGTTATATTTTCATGATTTACATTATTTGTCTGTAAGCTGTATATAAGAGAACTAACGGGACTGCCCTGAAAGAGCTCCTGACTGACGTGTACTATGGTGCATTAAGTTTGTTGGAACCTCTCCAGCTTGCTGATAATAAAGAATGATTCATTTAAGTTTGACTTTGAGTCCCTGGTGGTAGCTTCCATTACACGTATTCAATACATCAATAATTGAAATCTATTATCTTATGTGAAGGAGATGTGTCGCACTGCATGAGGCAAATGGTGGTCACACCAGATACTGACTACCTTAAGGTATCTGGGACCAACAGATGCATATCTGTATTCCCATTCATGTGAAATCTATAGATTAGGGCCTAATTCATTTAGAACAATTGACTGATTTCTTTATATGAACTGTATCTCAGTAAAATCTTAAATGTTCCGTTTATAGTTTTGTTGAGTGCAATAATAATTGCAGAAACAAATTGAATAAATGAATGGGCCTACTACTGTTTTAGGCGTTCTGGGTAGGAACTGTTTAAATGTAACTTACACCCATCAAAGTATCTGTGCTGTGAAGGGCTCAACAGTGGAACTGCCCTGCACATATCAACATCCAAGGTATCATGTAGTCTCAGAACCAAACTGGTATATCCAAGAGAAATGTAATGATGCGCCTAAAATCCTGAGCTCTGTGCCAGAGAATACAGGTCGTACTGAGTACCTTGGGACTAAAGAGAAGGACTGCACCCTGAGAATCACAGACCTGAGAGAGATACAGCTGAGTAAAAGTTCAGACTTAAAACACAGTATGCAAAATGGGGGTACAGCTTCCCTGGAACAACTCTGACTGTCACAGGTAATATATAATATATAATTCTACTAATTCATTAGAATTATTCAGAGCTGCAGGTGAAGGGGTCTTCCTTCACAGAGGAAAAGAAGAGAACACTGACCTGTTGCACCACCTGTATTCTGACTGACAACCCCAACCCCACCTACATCTGGTACAAGAACGGACAACATCTCCATGACCCTACTTCCCAACAATACTCCTGTAATACTCTAGTGGTCTGGTGTTACTCTGCAGACAGTTACTCCTGTGCTGTAAAAGACCATGAGGATTTTCTCGCTCCTACAGTGTGTGAGTCTGGACTCACCTATAATAATCATCTTAAGTAGCAATCATTAAGGCCTGTGGACCAATAGTAGAACATGTGGGGAAAAACAGACAAGTCAGTGCACTCTTGGATAGTAACACTAGTAATAATATACAAGGTAGAAAATGGCTGATGGTATGTTGTCTTGTTATACTTTTTTAGAATGATCATTTCTGAAATCCATTTTAGAATAAGGCTGTAACGTAACAAAATGTAGAAAAAGTCAAGGGTTCTGAATACTTTCAAAATGCACTGTGTGTGTCTGTATATTTTATTTTATATTTTAAATGAACCAGTCCAATACATTTAAAACACTTGAAAATAGTCTCACTTGAAAATAGTCGGAGCTGTTTGAATGTGACTTGCACCAAGAGGAGTATATGTGCCTTGAAATGGTCAACAGTGGACATTACCTGCACATATAGATATCCCGGCTGGAATAACGTCACAGAAGTATCCTGGTTCAACAAATGGGAGTCTGGAGTTACTACAGATCTAAGCCAGGACCCAGAGTATGCAGGTAGTGGGAAGTACCATCCAACTACAGACAAGGACTCCATCCTGAGAATCACAGACCTGAGAGAGAGTGACTCTGCTGAATACACGTTTAGATTCACAACAACTGAGGTAAAATGGGGATACAGCTTCCCAGGAATAACTCTGAATGTCACAGGTAATACTGTCCTTACAGTATTATATCATCTAGTCTAAGTCATTATATTATTGGTGGAAATATTGATGATTGTGCTCTTTTGTCTTCATTTACCCCTTTTCAGATTTACAGGTGAAGGTGACTCCTGGCATAAGATTTAAACTAGGCAAATATCTTCAACATTTGGACCGCATTTGGCCCATATGATGCTTTACACTGAGTCATATATGCCACCTAACAGCCAGATCTGGTCCACAGTAATTTGATTTCCTAACTGCAAGAGAGATTGTTTTTTATTATACAATTTTGAAAACATATCAGTGTCAGGGAGGCAAGGCTGAATTATTGGATACAATTTACACGTTTCATACATGGAGAAAAAACGAACGAAATACAAATACAACTAGATTTTAAAAACTGTTAAGATATGTGCTAAGATATGTAGGCCTATGTGACAGTGACAATAGTTGCGTCATGTATACGTCTTAAAGAGGAAGGTAATTGCAGCCCTGACCACTTATGTGTTAACCGAACACTCACTGCCAGTAAGTTGTCTTACAAAACCTCTCCCCTTCACTCTGTAAGTACACTTGATGATATCTTATAATATAGTGTTTGATGGTATGTTTTTAGTGATCAAGCATATTCTTCTGGGTAATGATAATGATAGGGACCCAGGTATCAAAGCTATAGTCAGGGTTGTAAGAATAGAACAGGTTTGAAACAATACAGGAATAATGATGTGTCTACAGTGTTACAGACAGGTCTGTTCGATATGTGACTGTTGTTCACCTCTTAATTGATGTATAGGGTGGAGTAATTCACCAGATATAGAGTGAGTTGTTGTTTATGTCTCTAAGACTGCAGGGTGGGAGATGCAACAATGGCCTTACCCTCTTTCTTTGTATTGTTCAATCTACATAAAATCCAAGATGCTTCTTTATGTTATTCTGGTGTGTTCAGTGGAATTGTCTGTTAGGCTTCTCCATGTCACTTTAGTAGTTGTCTCTCACACCTCACTGATTGACACTTCTCTATGGTTTCCATTCACACTCAACTCAGCAACTACTACGGCAACAAAGTGTGGACAAAACATCTAGGTGATGGTGTCTCCCACCAATGCAGTGTGGGAACAGAAGGTGACAGTAACCTGTAACATCACCTGTACTCTGACTGATAACCCCACTTACATCTGGTACATTAACGGACAACGTCTATCAGCGTCATCCAAGTCCACATTGTCATCTACCAGTTATCATTCAGACAGCTACTCCTGTGTTGTAAAAGGCTTTGAGGATCTCCTCTCTCCTGCAGTGTGTGAGTGTGGATTCAACTGCAGTATATCTAAGATTACCCAATGCAAGGATACCATGACAGATATAACTTTAGTCAGTGCTTATTTACAGTACAATGAAACTATTGTATCTAATTGATGGACCTCCAATTGTTTTAGGTGTTTTCGGTCATTACTGTTTCAACGTGACTTACACCCATCAGAGTATCTGTGCTTTTAAGGGCTCAAACAGTGGAACTGCCCTGCACATATAGACATCCAAATAGTCATGACATTTTAAAAGTAAACTGGTATATCCAAGAGAAACGTGATGAAGTGCTTAAAGCCCTGAACTTGGACACAGAGCATGCAGATCGTGCGGAGTACCTTAAGACCCCCCAAAAAGAAAAGAGAAGGACTGCACCCTGAAAATCACAGACCTGAGAGAGAACGATTCTGCTGAGTACAAGTTCAGATTTATAACAGAATTTAGAGAATGGGGGTACAGCTTCCCTGGAACAACTCTGACTGTCACAGGTAATATATAACTTCTTCAACTTCTTCAACTACTAATACAGGTAATATTACACAAACAGTTTAAGATATGGAGTCTTGGTCTATGGCACAGAGTACTGACAAAGTGATGTTTCTACACCTCATTTCAGGTCTGCAGGTAAACTCCTGCCACAGAGAAAGGGACCACCTGTACTCTAACTGAACCCCACCTACTGTTGAAGTCAGAAGTTTACATACACCTCAGCCAAATACATTTCAACTTAGTGTCACAATTCCTGACATTTAATCCTAGTAAAAATGCCCTGTCTTAGGTCAGTTAGGATCCCCACTTTATTTTATAGAATGTGAAATGGCAGAATAATAGTAGAGAGAATGATTAATTTCAGCTTTTATTTCTTTCATCACATTCCCAGTGGGTCAGAAGTTTACATACACTCAATTAGTATTTTGTAGCATTGCCTTTAAATTGTTTAACTTCGGTTAAACGTTTCGAGTAGCCTTCCACAAGCTTACCACAATCAATTGGGTGAATTTTGGCCCATTCCACTTGACAGAGCTGGTGTAACTGAGTCAGGTTTGTAGGCCTCCTTGCTCACACACACTTTTTTAGTTCTGCCCACAAATGTTCTATAGGATTGAGGTCAGAGCTTTGTGATGGCTACTCCAATACCTTGACTTTGTTGTCCTTAAGCCATTTTTGCCACAACTTTGGAAGTATGCTTGGGGTCATTGTCCATTTGGAAGACCCATTTGCGACCAAGCTTAACTTCCTGACTGATGTCTTGAGATGTTGCTTCAATATATCCACATAATTCTCTGTCCTCATGATGCCATCTATTTTGTGAAGTGCACCAGTCCCTCCTGTTGAAAAGCACCTCCACAACATGATGCTGCCACCCCCGTCCTTCACGGTTGGGATAGAGTTCTTCAGCTTACAAGCCTCCACCTTTTTCCTCCAAACATAACGATGGTCATTATGGCCAAACAGTTCTAGTTTTGTTTCATCAGACCAGAGGACATTTCTCCAAAAAGAACGATCTTTGTCCCCATGTGCAGTTGCAAACCGTAGTCTGGCTTTTTTATGGCGGTTTTGGAGCAGTGGCTTCTTTCTTGCTGAGCGGCCTTTCAGGTTGTGTCGATATAGGACACTTTTTACTGTGGAAATAGATACTTTTGTACCTGTTTCCTCCAGCATCTTCACAAGGTCCTTTACTGCACTTTTCGCACCAAAGTACGTTCATCTCTTGGAGACAGAAAGCGTCTCCTTCCTGAGTGGTATGACGGCTGCGTGGTCCCATGGTGTTTATACTTGCGTACTATTGTTTGTACAGATGAACGCGGTACCGTCAGGCGTTTGGAAATTGCTCCCAAGGATGAACTAGACTTGTGGAGGTCTACAATTATTTTTCTGAGGTCTTGGCTGATTTCTTTTGATTTTACCATGTTTTCAAGCAAAGAGGCACTGAGTTTGAAGGTAGGCCTTGAAATACATCCACAGGTACACCTCCAATTGACACAAATGATGTCAATTAGCCTATCAGAAGCTTCTAAAGCCATGACATCATTTTCTGGATTTTTACAAGCTGTTTAAAGGCACAGTCAACTTATGTATGTAAACTTCTGACCAACTGTAATTGTGATACAGTGAATTATAAGTGAAATAATCTGTCTGTTAACAATTGTTGGAACAATTACTTGTGTCATGCACAAAGTAGATGTCCTAACCGACTTGCCAAAACTATAGTTTGTTAACAAGAAATTTGTGGAGTGGTTGAAAAATGAGTTTTAATGACTCCAACCTAAATGTATGTAAACTTCCGACTTCAACTGTACATCTGGTACAAGAACAGGCAACATCTCACCAACTCAAAGACTCCCTGATCCTAGACCCAGTCAGCAGTGAGCATGCAGGCAGAATCTCTACTCTCCTTAAGTAAATAAATGACAGTTTTAAACTTCACTTGTACTGTGTGTGCTCTTGTATTGAGTTTCTGGATATCAGGACAGCGATCACTCACCTCGGATTAGACTAAGATTTTTTCTACAACAAGGAGGACACACAAGACATTCTCCAAACACCCCACAGGGCCGTTATTTACTAGAAGAAGCGGCGCAGGTACAGAGGACAAAGAGCCAGATGCCTGGTCAGGACCCGGAGAAGGAAAGTGGGAAAGCTGCCGCTACCGTCAATACTACTCGCCAACGTGCAATCATTGGACAATAAATTAGACGAGGTACGATCACACATATCCTACCAACGGGACATCAAAAACTGTAACATCCTATGTTTCACGGAATTTTGGCTGAATGACGACATGGATATTCAGCTAGCGGGATATACGCTGCACCGGCAAGATAGAACAGCAACAGCTCCGGTAAGACGAGGGGGGGGCGGTCTGTGCATATTTGTGAACAACAGCTGGTGCACGAAATCTAAGGAAGTCTCTAGATTTTGCTCGCCTATGTGGGAGATTAACTCACTACAATTATTACATTTCCAGTATTCTGATTGATCACTTTGAAGTAGTAAGACAGAAAAACATATATAATGAATAAGACATGTGAACAGAATATCGGAAAATGGCCAAGGCTAAATAGTTGAACAATGGACATGAAGAAAGAGGATGTCAGCAAGAAAAGCCGTCTGGAACTGATTAACAGACCTGAGGAAAAACAGGATGCCAGAAGACAATGTAACAATGAACCTATAGAAAAAGAACATAAGAGAAACTGTAAGCTTTGGGAGGGGTCTATGTATTTAATGTAAGGATGAAATACTATAAAGGCTGTGCTCTGATATACAGAACATTAGCTGTTTTCCGGGTCAGCTCGACTTTAATTACTTTGAATTAAAGTCTTATTGAATTCACAAGTTTTTGTACGAGTGTCATATTTTGAAGATCATTATTTCCACGACACCTAAAGTAGTGTATATTGTGATAAATTGCAGGCCACACTACTTGCCTAGAGAGTTTTCAGCTATACTTTTCATGGCTGTTTATTTACCACCACAGACAGATGCTGGCACTAAGACTGCACTTAGGAAACCACTCACCCAGAGGCGGCGCTCCTAGTGGCCGGAGACTTTAATGCAGGGAAACTTAAATCAGTTCTACCAAATTTCTATCAACATGTTAAATGTGCAACCAGAGGGAGAACAATTCTAGATCATCTGTACTCCACACACAGAGACACGTACGAAGCTCTCCCTCGCCCTCCATTTGGTAAATCCGACCACAATTCTATCCTCCTGATTCCTGCTTACAAGCAAAAATTAAAGCAGGAAGCACCAGTGACTCGGTCTATAAAAAAGTGGTCAGATGAAGCAGATGCTAAACTACAGGACTGTTTTGCTATCACAGACTGCAACATGTTCCGGGATTCTTCCAATGGCATTGAGGAGTACACCACATCACCTTACAGCTGCCGCTTTCAAGGTGCGAGAAGCTTACAAGAAATCCTGCTATGCCCTGCGACAGACCATCAAACAGGCAAAGCGTCAATACAGGGCTAAGATTGAATCATACTACACCGGCTCCAACGCTCTTCTTATGTGGCAGGGCTTGCAAACTATTACAGACTACAAAGGGAAGCACAGCCACGAGCTGCCCAGTGACACGAACCTACCAGACGAGCTAAATCACTTCTATGCTCGCTTCGAGGCAAGCAACACTGAGGCATGCATGAGAGCATCAGCTGTTCCAGACGACTGTGTGATCACGTTCTCCGTAGCCGACGTGAGTAAGACCTTTAAACAGGTCAACATACACAAGGCTGCGGGACAGACGGATTACCAGGATGTGTGCTCCAGGCATGTGCTGACAAACTGGCAGGTGTCTTCACTGACATTTTCAACATGTCCCTGATTGAGTCTGTAATACAAACATGTTTCAAGCAGACCACCATAGTCCCTGTGCCAAATAACAAAAAGGCAACCTGCCTAAATGACTACAGACCCGTAGCACTCACGTCCGTAGCCATGAAGTGCTTTGAAGGGTTGGTAAGGCTCACATCAACACCATTATCCCAGAAACCCTAGACCCACTCCAATTTGCATACCGCACAAACAGATCCACAGATGATGCAATCTCTATTGCACTCCACACTGCCCTTTCCCACCTGGACAAAAGGAACACTTACAGTGGGGAAAAAAAGTATTTAGTCAGCCACCAATTGTGCAAGTTCTCTCACTTAAAAAGATGAGAGAGGCCTGTGATTTTCATCATAGGTACAATTCAACTATGACAGACAAAATGAGGAAAAAAAATCCAGAAAATCACATTGTAGGATTTGTTATGAATTTATTTGCAAATTATGGTGGAAAATAAGTATTTGGTCACATACAAACAAGCAAGATTTCTGGCTCTCACAGACCTGTAACAACTTCTTTAAGAGGCTCCTCTGTCCTCCACTCATTACCTGTATTAATGGCACCTGTTTGAACTTGTTATCAGTATAAAGACACCTGTCCACAACCTCAAACAGTCACACTCCAAACTCCACTATGGCCAAGACCAAAGAGCTGTCAAAGGACACCAGAAACAAAATTGTAGACCTGCACCAGGTTGGGAAGACTGAATCTGCAATAGGTAAGCAGCTTGGTTTGAAGAAATCAACTGTGGGAGCAATTATTAGGAAATGGAAGACATACAAGACCACTGATAATCTTCCTTGATCTGGGGCTCCACGCAAGATCTCACCCGTGGGGTCAAAATGATCACAAGAACGGTGAGCAAAAATCCCAGAACCACACGGGGACCTAGTGAATGACCTGCAGAGAGCTGGGACCAAAGTAACAAAGCCTACCATCAGTAACACACTACGCCGCCAGGGACTCAAATCCTGCAGTGCCAGACGTGTCCCCCTGCTTAAGCCAGTACATGTTCAGGCCCGTCTAAAGTTTGCTAGAGAGCATTTGGATGATCCAGATGAGGATTGGGAGAATGTCAGATGAAACCAAAATATAACTTTTTGGTAAAAACTCAACTCGTCGTGTTTGGAGGACAAAGAATGCTGAGTTGCATCCAAAGAACACCATACCTACTGTGAAGCATGGGGTGGAAACATCATGCTTTGGGGCTGTTTTTCTGCAAAGGGACCAGGACGACTGATCCGTGTAAAGGAAAGAATGAATGGGGCCATGTATCGTGAGATTTTGAGTGAAAACCTCCTTCCATCAGCAAGGGCATTGAAGATGAAACGTGGCTGGGTCTTTCAGCATGACAATGATCCCAAACACACCGCCCGGGCAACGAAGGAGTGGCTTCGTAAGAAGCATTTCAAGGTCCTGGAGTGGCCTAGCCAGTCTCCAGATCTCAACCCCATAGAAAATCTTTGAAAGTCCGTGTTGCCCAGCGACAGCCCCAAAACATCACTGCTCTAGAGGAGATCTGCATGGAGGAATGGGCCAAAATACCAGCAACAGTGTGTGAAAACCTTGTGAAGACTTACAGAAAACGTTTGACCTCTGTCATTGCCAACAAAGGGTATATAACAAAGTATTGAGATAAACTTTTGTTATTGACCAAATACTTATTTTCCACCATAATTTGCAAATAAATTCATAAAAAATCCTACAATGTGATTTTCTGGATTTTTTTTCCTCATTTCGTCTGTCATAGTTGAAGTGTACCTATGATAAAAATTACAGGCCTCTCTCATCTTTTTAAGTGAGAGAACTTGCACAATTGGTGGCTGACTAAATACTTTTTTTCCCCACTGTATGTGAGAATGCTATTCATTGACTACAGCTCAGCGTTCGACACCATAGTACCCTCAAAGCTCATCACTAAGCTCAGGATCTTTGGACTAAACACCTCCCTCTGCAACTGGATCCTGGACTTCCTGACGGGCCGCCCCCAGGTGGTGAGGGTAGGTAGCAATACATCTGCCACGCTGATCCTCAACACTGGAGCTCCCCAAGGGTGCGTGCTCAGTCCCCTCCTGTACACTCCCTGTTCACAAACGACTGCATGGCCAGGCACGACTCCAACACCATCATTAAGTTTGCAGACAACACAACAGTGGTAGGCCTGATCACCGACAACGACGAGACAGCCTATAGGGAGGAGGTCAGAGACCTGGCCGGGTGGTGCCAGAATAAAAACCTATCCCTCAACGTAACCAAGACTAAGGAGATGATTGTGGACTACAGGAAAATGAGGACCGAGCACGCCCCCATTCTCATCGACGGGGCTGTAGTGGAGCAGGTTGAGAGCTTCAAGTTCTTTGGTGTCCACATCAACAACAAACTAGAATGGTCCAAACACACCAAGACAGTTGTGAAGAGGGCACGACAAAGCCTATTCCCCCTCAGGAAACTAAAAAGATTTGGCATGGTCCTGAGATCCTCAAAAGGTTCTACATCTGCAACATCGAGAGCATCCTGACAGGTTGCATCACTGCCTGGTACGGCAATTGCTCGGCCTCTGACCGCAAGGCACTACAGAGGGTAGTGCGTACGGCCCAGTACATCACTGGGGCTAAGCTGCCTGCCATCCAGGACCTCTTTACCAGGCGGTGTCAGAGGTAGACCCTAAAAATTGTCAAAGACCCCAGCCACCCCAGTCATAGACTGTTCTCTCTACTACCGCATGGCAAGTGGTACCGGAGTGCCAAGTCTAGGACAAAAAGGCTACACAACAGTTTTTATCCCCAAGCCATAAGACTCCTGAACAGGTATTCAAATGGATACCCGGACTTTTTGCATTGTGTGCCCCCCCAACCCCTCTTTTACGCTGCTGCTACTCTCTGTTTATCATATATGCATAGTCACTTTAACTATACATTCATGTACATACTACCTCAATTGGCCCGACCAACCAGTGCTCCCGCACATTGGCTAACTGGGCTATCTATCTGCATTGTGTCCCGCCACCCGCCAACCCCTTTTTTACGCTACTGCTACTCTCTGTTCATCATATATGCATAGTCACTTTAACCATATCTACATGTACATACTACCTCAATCAGCCTGACTAAACGGTGTCTGTATATAGCCTCGCTACTGCATATAGCCTGTCTTTTTACTGTTGTTTTATTTCTTGACTTACCTATTGTTCACCTAATACCTTTTTTGCACTATTGGTTAGAGCCTGTAAGTAAGCATTTCACTGTAAGGTCTACACCTGTTGTGTTCGGCGCACGTGACAAATAAACTTGAACTCACTCCTGAACTGGAAATACCCCCAAACCGCACCATGCTCGCTTTTTGGTGGCGAAGAGGGATGTCACGTGTTTGAAAGACAGAGAATCTGAGATCTGATCTCCTTGTGAGCTAGTGAGGGAGGAAGCAGCAGCAAGATGCTGGTTACAATCTTCTTACCATTTTACCAGCACCATACCACCCTGCATCCCACTGCTGGCTTGCTTCTGAAGCTAAATAGGGTTAGTCCTGGTTGGTCCCTTGATGGGAGACCAGATGTTGTTGGAGGGGCACTAGGAGGCACTCTTCCTCTTGTCTGAAAAAAATATCCCAATGCCCAGTGCAGTGATTGGGGACATTACCCTGTGTAAAGTGCTGTCTTTCAGATGGGACGTTAAACGGGTGTTCTGACTCTCTGTAGTCACTAAAGATCTAATGGCACTTATCGTAAGAGTAGGGGTGTTAACCCCAGTGTCCCGGCTAAATTCCCAATCTGGCCCTCAACCCATCATGGCCACCTAACCATCTCCATCTTCCAATTGGCTGATTCATCCCTCCTCCTCTCCCCTGTAACTATTCCCCAGGTCGTTGCTATGAATTAGAATGTGTTCTCAATCAACTTACGTGTTAAAATAAGGGCTAAATAAGAGAAATATAACCCTCCTTTCATCCTCAACACCAGATCCTCCAAGGAAATCCCTCAGTGTCAGTTAGTCCTTCTGGTAAAATAGTGGAGGGCAGTTCAGTGACTTTGACCTGCAGCAGTGATGCCAACCCACCTGTGGACAAATACACTTTTTACATATAATTAACATTTCAAGCTCATTCTTTTCTCAAAATCATTATATTTAAAGCTCAGTGATAAACATTCTAATCGTTGTATTTCTAGGCTTATAGCAATACTGTATTTTTCTTGTTTTAAATGTATTAGAACATCTATGTAGTAATTTCCTCCACATTTTTGTTTAGTGAAACAAACCTCAGTTATGACTGCAGCTGTAGGAATCATAGTGGTTGTTCTGGTTCTCATCCTCTGAGTCTCTGGCTTCATGTGGATCAGGTGAGAATCTTTCTAAGACTTTCCTTTAACTTTATCATATACATCCAACCATTCATTCATTCGTCCATCCATCCATCCATTAATTAATTAATACAAACCAGGAAGAAGGACTCCAAATCCACCTCTGACGTTAAAGACACAGCAGACGATGGACAGGTTCAGATCAAATAGTATTTGTTTTCTATCGGTTGATTAATTGGTTGATTAATCTTGCCTGGCACAATGGAAGCAATGGAATAGTGCCCAGGTCCGCTTATCTTGTCTGTCCTCTCTCTCTCCATCAGGGAGACTGTAGTCCCATGTGTGACAACATCTCAGACAGGGCCATTACCCCTACTGCAGCACAAAGAGCAGACAGAGGCGAGCAGGATGACAGTCACTACACCAGCGACCACGTCTCTTGGTCCAATATCCAGAAGTGCCTCTGTATTCCACTGTCCAACTGCCTCAACCCCAGAAAGAGGATGAGGATGTCCTGTACGATGCTGTTAAATTCTACAGCCCCAGTGCTGTCACCCGGTAAGCAAGTCCAGATACTACAACATCTCAGATAATTTCAAAATTATATGGTTCTTGTGCTTGGCAGTTAGGAATGCATACAAAACGTGTATGTTAAGCAGACCAGCAGTTGTTTGGTTTGAATGTATTAAGATGTACAATGACTTCAAAGTTGTTTGGGTTAAATGTAATAACATCTATACAGACTATACGGTGCCTGAGGAAGGCCCCCAGCATCATGGACCCCACACACCCCAGCCACAAGCTGTTCACACCCTTACCGTCGGGCTGACGGTATCGGAGCATGAGGTCTGATACCAAATATCTCAGAGACAGTTTCTATCTACAAGCCATCAGACTACTTAAGACTTGAACTGGACTGACCACCTGCACTGTTTCCTTGCACCTTAGCACACATGAACACAGACACACACTCATGCACACACACACTCATTCACACACACACACTGTCGTGGAATAACGATCTTCAAAAATATATCACTCTTACAAGAACTTTTGAATTCAATGATAGACTTTAATATAGAACAATCAAAGCCGAGCTGGCCCGGGAAACAGTTGATCCTATTGATCACAGAGCTCTGCTTTATACCCTTACAGTATATGGGTACAGCCCATATGTAAATGCAATCACTCCCTCTTTCTCTCCTGCCACCTATTATCTTTAGATCTGAGTTCTTGCTTGTTCACGCCCAGTAACACCCCTATCTGTTCCAAGTTTAGATTATATGGTGGCAGGCCCTTCAATGTTATAACAATAATATATTTATTGTGTACATATATTACATGTGTTGGCCATTCTGCTTTCATCCTGTTTCCAGTTTACCTTACTTTAATATATCTTAAATGTGAGTGGAGGTCTAGTAATATGATCCTATGCTTGTCTCTTAGCAGGTTTAAATATACTTATGAGCCTCAGCCAATGTGGCTCTGTGCATTAGCTAATTCAGTCTTTGACCTATGTTCTGCTCATATCAGTCTTTGACCTATGTTCTGCTCATAAGTGGCATATACTACTTACCGTTCTGTTTCTAGGAGTCATGCCTTGTATGTTCATGAACTACTCCTATTGGCCCTATAGTTATTTTAGTTATCTTGCTTGGTGTCACCTATATCTTGACAGCTGTCCAAGTTATCTTGCATGCTTGTTTTAGCACTTAAGCCTCAGCCAATATTAGAAATGCAATCTAAGTTATGTCAATCATGTTGTCTGCCACCACATAGTGCATTAACTAATGTGTGTGTCTTTGCATTAGTCAATGTGTATGTTTTTCCTCAGTTATGTTTTACTACCACAACACACACACACACACACGCTACACATCACAACTGCTGCTACCAGACTCTTATTATGATTGATTTATACTGAACAATTGAACCACTTGCCCCCTTCCCAGAACACAATAAAATATTGGACTGTTAATCCTCTCCCTGTATTATACTTATGCTACAATGTTTATTCTATTCTACTGAGACATTTTCTTTATGTTCGTATTGTTATCTTTTATTACGTCTTATTGTTGTTGCATTACTGAGAAGGAACCTGCCAGTAAGCATTTAGTTGGACGGTGTATACCATGTGTATCCTGTACCTACGACTAATAAAACTTGAAACTTGAAACAATGAAGTGAGGATTGATGATGATGTGTTGTATCTCCTTTCTCATCAGACCTCTCTCACAGGTAGTTGAGGAGGTCTCCTCTGGGGCGGCAGGTAGCCTAGTGGTTAGAGCGTTGGACTTGTAACCGGAGGGTTGCAAGTTTGAATCCCTGAGCTGACAAGGAAAAAATCTGTCGTTCTGCCCCTGAACAAGGCAGTTAACCCACTGTTCCCCGGGCGCCGAAGACGTGGATGTCGATTAAGGCAGCCCCCCCGCACCTCTCTGATTCAGAGGGGTTGGGTTAAATGCGGAAGAAACATTTCGGTTGAAGGCATTTGGTTGTACAACTGACTAATAATGGTGACTTTGACTTTGACTGTGTTCTATATAACAGTTAACAAACCCAGAACCTAGAAGACCTGAACACAAGATGATCTTTGTTGCGTCCCAAATGGTACCTTGTTCCCTCTAGTGCACTATGTAGTCGTGTGTCGTGGGCTCATGGCTTGAGACTGATATTTGCTTTGTATATCTGAAAGGGAACAAGACAATACCTAACTTGTCATTAAGCAGTATTTCTTTAGCTCTTTGTGTGTGTTTTAGCGAGGGGAAAATGTTGCCCATAATGTTTTAGGTCGTCATGGGTGATGGCACAACAAATTGGGGAATCATTACTGTAGCTTCAGTACTGTTAACGATTAATGTACAAGACTATACAGCCACACTGTTATTGACTTCAGAACCTATTCACACTTTAGATAAGTTGACTTCACATGGACATAAGTCAAAATATGTTGAGTCTACTTATCTCAAGTCTGAATTGCGCCCTTCATACACATCTTGCTATTAATAATGTAAAAATTAAAAATTATTTTGTAAAACGCTCAATTAAAATGACTCATTTAGTGTTGAACTCTCCTCTTGAATAAAAGTATATGATAAAACAGGGCTTGATTTCACCCCCCAAAAATGTAACCTTTATTTAACTAGGCAAGTCAAATAAGAACAAATTCTTATTTACAATGACAGCCTACAATGACAGCCTACACTCAGTAAGCTCCATGTATTAAATAGCACAATGTAATCAGCTTTATTTAAGAGGCCTAACAATAAATGTACACAGTGATTTAATCATGACATCCCAACTGTAGTATTTTAGGTTTTATCACCTATAGAATAACTAATAATAACTGGACATGAGAGAGCAGCTCATTTGGGAAACTTTACTAATCCAAAACATGGTCGTGCAACACCGGGGCATGTTTGAGGCAGCACGTTCTATCAACGTAATAACGTTAAGAGGTCACAGGATTATGGAGAGAAGTACTGCATGTATTCTTTACCTACGATAGAAATAATTTTGATATTTGTATTCCTCGTTCACTCGCCGTACAGTAGGTGGCAGCAATACGCCAATAGGTGTAGTCTGCCATAAAACCCTAAAGAAGAACAAGACAACAGCAAATTGTTGACGAGGACAGCTACAGTTCATATCATACAAAGAAACAGTAGCTTCCACAATGGATCGGGTAAGTCTGGTTTTAACATTATATGACTGCTGGGTTGTGTAAAATGTCTAGGCCTTAGTTTTCATCTTTGAATCTCCACATTCCTGTTTAGTTGTTTGGGGCGGCATGTAGCCTAGTGGTTAGAGCGTTGAGCCAGTAACCGAGTCCGCGAGCTGACAAGGTAAACATCTGTCGTTCTGCTCCTGAACAAAGCAGTTAACCCATTGTTCCTGACTTGCCTAGTTAAATAAATGTAAAATAAAATAAATGGCTGCAGTCCAAACACGTTGTTTTTCCCTCGTGGGTATCCCCGTCGGAACCGGATGCAGCTTGATTGCCATCTTAAGGGAGGTCCAATTCCCTAACGTTGCCTCCTCGACTTATCTTGAAGGAGCGAGTGAACAACTTTGGTCACTTGATGGGTTGACCCACAGTTCAATGCAAACTGTAGTCTCATGTCAAATTCTGGTGGCCGTGAAATTTCTAATTTAATCAATAACCTGCATTTTCGGCATTTCAGAAAAAATATGAAGCTAGTTTGCAGAATTTATATATATATTTATATATATTGTAGCGACCAGCACAGACAGCTGTGTGTTATGTGTTAGGCTATTAGTTGGTTGTACTTACCAGTACCCAGTGTTCGCGGCGTCCGACATGCCAATCAACCTGCTATCTGCCAATCATGGGAATGCCTGGAATGTTCTGATGCCGGGCATCCTGGTGGTTGGCGTGGTGGGGGGTTGGGCAGGGGGATGGAGCATTGGAAGTTAATACCAGGTTTAGCCATTGTTCTATCTCTTACGTCTGGCCTTCACAAGAGAAAGTCACCGGTTGGTTTGTGTTGTATCCTTCATTTATTTGGCGTGGGCTACGGCCTAACAGTAGCCTGTGTAAAGTTGGGTTAATAAACCGTCAAATCGTAAACTCCATCCTCTGTCTGGACAATTGTTCCTTTATGATCTAGTCAGGTCATTACAATATACACACACACTGATTTTAGCGTTGGCAAATTGGCTTAGTTTCGTAGTGAGGAGTGCAATTCTGAAATGTATTGGAATAAATGACCAAACTATACAACTAGCTAGCCAGTTATGGTAAACTGCAGCTTGTGTCGTGGAACTATTTGGTAAATCATATTTCACAAATAACGGAGCCTGTGAGTTAATATACTTTTTATTACTTCATAATAAAAGCTGAGCTGGAATGATGAAAACAACTGCCTTCAAGTCTTGGCACAGAATATTTTTTTTACATTTGTCCTCATAGTGACCCCTCAAATCAAATTTTATTTGTCACATGCACATGGTTAGAAGATGTTAATACGAATGTAGCGAAATGCTTGTGCTTCTAGTTCCGACCATGCAGTAGTATCTAACAAGTCATCTAAGAATTTCACAACAACTACTTATACACACAAGTGTAAAGGAATGAATACGAGTATGTACATATAAATATATGGATGAGCGATGGCTGACCGGCATAGGCAAGATGCAGTAGGTGGTATGGAGTACAGTATATGAGTAATGTAGGATATATAAAAAATTGTTTAAAGTGGCTAGTGATACATTTGTTACATCCAATTTTCAATTATTTAAAGTGGCTAGAGATTTAAGTCCGTATGTTGGCAGCAGCCACTGAATGTTAGTGATGGCTGTTTAACAGTCTGATGGCCTTAAGATAGAAGCTGTTTTTCAGTCCCTCGCCTTCTGGATGATAGCGGGGTGAACAGGCAGTGGCTCGGGTGGTTGTTGTCCTTGATTATCTTTTTGGCCTTCCTGTGACATTGGGTGGTGTAGGTGTCCTGGAGGGCAGGTAGTTTACCCCCGGTGATGCGTTGTGCAGTCCTCACTACCCTCTGGAGAGCCTTACGGTTGTGGGCGGAGCAGTTGCCGTACGAGGCGGTGATACAGCCCGACAGGATGCTCTCGATTGTGCATCTGTAGAAGTTTGAGTGTTTTTGGTGACAAGCTGAATTTCTTCAGCCTCCTGAGGTTGAAGAGGCGCTGATGGGCCTTCTTCACCACGCTGTCTATGTGGGTGGGCCATTTCAGTTTGTCCGTGATGTGTATGCCGAGGAACTTAAAACTTTCCACCTTCTCCACTACTGTCCCGTCGATGTGGATAGGGGGGTGCTCCCTCTGCTGTTCACGATCATCAAGTTCACGATCATCTCCTTAGTTTTGTTGACGTTGAGTGAGAGGTTATTTTCCTGACACCACACTCCGAGGGCCCTCACCTCCTCCCTGTAGGCCGTCTCGTCGTTGTTGGTAATCAAGCCTACCACTGTAGTGTCGTCAGCAAACTTGATGATTGAGATGGAGGCGTGCTTAGCCACGCAGTCATGGGTGAACAGGGAGTACAGGAGAGGGCTGAGAACGCACCCTTGTGGGGCCCCAGTGTTGAGGATCAGCGGGGTGGAGATGTTGTTTCCTACCCTCACCACCTGGGGCTGTCCCGTCAGGAAGTCCAGGACCCAGTTGCACAGGGCTGGGTTGAGACCTAGGGTCTCGAGCTTAATGACGAGTTTGGAGGGTACTATGTTGTTAAATGCTGAGCTGTAGTCGATGAACAGCATTCTTACATAGGTCTTCCTCTTGTCCAGTTGGGTTAGGGCAGTGTGCAGTGTGATTGCGATTGCGTCGTCTGTGGACCTATTGGGACGGTAAGCAACACTTACATTTTTTACTCACGTTGGCTGCGGTGAAGGTGAGCCCGCAGGTTTTGGTAGCGGGCCGTGTAGGTGGCACTGTATTGTCCTCAAAGCGAGCAAAGAAGTTGTTTAGTTTGCATGGGAGCAGGACAGCTTGGAAAATTCCAGAAAATGATGTCATGGCTTTAGAAGCTTCTGATAGGTTAATTGACATAATTTGAGTCAATTGGAGGTGTACCTGTGGATATATTTCAATGCCTACCTTCTATCTCAGTGCCTCTTTGCTTGACATCATTGGAAAATCTAAATAAATCAGCCAAGACCTCAGAAAAATTATTGTAGACCTCCAAGACTAGTTCTTGGGAAAAATGTCCAAACGCCTGAAGGTCCCACGTTCATCTGTACAAACAATGGTACGCAAGTATAAACACCATGGGACCACGCAGCTGTCATTCCGCTCAGAAAGGAGACGTGTTCTGTCTCCTAGAGATGAACGTACTGATGAAGTGCAAATCAATCCCAGAACAACAGCAAAGGACCTTGTGAAGATGCTGGAAGAAAACGGGTACAAAAGCATCTACAGTGAGGGGAAAAAAGTATTTGATCCCCTGCTGATTTTGCACGTTTGCCCACTGACAAAGAAATGATCAGTCTATAATTTTAATGGTAGGTTTATTTGAAATGTGAGAGACAGAATAACAACAAAAAAATCTAGAAAAACGCATGTGAAAAATGTTATAAATTGATTTGCATTTTAATGAGGGAAATAAGTATTTGACCCCTCTGCAAAACATGACTTAGTACTTGGCGGCAAAACCCTTGTTGGCAATCACAGAGGTCAGACGTTTCTTGTAGTTGGCCACCAGGTTTGCACACATCTCAGGAGGGATTTTGTCCCACTCCTCTTTGCAGATCTTCTCCAAGTCACTAAGGTTTCGAGGCTGACGTTTGGCAACTCGAACCTTCAGCTCCCTCCACAGATTTTCTATGGGATTAAGGTCTGGAGACTGGCTAGGCCACTCCAGGACCTTAATGTGCTTCTTCTTGAGCCACTCCTTTGTTGCCTTGGCCGTGTGTTTTGGGTCATTGTCATGCTGGAATACCCATCCGCGACCCATTTTCAATGCCCTGGCTGAGGGAAGGAGGTTCTCACCCAATATTTGACGGTACATGGCCCCGTTCATCGTCCCTTTGATGCGGTGAAGTTGTCCTGTCCCCTTAGCAGAAAAACACCCCCAAAGCATAATGTTTCCACCTCCATGTTTGACGGTGGGGATGGTGTTCTTGGGGTCATAGGCAGCATTCCTCTTCCTCCAAACACGGCGAGTTGAGCTGATGCCAAAGAGCTCAATTTTGGTCTCATCTGACCACAACACTTTCACCCAGTTGTCCTCTGAATCGTTCAAATGTTCATTGGCAAACTTCAGTCGGGCATGTATATGTGCTTTCTTGAGCAGGGGGACCTTGCGGGCGCTGCAGGATTTCAGTCCTTCACGGCGTAGTGTGTTACCAATTGTTTTCTTGGTGACTATGGTCCCAGCTGCCTTGAGATCATTGACAAGATCCTCCCGTGTAGTTCTGGGATGATTCCTCACCGTTCTCATGATCATTGCAACTCCACGAGGTGAGCTCTTGCATGGAGCCCCAGGCCGAGGGACCTAAAACAGGGATTTTTTACTAGGATTAAATGTCAGGAATTGTGAAAAACTGAGTTTAAATGTATTTGGCTAAGGTGTATGTAAACTTCCGACTTCAACTGTATGTACTGAAAAATTCACAATATATCCCTCTGGGGCTAAATAGCCCCACACCCCAAAATCCAACCCAGTACAAGTCCTCTCACAGATCTAGAAAGAAGAATAAGATCACTCCTCAAGCCAATTATCCTTCAACATACAGTGTAAAAGCATGTGCATTCTTTTCTCAGCCTTGCCTGAGTTCTAGTTATTCACTAAACACACTCTTTATTACAACACAATGGGCAATCACTCCTTTGATACAATGCACATTCAAAGATTCAATATGATGATAATGTCCACCCCCTCAGTCTTTTGAGCACCACTTATATTGTTAGAAACCTGTGATCCGGATCAGGATCCTCATTATCCTCGACCATAGTCCAGAACTGGAAATATATGTCAGGAGGTACACCATCTATTATTTTCCCAGGATTGAGTCCAACCAGTCCCAGGCATGGGAATCATTTCCAGCATTGTTCTTTACTTCCTGTTGTTGTCCTTTCAGCTTGGTCAATGCCTTACTTGTTCACTCAAAGCTGTCAATGCAGAGTCTGTATAGTTAATGAATCTTTGGATAAATTACATTTACAATAATTAACAATCTAGGTTTTATGTAAGGTGATATCCTAACATATTGATTCAAATCCTGTTTTAACCTAATTTCTTGCTTTGTTTTCCTTGGGGATTACTCTAGGTTGGCCTATTGCATCTTAACCTCTTTGCGCACGGATCCCGCTAGTGGGATCAAATTTCGACAACATCCGGTGAAATTGCAGAGGCTACAAAAATCGTAATATTAAACAATCATGAAAATACAAGTGTCTTACATGGTTCAAAAGCTTAGAATCTTGGTAATCCAACTGCATTGTCAGATTTCAAAAAGGCTTTACGGCGAAAGCATACCATACGATTATCTGAGGACAGCAGCCCACACAAATCATTTTTCAACCAGCACAGGTGTCAGAAAAATCACAAATTGCAATACAAGAAATCACATACCTATGAAATCTTGCTCTGTTTGCAATCCCAGGGCTCACAGCTACACAGTGAATGGCCTTTTGTTTGATAAAATCCATTTTTATAGCCTAACACGAAACATTTTGTAAACCGCTTGTTTCCGTGAATTCCGTCTCATTCACCTTTCGACGAAACATTCGATGTAAATACACACACTAAACGTCCGTTTATCCAGTCATGTTTGGTTTCCTTGCAATCCTCTGGTTGTTTGTCACACAACCACAATTCTGGCTTTTTTCCCCGGGACAAACTGACCGAAAAAAAACGAAGACAACAAGTAATGACCTCATTGCGCACCAATGATATGACTGCTGTTTCGTTGATTGACTGTATTTTGGCCCAATGACCACTGATCGTCTTGAAATCTAGCTTGGTAGATAGCCAATGAGCTGAGGTAAACGGCAACCTGTAGTGTTTATGTGTTCGAAGACTAGCACATGTAGTCAACTCCGGCGTAAAGAGGGTCTTTCACCATTCACCATTCTGACTGGAAGGAGCCACGTGCGTTACGCATAGCATTATTTCGGTAAAGAGCATTTTCAGCAATTTTTTTATAAAATAATATGGCGACTAAATCAGGAAAATCTAAGTCTAGGTATACAGATGTAAACCAAATTATAGATGAAATTGATAGGGAAAGTGAGACAGAGTTTCTCCTTGTGAAGATTCTGTTAGCGAGCATAGCTATGACTCACAGACGGAAGAATATTTTTTACACGGAGAGGACATCGTTTTGGACTGGTAAGTAATTTCTCATGCTAATGCCGTTGTTTGAAATTAATAATATCAAATATTATTCGATATTTATTTATTTGCAATATATAAAAAATATAATCAGTAATGAAATGTGTAAGTACACATTGTGGGTGGGGGTATTTGTATTGACCCATAACGTGTGTGTGTGTGTGTGTGTGTGTGTATTTTATTTATATATATATATATAAAAATGCAATTGAGTAGAATGTAACAGCAAACACACACCTCAACACAGCGACCATGCTTCCTCCACTCAATAAAACATATTGTGTGGATTAGTGGGAGCATGGCCACCATGCCGAGATGCGTGTGTCTGCCGCTCCACCCCACCCCCGTATGAAATTGCCATTGGAGGCTGTTGAAGGGAGGGCAGGCCCACAACAATGGCCCGGAGTGGAATGGAACAGCACTTCACCATAGTGACTGTGTTACCTCTACTCTATAAAATGCATATCTGTTTATTTTACGTGTTGATACTGGGATCATACGTAAAAGTATTCTTACTGAACTTTTGTCTTTCACAGTGCCTCTGACTCTGAATGGACCCCTGCTGTCTCCAGCTCCACACCATCTAGAGGTGTGAAGACAGCAATAAAGAAGCGGAGGTGGGGAAGTGTGCAACCTGCAGGCAAAGAGGCAGAGGGGCGTTGGCACACTGTGCTAGAAGATGATGTCGAGCCACCTCCACCAACATTTAGGCCAAAAAGGCAACCAGGACCTCAGCTGGACATGACAGCAAAATACAACCCCCTTCAACTTTTTCAGCTGTTTTTCACCTCGTCAGTTGTTGATTCACTGGTGTCTAACACTAATAAGTATGGGGCTGAGAAGCAAGCAGGCAAGAAAAAGGCATGGAAGCCCATTTCCATGTCAGACCTTTTCTGTTTCCTTTCGATGGTCATTTACATGGGGCTGGTGAAGCTGAAAACCCTGAGGGACTACTGGAAAACGTCACCTCTCTACCAACTGCCTTTCCCCATCACTGTCATGTCTTGTAAAAGGTTTCTGGCTATCTCACAGGCGCTGCATATCAGTGACCCGGAGGTTGATGAGGACAATGAGAAGAAGAGAGGCACAGCTAGGTTTGATAGGCTCTGCAAAAATCAAACCTCTCTACCTAACATGGTTGAGGCCTGCAAGACCTATTTTCAGCCTGCCCAGAACCTGTCCATAGATGACAGGATGGTAGCCTCAAAGGCCAGAATTGGCCTCAAACAATACATGCGAAACAAACCTACAAAGTGGGGTTACAAACTGTTTGTTTTGGCTGATTCTGTGTGTGCTTACACATGCAATTTTTTTGTTTATGAGGGGAAAAGCAGTTTTGCGACTGGTAAGGGACTTAGCTATGATTCTGTTATGGAGTTATTGGATTTTCAACTGCTGGGGAAGGGCTACAAGCTTCTACACAAGCCCTACCCTGTTCACAGACCTGAGGAAGCTGGATGTGTGGGCTTGTGGCACCATTCGTACCAACAGACAGGGCTTTCCAAAAACGAAGGTAAATGACATGCCTAAGCGGGCTGATCGGGGTACCATGCGATGGATCCGTGAAGATGGCCTGCTCTTTGTCAAGTGGATGGACACCAGGACCACAAAAATGGACCACAAAAAATGTCCCCATTCCAGCTGTTGTGAAGGACTACAACAAGAGCATGGGAGGTGTGGACCTGTCAGACGCGCTGATAGGCTACTACAATGTTCTTCACAAGACCATGAAATGGTACAAGACATTCTTATATCATTTCATCGACATTGCTGTGGTCAATGCATTCATCCTCCAGAAGGAAATGGCTAAGAGCTGTGGACAGCCCCCCATCTCACAGCTAGCCTTCCGAGAGCTGCTCATCAGGGAGCTCGCTGCCTACAGCAAATCCACTGCACCACCTTCTGTCCCCTCTACCCCTGTCCCTTCTGCCCATGCCACAAGTGGTGTTCACCTGCCCAAGTTCATTTCTGCAGGCATGGATGTGCCTCAGGGCAAAAAGGGCACAGCATGGAGGCGTCGTTGCGTTCTTTGCAAAATGAAGTCCCCCATCACCTGCACAACTTGTTCGGTGACCCTCTGCTTCACAGCAGAAAGAGACTGCTATGGGACATGGCATCAGCAGCACAATATTGTGTAGAGCAGTGGTTCCCAACCTTTTTCCTTGGGGCCCCCTATGTACATATTTAACAATCCCACCCCCATCTATCTATCTATCTATCTATCTATCTATAATATTAATGCTATGCACACACACACTGTATATAGTAACTACATTTAGTTTTAAGTTTTTAATGACATTTTATTACATGAATACACAGGAAATGTTCCTTCCAACTTCAAATGTTTCCTTTTAGCCTAATATTTTCATTTTTACACAACTAGTAAAACGCAGTTGTTTCTTTTTTTCAGGATTTTGTGTATAAACATAGAATACTGAATGTTATGAATGGTAGAATGCTGTATGTACTTACATGCATGCATGCATGCACAGATCCTTATTTTTTACAAGGCTAATCATAACGTCAGCGTAAACACATAACGCTAATGTCCACCTTGGGCTTACGTGCCTTTGACTAGTGATGGAATGTCAGGTGTAATGCCAGTGACAGCCAGTCTAAAATCGCTGTGGACTTCCAGTCTGTTGCGTGACTTTGTTTTTATAGCCACAAGGGCACTGAAGGCTGTCTCAGAGAGGTAGGTGGTACTGAAAGGAAGAATGATCTTTGTAATGGCATAGTTTGCGAGTTTAGGTGCGACAACAGGTCCCCTGGCTATCCAAAGCCTTTTGAATCCATTCTCCTGGAAGTACTTTTTGACAGTGAATCAGTTTGTAGTTCAGCGAGCTCATCTTCACAGCCAAGGTATTCCACATCTTCAAGCCTGGATGTGAAGGGATCCATAACCCACGACTCCTTGGATAATGCGTCAACATCCGCAGCGGGACTTTAATTCCTCCTGTAGCGAAGTCATGTGATGGCAAAACTTCGGCGCGCAAAGATGCACTCACGGTACCCCAGAATGTTGAAGCAGCAGTGGAAAGTGTTGTAAATGCCCCTGTGAAATTTTCCAGCCCTGTACTCCAGCTTGCGCATAAAAGCATCGATTGCTTCTTTGCACTTCAAGATGTTTGACTCAGAGCCCTGCAGTCTCTTGTTGGTCTCATTATAAAGAGTGAATATGTCAGCAAGGTATGCGGTTTTGATCCAGAACACATCAGTCAGCTGCTCCAACAGTGTGTTTTAATTTTGCAGAAATTCCAGGATTTTATCCTGCAGTTCTAGAAAGCGCACAAGCACTTTGCCACGCAAAGCCAGCGCACCTCTGTGTGTAGCAGTAGAGTTTGGTGCGCTTCATCCTCACACAGTTGTGCAAATAATCTCTGGTTGGTAGGGCGAGCTTTAATGAAGTTTACGACTTTTACAACTGTTGCCAGTGTGTCACCAAGGTCTCTGGACAGTTTTTACTGGCGAGTGCCTGGCGATGTATCATACAGTGGAAAATTACACAGTCTGGAGCCTTTTCCATCAAACGGCTGTTAAATCCCTTATTTCTACCCATCATCGCGGCAGCTCCATCCGTGCAGCAAGCGGCGATATTTGTGTAGGGCAAATTGTACGATGTGAGGTAAGAATCAACAGCCATAAAAATATCCTGACCTGTAGTTGTTGTTGGTAAATTGGTAGACATAAGTATGTCCCGTTTCAACTCATCTCCGTCCACATACTGTACATATACGATAAGCACAGACTCTCCCGCTACTGTGGTCGTTTCATCCAGCTGTATAGCAAATTGGACTTCTCTAAGCTTTCCATTTTATCAATTCTGTCTTTAACAGTGTTGTTAGAAAGTGGGACAGATTTAAACCTTTTCAGCTGCTTGCGGGCCACATAGTCCCTCCACTATTTTAATGCAGGTGGGTTTGATTAACTCCTCTCCAATATTATGCAGCTTTTTTGCCTTGGCAATCAACAGCGAACACTCAAAGGAAACTTTAGTGGCCTTCTGTAAATCACTACCTGCTCTTTCGAATACTGTTCTGATGTCTGTCAATCTTTTTGACAGAGCCATCTCTTTTTTTCTCTCTAAGAATTCCTTATCTTTGCTGATTGTCTCTGGATGCTTCGTTTCCTGGTGTCTTTTCATTTTGCTTGGTTTCATGCTGTCGTTTGCCAGTTTTTCACCACAAAAGACACATTCTGGCCGAGACTTGTCTTGGCCTTCAATAAAACCAAAATGTATGTAGGTTTTGTCATAGTGTCTTAACTTTTTCTTCGCCTCTGAAGAATCACCGCATTTACGTTTCTCTGCCATTTTCCTTTTGCCGTTACGATGACAACAAGCACATTGAGCAAGTGACCGTGTGCGCGCAAAATTTAAATAATTATTTTATATAAGAGAATTTGACTGCCTTATCTTGGCATTGTAAGCATATGATTTATTTAAAACTTTGAAAAAAATGTTTTATAAAATTATTAGTGGAACATTTTATGCATCTTTATTCACCTCAAAGCATATCCGCACCCCAGGTTGGGAACCAATGGTGTAGAGGACTGAGGGTCTTCCAAATATTGAAAGTGTGTAAATAGTTACCCTTGTTATTTTTTATTGTGTAATTTATTGTTTATTTTGGGTGTGTTTGAATAGCATTTTGGTATTTTGTATATAGTTATTGGCTTCAAAATGTAGCACTTCACCAATTTGGCCACTTGGGTACATTTGGGTAACTTGTGTGGGACACCTGGGTACCTGGGTGACTTCATGCAAAATGTAATGTAGCTCGCTCATTCCGGAAGTTATCATTCTGAAACTTTGCACAAGTACTGCTGCCCTCTTATGTTCTTCATTGAAATGATCCCCAGCATCCTATCTGAATGTTTGTCTTTTCTTGTTCATTTCAAAGATGATGCAACAACAATAAAAAACAAAAAACGTATGTTTTCTGTTTGTATTATCTTCTACCAGATCTATTGTGTTATATTCTCCTACATTCAATTCACATTTCCACAAACTTCAGAGTGTTTCCTTTCAAATGGTACCAAGAATATGCATATCCTTGCTTCTGGGCCTGAGCTACAGGCAGATAGATTAGGGTATGTCTTCAGGCGGAAATTGAGAAGAGGGGGTAGCTGTAAGAGGTTAATAGACCTTGGGGTCAGACTTATATTCTTTCCTTACTCTGTGTTGTACTTTGTGGCTTAGCATCACTAGGATTCCATTTAATGATAGTTATCTGTTAAATCAATCTAACCCTTGCACAAAGGCCTGTCCATCCTTTTGGTAATGTTGCAAATGTCACATATCCAGAAGAAATCTGCCACTACCACTGTCTGTTCTTCATATTGTGCAATTAATGGTAGTGCTAGAGTTTGATTTAGACAACTATCGGGAGTAATTACTGTTCTTTATTTCCACTGTCTGTTAAGAAGTGTATGGTAGTGAAGTTTCCTTCCCATTCTCTTGTCGTTGTTTCTCCGTCCCCTTTGACAGCACCTCCGTCAATGGAATCTGCCAGAATAGGTATGTCATCAGGAGCAACAGGCATGTCACTGCTCCTCGTCTCTGGATTCTATGAATCTTCTGGCGAGTGTATCTGTTAACTATTGGGAGTTGTGCCGTGATCCTTTCTCCTTCTGTTTCCTCCAGGCCTCAGCCTGGTGTATCAGCATCCTCTCCTTCCGTTCCCTCCAGGCTCCTGCTTGGTGTCCTCAGCTTCCTCATCTCTCGATGGTGGCTCGCCGATCCCCTCCGGAACTCTGGTATAGTGGTTTAGATGGTACCACGTAGTGCTTCCTGTCACCTGTACGGCTGTTGGTGTTGCTAGGACCACTTCGTAGGGATCCTCTCGCCTTGGCTCGTTCCACTTCCTCCGGGACACTTGGACCTGATCCCCTTGGATCACCGGACGTGAAACTTCTGGTCCTGGTTCAGTTTTTTTTCCCCTTTTTGTGAGGCTTTCAAACTCCGAGACTTATGGCCTCTTCTATAATTACACCATACACAATCTTATTTCCCATCTCTCATCACACCTCTACTTTCTCCATCTGGTTCCTAAGAGAGTGATAGCACAAGACTTGGAAAACTTCTTTTTTTTTTTTTAAACAAAACATAACAGTATTTAACAATGTGAAATGTTCTGCGTAAGTATATATGCATGAAAACCAAAGTCTGAGACCATGCCAATTCCCACTCTCTCTTCACCTGTCTCTATGCCTCCAGGATACTTTTCTGCCCTAAAAAGCTTCCTCATGCTTTCGTCCAGTCATCCCCTTTCGGCCCCAGATTTTGAGAGGTGTTCCCAAGTCATGTAATTTTCACTCAGTTCCCCATCTCCTCCATTTCAACTGATAGGCATGTCACCTGATATGCAAGTGCATATCCCTAATCAACGTTACAGCCTCTTGAGGTAACTCAGCACTGTATATGCTTTGACATCAATGCCTTCAACATGTTGTTTAGAGTTCAATTACCCTAACGTCTGTCCTCTTTCATATGATGCATTAACCAACAAAGCAGGTTGCTCCTAGACTTAACCCATCTGCATGTATGTCTACAGTGGAATCTAGTCTTTCTCTGTCTTTAGCTCTGCTTCCTCTGTCATGGTTTTCAAAATCACCCATTATGCAGTTTGAACTTACTTCTTGTGAGAATTATTCACTCACCGAAGAGATACATGACTATCTTTACCACTGCTGGTGCTTTAACTTCTTAGGGCTAGGGGGCAGTATTTTGAAGTTTGGATGAAAAACGTGCCCAAAGTAAACTGCCTGTTACTCAGGCCCAGAAGCTAGGATATGCATATAATTAGTAGAAAACACTCAGTTTCTAAAACTGTTAAAATAATGTCTGTGAGTATAACAGAACTGATATGGCAGGCAAAAACCCGAGCAAAATTCATCCGGGATGTCTGAATCAGTCATGTCACACTGTTTTCAATAGGCCAGCTATTTAAAGCCTCATAGTTTAACCCCCATATTGCAGTTCCTATGGCTTCCACTAGATGTCAAGTCTTTAGAAAAAGGTTTAAAGCTTCAATCATGAAAATCAAGGGAGTAAGACCACTTGTTCCTGAGTTCACGTCAAGTGCCCTGGTTTGGATTTTGCGCGTAACAGGGAATGCGCGCTCAGTTCTTTTTCTCTTCTATTCAGCAGGGTATATTCTGTCTGAAATATTAGAGTTTATATTCATTTTAGGGTATCTGTGTTTATTACAAATGCTGTTTGACTTTTTTCAACAAACTTTATGGGTACTTTTGGGATATCGTTTGTCTGCATGGATGAAGGCCTTTGGGCAGGTGGATTACTGATTACAGCCACCAATTGTGCAAGTTCTCCAATTTAAAAAGATGAGAGAGGCCTGTAATTTTCATCATATGTACACTTCAACTATGACAGACAAAATGAGAAAAAGAAATCCAGAAAATCACATTGTAGGATTTTTAATTAATTTATTTGCAAATTATGGTGGAAAATAAGTATTTGGTCAATAACAAAAGTTTATCTTAATACTTTGTTATATACCCTTTGTTGGCAATGACAGAGGTCAAAACGTTTTCTGTAAGTCTTCACAAGGTTTTCACACACTGTTGCTGGTATTTTGGCCCATTCCTCCATGCAGATCTCCTCTAGAGCAGTGATGTTTTGGGGCTGTCGCTGGGCAACACGGACTTTCAACTCCCTCCAAAGATTCTCTATGGGGTTGAGATCTGGAGACTGGCTAGGCCACTCCAGGACCTTGAAATGCTTCTTCGGCCACTCCTTCGTTGCCCGGGCGGTGTGTTTGGGATCATTGTCATGCTGAAAGACCCAGCCACGTTTCATCTTCAATGCCCTTGCTGATGGAAGGAGGTTTTCACTCAAAATCTCACGATACATGGCCCCATTCATTCTTTCCTTTACACGGATCAGTCGTCCTGGTCCCTTTGCAGAAAAACAGACCCAAAGCATGATGTTTCCACCCCCATGCTTCACAGTAGGTATGGTGTTCTTTGGATGCAACTCAGCTTTCTTTGTCCTCCAAACATGACGAGTTGAGTTTTTACCAAAAAGTTCTATTTTGGTTTCATATGACATTCTCCCAATCCTCATCTGGATCATCCAAATGCTCTCTAGCAAACTTCAGACGGGCCTGAACATGTACTGGCTTAAGCAGGGGGACACGTCTGGCACTGCAGGATTTGAGTCCCTGGCGGCGTAGTGTGTTACTGATGGTAGGCTTTGTTACTTTGGTCCCAGCTCTCTGCAGGTCATTCACTAGGTCCCCCCCGTGTGGTTCTGGGATTTTGCTCACCGTTCTTGTGATCATTTTGACCCCACGGTGTGAGATCTTGCGTGGAGCCCCAGATCGAGGAAGATTATCAGCGGTCTTGTATGTCTTCCATTTCCTAATAATTGCTCCCACAGTTGATTTCTTCAAACCAAGCTGCTTACCTATTGCAGATTCAGTCTTCCCAACCTGGTGCAGGTCTACAATTTTGTTTCTGGTGTCCTTTGACAGCTCTTTGGTCTTGGCCATAGTGGAGTTTGGAGTGTGACTGTTTGAGGTTGTGGACAGGTGTCTTTTATACTGATAACAAGTTCAAACAGGTGCCATTAATACAGGTAACGAGTGGAGGACAGAGGAGCCTCTTAAAGAGGAAGTTACAGGTCTGTGAGAGCCAGAAATCTTGCTTGTTTGTATGTGACCAAATACTTATTTTCCACCATAATTTGCAAATAAATGAATTAAAAATCCTACAATGTGATTTTCTGGATTTTTTTCCCTCATTTTGTCTGTCATAGTTGAAGTGTACCTATGATGAAAATTACAGGCCTCTCTCATCTTTTTAAGTGAGAGAACTTGCACAATTGGTGGCTGACTAAATACTTTTTTGCCCCACTGTAACAGCTATTATGTAAACCTTCTGTCTCAAACAACTCGCCTCCTGCTACAGATATATTTATACATACCGATCGCCAAATTACGGTCCCTACAGCAACTGCCGTAAGAATAACTACTGCATGTGATCTGTGTCTTCCTGTTAAAAATTTAAGAAAAATGTCAATGAGTGGGAAGAATATCCAACCTAACAAAACTAAGTCAGAAGTTTCTTCGACTTTTACCATAGTGCTCAAAATGCCACCACTATCACTTTTACTCTCACCATAATCTAGGTACGTGTAATGTTCAATTTACCCCGAATTGTCCCTATATTTTTTTTACACAGCCAGCTGTCCTTCCTCTCCTATGAGCTATCTCCTGTAACAATATACCTAGTCTCTGGAAATAACACCCCTCTACTACCACGACCTGCATTTATGAGCCCCCTCAGATCCCCAATGCAGTCACTACTCCTAATTTACTACCACAGTTAGATACATACTTACACGTTCTCAAATCAATTTAGTGAATTTATAACAGTCCCTCCTCAGGAACAATAAACACACTTATGTTCCACAAAATGCAAAATAAATTGACTAAACAAGAAAAGAGAACAAAAAATCATAACTGCACATTACCCATGGATGTGACAAACATTGTCTGAATACATCGGAAAACAAAATATAACAAAAACCCTCATGGTTAACCCCTAGCTATCATCCAGTGAGTACTCTAACAACCTCCCTGTCGGAGGACACTGACAATGTTTCTGGAGCCTCCCCCAGCCTAATATATTTGAGTAGAGCCGTCACCGTTCCAAAGCAACTCTTTCTTTATATCTGAATAATAACAACAATATTTAATAAATTATCCAACCCAAATTCAGAATGATATTCCTCAGTGCTTACTTTGAGACTAAGACTCATTCCTGCTTCTTAACTCATCACACATCATCCCGGTTAGAATGTACATTTGTAAACAGAACCTTTCATTGTCGTTCATAACTCTTCACATTACAAACTCCCTTCGTCCCTGGTTTCCTTTCGCAAGTGGCCGAGAAATAAAAGACCAGTTATCACTATGCATCCTTAGTCTACACTTGTTCATAGTGAATAGACCCCCTGTTCCCCTTTAGTCTTCCTTATCCCGACACATCCCATTCCAGCATGTCTATTTCAGATATAGTTCACAGGCCATCTTCCCAACGGACACAGAAGTGTTAGTCACTGTCCTATAACACACATTTGTCCCTCACTCTCCAGCTGGTTAGGGAGGGTTTGAGGTTCACACAAACTGGTTGTGGTGAAATTATCCCTCCCATGCATAAAGACATGTTCTGACGTCACCTTCCATGATAACTCCCTTATTCTACTGTCGACCTCTCGGACGAGTTACAGATCATGAAGTTATCAACAACCCCTTGCAGAAACCCACACTCCAGTATTCCAATCTTGCAGATTTTGTATTGAAACAAAAACACAAAATGAAATCATCAACACACATACCACAATTCATTCCAAGTAACTGTCATCCCTTAATTACATATATTTTCCCTTCTATATTCAGATTGAACACAGTACCACTGTATAATTGCCCAAAGACCAGGACCTCAGGGAACTGGTAATTTTCCCCTTTCAAACACTTGATGGAAAAAAAACAACGTTTGAATTCTAAGGAAATAATAGAATTTCAAAGTAATTCTACACTTTGAATAGAGACTGGTGTTTCTTAGTCATAATTAAATCCCACCTGTTCTGATCATTTCTAGTGAAGTTGATCAGTCTTCGTGGGAAATTTTAGGATTCAGGGCATTTGACCCCATTAAAATGTTTCCTCTTCCTTTTCTTTCCCTGTCCTTCAGAAACTACTTAAATACCTTTCAAAACATGTTCATCCTTCTGTATACCCAGTTTAAAACTGAATTGAAAAAAAGTCCATCCAAAATAAATCCCACACCAGTGTCACCACCACTATTGCATAAATTGTGTGTGTTAAACCATATGTCAAAAATAAACAGAAATGGCCAAGCCTTCCCATGCTTTATTTAACATGCACTACCCTTAGTCACAATGCACACCTATATGGTATTATATGATTGGTCTCTCACTGTCATAATCATGTACAAATATCCTGGTATTGTTAATAGACCAATGTCCAATCAACACATTTAATAGCTGTTTCACCTTTAGATTGTTCCTGTTAACCATTCTAAATGTAATACTTTTTCCTGTCGCAAATGTAGTCAATTTCTCAGATGAAGAAATCAGTGATATTTGATCCTAGGCTTCTAATACAAAGTTGTTTTAGACATGGTCTCCTATGTCTCCCTTAATTAACATTATATATACATACATATACACTGTATTGGACTTCCATTTTTCCAGGAAGCAAGAATTCTATTCAGATAATACAGTCTTCCATTAAGTGGAATTGATCCTATTTTAGAATAAAAATCTCCAGAGTCCCTTTCCAGTAATCCTATCAGTTTAACCTGTTGCATTAGTTTAGTAAAATGGAACAATAAAAAAGTTGGTTCTGCCTTATCTTGTTAGTCAATACTTAATTAATACTACTCGTATTACTGGACACTGTACCACGTAATGGAAACATATTATAATGTCTAGAATGCATAACTATCCTGCTAAAATGTACTAATGTTATCTAACTATAAAACCAAGCAATAGATAATGTTTCTTCATACCTTTGTTTCAAACATCCCACTAGTTGCTTGCTTCCAACTGTTAAGTTCATGTTTTAAATATCCCTATATTTCGGTTATTACGGGGCTATCACAGAGTTAAGAGTGCGCCTGCGCGTGAGGTCTGGTTGTTGATGGACCTAGCCTTGAGTGGAATGGCTACCTTGTAGTGTGTTCATATGGTGTAGTAAACTTTTTGTTAAACTTGAACCTTGTCGTTGTGTCATTTCGAGTTAACACCAACCACAGCTAATCTTTTCTTTACAATCTCAAAGCTCATTCTCTACTCATCATATAACCTCGTATTGAAACCTCAGTTTTTCAAATTCCAAAAATATCGCATCATTAGTGCCATAAAGACATTTAATAATATATTACCATTCACATACTGTCAAGTCATTACGTTTACATCAATCCTCCTTATCAATATGACATTTTTTTATCACTAACCACTGCTTCACACTCATTAAACATTCATTAGTTTAAGATTAACCTGTAATGCGCCAAATGTAGAAAATAAATCAGCCAATTCTTAATTAATCCAAACAATAATAGTCAATTGGAAAGTAAGAATTTCGACTAATGTTCATTATTTTTTGTTACCTCCCCTAGTCTACATCTCATCCCTTAAACTCAGAAAGCTTTCTTCAATCTCGACTAAAATCCACCTTTCTTGTCGCTAACGTTTATGTTACCAGATGAATTTTTATTTAAAATAGTCAAAACAAACCCAATTCTACTTTTCACAGGGAGGCCACTTTAATTACTATCTCCTCCTTCCTTACGTTATTCAAATTAGATTTATTGAATTGACGTAACAAAGATTCACAAGTTTTAAAAATACTAAGGTTTTCTTCATCGTAGGGTTCTCGAAACCCCCACATGTTGTCTTTTCGCCAGTAGTACTTTACCATAGCTATAATTCCTTGTGTTCCTGCTCTACCACGTATCAACACAGGATCCCCAAATCTGAACCTTTTAGCTATAGTTTGAATGCGGCGTGATACAAAGTTACTCTTTGTAGACATTAGTCGTACTCTCGACTATACTTCCCAATTTAATATGTTACCTAATATCCACTGTCCTTGATTCTCACAAGGATTATTCAACACAAATCCTTGAATGAACAGGGTTAAACCACACTTTCTGAATCATAATTCCTACTATTTTTCCCACATGGCAGTCAAGCACCCAAGCTAACGTTAACAGGCTAAAGTTGGCTAATTTAGCTAACGCTACTTCCAGATATAAACAAGATAACACATCTTCACTCTCAATTCTACTCACCTCGCAAAGATGGTTAGGCTCTTTACTTGTTTGTTAAATGTTGGTGACTAACTGTGCTGCGTATAATAATTCAAATTATATTATTTCCCTGACGTTTACTGACACCAATAGTATTCAATCCACGAGTATTTGTTAACTCATCAGTTATTCTGCACTCTGGTACATCCAATCTAGTGCTTTGAAATCCAACCAAAATAGCCTGAATTACATTACCAAGCCCCCTGTTTTACACTACCATTCTCAAAATAGTCCAGTTTAGCTCAATGACGCTGATAGAACGCTAACTTCAATACGCGTGTATATTGAGCTTCTTATTCTGGTTTTATGTGATTGTTCCAATTCATAATTGCCACCTTGAATTCTTTATTTGATTTGAATTCTCCTGTTAACAGGGTAATATTGTCCTACATTGTCTAGTTTGCTCTTTTATATTCGAGCCGAATTGGTAGAATTTTGTGCGCTTCTTTCAGCGATTCCATGGTTTTAAAATAACTATTTTCCTGTGATATTCACATTTTATTATTTGCTCCCAAGTTTTGCCTTATTGTGCGTTTCCCTTTATAAAAATCACTATCTTATTCTTAAATTATTCCTTACAGATCCAGGAATAAAAACTTTAACGATCTGTTCAAACCCTAAAGACTTTGACCACACCTTATTCTCTCCTATTTATAGCCACATTATTTTCCTCTCTCTGATTATTGTACTCAGACTTAGTTATTTCCCGTTTCTAGGTTTTTATAATTGTTCTCTCTTTTTGAGAATATTCTTACTACAAATGTTCCAATTTCTATAGAACGTATATTCTTCCTCTTTGCAGTACGCAATTTTCAATGGCCTTACCAGGCAATCGCTGATGTCGTCTTGGCATTTATTACTAAGTTACTATAATGTTATGTATTTTACAATTTATCCTAACTGTTCAAATGTTTAGTGTCATATTCCTTCAATTGGTATTTATGTACCTATCATTCACCTCCCCGAGTGCAGGACTGGTTGCATCCCCTCTGTCAGACCAAGAGAGGCGCAACCTTTTTATCCCAAAACAGCAGAGAACTGTCACACTCACTTTCACACCTTTCACGCTTTCCTAAGCGACCTGAGTATACTCTTACACTTTCCTAAGTGACGCAGCGATTTATCACGCTTTCCTAAGCGATTTTTCAATGGCAGTATTCACAGCACATTATTTCAGGGCGGTAACCACAATTTATCTAACTCTCTGAGCTGACCCCTATCGGTATTCACAGATTTGACATTTATTTCAGGGCGGCATTTAACAGATATGACTAGTAAATATCCGTCTATGCAGTCCCATTTGTCAAATAACCGTCTATCCAGTTTCTTATCGAACACCTGATTTATACAGCACTTTCCTGATTCACCTCCTTCACACAGAAAATGCAATATTACACAGGATGTTTACCCATCCAAGCGTACCTTATCGATTTACACGCTTTCCTAAGTGATTTACGCGTAAGCGGTATTACAGGATTTCTATTTCATTTTATTCCACCATGCAGACACACAATTGTCACCTTAAACCAGATTGAACAGAACAGTTCAACAGGGCAGACAGATCCCCACCCCAGCTAAAAGTGCATCATGCGTGAGCCAGACAATTTGAATCAGACAAATGGGCTGCGTTTTTCGCAACTCACACAAGTCTAATCAAACACATCCCAGCCATACGAAATCAGACAACATAGTCACAACTCAAACAGACTGAACAACTGGTCAGATGAACCGTCTGAACAAATCAGACGAATAACCCCACCCAACTGAGCCAGTCAAAATAGACAGTGCACCCAACTCTCCCTCTCCAATGGCCACACACCAATTACTATACTTATAATCACAGTTGCAACCCTCAAGCTTCTTATTATACCCCCAATATTTTGCATGCATTTCATTGAACTCAAAAGCTCCCAATATTTCTTTGGTTCGTCAAATTTGGAGAGACCTATGGTGACCTACCTCTGAAAACAGGTTCTTAGAGTGGACCACACAATAACTCTATTATTATAGGTAAGAACTCAGTTTACAGTCTTAACAAGCGGTTGCTTGTGTTTGGTGCAGTCTGTCCAGGAAGCCCATTCACAGCTGCAGATTTTCACCGTCGCTGGTCCTTTTTGCCACTCCTGGCTAGCTTGCCATTTTATGTCGTGGGAATATTTGGTCAATCATATTTCACAAATACCGGAGCCTGTGAGTTCCAATAGACTTTTTATTACTTCATAATAAAAGCCGAGCTGGAATCATGAAAACAACTGCCTTCCAGTCTTGGCACAGAATATTTATACATTTGTCCTTCTTACGTCACACTCATAGTGCCTCCTTAATGGCTTATCACCTCTGGCATTTAGCCACCGTTATCATATTGCCATCATATTAGGACATGCGACCTGTAGAGTCACAGAAATAGTTTCAAACTTGTAGGACCATAGCAACAGACCATGGCACTGTACAGGATTAACCAATACATGACATCCTGCTGACTCCACTGAAAGGGTAACCCCTGTTCTGGAAAAACTCCAGCTCTGGGTGGGTGGCGGCAGGAAGCCTAGTGGTTAGAGCGTTGGGCCAGTAACCGAAAGGTTGCTAGATCGAATCCCTGAGCTGACAAGGTAAAAGTCGTTCTGCACCTGATCGAGGCAGTTACCCCACTGTTCCTAGGCCGTCATTGTAAATAAGAATTTGTTCTTAACTGACTTGCCTAGTTAAATAAAGGTAAAATAAAAAAAATGGACCAGCTTTGTAATAGTTTATATAAATGTTAATGTTCTGGTATCTGAGAAATATTATTGGACCAATATTTCCACAACACTAGCTAGATTCGTTAGCTTACTAGGTACATTAATAGCTTTAGGTTGGTTGTTTTTAAGTTAAACTTCAAGATTTCCACCAAGGATCATCACTCTCCCTCGCTTGGGCAAGGGACATTTAAGGTACACTCGGATGTGAAATGTCATTCAAGGGCTGAGGGTTTAGGGCCGAGGGCTGTTGAGTTTGAAACGCAGCTGGAAGGCAATCGGGAAGAGGCATGATCAGGTGGAACCATTATAGCCAATGAGAGGGCAGATATGCGTCTGTCCGCTAGTTTCCACAATGTCAAACGTCTATATCTTATTTTCATTTAAGTTTAGGCAAAAAATGTGAAGTGTTTTCAAGTTTAGGATTAAAATCACATTTTAAAAAGATCAGTTGTAGAAATGGGTGTGGTTTATGGCTTTGTTTGTGGTAACTAGTGACGACCAGGCACTACTTCCATACAAAATGTTTTTTTTCTCAAAGATGCCGGGATGTCACGTGTCCTACTTTTTACAAATACACTAACAACCAACTCGTTGCGAAAATGTATATTGATCAAATAAGCCAGACGCCATATTTTGGGACCAGTTATCCCTCTTGCTTCTCCTCTTCCGGTTGTTTGATAGGAACTGACTGGTATAAGAAATATGGTGGAAACTAGCCCATGCCCACCAATCCAATGCTCTTAGATTTGTGGGTTGTAGTGAACGATTGAACATTTCAGGTAAAAGGGGATATTCGAGGGTGCACCCAAATGAGAGGTTTTGACTGAATTAATACAATATTTGGTTTAATGATCAACTGTAATACTTCTTGTGGCCAACAGGACAAAGCTAGCTCATCCCCCTCCACCCTCCAGGAGTCCCCAGGTCGACCGCCTCTCCGTACTTTACTGCTGGTTCTGGTCGACTGCAGGAAAACACCAGGGCAGAGTGGAACTAAGAGACGAGAAGAGGAAGATGGAGATTTGATTTCATTAAGTAAGAACCATGTGGATTAGATTAGTCTGCTTCTGAAACAATTAATCGGTTAATTATATATTGATGAAAATATCTGGTAGTTCCACCCAATTTTGAGAAGTGTAACTTGGTCCCCCCCAAAAATGTTTGATTTCACCAAATTTTTACATTCTGTCATGAAGAGCACATGTTCAACTTCATAAAAACATGTTTTCCTATGTCAAGAGGTTATATGAAAATACTTACTTTATTTAGCACATTGGCACTTACTACAGTAACCGGTGACTACTGAAAACAACAACCACTAGTTCACATTGGTAAAATAGTCCTTTAAATCAGCCACAAATGTGATTATGACAGGGGTAATGGAAGCTAGTTTTGTTCCACAATGATTATGACGATTTAATCAGAGTTATAGAGGTGTATTTAATCTGTACATGTTCTAACACAAGCAGCGCAAGCTAACTTATGTTGACTGGGTTCAGTGAGTTCAGGAAAAACTGGAAGTATGCAGCTTAGAAATAGTTTGTACATACAAACCTTATTTTTCCGAATTGCTTCAAAAAATAACATGGTCGCTGTGGTAGAACGTTTATTTTGATTGAGAATTTTCAGCATTTATCAAAGTGCCGTCAGGCAGCCTGATTTCAGATGTGTCCATGTAAACAGGTTTATTAGGAAATTGTTCTTTTGAAAGCATGTCAACGCTTTAAATCAAACTCTTATACTAGTTGACTTCACAATAATCATATTATTCTGCTCTTGTAACTGTACTCAATGATGGTATAACTTGGAGAACTATTTGTATTAGTTGGGTTAAAATCTTTCTAGAAGTTACACAGGGTTGACGGAGGGACATGAAAAATTCTGAGTTTTGTCACTTTAGCAGGTCTTTTCATATTATTTAATAACAGAGATTTAAAATGTAATACTGATGTACAATTTCTACTGGAAAATATGAAACGGACGCAAAAGGCATTCATTTAACGGAAGGACCCATCTGTTTATGGACCCATATTTGCAAAACCTAACTATTCAATGTCTGTTTCACAGGGGACATCCCTAATCATTGCTCTCTTAGTGGGAGGGGCTTATCATCTGGGGAGCCTCAACAACATCATGATGCTGACAAGAAAGAGAAGAGTCTCTCCAGATCAGAACACCTCAAGAAACACCAGCATAGAGGCATAGGGAAGAAATCTCACCACTGCTGCTCTGACTGTGGGAAGAGTTTTGCTAAACAGGACTTGACAATTCATGAGCAAATTCACACTCTACTTCCCAATTTAATATGTTACCTAATATCCACTGTCCTTGATTCTCACAAGGATTATTCAACACAAATCCTTGAATGAACAGGGTTAAACCACACTTTCTGAATCATAATTCCTACTATTTTTCCCACATGGCAGTCAAGCACCCAAGCTAACGTTAACAGGCTAAAGTTGGCTAATTTAGCTAACGCTACTTCCAGATATAAACAAGATAACACATCTTCACTCTCAATTCTACTCACCTCGCAAAGATGGTTAGGCTCTTTACTTGTTTGTTAAATGTTGGTGACTAACTGTGCTGCGTATAATAATTCAAATTATATTATTTCCCTGACGTTTACTGACACCAATAGTATTCAATCCACGAGTATTTGTTAACTCATCAGTTATTCTGCACTCTGGTACATCCAATCTAGTGCTTTGAAATCCAACCAAAATAGCCTGAATTACATTACCAAGCCCCCTGTTTTACACTACCATTCTCAAAATAGTCCAGTTTAGCTCAATGACGCTGATAGAACGCTAACTTCAATACGCTGCGTGTATATTGAGCTTCTTATTCTGGTTTTATGTGATTGTTCCAATTCATAATTGCCACCTTGAATTCTTTATTTGATTTGAATTCTCCTGTTAACAGGGTAATATTGTCCTACATTGTCTAGTTTGCTCTTTTATATTCGAGCCTAATTGGTAGAATTTTGTGCGCTTCTTTCAGCGATTCCATGGTTTTAAAATAACTATTTTCCTGTGATATTCACATTTTATTATTTGCTCCCAAGTTTTGCCTTATTGTGCTTTCCTTTATAAAAATCACTATCTTATTCTTAAATTATTCCTTACAGATCCAGGAATAAAAACTTTAACGATCTGTTCAAACCCTAAAGACTTTGACCACACCTTATTCTCTCCTATTTATAGCCACATTATTTTCCTCTCTCTGATTATTGTACTCAGACTTAGTTATTTCCGCTTTCTAGGTTTTTATAATTGTTCTCTCTTTTTGAGAATATTCTTACTACAAATGTTCCAATTTCTATAGAACGTATATTCTTCCTCTTTGCAGTACGCAATTTTCAATGGCCTTACCAGGCAATCGCTGATGTCGTCTTGGCATTTATTACTAAGTTACTATAATGTTATGTATTTTACAATTTATCCTAACTGTTCAAATGTTTAGTGTCATATTCCTTCAATTGGTATTTATGTACCTATCATTCACCTCCCCGAGTGCAGGACTGGTTGCATCCCCTCTGTCAGACCAAGAGAGGCGCAACCTTTTTATCCCAAAACAGCAGAGAACTGTCACACTCACTTTCACACCTTTCACGCTTTCCTAAGCGACCTGAGTATACTCTTACACTTTCCTAAGTGACGCAGCGATTTATCACGCTTTCCTAAGCGATTTTTCAATGGCGGTATTCACAGCACATTATTTCAGGGCGGTAACCACAATTTATCTAACTCTCTGAGCTGACCCCTATCGGTATTCACAGATTTGACATTTATTTCAGGGCGGCATTTAACAGATATGACTAGTAAATATCCGTCTATGCAGTCCCATTTGTCAAATAACCGTCTATCCAGTTTCTTATCGAACACCTGATTTATACAGCACTTTCCTGATTCACCTCCTTCACACAGAAAATGCAATATTACACAGGATGTTTACCCATCCAAGCGTACCTTATCGATTTACACGCTTTCCTAAGTGATTTACGCGGTAAGCGGTATTACAGGATTTCTATTTCATTTTATTCCACCATGCAGACACACAATTGTCACCTTAAACCAGATTGAACAGAACAGTTCAACAGGGCAGACAGATCCCCCACCCCAGCTGTGCGACTGCGTGAGCCAGACAATTTGAATCAGACAAATGGGCTGCGTTTTCGCGCAACTCACACAAGTCTAATCAAACACATCCCAGCCATACGAAATCAGACAACATAGTCACAACTCAAACAGACTGAACAACTGGTCAGATGAACCGTCTGAACAAATCAGACGAATAACCCCACCCAACTGAGCCAGTCAAAATAGACAGTGCACCCAACTCTCCCTCTCCAATGGCCACACACCAATTACTATACTTATAATCACAGTTGCAACCCTCAAGCTTCTTATTATACCCCCAATATTTTGCATGCATTTCATTGAACTCAAAAGCTCCCAATATTTCTTTGGTTCGTCAAATTTGGAGAGACCTATGGTGACCTACCTCTGAAAACAGGTTCTTAGAGTGGACCACACAATAACTCTATTATTATAGGTAAGAACTCAGTTTACAGTCTTAACAAGCGGTTGCTTGTGTTTGGTGCAGTCTGTCCAGGAAGCCCATTCACAGCTGCAGATTTTCACCGTCGCTGGTCCTTTTTGCCACTCCTGGCTAGCTTGCCATTTTATGTCGTGGGAATATTTGGTCAATCATATTTCACAAATACCGGAGCCTGTGAGTTCCAATAGACTTTTTATTACTTCATAATAAAAGCCGAGCTGGAATCATGAAAACAACTGCCTTCCAGTCTTGGCACAGAATATTTATACATTTGTCCTTCTTACGTCACACTCATAGTGCCTCCTTAATGGCTTATCACCTCTGGCATTTAGCCACCGTTATCATATTGCCATCATATTAGGACATGCGACCTGTAGAGTCACAGAAATAGTTTCAAACTTGTAGGACCATAGCAACAGACCATGGCACTGTACAGGATTAACCAATACATGACATCCTGCTGACTCCACTGAAAGGGTAACCCCTGTTCTGGAAAAAACTCCAGCTCTGGGTGGGTGGCGGCAGGAAGCCTAGTGGTTAGAGCGTTGGGCCAGTAACCGAAAGGTTGCTAGATCGAATCCCTGAGCTGACAAGGTAAAAGTCGTTCTGCACCTGATCGAGGCAGTTACCCCACTGTTCCTAGGCCGTCATTGTAAATAAGAATTTGTTCTTAACTGACTTGCCTAGTTAAATAAAGGTAAAATAAAAAAAATGGACCAGCTTTGTAATAGTTTATATAAATGTTAATGTTCTGGTATCTGAGAAATATTATTGGACCAATATTTCCACAACACTAGCTAGATTCGTTAGCTTACTAGGTACATTAATAGCTTTAGGTTGGTTGTTTTTAAGTTAAACTTCAAGATTTCCACCAAGGATCATCACTCTCCCTCGCTTGGGCAAGGGACATTTAAGGTACACTCGGATGTGAAATGTCATTCAAGGGCTGAGGGTTTAGGGCCGAGGGCTGTTGAGTTTGAAACGCAGCTGGAAGGCAATCGGGAAGAGGCATGATCAGGTGGAACCATTATAGCCAATGAGAGGGCAGATATCGCCTGTCCGCTAGTTTCCACAATGTCAAACGTCTATATCTTATTTTCATTTAAGTTTAGGCAAAAAATGTGAAGTGTTTTCAAGTTTAGGATTAAAATCACATTTTAAAAAGATCAGTTGTAGAAATGGGTGTGGTTTATGGCTTTGTTTGTGGTAACTAGTGACGACCAGGCACTACTTCCATACAAAATGTTTTTTTTCTCAAAGATGCCGGGATGTCACGTGTCCTACTTTTTTACAAATACACTAACAACCAACTCGTTGCGAAAATGTATATTGATCAAATAAGCCAGACGCCATATTTTGGGACCAGTTATCCCTCTTGCTTCTCCTCTTCCGGTTGTTTGATAGGAACTGACTGGTATAAGAAATATGGTGGAAACTAGCCCATGCCCACCAATCCAATGCTCTTAGATTTGTGGGTTGTAGTGAACGATTGAACATTTCAGGTAAAAGGGGATATTCGAGGGGTGCACCCAAATGAGAGGTTTTGACTGAATTAATACAATATTTGGTTTAATGATCAACTGTAATACTTCTTGTGGCCAACAGGACAAAGCTAGCTCATCCCCCTCCACCCTCCAGGAGTCCCCAGGTCGACCGCCTCTCCGTACTTTACTGCTGGTTCTGGTCGACTGCAGGAAAACACCAGGGCAGAGTGGAACTAAGAGACGAGAAGAGGAAGATGGAGATTTGATTTCATTAAGTAAGAACCATGTGGATTAGATTAGTCTGCTTCTGAAACAATTAATCGGTTAATTATATATTGATGAAAATATCTGGTAGTTCCACCCAATTTTGAGAAGTGTAACTTGGTCCCCCAAAATGTTTGATTTCACCAAATTTTTACATTCTGTCATGAAGAGCACATGTTCAACTTCATAAAAACATGTTTTCCTATGTCAAGAGGTTATATGAAAATACTTACTTTATTTAGCACATTGGCACTTACTACAGTAACCGGTGACTACTGAAAACAACAACCACTAGTTCACATTGGTAAAATAGTCCTTTAAATCAGCCACAAATGTGATTATGACAGGGGTAATGGAAGCTAGTTTTGTTCCACAATGATTATGACGATTTAATCAGAGTTATAGAGGTGTATTTAATCTGTACATGTTCTAACACAAGCAGCGCAAGCTAACTTATGTTGACTGGGTTCAGTGAGTTCAGGAAAAACTGGAAGTATGCAGCTTAGAAATAGTTTGTGCATACAAACCTTATTTTTCCGAATTGCTTCAAAAAAATAACATGGTCGCTGTGGTAGAACGTTTATTTTGATTGAGAATTTTCAGCATTTATCAAAGTGCCGTCAGGCAGCCTGATTTCAGATGTGTCCATGTAAACAGGTTTATTAGGGAAATTGTTCTTTTGAAAGCATGTCAACGTTTTAAATCAAACTCTTATACTAGTTGACTTCACAATAATCATATTATTCTGCTCTTGTAACTGTACTCAATGATGGTATAACTTGGAGAACTATTTGTATTAGTTGGGTTAAAATCTTTCTAGAAGTTACACAGGGTTGACGGAGGGACATGAAAAATTCTGAGTTTTGTCACTTTAGCAGGTCTTTTCATATTATTTAATAACAGAGATTTAAAATGTAATACTGATGTACAATTTCTACTGGAAAATATGAAACGGACGCAAAAGGCATTCATTTAACGGAAGGACCCATCTGTTTATGGACCCATATTTGCAAAACCTAACTATTCAATGTCTGTTTCACAGGGGACATCCCTAATCATTGCTCTCTTAGTGGGAGGGGCTTATCATCTGGGGAGCCTCAACAACATCATGATGCTGACAAGAAAGAGAAGAGTCTCTCCAGATCAGAACACCTCAAGAAACACCAGCATAGAGGCATAGGGAAGAAATCTCACCACTGCTGCTCTGACTGTGGGAAGAGTTTTGCTAAACAGGACTTGACAATTCATGAGCAAATTCACACTCTAGAGCATGCATCTAAAACCTTAAAATCTCATCAGAGAATTCATACAGGGGAGGGACCTTATACCTTCATTGATTGTGGGAAATACTTAAATCAGTCAGGAGTCCAGACTAAACACAAACACACAGGAGAGAAGCCTTATATCTGTGAGCATTGTGGGAAGATCTTCAATTACTCTGGAGCCCTGACTACACACCTGCGAATACACACAGGAGAGAAGCCTTATAGCTGTGATCAGTGTGGGAAGAGTTTCAGTCAATCAGGAGCCCTGACTACACACCTGCGAATACACACAGGAGAGAAGCCTTATAGCTGTGAGCATTGTGGGAAGATCTTCAATTACTCAGGAGCCCTGACTACACACCAGCGCATACACACAGGAGAAAAGCCTTATAGCTGTGATCAGTGTGGGAAGAGCTTCTATCGATCAGGAGCCCTGACTACACACCTGCGAATACACACAGGAGAGAAGCCTTATAGCTGTGATCAGTGTGGGAAGAGTTTCAGTCAATCAGGAGCCCTGACTACACACCTGCGAATACACACAGGAGAGAAGCCTTATAGCTGTGATCAGTGTGGGAAGAGCTTCTATCGATCAGGAGCCCTGATTAAACACCAGCGCATACACACAGGAGAGAAGCCTTATAGCTGTGATCAGTGTGGGAAGAGCTTCAGTCAATCAGGAGCCCTGACTAGACACCAACGCATACACACAGGAGAGAAGCCTTATAGCTGTGATCAGTGTGGGAAGAGTTTTACTAGAGATTACGCCCTGACTGTACACCAGCGCATACACAGAGGAGAGAAGCCTTATAGCTGTGAGCATTGTGGGAAGAGTTTTACTCGAGATTATGCCCTGACTGTACACCAACGCATACACATAGGAGAGAAACCTTATAGCTGTGATCAGTGTGGGAAGAGCTTCTATCAATCAGGAGACCTGACTACACACCAGCGCGTACACACAGGAGAGAAGCCTTATAGCTGTGATCAGTGTGGGAAGAGTTTCTATCAATCAGGAGACCTGACTACACACCAGCGTGCGTACACACAGGAGAGAAGCCTTATAGCTGTGATCAGTGTGGGAAGAGTTTCTATCAATCAGGAAACCTGACTACACACCAGCGCGTACACACAGGAGAGAAGCCTTATAGTTGTGATCAGTGTGGGAAGAGCTTCTATCAATCAGGAGACCTGACTAAACACCAGCGGATACACACAGGAGAGAAGCCTTATAGCTGTGATCAGTGTGGGAAGAGCTTCCATTACTCAGGATCCATGATTAAACACCAGCGTGTACACACTGGAGAGAAGCCTTATAGCTGTGGTCAGTGTGGGAAGAGCTTCTGTCAATCAGGAGACCTGACTAGACACCAGCGCATACACACAGGAGAGAAGCCTTATAGCTGTGATCAGTGTGGGAAGAGCTTCTATCAATCAGGAAACCTGACTACACACCAGCGGATACACACAGGAGAGAAGCCTTATAGCTGTGATCAGTGTGGGAAGAGCTTTTATCAATCAGGAGACCTGATTAAACACCAGCGGATACACACAGGAGAGAAGCCTTATAGCTGTGATCAGTGTGGGAAGAGCTTCCATTACTCAGGATCCATGATTAATCACCAGCGCGTACACACTGGAGAGAAGCCTTATAGCTGTGGTCAGTGTGGGAAGAGCTTCTGTCAATCAGGAGACCTGACTAGACACCAGCGCATACACACAGGAGAGAAGCCTTATAGCTGTGATCAGTGTGGGAAGAGCTTTGCTCATTCAAGGTCACTGAAAAAACACCAGAAAGCACAAACATGTCTTTCATCTCCCTCCTCTCTGGCACCGGTTCCAGATCCCTAAATAAAGTTTCAATAGAAAACTCTTCACAATATGTTATCTGTCTCCCATTCTCGGAACAGTTTATTAAGTCTGATTGCCATGGTAACCTGTGTAACATAATATGCAGCTCTGGATCCATTTGTATCAAGCGTCTTGGAGTAGGAGTGCTATGTGTGTGGTGGGGTGGGGGTGTTCAGAGCTGTATCTTATTTCTTTAACTCCTATTATCCATTAAATAATGGAGAATAATGTTTCTTCAATAGTAGGTGTATATTCATGTGTGAGGAAATGTTGTCTGAAGAGAGAGCCTTGAATTAAATAAGTTACATGCAGGAACCAAACGTTAATGATAAGTTATATTTTCATGATTTACATTATTTGTAAGAGAACTAACAGGACTGCCCCGAAAGAGCTCCCGACTGACGTGTACTATGGTGCATTAAGTTTGTTGGAACCTCTCCAGCTTGCTGATAATAAAGAATGATTCATTTAAGTTTGACTTTGAGTCCCTGGTGGTAATTTCCATTACATGTATTCAATACATCAATAATTGAAATCTATTATCTTATGTGAAGGAGATGTGTCGCACTGCATGAGGCAAATGGTGGTCACACCAGATACTGACTACCTTAAGGTATCTGGGACCAACAGATGCATATCTGTATTCCCATTCATGTGAAATCTATAGATTAGGGCCTAATTCATTTAGAACAATTGACTGATTTCTTTATATGAACTGCATCTCAGTAAAATCTTGGAAAATGTTCCGTTTATAGTTTTGTTAAGTGCAATAATAATTGCAGAAACAAATTGAATAAATGAATGGGCCTACTACTGTTTTAGGCGTTCTGGGTAGGAACTGTTTAAATGTAACTTACACCCATCAGAGTATCTGTGCTGTGAAGGGCTCAACAGTGGAACTGCCCTGCACATATCAACATCCAAGGTATCATGTAGTCTCAGAACCAAACTGATATATCCAAGAGAAATGTAATGATGCGCCTAAAATCCTGAGCTCTGTGCCAGAGAATACAGGTCGTACTGAGTACCTTGGGACTAAAGAGAAGGTTTAAGTTCAGACTTAAAACACAGTATGCAAAATGGGGGTACAGCTTCCCTGGAACAACTCTGACTGTCACAGGTAATATATAATTCTACTAATTCATTAGAATTATTCAGAGCTGCAGGTGAAGGGGTCTTCCTTCACAGAGAAAAAGAAGAGAATGCTGACCTGTAGCATCACCTGTCTTCTGACTGACAACCCCAAACCCACCTACATCTGGTACAAGAACGGACAACATCTCCATGACCCTACTTCCCAACAATTCTCCTGTAATACTCTAGTGGTCTGGTGTTACTCTGCAGACAGTTACTCCTGTTCTGTAAAAGACCATGAGGATTTTCTCACTCATACAGTGTGTGAGTCTGGACTCAACTATAATAATCACCTTAAGTATCAATCATTAAGGTCTGTGGACCAATAGTAGAACATTTGGGGAAAGCAGACAAATCTGTGCACTCTTGGATAGTAACACTAGTAGAAATTATGCAGTATAATATTGTCATGAGAATTTTGTTCTCAGTTGTTGACATAAACTATCAATCAGGCTTTGAATAATTCCTAGAGGTTGTAAAGCTCTAGATAATGATAAATTAGACAAAGTCTCCCATCTGCAATTTGGTCAGGTATGGTTTATTCATGAGAATTCTGTCCACGAAATGTGAACACAGTCTTTTTATATTGTACAAGTTGAATACAAAAGATACAAATGCCCCACCCTCTCTAGGAAAAATATTTTCCCACAATACACATTCAGCATTACACTATCTTGCAACATACAGTGGGGAAAAAAAAGTATTTAGTCAGCCACCAATTGTGCAAGTTCTCTCACTTAAAAAGATGAGAGAGGCCTGTAATTTTCATCATAGGTACACTTCAACTATGACAGACAGAATGAGGAAGAAAAATCCAGAAAATCACATTGTAGGATTTTTTATGAATTTATTTGCAAATTATGGTGGAAAATAAGTATTTGGTCAATAACAAAAGTTTATCTCAATACTTTGTTATATACCCTTTGTTGGCAATGACAGAGGTCAAACGTTTTTTGTAAGTCTTCACAAGGTTTTCACACACTGTTGCTGGTATTTTGGCCCATTCCTCCATGCAGATCTCCTCTAGAGCAGTGATGTTTTGGGGCTGTCGCTGGGCAACACGGACTTTCAACTCCCTCCAAAGATTTTCTATGGGGTTGAGATCTGGAGACTGGCTAGGCCACTCCAGGACCTTGAAATGCCTCTCTCATCTTTTTAAGTGAGAGAACTTGCACAATTGGTGGCTGACTAAATACTTTTTTTCCCCACTGTAAGTCAATTCCAGACATCCTATCAGTTCCTCCCTTCCCAAGGTCGAGAAGGCCTCTTCTCCTAATCTAGTTTCACAAAGAATTCTTTGTTCTCACAGACTCCTTCTGGAAAGTCGTACCATCTCGTTCCACTCTCCACACAATATCCATTTCTAGACACACACATCAGATTGGATTACCATTTGTCTTATAACCCTATCTCTATTGCATACATTTTCAGAATGGAATATTCTTAGTATTTTCTTAAATGTACAAACATTTAGTCATTAAACACATAATCCATAACAAATATAAAAGGTAGAAAATGGCTGATGGTATGTTGTTATCTTGTTCTACCATTTTTGAATATATTTTTTTCAATCCATTTTAAAATAAAGCTGTAACGTAACAATGTGGAGGAGGTCAAGGGGCCTGAATACTTTCCGAATGCATTGTATGTGTCTATATATTTCATTCATGCTAAATTAATCAGTCCAATACCCCTAAAACATTTGCAAATCGTCTCATTATCGTTTGAGGAATTGATCAGATACATTTAGTTTCAGGTGTTCATGGTCAGAGCTGTTTGAATGTGACTTACACCAAGAGGAGTATCTGCTTTGAAGAGGTCAACAGTGGACATTACCTTCACATATAGACATCCCGGCTGGAATAACGTCAAAGAAGTATCCTGGTTCAACAAATGGGAGTCTGGAGTTACTACAGATCTAAGCCAGGACCCAGAGTATGCAGGTAGTGGGAAGTACCATCAGTGTTATGGTCATGAGAGTAAAACAGGTTCAGAACAATTGACAGAGAAACACTTTACTTACAGTGCTACACATCTGTTATGATAAGTTATTTTTCCTGCTTAATTAGATAAGGTGTAGTTATTCACCAGTTATAAAGTGTGTTTGTTGTCTATCTTTATGTTTCTATGGCTGCAGGGAGGGAGACGCAGCAACATGCTTGAGAACAGCAGGAATAGATACATAGGCCTGTGGTTTACACACATCTCTCAGCAACTGTGTAACAAACTGCTTCAGAGGGATTTTAACATTTTATTTAACCTTTATTTAACTAGGCAAGTCAATGACGGCCTACCAAAAAGGTAAAAGGCCTCCTGCGGGGATGGGGGCTGGGATTTATATATATCTATATATATATATATGACAAAACACACATCATGACAAGAGACAACACAACACTACATAAAGAGAGACCTAAGACAACAACACAGCATGGTAGCAAAACAACATGACAACAACATGGTAGCAACACAACATGGTATCAGCACAAACATTGTTGGGCACAGACAAAAGCACAAAGGGCAAGAAGGTAGAGACAACAATACATATTGTGGTGCTTCTCCATGGTTGCTATTCACACTGAACTCAGCAACTACGGCAACAAAGTGTTGACTAACTCTGTCTGTAGGTTTGTGCCTAATTTAATATCCTTTTGATGTGTGATTGTGTTGCAGTGATACTGGGGCAGGATGGTTGGAGTGTGACTTACACCCCCTCAGAGTATCTGTGCCTTGAAGAGGTCAACAGTGGATCTGTCCTGCTCTTACACATATCCCAGAGGTCATACAGTCACAGAGACATCATGGTTCTATAGATGGTCTGGTGTGAAACCTCAGAATGATGATCGTGTGGAGTACTATGGGGACAGAGTTAATAACTGCACCCTGAGAATCACGGACCTGAGAGAGAGCAACTCAGCCGAGTACTGGCTCATATTCAAGACACAGATCATACAAGGTCATGTCTTTCAAAGTGTGACAAGTGTGATATATTCTGACAGTCCTGGAGTCAGGCTGTCTGTCACAGGTACAGTATTTTGTAATGTTTTATCAGATACATTAAAGCTTTTGGAAATATGTTTTAATTTGACATTTTACAGTACATTAGGAATGACAGTCTGTATGTAATATGAATGGCGTGCCATTTGATTACAATGGTTGTCATTTGTTGTTTGTTTATAATCACAGGCCAGAAGGCAAAAGTTCAAACTATAGTGACAGAGTGACAGACTGAGACACTGACCTGTAGCACCACCTGTACTCTGACTGACAACCTCAACCCCACCTACATCTGGTACAAGAACGGAAAACGTCTCACCAACCCAAATACCAAAATAACTACCTGTGCCTAGACCCAGTCAGCAGTGAGGATACAGACAGATACTCCTGTGCTGTAAACGACCATGAGGATCTCCACTCTGCTGAAGAGACTCTCACTGTCAGATGTAAGTACAATACATATATATAATCTCACTGTAACACTATGTTCATTTGTATGTCATTCCCAACACTAGATGGCCCAAAGAGAGTGTCAGTATCAGTCAGTCCTTCTGGTAAAATAGTGGAGGGCAGTTCAGTGACTCTGACCTGCAGCAGTGATGTCAACCCACCTGTGGACAAACACACCTGGTACAAGAAGAACGTAACCTCACCAAAAGCATCAGGACAGAGTTACAGCATCACTAACATCAACTCTGAGGACAGTGGAGAATACTACTGTGAGGCTGAGAATACAATTGGAGCCCAGAAATCTACACCTCAATTGATCATTGTAGCCGGTAAGATAATTTTTTATTTAAAGCTATACGATAACATTCATATCCTTCTTTATGCTTTAGGGGAACAAGCTTCTGTTAGAATGCATCTGTAGGAATCATAGTGACGGTTCTGGTTCTCATCCTCTGTCTCTCTGGCTTCATGTGGTTCAGGTGAGTGAAGAATTTACCTTTTTCTTTACATTCAGTTTTATAATTGATCTTTATTGATTTGAATTGATTCATTGATTCATCTGTTCATTCATTCTTTCATTTACAAAACAGGAAGAAGGCCTCCATATCCACCACTGACACAAGAGACAGAAGAGAGACAGTAGAGAATGGACAGGTGAGTGTTGGAATCAGTTGACTGAGAACTACAACGGTCTGTGAAGAGATGGACTCAATGACTGTGGTATTTTTCAACACTCATGTTATCTGTCCGACTGCATATCCAGTAGCGTTAGTATCATCTGGGTTTTTTCCGCGAGGAACCATCCACAAACATGGTGATTTCTCCATCTGGCAGAGGCAGGTCTGTCAGATCTGGTCTGGGTAATACCACATTCTCAGTCTCTTCAATACAATTGTGTAGTTCTCCATTTTCAACAATGTTGATGGATTTAGGGTGGTACATCTCTCTATTGTCAGGTTAGGCATGTTTAACAGTACTATCATACAAGAGAGGTGTCAGGCCGGTGACATATAAGCCATTTTATGTTCTAATAATAAGATGGAAACAGCATGTGGGACTTTTAAAGTCAAATTATGATATAAGGCTACTGACGCTGAATGGTGGCATTGATTGTAGACATATTGGCATGGCTTGAGCTACTTCGTCTAACCTGGATGAATAGTAAGCTATGGCTTTGTTTTTATCAGCACTGACGTCATGTATCCTTTCCTACAGTCTACCGTTTGGACAAAAACACGATAATACCTAGAAACGCCGCAACTGTGGGTGAGGTTAAAAGTACTCTTCGATTTTTTAAAATTGTTCTTCCGCTTCTGGGTTCCACTCTATTTTTTCATGTGCTGCCATGGGCCGCCCATATATCAATTCACTCAGTTTCCCTGTATGGAGAGCATAATGTGGTACCTGTTATGGAACAGAGACTCAAGACAAAAAGGTTTCAAAAAGGAGTAACAGGTTTAATTAAATATAGCTGGTGATGAAAAAATGAAGTAGAGAAAGTCTCTGTAAGATGGTGATGGGAAATCCAGACAGGTATTCTTGTATGAGGAGAAGGAGGTAGCCGGAGGATGAACACTGGAACCAGGAAGACGAGGGAGACACTGGAAGGTAGATAACGACGGTCGAGGTTAGAGGAACAGGGAGTAAGTCCTTACTCAAATGAGACCAGACAAAGTGACTGTGTTGGGGGGAGTGCCTATATGCTGACTGTGCTGATGATCCAATGACGTGCAGGTGTGGGTGATTAGAACTCAGGTGACAGTGATCTCTGTGATTGTGTGGTGGTGGAGCCTGGCTGATCCCTGACAGTACCCAGGCTCTACAGTAATTAATCATACCTAGAAAACTCATAATTTGTTTCTTATTCATGGGTTTTGGAGCTTCTAAAATTGCCTTTTTTCTAGAGGGGTTCAGAGTACGGCCCTCCCTGGTTATAGTATTCCCTATATAAACAACCTCAGTCTGCCACTGTTGCAATTTCCTTTTACTTACTTTATGGCCCTGCTCTGCCATATACGTCAATAACTGTAGCGTGCCTGTTTTGCATCCTTCACAAGTAGGATTAGCCACTAAAATATAGTCTACATAAATTGAAATCTGGCTTCCCTCTGGAGGCTCAAATTGTTCTAGATTGCTAGTGATTGCTTGTGAGTAGATTGTAGGGCTCTCCATATGACCTTGTAGAATTCTAGTATATATCCATTTCCTCCCCTGAAAGGTGAAACCAAACCACCCTTGGCTATCAGGATGTACTGATATACTAAAGAATACATTAACCAAATCTATCACGGTAGAATAGGTATTCTCTGGTTTCAATTGATTAAGCAAAGTATATGGATCTGGGACTTTGCTTAAACAATTGAAACCAGAGAATACTTATTCTACTGGTTCAGTAGTAGGCCCATTCATTTATTCAATTAGTTGCTTCTATAATTATTGCACTCAACAAAAACATGAATGCAAAATGCAATAATTTCTAAGATATTACTGAGTGTGACAGCATGCGAGGTTCCAGATCTTTAGTTTGTGCAAGTTCCACTTCAACAGTCTCTTCAGTATGTAGGTGAGTTTAATTATTAACAAAAGGTTTACAACATAAATCTCTTCAGCTCAGTACATGTCCTTTTCCCCCAGCCACCAAACAACAGTTTCTCACACCCCTTATTAGAGCCTGCTGCTGGTCTCATTAGCTCCAGCTGTACTCTCAGGCAGCCTGGGTTTTGTAGTCCTTCAGACGGCCATCTTGCTCCAGCCATCTGAGGGCAATGTATCTGCCCTCTAGAACACGCCCTCTCATGATGCCACATGAGTTACAGTTCATATAAAAAAAATCTGTCAATTGAAATAAATGAATTAGGCCCTAATCTATGGTTTTCACATGACTGGGAATACAGATATGCATCTGTTGGTCACAGATACCTTAAGGTAGTCAGTATCTTGTGTGACCACCATTTGCCTGGTAGAATTGTGCATCAGTATTACATTTTAAATCTCAGTTATTAAATAATATGAATAAAGACTTGCTAAAATGACAAAATTCTGAATTTTAACTTCTAGAAAGATTTTAACCCACCTAATACAATAATCTATCCAAGTTTTACCATCATTGAGCACGGCTACATGCGCAGAATAATATGATTATTGTGAACAGTCAATTAGTATAAGATTTTGATTTTAACGTTGACATACTATAAAAGAACAATTTTCCTAATAAACCTGTTTACATGGACACTTCTGAAATCAGGCTGCCGGATGGGACTTTGGCAATTTTTTGATTGGCAGTATTTATCAATCAAAATAAACGTTCTACCACAGCGACAGTTATTTTTTGAACCAGTATAAAGTTTGTATGTGACAACTTTTTCTAAGATGCGTACTTTCAGTTTTTCTGGAACTCACTGGACTCGGTCAAAAGAAGTTAGCTTGTGCTGCTTGTGCTAGCACATGCACAGATGAAATATACCTCCATAACTCTGATTAAAGTGTTTACAAGATACAACAATTCTCTGGTATTTTTTGCAGAAAACTGAGCAAGTGAACCATTTTACCCATAAATTGATATGATAGAATATATATTTTTGTGAAGCTTGCATTAAATTTTCACTCCCCTTGGAACAAAATTAGCTTCCATTACCCCGGTCATAAGCAAATTTGTGGCTGATTTAAAGGACTATTTTACCATTGCAAACTAGTGGTTTTGTTGTTTTAAGCAGTCCCCTGTTACTTGATTTAGCACATTGGCACTTACTACAGTATGTATTTTCATATAACCTTGAGATGGGAAAACATATTTTCATGAAATTGAACATGTGCTCTTCATGAAAGAATGTTAAAATTAGGTGAAATCAATTTTTGGGGGGAGGAGACCAAGTTACACTTCTCAAAATTGGGTGGAACTTACAAATATTTTCATCAGTATATAATTAACCAATTAATTGTTACAGAAGCAGACTAATCTAATCCACATGGTTCTTACTTAATGAAATCAAATCTCCATCTTCCTCTTCTCTTCTCATCTCTCAGGTCCATTCTGCCCCGGTGTTTTCCTGCAGTCAACCAGAACAAGCAGTAAAGTACGGAGAGGCGGTCGACTTGGGGACTCCAAGAGGGTGGAGGGGGATGGGCTAGCTTTGTCCTGTTGGCCACAAGAAGTATTACAGTTGATCATTAAACCAAATATTGTATTCAGTCAGTCTATACCTCTGATTTGGGTGCATCCCTCAAATATCTATTTTTACCTGAAATGTTCAATCGTTCACCACAACCCACAAATCTAAGAGCATTGGATTGGTGGAGGCATGGGCTAGTTTCCACCAATATTTATTATCAAACAACGCAGAAGAGGAGAAGCAAGAGGGATAACTGGGCCCAAAATCTGGCTTATTTGATCATATATACATTTTTGTAACGAGTTGGTTGTTAGGAGTGTATTGGTAAAAGTAGGACACGTGACATCCCGGCAACTTTGAGAAAAGAAAAACACTGTATGGAAGTAGTGCCTGGTCGTCACTAGTTAACTTCTTCGGGCTAGGGGGCAGTATTTTGAAGTTCGGATGAAAAACGTGCTCAAAGTAAACTGCCTGTTACTCAGGCCCAGAAGCTAGGATATGCATATAATTAGTAGCTTTGGATAGAAAACACTCTGAAGTTAGTTTCTAAAACTGTTACAATAATGTATGTGAATATAACAGAACTTATATGGCAGGCAAAAACCGAGCAAAATCCATCCGGGATGTCTGAATCAGTCATGTCACACTGTTTTCAATTGGCCAGCTATTCAAAGCCTCATAGTTTAACCCCCAGATTGCAGTTCCTATGGCTTCCACTAGATGTCAACAGTCTTTAGAAAAAGTTTTGAAGCTTCAATCATGAAAATTAAGGGAGTAAGACCACTTGTTCCTGAGTCCACGTCAAGTGTACTGTTTTGGATTTTGCACGTAACAGGGAATGCGCGTACAGTTATTTTTCTCTTCTATTCAGCAGGTTATATTCCGTCTGAAATAATATAGTTTATATTCATTTTAGGGTATCTGAGTATTGATTACAAATGCTTTATGGGTACTTTTGGGATATCGTTTGTCTGCATGGATGAAAGCCTTTGGGCAGGTGGATTACTCAACAAAAACGCGCCAACCAAATGGAGCTATATGGATATAAAGAGGAACTTTATCGAACAAAAGGACCTTTTATTGTGCAACCTGGACGCTTGGGTATGCCATCAGAGGAAGATCAAAGGTAAGTGATTTATTTTATGCTATTTTTGAGTTTTGTGACACCTCTGCTGGTTATGTTATTATGCTAATTGAGTTTTTGAGTGGGGCGCTGTCCTCAGACAATCAAATGTTCTGCTTTCGACGGTAAAGCCTTTTTGAAATCTGACAATGCTGTTAGATTAACAAGAGTCTAAGCTTTGAAGGGTGTGCAGCATTTGTATTTTCATGAATGTTTGAAATGAGTATTTCTGTCATTTGAATTAGACCTCCACAAGTCTAGTTCATCCTTGGGAGCAATATCCAAACGCCTGAATGTACCACGTTCATCTGTACAAACATAATACACAAGTATAAACACCATGGGACCACGCAGCCATCCTACAGCTCAGGAAGGAGACGCGTTCTGTCTCCTAGAGATGAACGTACTTGGTGCGAAAAGTGCAAATCAGTCCCAGAACAACAGCAAAGGACCTTGTGAAGATTCTGTAGGAAACAGGTACAAAAGTACCTATATCCACAGTAAAACGAGTCCTATATCGACAGAACCTGAAAGGCCGCTCAGCAAGGAAGAAGCCACTGCTCCAAAACCGCCATGAAAAAGCCAGACTACGGTTTGCAACTGCACATGGGGACAAAGATTGTACTTTTTGGAGAAATGTCCTCTGGTCTGATGAAACAAAAATAGAACTGTTTGGCCATAATGACCATCGTTATGTTTGGAGGAAAAAGGGGGGAAGCTTGCAAGCCGAAGAACACCATCCCAACCGTGAAGCATGGGGGTGGCAGCATCATGTTTTGGGGGTGCTTTGCTGCAGGAGGGACTGGTGCACTTCACAAAATAGATGGCATCCTGAGGTAGGAAAATGTGGATATATCGGAAGCAACATCTCAAGACATCAGTCAGGAAGTTAAAGCTTGGTCGCAAATGGGTCTTCCAAATGAACAATGACCCCAAGCATACTTACAAAGTTGTGGCAAAATGGCTTAAGGACAACAAAGTCAATGTATTGGAGTGGACATCAAAGCCCTGACCTCAATCCTATAGAAAATGTGTGGGCAGAACTGAAAAAGATTGTGTGACCAAGGAGGCCTACAAAACTGACTCAGTTACACAAGCTCTGTCAGGAGGAATGGTCCAAATTCACCGAAATTACATTTGACCCAAGTTAAACAATTTGAAGGCAATGCTACCAAATACTAATTGAGTGTATGTAACCTTCTGACCCACTGGGAATGTGATGAAGGAAATAAAATATGAAATAATTATCTCCTATTATTCTAACATTACACATTCTTAAAATAAAAAGTGGTGATCCTAACTGACCTAAAACAGGGAATTTTTACTAGGATTAAATGTCAGGAATTGTGAAAAACTGAGTTTAAATGTATTTGGCGACGGTGTATGTAAACTACCTTCCTAATACAGGTGCATGTCTAGTGGTGCCTATAAATGATTAACTAATGGCCATGTCCAATGGCCTTCACAAGACTAGGCATTACCCAGAATGGTTAAGCCTGTATTGACTCAGCTTGCATATACACATTGGTTCTGCTTTCACATATACTAATGGTTAGCCCTGTAATCGATTCTGCTTACTACTTCTAAGAAAACAGTATAGGTACTGGAAAATCCCCAGCACTAGCACTCCTGTCAGGTAGCTAGCTACAGTTACCCATAGTTGGCTAGCTAGTTATATAGTTTGGTAATTTATTCCAATACATTTCAGAATTGCACTCCTCACTATGAAACTAAGCCAATTTGCCAACACACACATACATATTATTTTTTTAATTGCAAGCTAGCTTCATATTTTTACTGAGATACCAAAAATGCAGGTTGTTGATTAAATGTGAGTTTGACACGTGACTACAGTTTGCAATGAATTGTGGGTCATATCAACCCCACCAGTGACCAAAGTTTTTTTTATTTTAATTTTATTAATAACAAATCAATACAGGAAGTACATGTGGAAACACAAGTATATTTAAATAATATACAAAGGACAATTGGGCTAGGGGGTACAATATCACATTACACAAGGACCTTAAGGGACATACATACACTCATTATTCTAACGGCTTTTTTGTTAGTAGAGTATTTAATCGTCTTAAAATACCATTCAATTTCTTTTTGTAAGGTAAGAAAATGTGGTGTTTTGTTTGTAAATTTACATTTGTGAATATGAAATTTGGCCAAAAGAATAATGAAATGAATTACATACAAATATTTCAGCTTATTTCTATCGTTGGACCAGGTTTGGCCGGGGTAGGCCGCCATTGTACATAAGAATTAGTTTTTTAACTGACTTGCCTAGTGAAATAAAGGTTAAAAAAATATATTTTAAAAAATGAACATGGTCATCTGCCTAGATACAATTATCACTTACCTGAATTGTTGTTACCCTTTTTATGAGCTTATAATATAAACACCTACATGAAAGGTACTGTTTACTTGAATGGTAATCATGTCAGTACGGTGTAACAGCCATTTACAGCAATTTTTGTTCATTTTTCTTTCTTCCTCTTCACCTGTCCAATAAACCTTTTCTTATTTATTTCCCATGAGCTTCCCCGAGTACCCCCTAATGGCTGGAAAACAACTGTATTAAGCCTCTTACAGTTAATCCTGTGACCTCTGAACTTTTATAGAACGTGCTGCCTCAAACATGCCAATGTCGTAATACCATTTTTTTAATTAGTAAAGTTTCCCAAATGAGCTCCACTCTCCTGTCCAGTTGTTATTATTAGTTGTTCTATAGGTGATAAAACCTAAACTACTACACATGGATTCAAAGGAACAAACATGTGGATTGTAAATGGAGCAGCCATGCACCTGTCAGGAAGAACATACAGAACTATAGCAGAGGATATTAGCCCAGAGAACAGTAGCGATGGAAAATGGCTACTATGCAAGGCGGACAAGTGGACGAGTACAAAGAATCGCAGGAAGATCTTGAGCTTTTGGAGCTATGGATGATACACCAAGTACTTTGCAGTATAAGGAACTGAAGCTAGTGTTGCTAGCTCACTACAAACCAAAACCTCTGGTGATTGCAGAGCAATTTCATTTGAAAAAAACGTAACCAGAAGGAAGGAGAGTATGTGTCTGATTATGCGATGGCTTGAGATAGCTGTCAGCTAATTGTGTTTTTGGTCCATATCTAGGAAAGGCATTCAGAGATCAGTTTGTAAGTGGACTGTGCTCTGAAGCTTTGCAGCACAAGAGTCTAGCAGAGAAGGATCTAACATTCAGAAAGGAATGTGAGATGGCATTGTCAATGGAGTTAGCTTCCAAGAACACCAGGGAGATTTCAGAGTAACAAAAAGAGGCTCAATCAGTAAATGCAGTGAATAAAAATGCTAAAACATTTACCAGGAGAGGAAAAGGACAGTTCAAGGGCAGAAATGACAATGGAGAGAAACAGTATAAAAAATGACACAAGGCAAGAGAATTCTGGTCAGCAACCATGCTACAGGTGCAGAGGAAAACATTCTGCTCGTGGTTGCAGATTCAAGAATGAGAAATGCATGTCTGTTCTAAAGTTGGACACATTGCATGTAGGAACCGCAGAGCAGGACAAACACAGTATGTTAATGCTGCTGAGAGTAATGGCAAGAGTAAGGAGGATGATTCCGTTTTTTGGGGTGTATACAGTTTACACTTCTTCCAATGGGAAAAGGGCGTTACAATGTATGTCACATTGGATGGAAAGGATTTGGACATGCAGTTAGACACAGAGGCCACTGTCTCTCTGGTCTCGGAACTGTGTTACCATGAATGATCTGAATCACCGGCCATAAAAAAAAAGCGGTGAGAAAATGCATTTGCTAGGAGAGACGATTCCTTTGCTGGGTGAGAACATTCCTTTGCTGGGTGAGACCATTCCTTTGCTGGGTGAGACCATTCCTTTGCTGGGTGAGAACATTCCTTTGCTGGGTGAGAACATTCCTTTGCTGGGTGAGAACATTTCTTTGCTGGGTGAGAACATTCCTTTGCTGGGCGAGAACATTCCTTTGCTGCGTGAGAACATTCCTTTGCGAGGTGAGAACATTCCTTTGCGGGGTGAGAACATTTATTTGCGGGGTGAAAACATTCCTATGTGAAGTGAGAACATTTCTTTACGGGGTGATAGTCGACGATGATTCAAAGTGGTTGGAAATTTTTCACATAACTTCAACGAACTTAATCGAAAAACCTACGAAGGCTATTTGCAGCCTATGGATTGTGCAAAGAAATTGTCTCTGATAATGGACCCCAGCTGGTCTCTTCTGATTTCAAACAATTCCTAACAAAACAACGTAATCAAGCAGACCCTTCCTGCTTACCATCCTGCCTCGAATGGAGCAGCAGAAAGGTCAGTCCAGATACTCAAGCGAGCTGTGATAAAAAACGTTTGAGGACAACAGACAGACAATCTACTCTCTTTCTCAAGCATCGCTGAGCCAATGTTCTGCAGTACCCTCCACAGAGTCACATGTCGTACCCCTGCTGAACCCTTCCTGAAGTGCCAGATCCGAACACGCTTCAACCTACTCCAACCTGACTTAGCTAAAACAGTGGAAGAAAAACATGCCTAACAAAAGAAACACCTTGACCATGGTAGACTACACCTTTTGAGTTTTCCAGGAGGAAGACCAAGTGCGACAGGGAAAGAGAAATAGATTAAGGCGATAGTTAACTGGAGACTGGGACCTGTGACTTACCTCATTCAGGACGGAAACAGAAAACGTTTAAATCACTGTGTAGATTTATTGTTAGGCCTCATTAAATAAAGCTGGTGGTTAAATTGTGTTATTTAATACATGGAGCGTACTAAGTGAAATCAAGCCCAGTATATACTTCTGTTTTAAAAGGGATGGTTTAATCCAAAATCATTCTCATGATACATTATACTGCATTTTACAAAACATTTTACTAAAAATCAAAACAATTACAATGAATAAATCATGATGTGTATGAAAGGCTTGAGATATGTAGACATAACATGGTCTTAAGTCAATAAAACATGGACATTAGGCAATATTTTGGGACTCTTGTTGATGTCAAGTTCTCAAGTCTGAATAGGTTGTAGTGCGGGTGTACAGTATCACAAATCAGTTTTCTTGATGTGATGGCTATTAAGGACAAAACATCCCTCTCTACAGATCTCTATAGGAAACCTACGAACAGGAATACCCTCCTTAGAGGTGACAGCTTTCATCCACGTCCACTTATTAAAAGTCTCCCTATAAGTCAATTCAGTCATATCAGAAGAATATGCAGCTCTGATGCTGCTTATCTGAGACAGACCACGGACCTCACACAAAGATTTAAGGAAAGGGGGTACAAAGACAGTTGGGTAAAATATGCCAATGATCGTTTTGAAGGACTAACACAGTTGGAAAGCCTAAAACCAAAAGTCAAAGAAAAAGCATAACATGTCCCATCATGCTTTACCCAATACTCACCATTGGGGAAGGCATTTAAGGACATTATCAGGAAGCACTAGTACAGTATTGATACTGACCCACAATTGAAACCCATTTTTAAATATCCCCCACGTATGGTTTTTAAAAGACCTCCAAACGTGAGAGATATTGAGGTTAAATCTGATTACCCACAAGAGAAAAGAGAAACTTTTTTGGACAAGGTTCCGGAGGGTAATTAAAAATGTGGCAGATGTGCTGAATGCAGTTTCATTACAAATGCAACTCATTTACACACCCCCGCACAGGACAAAGATTTAAGATCAAGGGCCTGATTGCTTGCATGTCCACCAATATTATTTACATGTTGAAATGTCCTTGTGGTCTGTCTTACATAGGGAAAACCCGTGGAAGCCTTAAGACACGGATCAGTGAGCACCGCAGCAATATACAGACAGGTGAGACAAAAAATCAGGTTGCTGCTCATTTTGTACAAGCTGGACATCCCATTAGTTCTCTGAGATACATTGGAATAGAAATGGTCACGATGTCACGCAGGGGAGGGGACATTGAGAGGGAACTTCTTCAAAGGGAATCTTTCTGGATTCACAGGCTGAACACACTGTCTCCTCTTGGCCTTAACGAGGAGCTTGACTTGAACGTTTTTATAGTTTCAACAATTCTAAATTGTGTTTTATTATCCTAATTGAATTTTGTATGTGCATTTATATTACTGTAAGTATTGATGACATTCTCTGTGTATGATCATATATTTTGATACATTGAATGTTAATATTGTGAAACTGTTATACATTTTTTACCTCCTGTTTCAGGAAGTGATGTCACAGAGTACTGCCCCTATTTTTAGGAGCTTCCATCTCCACCTGGGATATGGATGCCTGTTGAAGACCTAAGGTTCGAAACGTTGTTGTTAATAAATATCACCTGGGAGCATGAGCAGCAGTGTCTGTTTTCAAAATGTTTTATTTCTACAATTTCCAAAGAACCTAACATAAACATATTTACTTTTTACGACACGTGTTTGTGCCATCATGTGCATTAGTAGCACAATTTCTAAATTATTTGCATTCTTTTTCACTTACACTTGTATGTTAACTTCTCCATTGATGTTGTTTTTAAGTTTTCGCAGACTTTTCTTAGCGGATGTACAATCGTCGCAAATTGAATTATGGGGAGTTTCAGGCCCCGGAGTAAACATAATTAATTTGCCCTCAGAACAGCCTTAATTTGTCGGGGCATGGACTCTACAAGGTGTCGAAAGCGTTCCACAGGGATGCTGGCCCATGTTGACGCCAATGCTTCCCACAGTTGTGTTAAGTTTGCTAGATGTCCTTTGGATGGTGGACCATTCTTGATATACACAGGAAACTATTGAGCGTGAAAAAGCCAGTAGCATTGCAGTTCTTGACACAAACCGGTGAGCTTGGCACCTACTACCATACCCCCTCTGAATGGCACACACAATACATGTCTAAATTTTTTCAATACTTAAAAATCCTTCTTTAACCCGTCTCCTCCCGTTCGTCTACACTTATTGAAGTGGATTTCACAAGTGACAACTGGATTAACCTGGTCAGTCTATGTCATAGAAACAGCAGGTGCCCCTAACGTTTTAATGTTTGGTACACTCAGTGTATTGTTTATCACTAAAAACGTACTATCAAACAGTATATTATAAGATATCTTCAAGTGTACTTGCAGAGTGGAGAGGTTTTGTAAGATAATTTACTGGCAGTATGGAAACCCGGAAGTAAGTATTTGGTATACATATTAAATGCAGTCAGGGCTTATGCCATTTCCTTCCTCTTTAAGACATGGCACTAGAAGGTTCCAGGCTGAATACATTGCAGACATTGCATTGTAACTAATGGTTACGCAACACGTTATCGAGTTTGCAGACGGGCAGCAGATTGCTCTATCATATATTTTTTTTATTATCATAATTTGACTATTTAAAATACATAAAGAAGCCACACCAGGCAACCAATATATGTACCAAAATTGCCAAAGATTATACACACAAAAATACTTTCTATTGTGGTCCACTATGATGTGGCTAGCTGATATACTGTATTAAACACTTATCAAAGCGTTGAGAGAGGAGGCAGTCATCTGCAATGAAGTCAGACAGGAACACCACCGATGTACAAAGGCAGACCAATTCTAAGAGTGTAGCCAAAATTGCTTAATTGACTCAGGAACCACACCTGGAAGCACCTGCTTTCAATATACTTTGTATCCCTTATTTACTGTGTTACCTTTATTTTGGCAGTTACCTGTACACTGGCAATGTGAAGCATTAGACAGGCCAGATCCGGTCCAAATGGGAGATCTACACTGGGAGACATTGCTTATGGACCAACTATGGTGAAATGTTTAAATATTTTTTTTAACCATTATTTAACTAGGCAAGTCAGTTAAGAACGAATTCTTATTTACAATGACGGCCTACACAGGCCAAACCCGGACGACGCTGGGCCAATTGTGCGCCGCCCTATGGGACTCCCAATTATAGCCTGTCTGTAGTGACGCCTCAAGCACTGAGATGCAATGACGCTGCGCCACTCAGGAGCCCAAAATGAAGTATAAATAAATAAACAAACGCATTCTCAGAAATCACAAATGATTATTAATTATTAATGATAGTAATAATACATATTAATAGTATTTATTGGCAATACAGCAGTATACATGTCCAAACAGAATACATTTACCCTGTGATATATCTAAATGTGTGTATTGAGGCCTACCTAATTTAAGACATGCCAGGAGTGTGCAAGCTGAATCTAATGTGTATTGCAGGGCTGGAACAAAAGCCTGCACAGCAGTAGCTCTCCAGGACAGGAGTTGGTAGTTGGTATATGGTCACCCCACTGTCCCCTGTCCTTCTTCCCCCCAGAGGAGGCTGGTGGGCAGAGATATAGGAGGACAGGCTCATTGTAATGGTTGTAATGGAATAAATGGAACAGAATCAAGCACATGAAACACATGGTCCGTTCCATTTATTCCATTCCAGCCATTACAATGAACCCATCCTCGTATAGCTCCACCCACCAGCCTCTTCTTCTCTCCCTCATCACATGGTTCCCAGTAGAAGGCCAAGCTGCAAAGTCAGAATTGGCTAAATCGTAAAACTTTGTGCCAACAGAAATGTTATTTTTGGTTTTAATTTAAGGTTAGGGTTAGGCACAAGGTTAGCAGTGTGGTTAAGGTTTGGTTAAAGTTAAGGTTTAAAATCAGATTTTAAGAAGAGTTATCGTAGAATTTAGCGGGCCTTCTGACTTTGTAACTTGGCAGGATAGTGATGATCCCCATCACACTTTAACCTCGTAGGGCTTCTTGGCTGAGCTCTCCCCCGCACAGCACCAGCCAGGTACACACGCAGGCCTGTCCATCTTGGTAATATATAGCAGTGGCTCCATACTACAACTCAGATCCATGATGGAGAACACACTGATAGTCACCTGACAGCGGAACTGGACGAACGTGTAGTAGGAGAAGAACGGAACAAGAGCCACAGGAGGAAGGTAGTTGACGAAGATTATACCCAAGATGACCAGCACCATTTTGAAGGCTTTCTTCTTCACGGGGTGCATCAGCTCCTTCCCAGCTACGGAGCGGCGTAGGACCCATATGATGGAGAGGTTACAGTAGATCATGAGGGCGAAGGCGAAGAGGATGAGGCCGCTGAACACCTCGTTGACAGACATGACTCCCAGGATGCTCTTAGTGAGGCTGTAGGCCAGGATGAGGGCCCAGGTTACCACGGAGACACCAACCCGGATCTTGTTGTCACGGATACCGGTGAACAGCACCGGGTGGACCACAGCTACGTAGCGGTCCAGACAGATACACACCTGGGAGGAGAGAGATGGAATATAACTCAGATTATAATATAACCCAGATTAATATATAACCCAGATTATAACATAATTCTGATTATAACATGGCCCAGATTACAACATAACCCAGATTATAACATAACCCAGACTACAACATAACGAACATCATAAAATAACCCAGATTATAACATAACCCATATTCAAATATGACCCAAATTATAACAGTTTTTTACATTTACATTTGAGTAATTTAGCAGACGCTCTTATCCAGAGAGATTTACAGGATAATTTAGGGTTAAATGCCTTGCTCAAGGACACTGACAGATTTTTCACCTAGTCTGCTCAGGGATACAAAACCAGCAATATTTTGGTTACTGGTCCAGCAGATTATTATGACATAACCACCCAGGTCTAGACAAATACACATCTGGGAGGAGAGAGATGGAGAGGGATTAGGTCTAACCCACATTATAATATAACCCAGAATATAATATGAACATAACCCAGACTATAGCATAATAACTCAGGTCTATATAACATAACCCAGATTATAACATGACCCAAGAAAAAATATAATGTTGAATGCAATGTATTTTAAGGTCCCTAATATCACAAATTCCCTCATCGACATCTACAGTTGTAAGGTAATTTCATTCACAAACCAATCTTTTCAGATCTACACAGTCAATAATCTCATGTTTAGATTTTAGATTATCTACCCACCAGGAATAGCAGTGCGGTGTCTTTGACCCCGTAGGCGAAGCATTGGATGAACCATCCAGGTTTAAACATACCCAGATTAAAACATAACCCAGGTCTATATAACATAACCAAGGTCTATATAACCTAACCCAGATTATAACACAACCCAGATTATATCATAACCCACATTATAATATAATCCAGGTCTATATAACATAACCCAGATTATAACATAACCCAGGTCTATATAACATAACCCACAATATAATCTGACCCCGGTCTATATAACATAACCCAGATTATAACATATCCCAGGTCTATTTAACATAACCCAGATTATAACATAACCCAGGTCTATATAACATAACCCACATTATAATATAACCCAGGCCTATATAACATAACCCACATTATAATATAACCCAGGTCTATATAACATAACCCAGATTATAACGTAACCCAGATTATAACATATCCCAGGTCTATATAGCATAACCCAGATTATAACATAACCCAGATTATAACATAACCCAGGTCTATATAACATAACCCACATTATAATATAACCCAGGTCTATATAACATAACCCAGATTATAAAGTAACCCAGATTATAACATAACCCAGGTCTATTTAACATAACCCAGATTATAATATAACCCAGGTCTATATAACATAACCCAGATTATAACGTAACCCAGATTATAACATATCCCAGGTCTATATAGCATAACCCAGATTATAACATAACCCAGATTATAACATAACCCAGGTCTATATAACATAACCCACATTATAATATAACCCAGGTCTATATAACATAACCCAGATTATAAAGTAACCCAGATTATAACATAACCCAGGTCTATTTAACATAACCCAGATTATAATATAACCCAGGTCTATATAACATTAACTACCTAGGCCTCATTATCTACCCACCAGGAAGAGGGGTGCTGTGTCTTTGACCCCGTAGGCAAAGCGTTGGAAGTACCAGATGCCTTGGTTGTCCAGGACCAGCCTGTTGACCATGTCTATGGGCCCCATGAGGCAGAAGTAGGCATCCAGTATAGCCAGATTAAAGATGAAGATGTCAGACGTGGATGAGTCACTTTTTCTGCTGGAGATCTGCCATAGGACCAGTATGTTGCAGGGTGTGCCTGTTGTATCAATAAGGACTGTGTTAGGATGCGTCCCAAATGGCACCCTATTCCCTATGTCGTGCACTACTTTGACCAGGCCCCATAGACAGTAGGGACACCACTGTGTTAGTGACAGGAATATCTTTGCCAAGGCTGAGTCCAAAATGGTACCCATTCCCTATATAGTGTCCTACTTTCCCTATTCCCTGTATAGTGCGCTACATTTGATCAGAGCCCTCTATACAGTGCACTACTTCATAGGGCTCTGGTCAAAAACTACATCATGCTACTCCACCCACTACCACAGCATTATGGGTACTGTAGTATATAATGCTACTACACCCACTACCACAGCATTATGGGTACTGTAGTATATAATGCTACTACACTTCCTACCACATCATTATGGGTACTGTAGTAGATCATGCTACTCCACCTACCACCACATCATTATGTGTACTGTAGTACATCATGTTACTACACTTACTACCGCAAGTGTGGGTACTGTCTGGGTACTGTACTGTGTGGGTACTGTAGTACATCATGCTACTCCACCTACCACCACAGCATTATGTGTACTGTAGTACATCATGTTACTACACTTACTACCACATCATTATGGGTACTGTAGTACATCATGCTACTCCACCTACCACCACAGCATTATGTGTACTGCAGTACATCATGTTACTACACTTACTACCACAGCATTATGGGTACTGTAGTACATCATGCTACTCCACCTATCACCACAGAATTATGTGCACTGTAGTACATCATGTTACTACACTTACTACCACAGCATTATGTGTACTGTAGTACATCATGTTACTACACTTACAACCACAGCATTATGGGTACTGTAGTACATCATGCTACTCCACCTACCACAGCATTATGTGTACTGTAGTACATCATGTTACTACACTTACTACCACAGCATTATGGGTACTGTAGTACATCATGTTACTACACTTACTACCACAGCATTATGGGTACTGTAGTATATAATGCTACTACACCCACTACCACAGCATTATGGGTACTGTAGTATATAATGCTACTACACTTCCTACCACATCATTATGGGTACTGTAGTAGATCATGCTACTCCACCTACCACCACATCATTATGTGTACTGTAGTACATCATGTTACTACACTTACTACCGCAGCATTATGGGTACTGTAATACATCATGCTACTCCACCTACCACCACAGCATTATGTGTACTGTAGTACATCATGTTACTACACTTACTACCACATCATTATGGGTACTGTAGTACATCATGCTACTCCACCTACCACCACAGCATTATGTGTACTGCAGTACATCATGTTACTACACTTACTACCACAGCATTATGGGTACTGTAGTACATCATGCTACTCCACCTATCACCACAGAATTATGTGCACTGTAGTACATCATGTTACTACACTTACTACCACAGCATTATGTGTACTGTAGTACATCATGTTACTACACTTACTACCACAGCATTATGGGTACTGTAGTACATCATGCTACTCCACCTACCACAGCATTATGTGTACTGTAGTACATCATGTTACTACACTTACTACCACAGCATTATGGGTACTGTAGTACATCATGTTACTACACTTACTACCACAGCATTATGGGTACTGTAGTATATAATGCTACTACACCCACTACCACAGCATTATGGGTACTGTAGTATATAATGCTACTACACTTCCTACCACATCATTATGGGTACTGTAGTAGATCATGCTACTCCACCTACCACCACATCATTATGTGTACTGTAGTACATCATGTTACTACACTTACTACCACAGCATTATGGGTACTGTAGTACATCATGCTACTCCACCTACCACCACAGCATTATGGGTACTGTAGTACATCATGCTACTCCACCTACCACCACGGCATTATGTGTACTGTAGTACATCATGTTACTACACTTACTACCACAGCATTATGGGTACTGTAGTACATCATGTTACTACACTTACTACCACAGCATTATGGGTACTGTAGTATATCATGCTATTACACTTCCTACCACACCATTATGAGTACTGTAGTACATCATGCTACTCCACCTACCACCACATCAAAATGTGTACTGTAGTACATCATGTTACTACACTTACTACCACAGAATTATGTGTACAGTAGTACATCATGTTACTACACTTACTACCACAGCATTATGGGTACTGTAGTATATCATGCTACTACACTTACTACCACAGCATTATGGGTACTGTAGTACATCATGTTACTACACTTACTACCACAGCATTATGGGCACTGTAGTACATCATGTTACTACACTTACTACCGCAGCATTATGGGTACTGTAGTACATCATGTTACTACACTTACTACCACAGCATTATGGGTACTGTAGTACATCATGTTACTACACTTACTACCACAGCATTATGGGTACTGTAGTACATCATGTTACTACACTTACTACCACAGCATTATGTGTACTGTAGTACATCATGCTACTCCACCTACCACCACAGCATTATGTGTACTGTAGTACATCATGTTACTACACTTACTACCACAGCATTATGGGTACTGTAGTACATCATGCTACTCCACCTACCACCACAGCATTATGTGTACTGTAGTACATCATGTTACTACACTTACTACCACAGCATTATGTGTACTGTAGTACATCATGTTACTACACTTACTACCACAGCATTATGGGTACTGTAGTACATCATGTTACTACACTTACTACCACAGCATTATGGGTACTGTAGTATATAATGCTATTACACTTCCTACCACACCATTATGGGTACTGTAGTACATCATGCTACTCCACCTACCACCACATCAAAATGTGTACTGTAGTACATCATGGTACTATACTTACTACCACAGAATTATGTGTACTGTAGTACATCATGTTACTACACTTACTACCACAGCATTATGGGTACTGTAGTACATCATGTTACTGCACTTACTACCACAGCCTTATGGGTACTGTAGTATACCATGCTACTACACTTACTACCAAAGCATTATGGGTACTGTAGTACATCATGTTACTACACTTACTACCACAGCATTATGGGTACTGTAGTACATCATGTTACTACACTTACTACCAAAGCATTATGGGTACTGTAGTACATCATGTTACTACACTTACTACCACAGCATTATGGGTACTTTAGTATATAATGCTACTGCATAGTTTCTAAACCCAAACGTGCAAGATTGCAAGACTTCCGGGAAGCAGACCAAGGCCGGGGTTTGGGGTATGAAAAGTCAATCAGAGAAGTGAAACATTCTTCCTTAGTTGTTAATTTTTGCTAAATCTAAAGGCACAACCTAGATTCCAGCCAACGTCTTAAGTAGGTGAACATGTTAGTACTCCAACTACGTGAAAGTGTCAAACTGTAACGTTTTCATTTTCATCATAAACAACATGCTACTACACCTGCTACCAGAGCATTATGGGTAATGTATGACATCATCCAACTACAACTACTACCAGAGCATTATGTGTAATGTAGTATATCATGCTACTACACCTACTACCACAGCATTGTGGGTAATGTAGTATATCATGCTACTACACCTACTATCACGGAATTATGGGTAATGTAGTACATCATGCTACTACACCTATGGCCAGGTTGAAGACTTTGACTCCAAAGTAGAAGATGAATCCGTAGGGGGCCACGGAGCAGACATGGTATTGGTACCAAGGAGGCGGGGTCCAAGGTTCCGGGCTAAGGGTCAATGTTGTGTTCAGGGAGAAGTCATTGGAGGTCATCACCGTGGAGTTAGCCATCGTCGCCATGGAAGGTGTGGTCAAAGTGGAGACGAGATTTTGTTCTAAACAGGGGAAAAGGGAACAATCGACATGAGTTATAAATGTATAATTGTATATACTGTATAGCTGTATATCATTGTAGTGTATATCATTGTATCTCTATTGTGGATGGGAGAGTTGAGGACCAATAGACTTTGATATGCTGCCTGCTATCATAAAGCTACTATATTCCACTACATTAACTTTTGCATGTTGTCATAAAAAGTATTTTATATGATTTACGCATATGCTTATCTGTCCAGTTTATTGTATGAATGGATTTTCATACCAAAATAAATTGGCACAAAAATCACTCCATACTGTTGGCTGACGTCAAAAAATCACTTGTCACTTTATAAATACAATTTCATTGTGCTTGCTGCACCTATTAAAATGAATGCTTAAAAAATCTGTTATCATAACGCATTACTCGTTCAAATCGAATAGATAGCCACTTACATTTATTCTGAGCAATATTACGACTTTCAAAAGTGACAAATTGCTATCAAATACAGTAAAAAAAATTATCTGTCAATTAAATCAAAATCTCACCTACCTCAACAGAGATGGATATGTCCCTCTACTGGTCTTCCTCCACTCTCCTCCTTCAGTCTCAATCCCTCAGTAGAACAAACTATTTCACTGGTCCTCCTCCACTCTCCTCCTTCAGTCTCAATCCCTCAGTAGAACAAACTATTTCACTGGTCCTCCTCCACTCTCCTCCTTCAGTCTCAATCCCTCAGTAGAACAAACAATTTCAATGAGTGTGTTTTCTGTTTCCAATCTATATGTCTAGTTAACTCTGGACCCAATGACTGCTGATTACAAACTATCGAGTCGAGCACGCCAACTGACTCCCAGTAGCAAAGCCACAGCTCTTCACTATCCTCCGTAGCAGAGCTCTCTATCTATCTGTTGGCCCCCAGAAGCCAAGCTGTATGCCAAACCGGGCCCTTACTCCATATAGCTCTGTCTCACAGGGGCCAATGCTTAATAAAGACAGTCCCCTGGGAGAGAGAGAGGTAGGGAGGGAGAGAGAGACAGTAGGAGGATGACGCTTATGGATACGACCAGTCTGGGGAACCTCGACAACCTCAACATTATGGCCTCTCTTTGGCTCAGCCGCAACGGAAGGTCGTAGTTGGTTGTTGGCACTAAACGGGGTGGGCGGTGCCTATGAAAGGGGTAACGTGATTATGTTTCGAGAAATGACTCCAAAGATAGGGGTGGAGTGTAGAGTTGGACAGATGTGATAAACAACATGGTATCCATATACTAAAGCCTGCGTCCAAAATGGCACCCTATTCCCTATATAGGGCCATATGGCTCTGGTCAAAACTAGTGCACTATATAGTGAATAGGGACGCATCCTGGCTGTCTTACAATGTAATATGTTCTCTCTCTGATGAAACTTAGAGGGCCAAGTAGACTAGGCCCTCCACACTGTCAACAGGTGATGCAAGTCAACAGTAGCGCTAGAGACATGAGAAATACAGTGCAAGATCTTGCTGATAAAGCTCAGGTTGTCTTGTAGGGTAGACTCAGGTTAGCAGAAGAATGATGCCTTTAGGGCATTTAGTTCTCAACAAGTCAACACACACACACACATGCTGTATATACAGTGAGGGAAAAAAGTATTTGATCCCCTGCTGATTTTGTAAGTTTGCCTACTGACAAAGAAATTATCAGTCTATAATTTTAATGGTAGGTTTATTTGAACAGTGAGAGACAGAATAACAACAACAAAAATCCAGAAAAACGCATGTGAAAAATGTTATAAATTGATTTGCATTTTATTGAGGGAAATAAGTATTTGACCCCCTCTCAATCAGAAAGATTTCTGGCTCCCAGGTGTCTTTTATACAGGTAATGAGTTGAGATTAGGAGCACACTCTTAAAGGGAGTGCTCCTAATCTCAGCTTGTAGCTGTATAAAAGACACCTGTCCACAGAAGCAATCAATCAGATTCCAAACTCTCCACCATGGCCAAGACCAAAGAGCTCTCCAAGGATGTCAGGGACAAGATTGTAGACCTACACAAGGCTGAAATGGGCTACAAGACCATCGCCAAGCAGCTTGGTGAGAAGGTGACAACAGTTGGTGCGATTATTTGCAAATGGAAGAAACACAAAATAACTGTCAATCTCCCTCGGCCTGGGGCTCCATGCAAGATCTCACCTCGTGGAGTTGCAATGATCATGAGAACGGTGAGGAATCATCCCAGAACTACACGGGAGGATCTTGTCAATGATCTCAAGGCAGCTGGGACCATAGTCACCAAGAAAACAATTGGTAACACACCATGCCGTGAAAGACTGAAATCCTGCAGCGCCCGCAAGGCCCCCCAGCTCAAGAAAACACATATACATGCCCGTCTGAAGTTTGCCAATGAACAGGACAACTGGGTGAAAGTGTTGTGGTCAGATGAGACCAAAATGGAGCTCTTTGGCATCAACTCAACTCGCCGTGTTTGGAGGAGGAGGAATGCTGCCTATGACCCCAAGAACACCATCCCCACCGTCAAACATGGAGGTGGAAACATTATGCTTTGGGGTGTTTTTCTGCTAAGGGGACAGGACAACTTCACCGCATCAAAGGGACGATGGACGGGGCCATGTACCGTCAAATCCTAGGTGAGAACTTCCTTCCCTCAGCCAGGGCATTGAAAATGGGTCGTGGATGGGTATTCCAGCATGACAATGACCCAAAACACACGGCCAAGGTAACAAAGGAGTGGCTTAAGAAGAAGCACATTAAGGTCCTGGAGTGGCTTAGCCAGTCTCCAGACCTTAATCCCATAGAAAATCTGTGGAGGGAGCTGAAGGTTCGAGTAGCCAAACGTCAGCCTCGAAACCTTAATGACTTGGAGAAGATCTGCAAAGAGGAGTGGGACAAAATCCCTCCTGAGATGTGTGCTAACCTGGTGGCCAACTGCAAGAAACATCTGACCTCTGTGATTGCCAACAAGGGTTTTGCCTCCAAGTACTGAGTCCTGTTTTGCAGAGGGGTCAAATACTTATTTCCCTCATTAAAATGCAATTCCATTTATAACATTTTTCACATGCATTTTTCTGGAATTTGTTTATTTATTCTGTCTCTCGCTGTTCAAATAAACCTACCATTAAAGTTATAGACTGATCATTTCTTTGTCAGTGGGCAAACCTACAAAATCAGCAGGGGATCAAATACTTTTTTCCCTCACTGTAGCCTATATAAAAGGAAGAGAAGCTTAGGCCTAACTCAGAGAGATAGAGAAATGCCGTGGCATGCTATGACACCAACATGCATTTCTTCGTGTCAGATGGCTACTGCATCTGCTACACAGATATAAACATACAGAAGGAGGTTAATTCATACATTTTCTAACATAATATTTTGTATAAAAATAAGCATTATATTGTTAGATTATTGGAGTAGCTCTGGTAGTGCTGAAACAGTCTTCCTCACCTCAAGTTGACCTGCAGTAGCTAAAGCTTAATAATGGCCACACCATAGCAAACCTTCACAAACGTTTCTTAACTTTATTAGGGTAATATCAAAAGTAAGTCAACCCATTGTTTAATGAGAAAGTACAAGGGGATGAACAAATGTAAACCAGGGGAAAAACATGTGTGCCCAATAAAAAAATATATATATATACAAAACGTTTGACAACCCTCTCTATTTTGGACCACCCCCGAGTACATTTTGATCTGTCCCTTACTGTGGCAAATTACAGGCAGCTACACTTCACATGATGTTTACTCAGCATTTTATAGTCTGGAACTGGGCATGTCATGTACTGTGTGTGGCCTGAATGGGTTATTGTGTATTGATCCACTGACTTTATATAGTCACTAGACTACGGCTACATATTGATTCTCAGTTATTCTTATTATATATATATATATATTCATTGCCTTCGGAAAGTATTCAGACCCCATTACTTTTTCCACATTTTGTTACGTTATAGCCTTATTCTAAAATGGATTTAAAAAAAAATATCCTCAGCAGTCTACACACAATACCTCATAATGACAAAGCAAAAACAGGTTTTTAGAAATGTTTGCAAATGTATTAAAAATAGAAAACAGAAATACCTTATTTACATAAGTATTCAGACCCTTTGCTATGAGACTCGAAATTGAGCTCAGGTGCATCCTCCTTTCATTGATCATCCTTGAGATGTTTCTACAACTTGATTGGAGTCCACCTGTGGTAAAATCAATGATTGGACATGATTTGAAAAGGCACACATCTGTCTATATAAGGTCCTACAATTGACAGTGCATGTCAGAGCAAAAACCAAGCCATGACATCGAAGGAATTGTCCGTGGAGCTCCGAGACAGGATTGTGTCGAGACCAAAACATTTCTGCAGCATTGAAGATCCCCAAGAACACAGTCGGCTCCATCATTCTTAAATGGAAGAAGTTTGGAACCACCAAGACACTTCCTAGAGCTGGCCGCCCGGCCAAACTGAGCAATCGTGGCGGCAGGTAGCCTAGTGGTTAGAGAGTTGGGCCAGTAACCGAAAGGTTGCTGGATCGAATCCCCAAGCTGACAAGGTAAAAATCTGGCGTTCTGCCCCTGAACAAGGCAGTTAAACCACTGTTCCTAGGCCGTCATTGTAAATAAGAATTTGTTCTTAACTGACTTGCCTAGTTAAGTAAAAATATATATATTTTTTTAAATCGGGGGAGAAGGGCCTTGGTCAGGGACATGACCAAGAACCTGATGGCCACTTTGACAGAGCTCTAGTATTCCTCTGTGGAGATGGGAGAACCTTCCAGAAGGACAAGCATCTCTGCAATACTCAACCAATCAGGCCTTTATGGTAAAGTGGCAAGATGGAAGCCACTCTGCAGTAAAAGGCACATGACAGCCCAATGGGGTTTGCCAAAAGCCACCTAAAGACTCTCAGACCATGACAAACAAGATTCTTTGGTCTAATGAAACCAAGATTTAACTCTTTGGCCTGAAAGAGTTGGAGGAAACGTCTGGAGGAAACCTGGCACCATCCCTACGGTGAAGCCTGGTGGTGGCAGCATCATGCTGTGGGGGTGTTTTCAGCAGCAGGGACTGGGAGACTAGTCAAGATGGAGGGAAAGATGAACAGAGCAAAGTAAAGAGAGATCCTTGAAGAACCAGCTCCAGAGTGCTGAGGACCTCAGACTGGGGCTGTTCACCTTCCAACAGGACAATGACCCTAAGCACACAGCCAAGACAACGCAGGAGTGGCTTCAGGACAAGTCTCAAAGTCCTTGAGTGGCCCAGCCGGAGCCCGGACTTGAACACAATCGAACATCTCTGGAGAGACCTGAAAATAGCTGTGCAGCAACGCTCCCTATCCAACCTGACAGAACTTGGGAGAATCTGCAGAGAAGAATGGGAGAAACTCCCCAAGAAGACTTGAGGCTGTAATTGCTGCCAAAGCTGCTTCAACAAAGTACTGAGTAAAGGGTCTGAATACTTATGTAAACGTAATATGTAAACCTGTTTTTGCTTTGTCATTATAGGGTATTGTATGTAGATTGAATATAATTTTAGAATATAGGCTGTAACCTAACACAATGTGAAAAATTTTGGACACACCAACTCATTCAAGGGTTTTTCTTTATTTTTACTATTTTCTACATTGTAGAATAATAGTGAAGACATTAAAACTATGAAATAACACATATGGAATCATGTAGTAACCAAAAAAGTGTTAAACAAATCTAAATATATTTTAGATTTAAGATTTTTCAAAGTAGCCACCCTTTGCCTTGATGACAGCTTTGCACAGTCTTAGCACTCTCTCAACCAGCTTCACAAATGTCCTTTTAACAAGGCACAACTGTTAATTGAAATGCATTCCAGGTGACTACCTAATGAAGCTGGTTGAGAGAATGTCAAGAGTGTGCAAAGCTGTCATCAAGGCAAAGGGTGGCTACTTTGAAGAATATCAAATATAAAACACTTTTTTGGTTACTACGTGATTCCTTATGTGTTATTTCATAGTTTTGATGTCTTCACTATTATTTGTACAATGTAGGTGTGTCCAAACTTTGGACTGGTACTGTGTATATATATATATTATTTAGAAGATTGGTTTCACAACTATTGCCTTAATTCAATCATATGTGCAACATCAAGTACATACTGTATATTATGGCATGTTTTATCCAGGTTTGGAAGTTACATCATACTAAACATGAGGAACACAAGCATGAGCTACACCTGCTATAACATCTGCTATATATGTGTGTGTGACCAATACAATTTGATTTGTTTTGAGGGTCATTTGAATTCCATCAATTCTTGGAACTAACGGATTCCGCACTGATTTGAATAGATAGAATTTAGTGTTATGGAACATCGGAACACCATTACAATGCCAGGGGTGGCATTGTCTATGACCAGATGTAGGTCTATAGGTCTGTGTACACAGAGAGCAGCTACCGGGTGTGCAGGCTTTTGCTCCAGCCCTGCTCAAACTCTATTTCATCAAAACCTATTCCCAGCTATACTCTCAGAGACAGCATTATAAGGAGTCCTCATCACCATAATCATCACCACCTTCACCATGGACAACCGGACCCATCTCTACTCCCAGAGACAGCATTACAAGGAGTCCTCATCATCATCATCATCACCATCACCACCATCACCAAGGACAACCTGACCCATCTCTGCTCCCAGAGACAGCATTATAAGGAGTCCTCATCATCATCATTGCCATCATCCTCACCATGGACAACCTGACCCTCAATTCCAGCCACTCCTCCTCCAACACCACAGAAAAAGTTGCCTTCGACCATTACACCCTCTACATCCTCCTCTCGGTCGCCACTGGTTCCCGTCCTGGGTCTCCCGGGCCACGCTCTGTTTCTATGCTCCCTCCTGGGTAAACACACACACGCTAGGAGACACACACACGCTCTCTCTCTCTCTTTACATCCTACTGGAACTTTCACCAAAGAGGAATACATGCCATGGCATGTGAAATGACTTGATCACCTGATTTGTAATACATTTGAACACAAACTAGCTTTGCAGGTGTTTCAAGCAAAGATAGGGTAGAATGCGTTTCTAAGTTATTGTGTTAAAATGAAATGTTATTGTGTAATTATTATATTTAGAAAATGTTTAACATTTACATTTCTGGTAATTACCAGTGATTTCAGGTAATCCTAGTGTCTGCTCCACCTTTGAGATCTTCACCCTCATCCTGGCCGTCATGGATCGCTGAAGGGGGTCAACACTTCCTTTGTTTCATTTGGGTTCAACCATTTCAGCGGGCCTCTGTTGCTATATTGTCTGTGTGGACAGCTACCTCGCCGTGTGTCACCCACTGTTCTTTCTGAAAATCAAAAAGCCCAAGTTTCATCTGTCTGTGTGTTTTTCGGCGGGTTCCCTAGCCGCTTCGTACTGCGTCTCGCTGAAGTTCGCGAATGCCGAACGCAAGTGGATGGTCATCATGAGCCTCCTCTTCATCGCCATGGCAATCACCTCAAACTGCAACATACTGGTCCTTAAGTCCATTAGCCAATCAGGTCCAGGCAGACTGGAGTTCCACCCAATCAAAAAAGCAGGCCTTTAAAAAGTGCTGACTGTTTTTGTGTTGATTAGCATACACTACATTCCACCCCTGGTTGACTTTGTGTTAAGGTTCTATATCAAAACGTTGCAGCCCTACTCACCACTGACCTGTGTGGTCTACACAGTGCTCTCTATGAGCAGTTTCATCCAGCCTCTGCGTTATCTCATCCGGACTAGGAAACTGCCCAAGCTGCCGTGTCAACGTTTCCCCGCTGCGCCATCTTCCCTTCCTAAGACTGACAAAAGTGTAGAGAAATCCTGTCTCTTTACAATCCTGGGTTGTTATCGGGAGGTAGACCTGTGTCATGTTTATTAAGAAGAAAATGGAAGAAAATGGACTGAAACAAACTTGTCTAATAAGAAACGCTTTCTTAAGTTTTCAGTTACAACATGTTTTGATATGTGTGCATTAATGAAAGCGACCCTAATAATATTGCCTTCAAGACTATGTTTGTTGTCAAAGGATGACGTCTTTTAAGCCCTTTCACCTGTTTGGGGAGTTTCGAGATGAAGCCATGCTCCGGGTTGAAGTTTCCCTTAGGTAGAGATCTAGGATCAGCTTCCCCTTCCCCAATCCTATCCTTAACCATCTTTCTGTTTCTCTGGTAACCATGAAAAGAGTATTGAGATGAAGCCCCAGTCTTTATGTTTCTCTGGTAACCATGAAAAGAGTATTGAGATGAAGCCCCAGTTTTTCTGTTTCTCTGGTAACCATGGAAAGAGTATTGAGATGAAGCCCCAGTTTTTCTGTTTCTCTGGTAACCATGGAAAGAGTATTGAGATGAAGCCCCAGTCTTTATGTTTCTCTGGTAACCATGGAAAGAGTATTGAGATGAAGCCCCAGTCTTTATGTTTCTCTGGTAACCATGGAAAGAGTATTGAGATGAAGCCCCAGTCTTTATGTTTCTCTGGTAACCATGGAAAGAGTATTGAGATGTGGTGCCCCGTCTTTTTTTTCTCTGAAAAGTAACCATGAAGAGTATTGACATGCGGCCTCAGTCTTTGTATAATGATAGCCTCGGGTAATGCCCTGTTTATAACCCGCTAATTAACCACTTAACTGCTCATTAATTCAACCTATTAATTGAAACACTGAGGGACCAATTAGAAGCCTTGTTAGGCAGAGATCTTGTTAAGACCTCGTTAGGGGAATATGCAGATGTGTTGTGAGCACTGAGCTCTGTAAATAGATACCGCAAAACATAATTAATTGAGACAAAACGCCAGGTGATGATGATTCAATGATATGACTGAAGGATATGTAATAGAATGATTAAATGGATAGTTCACCAAAATTACATTGCTTACAGGGTAAGACAAAAACGGTCTATGTACAAGGTATGTCTATCTGGCCACTGTTTCAAATGTAAACTTTTGAAAGAATCTCATACTTCATTTTGTAATTTGGGCGAACTAGCCCTATATGAAGGTGCTTGGTTTCATGGTCGTTTGTACTAAATTTAATCCAATTAGAGGGGTAATGAATAATGCCATATGTATAGTAACATTTGACAATGAAAGATGGCGGTTCATTTCTTTCCGTTTTCTCTTTCTCAGCCTGTTGTCATCTTACTAATATCATCTGAAAATAAACTTTACAAAACGTAATAGAAATCACATGTTTATTTTGATTAAACAATCATGTATTTTTCCATGCTACTGTTAAGTACTTTTCAAAAGGAACATCTAAAAACCTTACAGTACCATGTTTATCAAATACAGCTCTTGATTGTTGTCCTATTTACAGTTGATAATAAAATGAACTACAGAAACAGTCACATACATCTATAGAATGTGGTATACCAAATCAGTATGTACATGAATCAACAGGCTTAGTACTGAAAAAAAGCTAGCACATCACCAAGTCAACCAATAATGCAATTGGAATGTATGTAGTCAAGTGCAATACATCAATACTATAGTCACCCAGTTTCAAGTCCTTCATTATATGCAATTACATACATATTTCATAACACATCAATACATTACATTACTGTGTGATTTTGGCCTGTAACTCCTTCAAACTCTCCAGGCTGGCCTCAGGGCCATCCTCCGAAGTCACAAACCCAGGATAGGTGGCACTAAACTGGGCCTGAGGAGGTGGAGAGCCAGTGGTGGCGGTGGAGCCACCATCAACCTGGTGAGAGGAGAGCGGGGAGAGCAGAGGTATCAATTTAGCATGAGCATAGTCAATCTCAAACCCCTCGAATATCAACCCCACCCCCCATGCTCCAAGACCCTCTTCCAAAACCCTGGCCACCTTCTGGGTTGCCAGTACCAAACTCGTATAATCTGCCTCTTCGAGTCTAAATATATCCGAGGTCAGAGGTCGACGGGGGACCAGTACGGTGAGGCCGGGGGCGTTGGGGAAGGGGGTGAGGAATGCCACGTGTCCCTCATCCTCCCACACCCTCCACTGCTGCTCCTCTCCACGGACAATCCGGGAAAAGAGGCCGGGGTGCGATGGGTCTTCCCCCAGGAAGGTGAGGTTTGGTAGGGCATTGGGGGAAGGGAGCTGGGCCCGGATCTCGGCCTGGATCTCCTGGAGGGACGTGTCAGTCCAGCGAGGGCCGCTTTTAGAGGTGACGTAGCCGGGGTCGTGGTGGGTGTAGTGTTCATCTCCCGCCAGGTGGGGGCGCCACTCGCTGTCAAGGCCGTGTAACGGCAGCACCCGGATCTGTGAGTCAATAACAACAGGGACTATTACTAGGCTACCTGTTCATACTAGAAAGGAGAACAGAAATATGGTGTTATCTAAACACAAATGTAATGTTTTTGTTCATCCATGTAAATTACTGCCAATTTTTATTAAAAACTAGATGAGACACAGAATAGAATTGAGTAGAATAAAATAAAATATAAAAGAGCAGAATAGAAGAGATTAAAAAGAGTAAAGTAAAGTAGAATAGAGTAGAATAATAGTAAATTAGAGTAGAGTACAAACACAACAGACCTGGGGTGGACTGTTACTGTCTGGGTGGGGCCTGCAGACCAGGGCACATCTCTTCACCCCCAGCCTCTCACACAGCAAGGCCCCCACCTCCCTGGCCCCCAGCAGCAACCTCAGGTAGGCACCCTCACCTAGCCTGAAGAGACTGCCCTGAGCTGGGCTTGGTTCCTCACCGGGGCCCCTGTGGGTCTTCGGCTCCAGGATGGTAGTGCCTGTGATTGATATTCCATATATGAAGATAAAGATAATCCCAAATGGAACCCTATTCCCTATGCAGTGCACTATAGAGGGGATAGGGTGCCAGACAGCAAGATATAGTGGATGATAGTATACTATATAAGGATTGCACTGTTCACTGTACATATTCAGTGGTTGCGTACCAACTGACTATCATAAAATGTAAAAGCAATGGATTGACCATGAGGTGTGTTACTTGGCTGGAAACCCGACAATGAATTAAATTGAATTCTACGTTGGGCAGAAATGAGTGTTTGAATCAGGACAGTTTCCTCTCACAACTTCTACAAGCCAGAATGTTAAATAAAATTGGTTGGTCCTTTTGGTTGGTATGTGAGACAATATACCCACAGGAAAGTATAATTCCATCAACTTTTCAAAGCGCAGGTAGTGCATTCAGATTCCTATCACCTGAAGCATGCGCACAAGACAAAAATACATGCACGAGACACATGCATACTTGCCGAGCTCTTGCACATGTTTACATGTTTCTGCGCATTGCATCAGGTGATAGGAATCTGAATGCACTACCTGCGCTTTGAAAAGTTGATGGAATTATACTTTCCTGTGGGTATATTGTCTCACATTGATTGAAAACACATATGCTATAAACAGTAGGCTATCTTTGTATACGTGTCTTGTTTGTATCAACTGCAAAGACGTCGTCAACTTCATCTTCGTTGTCAACTTTTGTTCTGAATATATCGGTGGTCGTAGAGATGGATCAACCATGTGATTCTATGTTTAGTTGAGATGTTCTGTATATTAAGTGACACAGGAGGGCAAAACAAAGACGCTGTTCTACGAGTGGTCTGAGGCAGGCGTTAGATTACGAGCGTTTTCAAGTGCAGCGTTAATAACGATGGTTTAGGGAAACAGCTTGGATATTTAACGATGCGCCTACGAAAGTTCTAATGATTAACTTAGCCTTAAGATGCTTTTGGGAAACCGGGCCCTGGGCCAGAGCTAGGTATTGTGGTAAAGAATATGCATCTACCTGGGGTCCAGGGATGGGGGTGGAGGTAGGCCACCAGCTCCTCTGTCTCCCAGATCACATGATGAGGTCGGGGGAGGGATGATGACATCCTGGTGGAGGAAGGGAGTGAGGGGAAAAGAGAGGGGGAGGAAGAGAATGAGGGAAGGAGAGGGGGAGATAGAGGGAAATAGAGAGAGAGAAAGATGGGAAGTCTGTAATACAAGGACGTAAGAAGAGATGAGTGTCATCATGACATGCTGCACGTTGGGGTGGACCTGTCTCAATCTATGAGAGATTTTAAATAGACATGATGGCGCCGTACACATTGTTGAATTACTTCATGGAGAAAAACATTTATTTTAATAACTGAGCATTTTCTAAATTCAAACCCACCACCTGAAACTGGACACGGACATTCAAGTTAAGGTTGGTCGAAAATGATCTGTGCTACAAACAGTACCTAACCTGTAACTCCCAGTAATGGATCTAAAAAATATTTGGTTAAATAACATTATCTGGTATAACTGTAGCTAGCATCGATGTTTGTCGACCTAATTACTTACGGTACCTTCTTAGAAACCGTGCAAGCAGCATACAGCAAGAACGTGGGTTCAAAACGACTTCCGTTGGATCTTGGTGTTCATTTAAAAGAGTTCAGAATGATGGAGTTGGACGCTGTGTAACAGTGTCGTTTCTATCATACGGTAACAACAACCTTAGTTCGGTCAACTTTCTGTTTCTCGTAAAAGCTGTGGCCGTGTTCGGAAGCATCAAACCCGTGATACAAATGCTGACTGACTGATCTACAAATAATAATATCGTTATTTATGAATCAAGGTGATTTGTAGATCAGTCAGTCGGCTGCAATGTCGGAACAAGCCCAGTGTTTGCTGGTCACATGACAGTACGGTGATTCTGTTTTCATAAGAATTGGGAAGTGTAGTTTACAGTAAGGACGCCAGGGGGCACTCTAGCATTAGAGGTAAAAAGGCGGAAGGTACTGTACATTCATGAAATTAAGACTTGGAGACCTACTTTTCACGAGTACATTTATGTATGTTTGCTAGCATAACTTAAAAAGCACAACACAAATCAGACAATGGACGGAGAGAAAAAGGTTTTATTAAAGTTTACAAAGGAGGAGAACCCTAAGAGGACACAAATATGACCATTTTGGCATTGCAATTGTTTGTCTTTTGATGCTGTATTTATATTCATCATATTATCCAAAATGTTCACATTATCCGTGACGAGTTTACTTTGTATATCTTTATTGCTGATTGAGTCGAGGTTTGAACATATTATTACAGTACCTCTAGTCCTTCCTCCCCAATTCTCTAGAAGTGTAGAATGACACCATACCACTGGTTCTTTCACAGTGACTCATAGTTGCCTTATACACACCTCTCGCTTACACACACACACACACACACACACACACACACACACACACACACACACACACACACACACACACACACACACACACACACAGTCTAGAGACTCTAGTCTTGGGTCACTTTTTATTCATAAACACATATAATTAACATTGCTTTTATTTATATGGTAGTGTCTATAACGTTACATCGCAAACACAACCGGTATTTATATGGTAGTGTCTATAACGTTACATCGTAAACACAACCAGTATTTATATGGTAGTGTCTATATTGTTACATCGTAAACACAACCGGTATTTATATGGTAGTGTCTATAACGTTACCTCGTAAACACAACCGGTATTTATATGGTAGTGTCTATAATGTTACCTCATCGGCATAGCAGGTATGGTAGTGTCTATAATGTTACCCCATCAGCATAGCAGGTATGGTAGTGTCTATAATGTTACCTCATCAGCATAGCAGGTATGGTAGTGTCTATAATGTTACCTCATCAGCATAGCAGGTATGGTAGTGTTTATAATGTTACCTCATCAGCATAGCAGGTATGGTAGTGTCTATAATGTTACCTCATCAGCATAGCAGGTATGGTAGTGTCTATAATGTTACCTCATCAGCATAGCAGGTATGGTAGTGTCTATAATGTTACCTCATCAGCATAGCAGGTATGGTAGTGTCTATAATGTTACCTCATCAGCATAGCAGGTATGGTAGTGGCTATAATGTTACCTCGTCAGCATAGCAGGTATGGTAGTGAAATTAATGTTAACCTCATCAGCATAGCAGGTATGGTAGTGTCTATAATGTTACCTCATCAGCATAGCGTCACGTCTGTCATCCTTTACTATTACCAAGCATGCAGAATGTCATTCACCTATTCACTTCAGCCTATGAGCATAGCACACTAAGGCAATCCCACCCCGCTTGCTGATTAACCTATGGGCTCACTCGAGCAATAATCACTTTCCTTTCTTTCAACCAATGAGCAGGAATCTAGGGGAGTATTTACAGTGAGGGGAAAAAAGTATTTGATCCCCTGCTGATTTTGTACGTTTGCCCACTGACAAAGAAATGATCAGTCTATAATTTTAATGGTAGGTTTATTTGAACAGTGAGAGACAGAATAACAACAAAAACATCCAGAGAAACGCATGTGAAAAATTTTATAAATTGATTTGCATTTTAATACAGGAAATAAGTATTTGACCCCTCTGCAAAACATGACTTAGTACTTGGTGGCAAAACCCTTGTTGGCAATCACAGAGGTCAGACGTTTCTTGTAGTTGGCCACCAGGTTTGCACACATCTCAGGAGGGATTTTGTCCCACTCCTCTTTGCAGATCTTCTCCAAGTCATTAAGGTTTCGAGGCTGACGTTTGGCAACTCGAACCTTCAGCTCCCTCCACAGATTTTCTATGGGATTAAGGTCTGGAGACTGGCTAGGCCACTCCAGGACCTTAATGTGCTTCTTCTTGAGCCACTCCTTTCTTGCCTTGGCCGTGTGTTTTGGGTCATTGTCATGCTGGAATACCCATCCACGACCCATTTTCAATGCCCTGGCTGAGGGAAGGAGGTTCTCACCCAAGATTTGACGGTACATGGCCCCGTCCATCTGACCACAACACTTTCACCCAGTTGTCCTCTGAATCATTCAGATGTTCATTGGCAAACTTCAGACGGGCATGTATATGTGCTTTCTTGAGCAGGGGGACCTTGCGGGCGCTGCAGGATTTCAGTCCTTCACGGCGTAGTGTGTTACCAATTGTTTTCTTGGTGACTATGGTCCCAGCTGCCTTGAGATTATTGACAAGATCCTCCCGTGTAGTTCTGGGCTGATTCCTCACCGTTCTCATGATCATTGCAACTCCACGAGGTGAGATCTTGCATGGAGCCCCAGGCCGAGGGAGATTGACAGTTATTTTGTGTTTCTTCCATTTGTGAATAATCGCACCAATTGTTGTCACCTTCTCACCAAGCTGCTTGGCGATGGTCTTGTAGCCCATTCCAGCCTTGTGTATGTCTAAAATCTTGTCCCTGACATCCTTGGAGAGCTCTTAGGTCTTGGCCATGGTGAAGAGTTTGGAATCTGATTGATTGATTGCTTCTGTGGACAGGTGTCTTTTATACAGGTAACAATATGAGATTAGGAGCACTCCCTTTAAGAGTGTGTTCCTAATCTCAGTTTGTTACCTGTATAAAAGACACCTGGGAGCCAGAAATCTTTCTGATTGAGAGGGGGTCAAATACTTATTTCCCTCATTAAAATGCAAATCAATTTATAACATTTTTCACATGCTTTTCTGGATTTTTTGTTGTTATTCTGTCTCTCACTGTTCAAATAAACCTACCATTAAAATTATAGACTGATCATTTCTTTGTCAGTGGGAAAACGTACAAAATCAGCAGGGGATTAAATTATTTTTTTCCTCACTGTACGTCAACTCAAACTTTGTCTCCCACTTGCTGTTTTGCAGCAATAGCCTTCCAAAGACCTTCCACCTCCCCACCACCAACTGAAGGCCTGTCATCGCATCCTCGTTCTTCCAGCATAGGGCAACTTGTCATCAGCATCTGGCTCTGAGGAGCATTCCTCGGAGATGAGGCTACCCCAAACTATTCAATAAAATTCCATATTGTATTCTGTCTCTGTTGTCATTTAGTTAAACCTGTATTAGATTTAGCTAACTATTTAAGCTCCACCCCCTACTTCCTATTTATTCCTCTCTCACATGTCTGTATACTGACTGACATGTCCCTAGATGAATCTGATCCCGAGCCTTCAGGCTAATTACCTGGTCACACACACAGTCTAATTATCTGGACCCGTACAAATCAGCTGGGCTTGACAATCTGGACCCTCTCTTTCTAAAACTATCCGCCGCCATTGTTGCAACCCCCATTACCAGTCTGTTCAACCTCTTTCGTATTGTCCAAAATCCCTAAAGATTGGAAAGCTGCCGCGGTCATCCCCCTCTTCAAAGGGGGTGACACTCTAGACCCAAACTGCTATAGACCTATATCCATCCTGCCTCTCTAAAGTCTTCGAAAGCCAAATTAATAAACAGATCACTGACCATTTCGAATCCCACCGTACCTTCTCCGCTGTGCAATCCGGTTTCCGAGCTGGTCACGGGTGCACCTCAGCCACGCTCAAGGTACTAAACGATATCATAACCGCCATCGATAAAAGACAGTACTGTGCAGCCGTCTTCATCGACCTGGCCAAGGCTTTCGACTCTCAATCACCGTATACTTATCGGCAGACTCAATAGCCTTGGGTTCTCAAATGACTGCCTCACCTGGTTCACCAACTACTTTGCAGACAGAGTTCAGTGTGTCAAATTGGATGGCCTGCTGTCCGGACCTCTGGCAGTCTCTATGGGGGTACCACAGGGTTGTATTCTCGGGCCGACTCTTTTCTCTGTATATATCAATGATGTCGCTCTTTCTGCGGGTGATTCCCTGATCCACCTCTACGCAGACGACACCATTCTGTATACTTCGGGCCCTTCTTTGGACACTGTGTTAACTAACCTCCAAACGAGCTTCATTGCCATACAACGCTGCTTCCGTGGCCTCCAACTGCTCCTAAACACTAGTAAAACCAAATGCATGCTTTTCAACCACTCGCTGCCCGCACCCGCCCATTGGACTAGCGTCACTACCATGGACGGTTCTGACCTAGAATATGTGGACAACTACAAATACCTAGGTGTCTGGCTAGGCAGTAAACTCTCCTTCCAGATTCATATTAAACATCTCCAATCAAAAATCAAATCTAGAACCGGCTTTCTATTTCGCAACAAAGCCTCCTTCACTCACCCTGCCAAACTTACCCTAGTAAAACTGACTATCCTACCGATCCTTGACTTTGGCGATGTCATCTACAAAATAGCTTCCAATACTCTACTCAGCAAATTGGATGCAGTCTATCACAGTGCCATCCGTTTCGTTACCAAAGCCCCTTATACCACCCACCACTGTGACCTGTATGCTCTAGTTGGCTGGCCCTCGCTACATATCTGTCGCCAGACCCACTGGCTCCAGGTCATCTATAAGTCTATGCTAGGTAAAGCTCCGCCTTATCTCAGCTCACTGGTCACGGTAACAACACCCACCCGTAGCACGCGCTCCAGCAGGTATATCTCACTGGTCATCCCCAAAGCCAACACCTTCTTTGGCCGCCTTTCCTTCCAGTTCTCTGCTGCCAATGACTGGAACTAATTGCTAAAATCGCTGAAGCTGGAGACTTATATCTCCCTCACTAACTTAAAACATCAGTTATCTGAGCAGCTTACCGATCGCTGCAGATGTACATAGTCCATCTGTAAATAGCCCACCCAATCTAACTACCTCATCCCCATACTGTTTTTGTTTACTTTTCTGCTCTTTTGAACACCAGTATCTCTACTTGCACATCATCATCTGCTAAATTGTAATTACTTCGCTACTATGGCCTATTTATTGCCTACCTCCTCACGCCATTTGCACACACTGTATATAGACTTTTTTTCTTTCTTTTTTTTCTATTGTGTTATTGACTGTACGCTTGTTTATTCCATGTGTAAAAAAAAATTGTTAAATAAAAATGTATGATGCAGGCCAGTGCGCTTGTCCTGTGACTGACTGAGTTGAAGAGTTGCTGTGTTAAGTCCTGCTTCAGATTAAAGTTAGCCTAAAATAGACCTACTTGAGACGAGTCATCTGGTTTTAGACTCCTACATATAGTAGCGAGGGAGAGAGAGCCAGAAGAGAGAGGGTTGAAAAGAGAAAGAAGGAAAGAGGAGAGAGAGGTAGAAAGAGACGATCCCCACTGGGCACACGCTGGTTGAATCAAAGTTGCTTCCCAGTCATTTTTGTTAGGTATAGTATTTTGTGCTTTGAAAGGCAAGTGGCTAAAATAACATATTGACAACTCTTGGCGAAGTAGCAATGGACTGCTAAAGGTCACGTCCCAAATAGCACTATTCCCTATATAGTGCTCTACTTTTGACCAGAACCCTATAGGTGCCATTGGTATGCAGTCTTGGTTTCATGATACAGTAGTCCCTCTTTGGATCTACTCAGTGGGGGACAGATAAATCTATACTAATCCTTTCTCAGACCTTCTTTGCCTTTGTTAACCAATGAGGCCTCGACCTTGGCTCTAGCCAAGAGTTATAATTAACCCTACATACCACCAGTAACTGCTAAGTGGCTGTGGCGTGATCAAACCTTAGTGTAGGGCCAGTGAATCATGAAAAACACACACACATGCCAGTGAGAATCCCTGTTCTTGTGAATGGCTCAAAAAAACAAAAGCATACTGACAACCCAAGCCATTAATGAATGAAGCCCATTGTGGTTGGTAGGCTGCATCCCAAATGGCACCCTATTCCCTACGTAGACACTCCTTTTGACTAGGTCCTATAGGGAATAGGGTGCCATTTGGTACGCAGACTAAATAACAGTAAATTCATGTGGAATGAACACTACAAGCCAAGGCTCATCTTCAGTCAGCCTGCTTTAAAACGCTTTGTCGATCCCAGCACTCACACCCATGATCTCCTAATGAGCTATTCAGACCTGGGTTCAAATACTAATCGAGTATTTGCTTTAGTCTGCCTGGAGTGCCAGGTCACAGGTAGGCTGGTTTTGCACTTTTGGGACTCCTCTATTGGTTCCATTTCAACAGGCAACCTCAATCAAGCACACTTCAAGTATTTGAAATGATTTCAAATGGTATTTGAACCCGGTTTGGAGCCATTTCAAGTCCCATTTCAAACAGGCATTCATTCCCTGCATGGCATTTGCCCTGGCTTGACTTGTCTCTCACTTGTTCTCTCGCCCTCTCTTTCTATTGCTCTCCCTCTTTCTTGCGGGTAAGAGCATTGGGCCAGTAACCGAAAGGTCGCTGGTTCGAAACCCAGAGCCAGCAAGGTGGATAAATCTGCCATTCTGCCTTTGAGCAAGACAGTTAACTCCCAACAACAACTGCTCCTTAGGCGCCGATGACGTGGATGTCGATTAAGGACCCCTCCCCCCGCACCTCTCTGATTCAGACGGGTTGGGTTTAATGCGGAAGACACATTTCAGTTGAATGCATTCAGTTGTGCAACTGACTAGGTATCCTCTTTTGACCTCTCTCCCACCTTTCTCTTCTACTCTCGCTCTCTCACTCTAGCTTTCTTTCTACCTCTCCCCTTATCGTTTCCACTCTCTCCTCCTTCCTTCCCTCCCTCCTCTTCTCTCTCTCCCCCCTTTCTCTCTATCATGACGGTTCTTCTCAGGGCCTGGGCAGAAGTGGAAGGCCACTCTGTGGAATGTGTGTGTGTGCGTGCGTGTACACTCTCCCGGCTTACATGGTTGTAAATAAAGGTAAAATAAATGTGACGTTTTACTGCCCAAGCTAAATGTACACATCTGCGTGCCATGTTTCTTTCAACCCACTGAACTCTTTTTTCACACACAAACGTTTGTACACACGAACGGACACACACTCTCGCACACACACTAGTCTTACATATAGACACACACAAATATTCAGCTTTACAACCTCACACTATTTTCATTGCACATACTCACACACTAACCCACAACCTTTTTCTCTCTCTCACTCACTGACACACATGCTGTCAACACACAACCTTTTGCCTCACACACACACACACACACACACACACACACACACACACACACACACACACACACACACACACACACACACACACACACACACACACAGAGATAGAGACAAATGTTTCCCCTCAATCTGTCTGGTTTCAGATAAAACAAATGGGGGAGATAGACAGAGATTCTTTCCCGTGAGACGTTTTCACAGCTGTGCTTCACTTCTCTCTATCCTCCCCCCACTCAGTCTCTTTCTCACTCACACACCTCATTTTTCTCCATCTCACTTCTGCTCTTTGGATTCTGGTTCAAACCTGTTTTCTAAGACATTCTGAAATAGCTTGACTCGCACCAAGGCTTATTTTCAGAAGATTAGTCTTTAAATTGTTTAATTAAGGATAATATATTTTAACATGTTATTGTAAAACAGCTAATTACACAGTATACGCGAAGCCTGTTAAAGCAGGGTGTACTGGCTAACCCTTAAAGCACAATGACAAACACTGATATTATATAGACCCTATAGACCAGGGATCATCAACTAGATTCAGCCGCTGGAACATAATTATTAATCATTTGTACTCTGAAAACTGACGTAAGAAGCCCAAACAGATATTGTATTTGACAGAAATAATCATTTCAAACCTTGCTTATATTGGTACCATATAGTACGAGTGGAAATACTTGGGAATAGATTTCCTAAATAACATTTTGAGGTGAATTCCTAGTGATTTTATTACTTTATGTCCCATTTTCTTTATGCAAAAAATGTACTCTGAAAAAAAAAAAGAGGGACGCTAGATGACAATGCCTGCTATTTATCCTTATGTTATAGGTTACTAAAGGATAAATAGCTTGTTTAATAAATATGTAACTTTTAAAAACACATTTTAAGAGCTAATCACTGTAAAAGCTAAAACGTGTAGTAGTGTACTTGCCAACCCCTGCATTAGCTATTGCACAATGACAAGTAGTATAACTGTACTAGTTATAGCATGGCTGTTTGCACTACCAACTACCCAGACATTTCCTGTTTGTGCAATCTTACATGTAAATCAGGTATACCTGGGGCCTTATGTATCAAGAGAGAGCCGATGTGGAGTCAGTCCCCCCTGTCCACGTACTCTTATTCATTGTGGTTAAAAAGGCAAAACTGAGCTCAAATCAGCACTCCTACTCAAAGATGCTTAAAATAGACCCGATATTCACGACGCTCAGGTTGGAGCTCGTGACAGACCCAGGGCCTGTATTCATAAAACTTCAAAGTAGGGAGTGCTGATCTAGGATCGGTTTATATTTCAGTTTAAGATTACATGGACACGAGACCTGATCCTAGATCAGCACTCCTACTCAGATGCTTCATGAATATTTTTCCCAGGACCGGTATCACCTGCCATTCCAGTTGCACAGGCTTAAAATACTGGAGTATTGTTGCTTAGTCATGATGATCAAATTGATTCAACGCTTATATGGTATCAGTCGTATGTGTACACTACTAATGCTTTATTAAACTTGCATATCAATATCACTGCACATTTTTCATGGCATTTACATTTGGCACTAATATTTAACATGTACTTCTTAATCCCAAAAATAAAAGATCACACTTCAAACAGATCAATTGAGATTCAATAAGGAGCTTTAATAGTAAACAATAGCAAAGCATTTATACAAGCCAAACAAACATGTAGCTAAAATCTACACTAGAGATGCCAACTAGGTCTAGGACAGTCTAGTAGACGGATGGTTTTCTACTATCCAGCGTTAAATAAAACCCTGATGAAGTCAGAGTAGAGTTCAGGTTTCAGGTAAAGATATATACATACCAAACATAACATTGTGACAGAGGGAATTCAGTGTAACAATCTGCCACAGGGCGAGGCCCCTTTCTGGACTAAAGCTGCATAGAGGAAGTCAAAGAGTAGTGGGGTAACGAGGGGGAGGGTAAGAGTAAAGGGTGAGTAGGGTAAGAGTAAAGGGTGAGTAGGGTAAGAGTAACAGTAGGGTGACAGTTGGTGGGGTTGTGGGTTGGATCTTGGCAAGAGTGTGGCCGTACTAATTTGTCTTAGTCGTAATTCTACATGTTCCTACCTATGAAGTCACCATGGCCTAGTCAACACACATACCATACAACACTTGTGTGTGTTTAATGGTGTGTATGTATACCAGTGTAACACTGTGATAGGGTTCATACAGAACAGACCAGCATGACTAAAATCAGTCCCACATCTTCTCCCCCTGATAATAATCTCATCAACTTTCCTATCATCTTTCTAGCCATTACCTGACTGCCTTCTCCATTCTCTACCCTTCTCTCAAAGTATGCAAACGCACACTTCCCATCATAGACAGCAAGTATGCAAGAGTACACTTTGGTAGAAGGGTGGATAACGAGGACGTAGCCCTTCCTCCACAAGGTACTGGATCTCATTCTATGCATTCCCCCTTTCTTGCCTTCCTTCTATCCATAATTTCCGCTGACTACGCCACAAAAACAGTGGTCTTCTTCCTGTTCTTCGCTGAGCGGACCTCCTCCATCAGATCTCTGAGGTACTGGATCTCTTTGCTGATGCCGTCAGCCTTTTCTGCCAGCTCACGGTTCCTCTGCTCCAGCTCAGAACACTCTGCGCTCAGCACTTCCTGTTCGCTCTTCTTCTTCTGTCGGTAGCGTGTTGCCGCCGTCTTGTTCTGCTCCATCTTCTTGAGCTTCTTCTCCACGACCTTGGGCGCCCCGGATACTGATTTGACCTTGCCGCTGAGGGTTGTGGGAGATGTAGTCTCGGCTTCAGGTTTGGAGTAGGGTTTGGTCCTGGAGGACCCAGTTATGGAGGGAGAAGGAGAGGAAGATGGATGGTGAGGAGGGGAGCCGGATACAGAGTCGATGCCGGAGTCGCTGTCATCAGACTGGTCATCACAGCTACTGGAGGCTGAGGAAGAGAGGGTTGATGTGGGGAGGGTGGTTGGCTCCTCTTTAGGGGAGAGGACCACCACGAAGTGGCCTGATGGCAGGAGGGAGAGGACGATAGGGGCGGTGGTCTGGAGGCTGTTTCTGGGCTCCGAGATGATGTTAGTTGGAGTGTCGGTGGTCTTGACTTCCAAGACATCAACGTCCACTTCGCTCCCCAGCTCGAGGGTATACCCCAGGGAGAGGGGTGCTGGAGACTGTGGCTCAGACTTCACCACGACCTCTTGATCCTGAACCGTCACCACAGGACCTCTGACCTCATCCCTTACCTCTTCTTCAGGGAGCTCCAGGGAGGGAAGGTCAGCCAGAGGGATGACCGGGGAGAGCACCTCGTGTGGGGCAGGGATTGGAGCGGTGAAGGGGTCCACCAGGTCTAGGTCCATGCGGGTCTCCAGGGAGGCCAGGAGCTCCTCGGGGGAACTGGGTGGGGCATCGGAACAACAGGAGCCAATCAGAGAGTCCAGGTCGAAGTCACTCAGGTCTATCTTCTCAGTCATCCAGTCCATGCCCGAAAATGCATCATCTGGGGAAGAAGCAATAAGTAAATTCCAAATATACAACATATTATACTCAATGTTTATGACATGACAATTTTAATAATTATTGTACAGTGATAACGAAGTAAAATCTGCCCTCTGAAACAAAATCTGTCCTTTCCCAAACAAAAACCGACTCTGAAAGACAATATTCCAGTCTAATCATGATTTGTGGGGACATTGAAGTTGCTGATACCGGAACCCTACTATAAAACCCTATTGTTAGCCAACATGTTTCCTGTCTGTAGAATAGAAGGAAAAGCAACGCTGACACTAGTCTTGTGTTACAGTAATAGCCAGGAAATCTGGTGCAAACCAGTTTGTTCAGGTGATGGATGGCTTTTTCATCACGTTGATGTGCAAACAGGTAATACCGGTAGTTACTAACGACCTCTATGGTTAATGATTACCATACACATTGGCATCAGGCAACTGTTTATGACAAACCAAGCCCAGGGGAGAGCGTAGGTGGGGGATTGCTTAAAATGATAGGTTTAAGCCTAATAGTTGTGATAACACCACTGATGGAACCACATATAGGGTTAGGCAGCAAACAAAAGAGGGGTTTGTATGTCTTTTGCAACACTTAAGCTGTGCGTTTTTGTTGTGGTTTTCTTTTCAGCTGTGTTCTCACCTCTGCAGCCGTTTGTTCCCATGTGGGCATGGAGCAGCTCGCTAGAGTCCAGCCACGGAGTCAACGGCATCAGGTGGTCCTCTACCCCGGACTTGCTGCTCCCCAGGAACGAGGGACGAGGGGATGGAGGGAGGGAGTCGGAGGAGAACGAGAGATGGGAGGGGGAAGGAGACAAACTAAACAAAGAGGAGGGAGAGAGGGAGGAGGCGGAAGAGTTGGAAAGAGAGGGGGGTAGATCATCCTCTTCATCTTGGTCCAGACGGGACCCCATGGGGTCAGCCGTCAGAAACCAGTTGTCCAGTAACAGGGCCCCAACGTCCTCCAAGACCAGTTGGGAAGTCAACAGGGACATGACTGCTTCTTCTGGTGGTTGTCAACAGTAACAGGGTACTATAACGGGATAACAGAGAGTCTTCGGACGTTGTCGTCGTTAGGGGGAACGGTGATATCGTGCTGTGGTAGACAACAGCAGAGCTGAGGGTGGTTGGTTTGAGAGAACTGGAAACAGAAAGGAGAGAGATGGAGGGATAGGAGTTACAAATCACAGTATGACAAGTAGTTCCACAGAGGAGAGAAGATTACTTTATTGGTCCATTGACTACATGAGCAACAGAAATGTATTTTGCATATCCCATTCTCCCCGGTAGACATTAAGTATGTTTATACATACTGGAGGAGAGGAGGTGGGATAGGGGTGCGATGTTGTGTATGACAGGGCCTTAGTACCATCATAGCTAGGCTACAGAAAAAGGAAAATAATCAAATGTATTTGTAAAGCCTTTTGTTTATTTTTTTTGACTCAGCAGAGCATGGTGGCTAGGAAAATCTCCCTAGAAATGAAGGAACCTGGAGATTATAAGAGTACATGGCCTTTAAGGTCAGATCGTTCTTCAAGATAATCTCTTTGCAACATATTGTTTTGAGGGATAGGTAATCATATCACTATATGGTGTCAGTTAAATGGTGCTACTCATTATCTACCCTCATTGTATTGTTTTAGTAACACCCATCGAGGAAGTTCTATTCGGGCAAAAGTGGGGAGGGAGGAGCGCCCTTGACAAATCAAACAGTAATCTGCACTGCTCTGTCATGTTGTCAACAAAGGCAGCATGGTGCGACCTCCAGAAACATAAATCGCTTCTCCATAAAATAAATCTTTAACTAGTATTCACTGGGAAGGCAGATACAGCGTTTTTATCAAAAGCAATCACTTTTGCATGTGAAAACACAGAATCCTGCACATTGCTCCACATGCTTATTTAGGTCACTTTTGTTTTGAGCTGGCTTCACATTTGGCCAGAGCAGGACACCTGGTTCCAAAACCAATGCACCGTTCAAACTCCTCCCACCACCGGGGTAGGGACAATTAAACAAACGCCCTCAGTGTTAGTATGCGTCTGGGAAATAGACCTGAAAACAGTCAGCTATAGATATTGTGTAAAACCTGTGGTATCTGAAATTGTCCTAGTGACCTAGTCAACAGTAACATTCGGTCGTCTCCTGGAAGATTTGAGGCCATTTGTTCAACTAAGAGTTAAAAGGAACAAGTCAATAACTTTGACTTAATATCTCCTAAAACGCATCAATGTATTTCGCATTCAAACCTATTTCACAATAAAATAGCACGAGAGCTATTCTGGTCTAATACTTCAGTGGAAATTCCGCCAGTGCTGGTAAACTCCCCGCCCTCCGCCAGGGGATAACGTTGCCTAATTTGGTCATGATGTGACCGGTAACGCCGCCTCCTCGCTGACTCACTATGGCAACGGAGAGGGGCGGGTGAGGATACCGCCATTTTCACAACAACCATCTGTCCTGAAAGGAACGTAGAAAACGAGAGGACAAGAGTACGCCATTTTGAAAGTGCCACGTTGCCATGTCTGGCATAGTAACTTCATTAATTTATGAGCCTGGGTTTAATAACATTAGTTAAAAATCATAACAATATTGTTATTCAATATGAGAAGGGGGTAGTTAATGAGTTATGACGTAGATATCGGGTTAAATGGCCCACTGTAGATGGCACGGGATCCACATGGCTTTATTGGCACTTTGTTGAAAGGCACTGAATAACGTTCGCATATGCTATCTACCGTTAGTTATTTCAGGAAGACAGTTGATACGAGTTACTATTTCCACAGTTGGGTAGGTGACAAAGACAGCCCAAATCTAGCTGACAGTCTGACATATCTGAAGAAAGGTTAGCTAGCTAACCGTATAAGCTATTGTAGAGTTAGCTAGCTAGAACGCTAACAACAACTTCCCAAGCCTGCTTGGCAGCCACACCTGCCCGACAGCTGACATGTGACTGACTTCACATTTCCTGAGAAGAAATACGTATCATTTTTTACTTACGCCATTTTGCGTAAAAAAAGCCAGTGCTTGACCGTTGCACTGCCGGGTTGTTGCCGCTGCTGGATCAGCCGCTGCACGTTAAACTGCCATTTTGCGAGGGAGAACTGAGCGCTCGGAATGCTATAAAATAACGTTGAATGTCACAGAGAAACAACGATCGAGGGAGGTCACATAATTATTTATAGTCCCGCATCACACCCAAATGTGTATCCTTCCGTCAACAGCGTTGTGGTGTATCACTCCGATCCCGTTACTGCCTCTGATTGGTTTAGATCGTTATTCTGCTCGTTGGAAATAAATAGGCCCAAGGCTATAGCGTAACCGACGAAATGTAGGTCAAATTAACATGTATACATTGAATTAAGATAGAATAAATTCATATTTACATTGGTAACTTGTATTTCTAATCTAAAAAGCCAGTGTATTATGTTTGATTACGTGAAACTTGTTGCCCACAAAACGAAGGACTGCAATGTGTAGACTACTTCACAAAGTTAGATACAAGTCAATCTAAGATCGATCAAAATGTATTAGAACTTGTCTAACGTTATCAAATAATTGTTTTTCAGCCTTAATACACTCATTACTTATGGTAGAAAAGGACACGTTGAATCTCAAGAGGAGTCTCTTTTCCAAAGACTATTTGTCCTCAAGGATTCAAGTGTCTTTATTAACTTAACGGTAACTAATCAGATTAATACGAAAATTATGGTAACTTTATTTAAATTTTATAAACAGATGTAGTTTAGTTATATTCTGATGACAACTCATGATTACAATTGAATACATGTCCAATCCCTCCACCTGGTGGTTGAAAAGCCAAATAAAGAAGTAGTGGAGGTCATTGAGTTGTCTATCGTCTATGGTACATCAAAATGGTACCCTATTCCCTGTGTAGTGCACTACTTTTGACCACCGCCCTATATGGTGCCATTTGAGAAACAGACAATGTTACTGTTCCACCAGTGGTATTCAAATTCGGAGTCTAGTGGGTAGTAAAAATAAAAATGTCAATTGATTTGACATTTTTAACAAATGTATAGTACAGATATACACTGAGTGTACAAAACATTAAGAACACCTGTTCTTTCCATGACAGACTGACCAGGTGAATCCAGATGAAAGCTATGATCCCTTATTGATGTCACTTGTTAAATCCCCTTAAGTGTAGATGAAGGGGAGGAGACAGATTAAAGAAGGATTTTTAAAACTTGAGACAATTGAGACATGGATTGTGTATGTATACCATTCAGAAAGGGAATGGGCAAGACAGGCCCACTGATTTGTGTCAAGAACTGCATCACTGCTGGGTTTTTCCACGCTCAACAGTTTCCGGTCAGTATCAAGAATGGTCCATCACCCAAAGGACGTCCAGTCAACTTGACACAACTGTGGGAAGCATTGGAGTCAACATGGACCATTATCCCTGTGGAACTCTATCGACACCTTGTAGAGTCCCTGACCCAACGAACTGAAGATGTTCTGAGGGTGCAACTCAATATTAGGAAGGTGTTCCTATTGTTTGGTATACTCAGTGTATGTGACAATATACAAATGTTTTTTAGATAGATAATTTGAAAAAATATAGTTTATTGAGCAAAAATATTGTCTCTTAATTTTGTTAATAGAGATGTAAATATAATGAATTCAAGGTGCTTTGTTTATTACATATTTTGAGGTTGAGTCATTCGATGTGGAGTGGGGCATTTGTTAAAGGTATTAGTAAAAATATCTAAATCTGGAAAAGCAGCTGTCAAGAGTCCTGACAAATCATGATTAACAATAACCTCATCATGCCTTCTTATTCAGACAATCAACTATTCATAGAATAAAACATAATAGGACAGAATTGAATAAAAAAATAGAACAGAACAAAAAATGGTTTGTTTTCCCACTTATTTTGTACAACTTTTTATTATTACTGCTAATATTTTTTATAAAGTGTAACATTACTGAAATGTTGAGGAGAGCTTCCAAGTAAGAATTTCACTGTACCGTTTACACCCTATATCATTTACACCTACCAAATAAACATTGATTTGGCTCCTCATCCTCTTTCTTCATCTCCTCCTCAGAGGATGAGATTATTTTCCACTAGCTCATCTTTGACCTCAAACACTTAATCCAGCCCTTCATTCAGCAGCTGAGACACTTCGCGTATCTTTTTCCCAAACTTATACTCCAGTCCTTTCTTCAGCTTTGGACCATCCTCTTGCTTAGTGAAGAAGATATCCATGCCCAGAGCGAAGCCTTGGAGCACCCCCGATGCCTTACTGCTGGCCTCTATGGCACTGGCACTACCTACTCCTGTCACTTTGGCCACCCTGGTTTAGATTAAGGTTTAGGTTAATGTTAAGGTTTATTTGAGCATCTTGGTACATATGCAGAAACATTCTTAACATGTGTCATTTCATATAAAACACAAGTAAAGAAATAATCTGCCTAAATATATCATCAATAAAGTCATACACAAAACAACAGATAATGCAGTGCAAAGTCCTCCAGATACACAAACAAATGCTAAAACTGAGAAAGTTGTCTCACCGTACGAGTTTCCTGCGTAAGCAAAACCTCTTCATAGAGGGTGATTGGATTCCTCGGTCAACGACGGCAGGCGACCCAAACTGTAAAAAAAACTATGTACAGCTCGGAAAACCAGGTATTACAGTATTAGTAATAAATGAGTGTTAAGATTAAATACTGTATTCTCCATATAGCTCATTCTAATATTTCTACTGCTGTACATTGCATTGCAGTTACTGTTTATACACTCACCACATATTTATTATATACTGGATTCTTGACATAGCTCACTGTAATATATCTACTGCTGTACTCTGTCATTCTTAGTATACAGTACAATGTGTAAATGCTCCCGGTGTACATACATATAGATTGCATTTGGATTACTGTTCCAGTGTTATTTGGGTTGTTAATTGGATTTAAGCTTAGCATTAAACATCTCTTTTCTCTCTCTGTCTCACCGTACGAGTTTCCTGCGTAACCAAAACATTTTCATAGAGTGGAAGATTGGACTCCTCTCTGTCAATGACGGCAGGTGACCCAAGACGAGGACCCACCACAAGCGGCTTGTATTGGTCCTCTTCAGTTTCAAACTGAAAAAGAAAATAGTTATTCAAGTCATTTTCAGAGAGTGCATTTTCTGAGGCAAATCCTAACTTCCACTCAAGTCGAAATTTTACTACATAGCACTGCGTTGATGTCAATGGGAGACAACGTGAACATTACATTTGACTTCAGGGGAAGTTAGGATTCACTCCTATATGGATATATGAGAGAAAATTGTGGCAAGATACCTTCTTGTCCATTTCAGTCACAGTGATTTCAGGATGACTTCTCACAGACAACTTCTGCTGGGCCAAAGGAGGCCGCTTCTGAACTGTGTCTGGAGTTCTCAAGTCAATGTATATTTCACACCATAGGTCTCTCAGAGAAGAGTTAGGTGGAGAGCCATGGTGGATGTCCTATGCTCCCCAGGGGGCCAAGAGGATAAAGTCAGGTAAGTCATGTCATAGTTAAAACTGCAGTTCAAATAGAAAGTAATTCAACTTGATGTACAGTATGTTGACAATGGTTGAATCCAATCTTACTCTGCCTCCACCAACCCCTGGGCCGAGTGTGACTGAGGGAGAGGGGGTCCACAGCTCCATCTCCTCTGGGGCTCACTCTCCTCAGGCTTGCCCATATAGATGTTCCTGGAGTGGCGCACCAGAGGTGGAGGCTGTGAGGGGAGTGGAAGTGGGTGAGGAATAGTGAATGTGGGTCAGGAATCTGCCACACACTCAAAAAGTAGCTAAGGTGGAAAGGTTGAAAGCAAATACTCTTGTACATACTTCTTTAAATCGATACTGTCATGTTTATAATGGTGAATAGTAAGGAGCCGGACAGAGATGAAGCACCTGCCGAATAACTGTAGTTGAGTTCTAAATAGTAGTATTTTGGGATATGCGGAAATATTACATTTTACTGTATGTCCCACTTGAATTGAGTATGCTTCAAATGCCAGGATGTCATACTAATTTCGGCTTTTCATCTAGTAGAATTCGCTGCCTGCTATTGAGGAAGGCAATCATCTTTTCCGACCCAGGTGTGCTTGACAACAGCCAATAATCTGCTTTCTGTGCATGCTTTATTTGTCTTCTTTTGCAGTGGAGGAAGAACCCTGGATGTTGCCTGTCTATCCATTTGGACAAGAGTCAGGACACATTTAGGCTGTTGAGTTGCACAACTTGGAATGAATCATTAGTAATGCCTTGCATCCTTTTCACGTTCACTTTGACAGTGTCACACACACAAGTGGGCGTGTCTTAAAAATAGGGCTTTGTGTTTTGCGCTGTCATGTGACATGCCCGGATTTTAACCTTCATTTAAAGCTTTTTGATCAAACTGTACTCCTTTCCTTTTTATGTCATTGTCCAGCACCATACTCAGACAATTGCTTCAACTTTTTTTTTAATGTAAAGCTGAAAATGCAATATTAAAATCAGGCATCATGTCATGATAAAAAACACAGTGCCCTACTTATAAAAAACAATAGTATTATTTTTGCAATGCATTCATTTGTTTGGTTTAATGTAGTCAGTACAAGGTCTGACATAAATCCCTTAGTGAGCACAAATAATAAAGTATGTTGGGGCAAAAACAATGTACATTTTGAACAAAATAAACTTTCATGAAGTCTGCTCATTCCTTTAAGACTATGCATTGAGGGCTAAATAATAGAGGTAACTACAAAAAGGCCCTTACCTTTGCCATCACAGATGTACAACTATACTCCTGTCCGTACTTCCCTGGAGATCTGTCTTGTCACAAAGCACTGTTTCTCTCCTTTCTCTACTCACAATAGAAGATCATTATTATTTTGTGTTCTTGGATCTACTTTTCAGAGGGAATCAAAATTTCTACTTCATAAACTTGAGCCACAACATGATCATGCCCAAGGCTGGTCCTGGACGTTCTGCCGCCCTAGGCGAGACAATGTTTTTCTCAGCTAAAAGTCAGAGGGAACAGAACATAATAGCAGCCCAACTAATAGGCCTATGCTACAAATTAAAAACACATCTGGTTAGTAGGCTATATAATCAGTTCAATGTCAATAATATAGCCAAATATTCTCAATCTGATTATATTGATAAAATCACTAATGCCCTGGAAGCTTTTCCACCCTAGGCGCGACAAAAATAATTACATCTTAGACATCCTTATGGCACTTTCAAAAGTTATCTTTTCACACAGACAGAAGCTCTTCTTTCACAGAAAATATATCTTCAACTGCTGGCTACTCTTCCATTTTATAACCCAACAACAGAATTGCTTCCCTAAAAGCTGCCTGGTTTTAAACAAACATCTCTTTTCAGAAAGAGAAAAGCTAAATTAATTAGGGACAGAATAGTAAAGTATATATCTTTTTTTATATCTCCTAAGTATAATAGACTGTAGTTTAGCGTCAGATTGTCAGAGAGGAATCAATATATCGCCATAAGCATTGGAGTCACGTCTTTCGCGGGCATTTTAAAGCTTGTGTCTACCATACGCTTGATATAATCTGGATATGTTATGTATTTATTTCAAAATATAAAGCAAATATATATAATTTTTTCTCTTTTAACAAAGGGTATCTATGGATAGGATAATTGTGTCTGTCAAACAGGTAGGCTTACCACTTATTTTTTGGAAGATGAAGAACTAAGCTCCAATTATATATGTTTGCAGCAAAAAGAGAATGAACAGAAGGCTTGGAATAGACAAGCCTTGGTCTCTCCACTCTCTCCCCGTTCGCCATCCTCCTATTGTAATGGGCCACCGAAAACTTTCGCTTACGCTCATCTCTTAGGAAATTCCCCTCCTTATCCTGATGTGGCCCAGCCTGCACTAAGATATACCGTAAAGATCCATTCATATATTTGTCACTAGCAGGGATGTTTTGTGTTTTTTGTCTGGGAGTCGGATTTAGCAGCAGCACCACCACTGTCATCCGGGACGGGGAGCAACGAATCCGAGTCTGGGTCCAAGATAGGATTTAGAGATTGAAACTATGAGAAGAGGCACAGTCTTATGAGCTGGCGGTTGGGGTGCCGCGGGCGGTATAGTAGCCGATCAGGGGCGCCGGAGGGCGGCAGCCAATTGTCAATATGCCTCCCCAAAGTCAAGTCTTATCTTGCCTAATGGGAGGGCCGGTCATGCCCTGCACATTGCACCGGAGAGTACATTATCAGTTATAATATACAGTCCTACAAGGCCCATTGAGATACATTTTTAAAAAATGAACATGACTAAATCTATGTCTTTTAATTATTTATTCACAACGTTGGTTTATATGGCAATACATTTGACAATGAAAAATGTTGCAGTGATTCCATGATACACAACTGAAACCTGGTAGACAACGTACCCAAAGGTTCTATAAAGAACCATTAATAAAATGTTTTGAATAAAATGGTTACAACACTTTTCTGGGTCTTTATAGAAACTTAATGGAGAATTGAGATTGATAAAGTTTATTTGTAGAACCAAAAGGTTATTTGTAGAATCATCGTTTTTTTAAATTCTGTTTAATAGCCATGTTATATTCTTTAAATTCCATAGGTTTTACTAGTGTGTTTTTTAATAACGGAATCAGGTACGCTGGAACTGCTTAGGGTTCCTGAGGAGAAAAGTAAGAACTACTGACTTTGTCAACCATTCTCAATTGACAAAAGTCCTTATGTGAGTCTTTCACAAGACACTGTCACTGACCATAATCATGTAATCGCCTAACATCAATAGTCCAATGAGCCGCCACCCCAACATTTAATTATAACTCGAACCATCACCCTTCCCAAAGAAGCCTTGAGGAAACCACATTGTGTGTGTAGAGCCCTCCGCCCCTCTCTGATTGAGGGGTTGAGTTAAATGCGTTAGACACATCTCAGTTGAATGCATTCAGTTTTACAACTGACTAGGTATCCACCTTCAGAGGATGAGATTATTTTCAACTAGCTCATATTTGACCTTGATCACTTCATCCAGCCCTTCATTCAGCTGCTGAGCCACTTCGCGTATCTTTCTCCCAAACTTGGACTCCAATCCATTCTTCAGCGTCGGGCCACCTTCGCCATCCTTCTTCTGGGTAAAATAGATATCCATGCCTAGAGCAAAGCCTTGGAGCATCCCTGATGCCTTACTGCTGGCATCAATGGCACTGGAGCTACCTACTCCTGTCACCATGGCCACCCTGGTTTAGGTTAAGGTTTAAAAACATACAAATATTTTAAAAAATAAAGTTAATATATTTCCAGACAAGAGTAAATGCAGTATATTAAGATCATACCTGGCTACTCTGACAGCCTTGGTGTCGACCTCCTGGAGGGTTGAATGGTTGTGCTTCCTCAGGTGCTCCATGCCCATGTTGATGAACCTCAAGCAGGCTTCAATGTCACCCATCAGGGCCAGGTAGTCCTGGAGGATCAGCTCAATCTTCTTCCTGTCCTGTGCACTGCTCACCTAAGAGAGATGAAGAATTTACTTCCTGGAATGAAGAGTTGGACAGTGATGTTATGCACAGCATTCTTTTAAAGTATCTAAGTTCCCGAATGGAACACCTACAGTAAATTTATCGGAGTGAGTTTCATGGGAAACTAACTTGGCTCCCAGGCCAAGTGAAATTCCTGGTGTCTGTCCAATCAAGCATGAACCATATTAATATTTTAAGTGTGCTATCATCCTTCAAATGCTCTATAAAGTGTGATTGTGTTTGGATTCGAACAGCTCACTTTGTTAGCAATAGCTGCAGAGGCCCCTGTGACCCCTCCAGCTGCAGCTACACCGACTCCAACCACTGTCAAGGCCAGTGATAACCCTAGGGTGAAGGGGGCGAGGATCACCCCTGCCGCAGCCGCCACCCCTCCAACCCCCCCCGTGGCGCCCCCGGTGATGCCAGCGATCTTGGTTCTCTTGGAAACCTTGGATAGAATTAAAATATTTGAAGGAATTAAATCTAATGGAATTGTAGAATTGAATGTAAATAATCTGTTTGGGGGTAATTGACGTTAGTCACAGGCTTACATTAAAAAGGCGTGTACAGTAGTAGTCTATAGTGCTCCTACCTTGTTTAAGTTGCCTGTACAGTAGTGTATAGTAATCCTACCTTGTCTAAGTTGTCTGCGATGCTGAGGAGGTCAATGATGTAGTTCTTTAGAGTCTCCCCATGCTTAGTCAAGAGTAGATTGTACAACTGTAATGCATTCTGGAACCGCTGGGCTTTCTCTTTGAACAGTCTATAGAAGGTCATAAGTATAGAGGGTGGTTAGTGACAGAATATTTAAATGTACACAAAAGTTTGTTAGCTGGGTCTAAACTAAATAACTTACTTTGCTTCTCCCTTCTTGGCCAGTTTAGGGTCATTAGACAGATCTTTCCATGCTAAAAGGCAAGAGGAAAATATTTAAAATTACACCTAAACTATGCTGGAAATAAATAAGTACATTTTGAAGCTGTGATGCTCACGTTCACTTTTCACCTTCTCCCACCATTCCATCAAATGAGCTGCATCCTGATGGAAGAATCAAATGAAAGGGTGAAATGTGCATTTGACATATGGTTGTGGTCAAATTGTCATTAGTGATGATTCTATGGAGGTTCTGTATGTAACAAACCCACATGTACAGTGAGGGAAAAAAGTATTTGATCGCCTGCTGATTTTGTACATTTGCCCACTGACAAAGAAATGATCAGTCTATAATTTTATTGGTTGGTTTATTTGAACAGTGAGAGACAGAATAACAACAAAAACATCCAGAAAAACGCATGTGAAAAATGTTAGAAATTGATTTGCATTTTAATGGAGGGAAATAAGTATTTGAACCCCTCTCAATCAGAAAGATTTCTGGCTCTCAGGTGTCTTTTATACAGGTAACGAGCTGAGATTAGAAGCACACTCTTAAAGGGAGTGCTCCTAATCTCAGTTTGTTATCTGTATAAAAGACACCTGTCCACAGAAGCAATCAATCAGATTCCAAACTCTCCACCATGGCCAAAACAAAAGAGCTCTCCAAGGATGTCAGGGACAAGATTGTAGACCTACACAAGGCTGGAATGGGCTACAAGACCATCGCCAAGCAGCTTGGTGAGAAGGTGACAACAGTTGGTGCGATTATTCGCAAATGGAAGAAACACAAAAGAACTGTCAATCTCCCTCGGCCCGGGGCTCCATGCAAGATCTCACCTCGTGGAGTTGCAATGATCATGAGAACGGTGAGGAATCAGCCCAGAACTATACAGGAGGATCTTGTCAATGATCTCAAGGCAGCTGGGACCATAGTTACCAAGAAAACAATTGGTAACACACTACGGCGTGAAGGACTGAAATCCTGCAGCGCCCGCAAGGTCCCCCTGCTCAAGAAAGCACATATACATGCCCGTCTGAAGTTTGCCAATGAACATCTGAATGATTCAGAGGACAACTGGGTGAAAGTGTTGTGGTCAGATGAGACCAAAATGGAGCTCTTTGGCATCAACTCAACTCGCCGTGTTAGGAGGAGGAGGAATGCTGCCTATGACCCCAAGAACACCATCCCCACCGTCAAACATGGAGGTGGGAAACATTATGCTTTGGGGTGTTTTTCTGCTAAGGGGACAGGACAACTTCACGCATCAAAGGGACGATGGATGGGGCCATGTACCGTCAAATCTTGGGTGAGAACCTCCTTCCCTCAGCCAGGGCATTGAAAATGGGTCGTGGATGGGTATTCCAGCATGACAATGACCCAAAACACACGGCCAAGGCAACAAAGGAGTGGCTCAAGAAGAAGCACATTAAGGTCCTGGAGTGGCCTAGCCAGTCTCCAGACCTTAATCCCATAGAAAATCTGTGGAGGGAGCTGAAGGTTCGAGTTGCCAAACGTCAGCCTCGAAACCTTAATGACTTGGAGAAGATCTGCAAAGAGGAGTGGGACAAAATCCCTCCTGAGATGTGTGCAAACCTGGTGGCCAACTACAAGAAACGTCTGACCTCTGTGATTGCCAACAAGGGTTTTGCCACCAAGCACTAAGTCATGTTTTGCAGAGGGGTCAAATACTTATTTCCCTCCTTAAAATGAAAATCAATTTATAAAAATGTTCACATGCGTTTTTCTGTTGTTATTCTGTCTCTCACTGTTCAAATAAACCTACCATTAAAAATATACAGGTTTCTGTACAGCACTCTGTGACATCAGCTGATGTAAGAAGGGCTTTGTAAATACATTTGATATTGATGTCTGACAGCTTAGTTGAGCATGGTTATACATAGGCCCAGGAGCCGCTAGTGGTTGTGGTTTCATTCCTGTCTTTTGACCACTTAGGGCGGTTTAGGCTAGGTTTTACAGTGTATGGCGAATTTGCCAGTAAATTCTGATCGTGGCTCAGTTAAGCATAATTCCCCCCTAATGGTTAAAGTTAGGACTGGGGAAGTGGAAGCTGATCCTAGATCTATACCCAGGGGAATCACCACGGAGCAGGTTCACGGTCATACTTGGAATACCTTGATGTTATCTTGTTCTTTTTCCTCTTCACAAATTCTGCTTATTGAGAGTGTGTTGATTCTGTCTTTCAGAGGGAGTGACTGCTTTAACGGCAATGGAGGTGGCCTTATACAATCAGCATAGATTGCACATATCCGTTGTTGAACTGTTACCTAAAACAATAGAAATACAATCAACTTTTTTCAGGACACTTTGATTGGCCTGTAATAAAGTATGACACTTTGGGCCGGTTTCCAAAGTTAAGATCAAGCCTAGCCCCGGATTAAAAACTCGTTCAAAATCTCCATTGAGAATGGTCCCGTGGGCTCAGTTGGTTGAGCATGGTGCTTGCAATGCCAGGGTTGTGGGTTTGATTCCAATTAAGAAAAAAAAGTGTATGCACTCACTACTTAAAATTGCTCTGGACAAGAGTGTATGCAAAATATTTAAAAAGCATATATTTTTTGAAGTCATGGACTAGGCTTAATCTGGGTCTGGGAAAATCAGGCTAGTCTCAGACTAGACGTAACAAAGTAAACAAAAATAAGGGGCACTCAAATGTATATGATATGTAATGTTTGGTATGGTTACATAAGACAGAAGGTTACTTAAGGCAAAAACTAAAGGAGGATGGATGGGTTGGCATAAAGTGAATGTTGAGCAACCCAAAAGTTGCATGTTCAAAGCACCTCATGGACAACTTCACAACTACTTGCTACTTTGCAACTAGTTAGCTTACCTTTACCCCTAGCCTAACATTAGACACCTAGCTAACATTAGCCACCTAGGCATCTAGCTAACGTTAGCCACCACAAATTGGAATCTGTAACATATGTATTGCCAATTTGTAACATATTGTAATTCATAACATATCATACGAAGTGAATGATGGCCATCCACAAATAAATACATACCAAATGTAACATATCATACTAATTTGAGTGTCCCCGATTTTTGTTTACTATGTTACATCCACCCCCCCAAGTCCAGGTTGGGGAAACCGGCCCTTGAAGTAGAATGTGAAAAATTTAAAAACAGTATTTGTAGCTGGCTGACTGTGATCCCTTTAGTTGTCATACCGTACGAGTTTCCTGTGTAACAAAAACCTCTTCATAGATATAGTCATTGGATTCTTCTCTGTCAACGACGGCAGGCGACCCAAACTGGAAGAACAATGTACAGCTCGGAAAACCAAGTATTACAGTATTAGTAATAAATTAGTGTTAAGATTAAATACTGTATTCTCCAGATAGCTCATTCTAATATTTCTACTACTGTACATTGCATTGTAGTTACACTTTATACACACCACATATTTATTATATACTGGATTCTTGACATAGATATATTATAGTGAGCTACTGCTGTACTCTGTCATTCTTAGTATACGGGATAATTTACACAATCTTCTGGTGTACATACATATATTGCATTTGGATTACTGTTCCAGTGTTTTTTGGGTTGTTAATCAGATTCGTTGAGACAATCCTTATTTGTTTGACATTATACTCCATTGTTAGGAGCTAGTAACATAAGCATTTTGCTGCACACGCTATAACATCTTCTAAACTGTGTACGTGACCAATACACTACTACTTGATTTAAGCTTAGTGTTAAACATCTGTTTTCTGTCTCACCGCACGAGTTTCCTGCGTAGCCAAAACCTTTTCATAGAGAGGGGAATCGGAGTACTCCCTGTCAATGACGGCAGGCGGGCCAAGAGGACGACGCAACACCAGCTGCTTGTTCTGGTCTTCTTTAGCTTCAAACTAAAAAATAAACATTCAAGTCAAATTCAGAGACAGTGCATAGGATATCCACCTTTACTATCCTGTTTGCCCTCTCTCTCTCTGGGCCTCTGGCCTCTCGTACTCTGGCTCCTGACCCTTCTCTGTACACACTTTGACGTAAATCCTTCCGCTCAAGACGAATTTCCACTTAGTTGTACGTTAAATGTCAGTGGGAGACATAGAAAATGCAACATAAGTGGAAGTTAGGATTCACTCTCACTGTATATGAGAGCAAATGGAAGAGAAGTGTGTTGCTGCACCAGATGAGATACCTTCTTAATGAATTCAGACACACTCCCTCCATCCTGAGGGTCACAACCACCTTCTTGTGGAGGATTCCTTCCCACCGACCACTTATTCCGGGTAACAGGGGGTGGTTTCTGGGCTGTGCCTGGCTTCTAAGAAGTTAGTTACAAAAAATAAATATAAAAAATAAGGTTCACACCATTGTTATATACACAGCGTACAAAACATTAAGAACACCTTCATAATACTGAGTTGTACTCCTCTCCCCCATTTTGCCCTCAGAACAGCCTCAATTCATCTAGACTCCACTGCTTCCCACAGTTGTGTCAAGTTGGCTCGATGTCCTTGGATGGTGGACCATTCTTGATACACACGGGAAACTGTTGATCTTGAAAAACTACTACCATACCCCTTTCAAAGGCACTTAACTTTTGTCAAGCCCATTCACCCTCTGAATGGCATACATACACAATCCATGTCTCAAGACTTAAAAAAAATCTTATTTAACCTGTCCCCCCACCTCCCTACACTGTTTGAAGTGGATTTAACAAGTGACATCAATAAGGAATCATAGCTTTAACCTGGATAGTCTATGTACTGGAAAGAGCAGATGTTCATAATGTTTTGTACACTCAGTTTGTTCAGATAGTATTCACACCCCTAGCTATTTTCAAGTCTTGCCATAGATTTAAGCAAATGTAATAAACATTTTTTTTTAACTGTCAAAACTACAGTAGGCCACTCAGCACTGATAGTTATTCTGTGCTGGCCTTGTTAAGTTATTGTCCTGCTCAAAAAGGTGAAATTGTATCTGTGTCTGTTGAAAGCAGACTGAACCAGGTTCTCCTCTAAGATTGCCTGTTATTAGGTCTATTCCATTTATTTTAAGAAATCCCTAGTCCTTGCCGATGACATGCATACCCATAAAAGATGCAGCCACCATGCTTGATAATATGAAGAGTGGCACTCAGTGATGTGTTGTGTGATGTTGGATTTGCCCCAAACATAACGCTTTGTATTCAGGACCGATGTTCCCTCTAAGCTGCATGCCTACGCAGCGCGCAGCTCCCCCGGGACTGCAGCACAGAATAAATATCAGTGCACGCAGACAAGCATGAGATTGAACATCACTCAATTTTCTAGAATTTTACCCATTGGTGTTACCTATCAACATTTCCCTTTACTGTGGGAATTGTGATCGAATCAACACAATAGCCACTTTCAATTTATCATAACGAAACAAAAACAAACTATGCAAGAGAGGCAGAACACGTTGGAGTAGAATTCTATAGCATTGACAGGCACGACCCATAATCTACACAGACCCGTGGGCCATACCCAAATCAGAGATGCAGTAGGCCTATATGCAAACAGACCATTGCAATATATGGATCTGTGCCATTCACTTCGAACTGGACTGTGTTTACAGCATGAGCGGTTGTGAGTAAATGCGCTTGACATCAAAGCGAGAGCTACATGTAGCGACGATGCATTTGATTTTGTAAAGTGGTTTCTGGCATCAAACACCACAACATTTTCAGTCACCTTGTCTGAAGGACAAGTGGATAAGCAGGTTAAGGTCAAGTCCTGCATGTATTTTTCAAAAGTCTCATGGAATGTAGGCCTACATTGAACACCACACATTAGCTGCTACTGTAGGCTGAATGAGAACAGCCATTTTATTGTTAAAATATTATGGGATACATTTTCTTCATTGTTTTTGAAGGTAAGCCACTCTAGTAGGCCTTCGTTATAATGAAATACCCACAGGAGTCTACTTGACCACTTAAAACTAAAGTGGGTACAGCCTCAGTGTTCGGCGCTCAGCAGACCAGACATTCTCACTGATGCTACCCGCTGCCTATTGGCTACTTAGCTTATTCACGCCTGTCTCAAAATACAACACTGCCCCTTTAAGACAAAAAAAAAAGCAAGCTTTTCAAAGATGTCTAGAAATGCACGTGTTTTGTGCTCTTGTAGGAAGCAATCACTCCCCCATTGCTGACACCAAATTACCTAGAACTGGGCTAATAACGAATTAACTAGCAAAGGATATGAACAGTTTTGTTGCATTGAAAGTGGCTAATATGGTGTTGATTCACTCAATTCAAACAGTAAAGAAACATTTTTAGTGTTAACGGGGAAAACAGAAAGTTGAGTGAAGTTCTCTTGCTTCTCTGCTTACAGAGAAGGTCGCCTGTATATAGTTTGCTTACTTTATAGCGTTATTTTTTATAACTTGTGTGTTTTTGTTCTACCTTGTTATTTTATTATTACATTGTTATTGATTACTGCATTGTTGGGGTTAGACCTTCAAGAAAGGCATTTCACACATCTCTACCAGCTCTCAGTCTCACGTCAGAAATAGATGAACATCCATGTTTCTCAAAACATCACATTTTGAATTCTTCAAGGTTAGGCATCAACTCCAAATGGTTAAAGTAAGGGTTAAGGCTTAAAACAAAAATATAGAAAACTACTTTCTATTGTTGAATTCGAACATGCAGCCTTTGGCATCAGGGGCAGATGCTTACGCCCATCTGCCATCCCCCTAGCAAAACTGAAACCTTGAAGGTAACAACGCTCACTGTTGCCCCTAGTGGCAGGGTTCATTTCCCAACATCTTCAGACATGGATGGACGTCGAATACTGACGTGTATCACGGGTGACCTGACTGGTTGAATCCAATCCATTGATTTATGGACAGTCTCTTACCCTGCCTTTATCAACCGCTGGACCGGATGTGTGTGAGGGAGAGGAGGGACCATAGCTCCATCTCCTCTGGGGCTCACTCTCCTCAGGCTTGCCAATATAGATTTTTCTGTGGTGGGGCACTGGAGGTGGAAGCTGTGGGAGGAGTGGGTGAAGAATGTATGGGTGGGTGTTAAGATTCATACTATATGAGAGCAAATTAAAAGAGAATGCATGTTGCTGCATCAGATGAGATGCCTTAATGAATTCAGACACTCCATCCTGAGGGTCACAACCACTTTCTTGTGGAGGACTCAACTATCACTTATTCTGGGGCACTGCAGTTCAAATACAAATTAATTTGAGTCAATGCATATTTCAAACCATAGGTCTCTCACAGAAGAGTGAGGTGGAGAGCCATAGTGGATGTCCTATGCTCTCCAGGGGGCCAAGAGGATGAAGTCAGGTGAGTCATACTATTTGAACTGCAGTTTTAAAAATGGTAAGGAATACAAGTCAATAGTTGTGTCAAAAGTAGTGCACTATATAGGGAATAATGGCACCCTATTTCCTACATAGTGCACTGTTATTTTGACCAGGTCTCTTACTCTGCCTTCACCAAGCCCTGGGCCAGATGGGTCTGAGGGAGAGGGATCATAGCTCCATCTCCTCTGGGGCTCACTCTCCTCAGGCTTGCCCATACAGATGTTCCTGGGGTGGGGCACCAGAGGTGGAGGCTGTGGGTGGAGGAGGGTTAAGAACGTATGGGTGGGTGTGAAATAGAAGCCGAGGCGGCTGATCGGACAGTGACGACAGACAGGACGAATTGGCCAATAAGCCTTGTACAGAAAATAACAGGACGTTGACATAAATACTTTAAAATACTTAGGGAGTAGCGGCGCGCTAGCGGCCCGCTCCCGACACTACCTGGTGAAATGTAAGGCGCCAAATTCAAAATCCCAAAGTTGAATTATTAAACATTCATCAATATACAAGTGTTGCATAGTCATCAAAAGCTCTGATTCTTGCAATATCACAGCATTGTCAGATTTCAAAAAGGCTTTACGGCAAAAGCACAACATTTGATTGTTTGAGGATAGCACCTCACATATTTTCAACATTAGCATAAATTCATATCCAGCGCAGGTCACACAAAACCCATATCAGAGCTAAAATAAATTCCTTACCTTTCGAAGAACTTCTGCTGAGGGCTTCCGAAGTGTCCAACGAAGACATCCAATGGTTCTTTTGTTAGAAAAAGTAATTTATTATATCCATAAATCTCCGTTTGGTTGGCGCGTTATATTCAGAAAATCCAACGTCGAATTACCCATTGAACCGTGTTGAGAACACGTTCAAATATACCTAGAAACTTTTCCTAAACAAATCAAAGACCATTTATAATGCATCCTTAGCTATCCTTTTATGAATATTAGCGATAATATTTCACTCGGATGGTAACCTAAACGTTATAAAAGGAAAATAGTGGGGCGCGCACACGGTCTCGCGCCCGTGAAATCTTGTTGACATCTGAGCTACCTCGACTATTTCCTGTTCCTATCCATTCTGCTCACTGCTAGAGCTTCCAAACTCTGTATAAAGACTGTTGACATCTAGTGGAAGCCATAGGTACTGCAATCTCGGAGCTGGATACCATTAAAATCAATAGAGAGAGTATCAAACAGAGCAAGGTCACAAAACAAATTTCCGGACAGAAATGTCTCTGGTTTTCGCCTGCTATAGCAGTTCTGTTATACACAGACATTATTTTAACACTTTTAGAAACTTCAGAGTGTTTCCTATCCAATAGTACTAATGTGCATATCCTATTTTCTGGGCCTGAGGGGCAGGCATTTTACTTTGGGCACGCCAGACTCTCCAAAACCGTCACCTCTGCTGCCGCTCCCTAAGAAGTTAATAAATTGGCCTTTAAGAAAACTCTGGTATGACTGTACTCTAGCCAACCTGTTACCTGCCTACCCTGCTCTCCCTTCAACAAAGACCAACTGAGCACCTAAGTACTCTTTCCAGGAACTCCCACTAGGAATGTTCCATCATGATAGCCCCAAAACACATCTACCATAAATTATGCATTTATCTTAAAATGTTATCAATGCAAGTTTTAAATCTGCTTTATGTTTTATTTTTCAGTGGAGAAGGAACCCTGGATGTAATTGCCTTGTCTATCCAGTTGGACGAGACATATTTTGGCTGTTGACACTGAGCCTTGCCATTCCATCCCTTTCACTTTCAGTCTGACTTTCTGCATTTAGATTGTGTGAAAAACAACATGCATTTATTGTGACACAAAAGATATCTCACTGGTCACCCCCAAAGCCAATTCCTCCTTTGGCCGACTTTCCTTCCAGTTCTCTGCTGCCAATGACTGGAATGAACTACAAAAATCTCTGAAACTGGAGACATCTCCCTCACCAGCTTTAAGCACCAGCTGTCAGAGCAACTCACAGACCCCTGCACCTGTATATAGCCCAACCAACTACCTCATCCCCTACCATATTTATCTTGTTCCCTTGCACCCCAGTTTTTCTACATTGCACATCTACCATTCCAGTGTTTATATGCTATATTGTAATTACTTTGCCACCATGGCCTATTTATTGCCTTACCTTCCTTCAATTGCACTCTTTGCATATAGATTTGTTTTTCTACTGTATGTTTGTTTTACTCCATGTGTAACTCTGTGTTGTTGTATGTGTCGAACTGCTTTGCTTTATCTTGGCCAGGTCGCAGTTGTAAATGAGAACTTGTTCTCAACTTGCCTACCTGGTTAAATAAAGTTGAAATTAAAAAAAAAAAAATATTCTACAAACATTTTTAAAACACTGTTGCTGCACAATGTTAGTTTTGACATAAAGTTATAAGCTTATCAATTGCACTTCAGTCATAAAAGTTACGTGTGGAGTTCCCCTTACCTTTGCCATCTCAGATATACCAGTATTCTCCCGTCTGAACTTCTCTGGAGATCTGTCTTGTCATAAAGCACGGTTTACCTCATACACTTCCTCTCCTTTCTCCACTCACAATAGGAGAGTGATTCCTTTGTGAGCATCAATCTACTATTTGGAGGGCAGTGCCTAGAAAAGCAGGTTTTTCCTGCATCAACTTGATAACACCATGCATACTGCACTGGGGACTACAGAGTCAGTTGTTATGCAGTGTTTCCCAACCCTGGTCCTAGAGTTCCCCCAATAGTACACATTTTTATTGTAACCCTGGACAAGCACACCTGACTCAACTTGTCAACGAATCATCAGGCCCTCAATGAGTTGAATGTTTGTCCATGGCTACAACGAAACTGTGTATTGTTGGGGGTACCAGGGTTGGGAAACACTGACTGTAGTCCCTGGGGTGTTGGGGTTGGTTCCTTGTCAATCTTTGGCTTATTGGTGAAATCAGCAGTCAGACAATATCTTCTTTAAGTAACTCAATCAAAACCTTTATTAATGCAATTGCAGACAGAAGTCGACAATCAGGAACATAGCACGCATGTTTCAGAGTAAGTTCTGCACCCCACCTAAGGGCACAGCTGATTTTATACATGATCCCCTACGTCAATGTATGTGTGTCAATAAGCTGAGGTTACCATAAGGCAGCCTAGTACAGTAGCTTCTCTGAATTTATTCGAATTGTCCACTGTCTCACAAGATCAAAATGTCAAACCAGACAGTGGTTACTTCTCTTTATCTAGTTTCAGTCTGACTCAGACCTAGCCTGCAAGCACACTCTCGCTACAGCCAGGGCTTAACCAAAGACTAATATAGATAGCATGGGCAACGTATAGCGGCAGAGTTTAGACATAGCAATAGTATCTTATTATAAGGCCTGCAGCAAAACATATGAATCTTAAGGTCCCCTTAATCAATAATGGGGAGGGTCTTTGGGACCCACCTCCTACACCAGTGCAGTTATATGGGACACTTTTACAAGGCCCATTGAGAGATTCAGCGATATGTGAAATTAGCATGACTAAATTATTTTATTTTAATGATTTGGTTCACAATAATAGAATTGACAATGAAACGTGGTAGCCATAACTAAACTCTGGCAGACTTAATGTACCCAGTTGGTCTCACTAATGCAGGGTTTCCCTAGACTAGGGGGGGGACGATTTGGTTGCGAGAGAAAATGTGCGCTTGGTTCATATAACCGGGGTTACATTACTAAACTCCAGTTGCCGCTAGTTGAGGTTGTAATAAACAGAGCGGTTTCTGTTTTCTTCTTGTGTAGAAAAGATGCAATTTTACATTGTAATGACTTTTACATCAAAAATAATGCCACTTGGGGCCAATTTCCTAGAATTGGATTACTCCTAGTCCTGGACTCAAAATCTCAGTAGAAAATCTCCATTGAGAATGCTTTTTAGTCCTGGAAGTCTTAATCTGTGTCTGGAAAACCAATCCTTTAAGTATGAAGTGAAAATCTTAGACAGTATTTATAGCTGACTGACTGTGATGCTTTCATTTTGTCTCACCGTACACATTTCCTGTGTAGCCAAACTGGACTCCTCTCTGTCAACAAAAGCAGGTGGCCTGAGAAGAGTAAAAAAGTCATTTCAGAGACCATGCGCACTGGAGAGAAATGTAACTTCCACTCAAGTAGAATGTTCACTTAGCCATGCAATGATGTCAATGGGAGACAAAGTGAAAATACAGTTCAAACGGTACAGTTTGAATAGAAAGCAATTTAAGACAATGTACAATGAGTTTACAAAACATGAACACCTGCTCTTTCCATGACAGACTGACCAGGTGAATGCTATAATCCCTTATTGATGTCACTTGTTAAATACACTTCAAATCAGTGTAGATGAAGGGGGAAGGAGCCAAGTTAAATAAGGATTTTTAAGCCTTGAAACAATTGAGACATGGATTGTGTATGTGTGCCATTCAGAGGGTGAATGGGCAAGACAAAATATTTAAGTGTCTTTGAACAGGGTTTGGTAGGTGCCAGGCGTAGCGGTTTGTGTCAAGAATTTTAACGGTGCTGAGTTTTTCCACACTCAACAGTTTCCCGTGTATCAAGAATGCTCCACCACACAAAGGACATCCAGAGAACTTGACAACTGTGGGAAGCATTGGAGTCAACATGGGACGGCATCCCTGTAGAACGCTTTCGACACTTTGTAGAGTCCATGGCCCGACTAATTGAAGCTGTTCTGAGGGCAGAGGCGGTGGGTTGATTTGAATCTCTTGGTTTGATGGACAGTGTCTTCCCCAACCCCTGGGGAGGGGGTCAATCTCCTCAGGGTTGCCCGGAAAGCTATTCCTTGGGTGGGGCACCAGAGGTGAAGACTGTTGGGAGTGAGACGGTTTCTGAACATTTCTACATAATGTGGATGCTACCATGATTACAGAATATTGAATAATGATAAGTTAGAAGGCATAAATATCATACACCCTCTGTTATTGGTGAGAGGTTAGCATGTCTTGGGGGTATGATATTTGCACCTCAACTTTCTTACTCATCATTTAACAGGATTATCCGTAATCATACTAGCATCCACATTATGTAGAAGTGTTCAGAAACATTCTATTCACAAAAGTGACTCCAAAATGACAATACATTATATTGGGCACAAAATAATCTGAAACAACCAAAACAAATAGCAAATGCATACAAGTTTGTAGAGTCACAAGCTTGATATAGTCATTGCGTTCTAGGAATATGGGGCCAAATCAATGATGTAAACACTGGATTGCTGATTTTATGTATTATTGACCATGGAAGGCTTTGAAGCAACAGGTCAGCCATAATTGGCATTCCCCAGTCTTCCACAGGAATGAACTGAATTCTACAGTATTTCAATTAAATGTGCCATGGACAAAATTACATTGAGGGTATTTGAGGGTCTTATTCTGGTGACCGATGTTTGAAAAATAAAAGTATTCTCGCTCTTACCCATAATAATCCCACCATGTAGCCTAGATTAGTTTACCCGCACTGGATCTGCGAGCTGTTGGCTAGTGATGGGTCGTTCTCGAACGGATGGCTCTTTTTGAGCCAATGTCGGTGGCCGAATCGAATCGGTAAAATAGTCGTTCATAAAACACCGGATGCACTCCTGATTTGTATTATAAGAAGAAAAAAAACCTTTACGTTACAATTGATGTAATAGGCCTACCCGAGTTTCAACAAATGCCTGAACTCAATTGTTTGTCCATGCAACTAATGTTTTATTATGTGCTATAATTCAGTTTGATTGATTTTAAAAGTTTAGTATCTTCATCCATCGAAAACAACTTTGATAACCGTTAATACTTTAATCTAAATGAATTGGTAATTAGACAACTTCTAAATATTATGCAGCAAAAACAGCGACATCGGATTTTAGTAACCTTATGGGCCTGTTGGAACACAAGTCATGACGGATTTGACGAATATCTACTTTGTTTGAACGGCTGCTAATGAAGGCGTCCTATGCCCCTCGGTCTGCATTCCATATAGTGCATGTATGGTACATTTCCAAGTATTCTCAATCAGTCAACAAATTAAATGTTAAATCAAACCAGACTCAGAGTCCTACTATTCCACAGAAAAGACAAGGCCCTTACCATTTCAGATGTCAGTCTCTTGTCACAAAGCAGTCTCTCACAGATCTACTCCCAACAGAGAAGAGACTGGTTCATTTATGTGCTGCACCTGCGATCTCCTTATTCTGGCAGCAGCGCCTATTAAGGCAGGTCTTTCTCCATCATCATCTTGATTGATCACCCACTTGATAAGGTCATGTCTAGACTGGATACAGCTTTTGTCAAATTTGACATAAAAAGTTGATCGTTTTTAGCTAACCCTTTTCCTGAGCTTAACCTAATTCTCCTAACCAGAGATAGACAGAGGACTCATCTTTATATCGGTTCCATTATATATATATATATATGTGACAGCATGGGCAGCGCTATTGAGGCTCCAACCCATAGACATCTCCACCCAGTTGACTACTTTAAAAGGGTGGAATCCCTCAAGGGCACTGCCCATGCTAAAACTGTATTTTGGCTGCTAGAGGCCTCTATCATTCTCTATGGCCCACCTCTTAGTACATGTCTCTCTCTGGATGGGAGTGTGATGCCTTTAAAACTCACTGTTACATTGTTTGACCTCACTACGTTTGCACCATATTTAAATCACTCTAATTATGATGTTAGCCTACTTCCATCCAGAGCCATGCAGGCTATTAAGGCTGCATTTACACAGGCACCCCAATTCAGATATATTTTTTCCACTAATTGGTCACATCAGATCTTTTTACATCGGATTGTTTTTCCAGAGATGATAGATCAAAAGACCAACTAGTGAAAAAAAACACAGCCATTGAATCTGATCTTTTGACTTCCGATTTATACCACCTCCATATGTGGATCTCAATCCTGGTACTAACCCAATCCTCCATAGAGCTCGCCAGCTTGTAGTCCTAAAAATCGGAAATGAGTTACCTCTGCTTCGTTCAGCCATTCCTATGGGGAAAATGAAAGGCCAAAGAATAGGATTTTGGGATAAATGCTGAAAAATAAGGTCTGAGGATAACACAGGCTTAGAAGATCTTATACGTTTTGTTCTATGAGATAGTTATAACATGACCTTTATGAATTATGAAGCCTTTTATGTGCTTTATATGATTACATAAATGCTTCAAAATTCACAAAAGGGGACGTTAGCTGATAAAGATTCTCATGAACAAAACGTATAAGATCTCTTAAGCCTGTATTTACCACAGACCTTATTTTCGGTGTTTATCCAAAAACGTTCATTTTCCCATACACCCCTTTACTATACACTGACGTCACGCACTGATGCACGCGACTCTTGGCTGTAGTAAGAAAGCCATCGCCACCTGTGCCCATTCAACATAGCCTAGATTTACGTTATTACTTGTAAACAAAATAACCTTTTGGGGTTCACATACGCTTACAATTATATTTTGATTATAGCTTGAACAGTTGCTAAGATTATATGTGGTTGTGATCTTAGCAAAATAACTATTTTGGATGCAGCAGTTGTTAGCTAGAATGCTAACGCTCAATCACATAGGCTGTAGCAAAAGCTAGCCAAAGAGCCATTTTACTGGTTGAAGTTGAAGTGCTTAAGTATAACGCAGTTGATTTGCGAGGATGACACAAACATTATATTAAGCAGAACATTTATATGAGATTTAAAACCCAATTATAATTCCAAAGTACTGTGAAATGCACTCAAGCAACATGTAAATAGTCTTTTTTTTTTGGCGTTATAAAAGAACTCCACAGTGTTCTGCCACCAACTGGCGCGCATCGCCCTCGTGCAGCAATATTTGTGAACACAGAAAGGGTTGTATAGGTGTTGGCCAACGAACCCTGACGGAGTTAGTGCCTACAAAAATGCGCCATTACGACTACTATTAATTGCTCTCTATATGCGACCTGTCTGGACACTCAGATCAGATTTTGTTTTGCTTAGTATTGTAGATTTTTTTTATATAACCCGTCATTACCATGACAACCACCCCAAATTTGAAAGGAACAGTGAAATCTGTGCTACTTCAGAGGCTACATCAAGTGTGAATGTGCATATCTGATATGGGTCACGTGTGGACATTCAGAAGAAAAAAAAAATTGTCTATAGAAAGAAAATCAGATTTGGGTTTTTAGGGTGTCTGTGTAAACACAGCTTAAGAGAGTTGGGCCTATTCATAATGGTGTTGACTAGAGAATTCCATTGATTAAAGATGATGCACTCCCATCACCACTTATCCTCAGAATTCAGCTTATTCAAATTCAATCCGTTGGTAGACCACGGCGCTTGTAACACCAAGGTAGTGGGTTTGATTCCCAGGAACACTGATAAGTAAAATGTATGCACACATGACTGTATGTCGCCTTGGATGAAATCGTCTGCTAAATGGAATATACAGCATAATGAACCTTACTATGCATCATCTTCGTCCGTCTAATTACTTTGGGTGGGAGTATCATGCATAGAACAGCGTAAGCCTGACATACAAGGGCTATACACCCAGAATATGCTATTCCGTTCTTTTGAAATCCATTCGATTTGTATTACGTTTCTTAGTTAAGACGTGCCTAAACAATGGATAATATTTGTGATGGTCAATATTAAATGGAATTATTACTGTTTAAAATGTAGCGGTTCCAAAGGCACACATCAGCGACTTGTATGCCCGGAGATACAAAACATGTTTATGTTAATGGTCAATAAACTGTGACAGTTAACGGCTAACAAATTTCATGACCGTCACACCCCTACTGCTGCTTCATTTTGCGTAGGCTTCATGACATTGTTCTACATACATTCATTGCTTACAAATCAAAAGGGACACGACATTTACTTTCTGAAAATCCACTTAATAAAATAGCATACTCTAGTTCATTGTGATTTCATATTTTTAACACAAGGAAACAAAAAATTCTCTGAAAATAGATTTGAGGACAAGTAGAAAATGAAGTTTTAAACAATACTTTTGTTTCTCTGAAAGTTTACTATTTTCTCCTGCATGAACAGAACAAGTTTGGAATGAGCCTCAAGGCCACTTAACAGTCACTTGTTGTCCATGTAGCGCAGTATCACATTACAAGTGAAGTACTTTGGACAAAAACTAAAGTCAGTCAAGTGTCCGATCTCTTTACCAAGTCCTCATTGGCTCTGGAACTGAACCCTGAACTCACATTCTCCCATGGATTTAAAAGGCACAGTGCTGTCCAAAATGTGATTTTACTGAGGAGTTTGCACAGAAGGCCTACCATAATCTATGGAAACACAAGACAGAGACAAAAGAGGATGGTAAGTAGTCAGCCCACGAGGCTCACACTGACACCAGGTTTACAGACAGACTCGACCATGGTTCCTCAACTGGCAGCCCATGTGATTCTATTGATTTGATTAGTGTTTCATTTTTATTATTGGACAGACTGTAAAAACAAAAGCAAATCAGCTCCAGGTGATTTTCCTTTTCAAGTTCCGCCAAATATAATAAAGAGATACATTTGTATACGATCACATACAGTAAGCAAGGTTTGAAATTATTATCTTTTAGTCAAATATTATATCTGTTTGGGCTTCTTGCGTTCAATTTGCAGCAGTGGTAAAAATTGCACCCAATTGTCAGAGTAAAAGTAAATATACCTTAATGGAAAATGACTCAAGTGTACTTAAGTATCAAAAGTCTGAATCATTTCTAATTACTTATATGAAGCAAACCAGTAGGCACCATGTGTTTATTTAGATTTTTTTACAGATAACCATGGGCAGACTCCAACACTCAGACATCATTTACAAAGAAAGCATTTGTGATTAGTTACTTACTTACTGACTTTATTGTTTAAATACAAAACAACATTGACAATACAACATTCATAACAGTTACATACCAATAAATGTTTTTTTATAATAATAATAAAAAGATAGGAACATTAGCCCAAGCTATTTAGGAGGGATATCACACCTGGCACAAATGATTGTCTAGTTCTGTTTTTCCTGCTGAGGGGTGCCCTATATCTGCACCCAGAGGGGAGTAGTTCAAAGTCCGGGTACAGGGGGGGACTTGGGTCTAAAATTATTTTGTGAGCCTTACGGAGGGCCCTGACCATAAAGATCTCATCCAGGCCTGTCTGTTTGACTCCAAGTACCTTACTTGCTGTGGTGATAATCCTTCTCAGCATATTTCTCTGGCTGACAGTGGAATTGCCAAACCAACAAACAATAAAAAAGTTAAAATACTCTCAATTAAAAATTTGTAAAACAGAGTCAGTATAGTACAGTCTACATTAAAAGATCCTAGCTTTTTGAGAAAGTACAGTCTCTGTTGGCTCTTTTTGTAGATCAGGTCTGTACATTTACTCCACTGAAGCTTATTGTCCAAAAGGACACCCAGATATTTGTATTCCTCTACAATCTCTATATTCTGACCTCTGACAGATGTTGCAGAGGTAGGTGTTGTACGCTTCCTGAAGTCTATGCACATCTCTTTGGTCTTGTTGGTATTGAGGACCAAGTGTGATTCCTCACACCACTCTACAAAGTCATCTGGGACCGAGCCATGATGTTCCTCGTCATCATGCAACAGGCTGATCAAGGCAGTGTCATCAGCAAACTTAACGAGGTGTCTGTCAGGATGGGAACTAGTACAACTATTGGTGTACAAGATGCACAGGAGTGGGGACAAAACACATCCCTGAGGAGAGCCTGTGTTGGTATTGCGTATGTCTGACATGTGGGGACCTATTTTGACTCACTGTGAGCGTTGGCTCAGGAAGTCCAACAGCCACAAAACCAGCCCCCCATCTAAGGAGAAGTCCCGAATGAGTCTCTGTGCCAGAATGTAAGGCTGGATTGTGTTGAAGGCAGTAGTTAGGTAGTTAGTCTGCTAGATCAGAGGCAGTAGGGATGACGAGGGATGTCCTCTTGATAAGTGTGTGAATTGGACCATGTTCTGTCTTGCTAGACATTCAAAATGTAACAAGTACTTTTGGTTGTCAGGGAAAATGTATGGAGTAAAAAGTAATTTTCTTTAGGAATGAGTTTAAGTAAAAGTTGTCAAAAATATTAAGGTGAAGTACAGATACCCAGAAAAACTACTTAAGTAGTACTTTAAAGTATTTTTACTTAAGTACTTTACACCACTAATTTGCAGTCTACAAATTATTTGTTATTATGTTCCGGCCCATGACCATCTGCTCAAGAAAAAAATAAAAACGAATTTAAAAATTGGCATGCGTCTGAATCTAGTTGATGATCCCTGGACTAGACCATGAGGCTGGTACACTGACATCAATTTCACAGTCTTACAAGTATTAGAAACAACATTGGGTGTGGATACTGTGGGTCTGAACAAGTGTGATGTTATTCATGTTTGTGGAAATGTATTTATGTAAATGTTAAGTTGTTTATTGTTTTTGTCTATGAATGTTTTTGTTTAAATTTTTTGTTATTTTTTAACTGCAACAAAAGTAAAATAAAATCGTATTAAAAAAATGTTTGACCTGGGACACCAGGTGGGTATAATGAATTATCAGGTAGAACAGAAAACCAGCAGACTCCGGATCTTGTAGGGTAAGAGTTGAATTCCCCTGGACTACACCAGGAAGCTGATACACTGACGCCAGTTTCACAGACAGACTAGTTTCCTTCTTCAGACACACAAGTCAAGAAATAGCTAAGAGAAGAGCATGATTCTCAACCCAAGAAAAAACAAACATTCTAGCTAGTTGCACGACAGCATCCAGAACATAGAAATAGCATGAACAAAGATCATAGCAATATAATTACATGTACCAGACCATCCCTACATGAATTAAGGTATTCCTTTTTCTGCACAGTGCACAGAAATGCTTTGTGCCTCTGAACGCGTTGAGCCACTCACCCATGGCAGACTTGATCCTCTTGTCTTTGACGGTGGCCTTGCTCTTCCCCGGACTGAGACACCCCTGCAGTCGCCGGACCTGCCTGCTGACGCCCTGACGGTTGGTGCTCACCAGACCCATCACCTCAGCCTTGCTCGGTGTGTGCTTCTTCTTGGCCACGCTCTTCTGCTTCTTGCTACCATCTGACCCCCGCGAGGGGAGATAGGGAGGGAGAAAGGGGGAGCGAGAGTGAGAGACATTTGTGTAGGAGACATTTTGGACTGCTTATGTTATGTGCTCATGTGTGTTGTGTATGTGGTCTGTCTAGGGATGTTTCACATGGGCTAATAGGTCACTGGTCACGTGTAAATAGGCACTCAAAGTGATGACCAGGAAGTGTTAGCACACTATCACAATGTGAACCCTAACCCTATCATGGTCCAAACACACTGACACAGTCGTGAAGAGGGCACGACAACGGGCCCTCAGATCCTCAAAGTTCTACAGCTGCAAACATCTCCTGAACAGCTTCTATCCCCAAGCCATAAGACTGTTTAACAGTTAATCAAACGGCTACCCGGACTATTTACATTGACCCCCCCCCACTCCACTCCACTTTTTTTTGTGCACCGACTCTATGCACACTCCCAACACACTACATACACTCACAAACAATACATACGCTCTCACACACACACACTTTCACACGTGCTGCGGCTACCCTGTTTTTTATCTATGCTGATTGCCTAGTCACTTTTACCCCAATCTACATGTACATATTACTAACTCGTACCCCTGCACATTGACTCGGTATCGGTACTCCTTGTATATAGCCTCGTTATGGTTATTCCATTGTGCTAGCTACTATTTTCATATATTTTTTGCCATTTCCCCCACCGTACTTTTTATTAACTATGCAGTGTTGGGGGAAGGGCTCATAAGTAAGCATTTCACGGTAAAGTCGACGCCTGTTGTATTCGGCGCATGTGACAAATACCATTTTAATTGAAGATAGGTGCATTCCATATGCGTTCTAGTGAGACGGGTCTCATTACAACACGTATGAAATGCACCCTTCTTTCACGCTGTAACATTTCGGTCTTTAAATTATGCAAAGTAGCTGTATGTCGTTTATCTGCAATAAATAGGAACATCACCGAACTAAAGATCTACGTCTGGAAAGCCAATTGAACTGTCATAAACTGCTCTCAACCTGTGCCCTTGGTGTTTCATACATAGCTATAGCTTCGATGCAACCAAGAGTTTTTAAATAGTGTCCAGCACAATATAAAAACAAATATAAAGACAATATAAAGACAAAGAGACTAACATGAAACATGGACCAACAGACTAACATGAAACATGGACCAACAGACTAACATGAAACATGGACATACAGACTAACATGAAACATGGACATACAGACTAACATGGACATACAGACTAACATGAAACATGGACATACAAATAACGCTGAGTGTTTATATTCATTTATCTTTGCACCATAGTTTTCCCATCAAAGAAATTATGACATTTCCTGAATGTGGTGTCATTGTAGGAAGGGGTGAATGACAACAAAATAAAAGGGTGCAAAGTGATATCAGGGAAACACAGAAAATATATAATAAATACAATGATCATGAAAAAACGATAATGATTAAAGATGTTATAAATGTTATGGTTTATATTTCTTGTGGAAGTTGATAAATAACACCTGGGAACGTAGCAAAAACGCCTACATCCAATGACATTTTTTTTAAATGCATAAAATTCCCTTTCAAAATCCATATTTTGGGATTCTGAACACCTGACATTATACTTAAAGCCTTTGGAATCCACATTTTACACTAAATAAGAACTGATATTTCCTAGAGGCAGAAAATGCACAGCAAAGTAGGAATGACCCAACTAGCTAATGAAACCTTGGTTACTGTAGATAATTTACCTTTTATGTCATCGCTTAGCCACTCCAGTCCCCTCCGAATCATTGATGCCGACATGTTGATATGCACTTTACTTTTTAAATAACAAACATGTGAGTAAACGTTAAGATTTCTACAGCAAATCTAGCAAAACTATCTTGCTTCTGTAAAAAAAATAACATGTGAGTTCAACATACGGCGAAGAGTGTTTGGGGATCACTACTCGGGTGAAAACTATTTTCAAAGTGCACCATCACACATTGGTTCCGGATTGTTGTCAAAATACCTTTCGCTTTTGGAAAAATTATGACATGTCATAGAAAACACATAAGGTCATGGTTATTATTATTTAGACGTTATTTAAATACATGCTTTATAAAGTTAATGATCTGATCCTATTTGAATTGGTTGTGGATACGGTGGGAAAATGTGGTTCTGAGCAAGTGTGATGCCATTAATGTTTTTGGAAATGTATCTAAATGTTAAGTTGCCATTTGTTTTTGTCTATATATGTTTTTGTTTGTTTGTTTTTGTAAAATATTACAAATTACGCACAATTCCATATGAATAAAATAAAAAAAAACATGACGGAAGTACCGAGTAGCCAATTTATATAACGTTGCCTTGTTGTTAATTTTGATGAATGTCTGTTGGCCAAATTGTAACGCCCCCATTCCCTTTCAGCTGTAACTACAGGCTGTGCGTTGGGGGCGTGTTATTTGGGACAGCTCTCTCTCTGTCCGTGTAAACCGTCTCTAGTTCTACCTGTATCACCTTTGCAACCGTTGGGAATTACACGTTCAACCATGGCGCTCCAAGCGAGGGCTATCGTCGCATCCAAGTGGCTTCTCGATGCCGTCAAAGACCAACGGGTCGGACCCAAACTCCGCGTCTTGGACACGTCTTGGTACTTACCCAAACTCAGGCGCAACGCCAAGAGCGAATTCAAAAAGAGGCATATCCCGGGTGCAGCTTTCTTTGACATAGACCAGTGCTGCGACAAAACTTCTCCGCTGGATCACATGCTGCCATCCGAACGCATTTTTGCAGATTATGTTGGAAATTTGGGAATTGGAAACGATACGCACGTCGTGGTCTACGATGCTAGCAACTTCGGCGCGTTTTCTGCGCCCCGAGTTTGGTGGATGTTCCGAGTGTTCGGCCACAGTTCTGTCTCGGTTCTGAATGGAGGACTCAAAAACTGGGCGAACGAGGGACTTCCAGTGAGTGACCGGTACTCCCGACCCGAGCAGACCGAGTTTAGGGCCTCTTTGAACCGCTCCTGGTTGAAGACGTACGAGGACATCCTGGATAATCTGGATAGTAAAGAATTTCAGGTGGTCGATGCCAGACCAGGGGGAAGATTCCGAGGGGTGGATCCAGAACCCAGAGACAGTGAGCAGCACACACACACTGAAAGTGCATTGATGTTATTTCACACACTAAATACGTCAGGTGAAATCAAATGTATTTGTCAAGTGCTGAAAACAACGGGTGTAGACTTTACCGTGAAATGCTTATTTACCCTTTCTCAACAATGCAGAGTTAAAAAGCTTTTTAAGAAAATGCAACAAAAAAACAAGATAATATTAACACAAGAAAGGTGTAGCCTACAATAGGTGTACAACTAGCCTGCTCATGTCACTTTATTAGTAGCTCATTTAGCATTTGATCAATGCTGCTGATAGGCCAACATAGGGTTCCAACTGTGGAGGACATAAACAACAACCCCTTTGACCTATAATCAATAGGCCTAGACCAACTACTGATCACTGAGCAGCCCACTCCTCTCCTACAATCCTTCAGATCTCTTCCTCCAATGAGCTTTGACCCATAATCAATAACACAATAGACTGACAGATTGCTCATGTTAGATGATCCAGTTTCTCTCAGCTGTCATGTTGAGATAGATAATGGGTGTGTGTTGTTATCTATGGGATGTGGACTTCGTCTGGCCCTGAGGCACAGCTGCTGAACGTGTGACTTCCTCCCCGTACACTGGCTGCTTTATATGGTGCACTACTTTTGACCAGGGCCCTATGTAGGAAATGGTGTGCGATTTGGGATACACACTTGGTCTGAAATGTTACTTGCTGCCTGCCAAATCCTTTCTTCCTCTGTCCTTGTTTCCTCAATTCCTCTCCAAAGCTCATTGGAGGAGAGGATCCAAGGTCCTTCCTTCGGACCTCTTTCTCCAATAAGCTTTGAGTGGAATTGAGGAGACGAGGACAGAGGAAGCAAGGCTTTGCACAAGGTAACGTTAGCAGACGCAAGCCATAGGCCTCCTTTGTTTGCACAAGCTGATAAGCAGACATGGCGGTTGGGTCATAAATCAGAACATCTGTCAGCACAATTGTGTACCATACACACATACGCATGCGCACACCCACCCACTGTAGTGAACGGAGTGGAAACACAACATATAGTAGTAGTCTGAATACAATTTGACTGTTGCACTTGATTGGTATTGTACTAGTTTAGAGCATACCTCTTGTTGTGACACACTATCCATTCCAGGTGTTCTAATCTACCTTGTTGTGATGCTCTATCCGTTCTAAGTGTTCTAATTTACCTCTATGGCGATAATGTCTTATGTGGCTGCACTTTATTTATTCTGAAGTTGTCCTACACACACACACATTACGTACATGCACTTTCACACATTTCTGTGTTCATCTGCCTATAAGTGTCTCTCCGGCTGGGGACTTTGACCTCTTGAGTATTCTCTATTGGCATGAAAACGACACCGGAAGAGGGAGCATTTTTAGACTGTGGAAATTCACCCAGCAGCACTAACCCTTTCCCTCTGTTTGCCCTTTTTGTCATCCATTCACTCTCTTTCAGATACTGAGCCAGGCCACATCCCCGGCTCCATCAGCATGCCCTTCTCCTCCTTCCTCTCTCCATCCGGTCACCTCCATCCCCGTGAAGACCTCCAGACCATGTTCACCCAGGCTGGTGTCAACCTCTCCCACCCGCTCTGCGTGTCCTGTGGGTCGGGTGTGACTGCCTGCCACGTGGCCCTCGCCGCCCACGAGTGCGGGCACCCTGGGGTGTCTGTGTACGATGGGGCGTGGTCCGAGTGGTACACCCGCGCCGTGCCTGAGCATGTGATCTCTGTGGGGTTCGGGAAACACTCCCCTGTGTTTGAATGAGCGGGAGGAAGAGGAACGTGTGATTGGATGGGGAGGGAGAGGAAATGTTGAGTGGATGAGAGGGAGGAAGCTCGCTATGATTGGATGATTATTGGACAAGAAACTTCCTTACCCTTGCTTAGGCACAGATCTAGGATATGTGTACCCTCAATTCTTAAGGAGAAATGTAAAACTAGCCTTAGGTCAGTGTCTGGGGGTAACTGTATCCTACTGTTTGGACTAGAGGGGGTTTGAATTCACATCAGTTAGTCTTTCATTAGCCTTATCATTCACACGTCTGACAATGACAGCACTATAATTACCTCAACACGAGGGGAAGTGGGTGGCCCGACTGGACAATTCAGTATCTCTGCTAGACAACATGTGGGTCTGGTCCTCACGTACAGATGGATGGGGCTGAACCCCACACGCCTACACAAACCTTAAGACATTCTGTACTCATGTGAATGTAGTAAATATCAATCAATGTTGTAATGTCACTTTTTTGTGTGTGTGTGTGTGTTAAGAACATGGTTGAATTCTTGTATGCATCTGATATTAAAAATAAGTTCTATAATAACTATTAAACCTCTCTCTTTTTGCTATATAAATAAAGCACCTGGATACGGTTGAAGGAAGACTAACATGTAATGAACAGTCTCGTTTTGTAGTTTCTTGTGGAGGAGAAAAGTACCTGTGGAAAATCAACTACTTGTTACACTGAGGCCATACTCTATTCATACTTTGTCCACTTGATGGCAGCAAAACATCTTATTTGTTCTCTCTCTGCTCTCTCTTTCACTACATCGCATCACAAATCGTTTTCAAGGCTTTTGCACCTGTTATTTTCAGAAAGGAATAAAACATGTATAATTTTACATCTTAAAATTTCACAATAGCAGAAGTAATATCTGATGCTTTAGAAGAAAGGAACAAGAACAGAGACCGAAAGAAGTACTTACATTTTTACGAAAACATTCTCCACCCCCTGCTTCTGACAAAGGGACGCAAGTACAGATGTCAGCATTGATGACGTGTGTGTGGTTTCACTTTTCAGTCAGCAGTCTCTTTTCTGTTCACTCATTTTACTTTTCAGATGTTTTTTCTTGTCATTAATGGTTTCATCCAGTGGTGACCAACTGAGAGACAAGAAACTGATTCATCATTAAGCCCTTGTCCGTCAGTTCAGAGTGAAACGTAACTCAACCGTAGAGCTTTGAGAATCCTGTGTTTATGAGACTACAAGTAAGTCTAGTAGGGTAAGGCTCTCTTTGACTGGTGCTCTTTGAAAATTAATATACAGATGTAGAATCTTAATTTGATCACTCTTGTTGCTTAGAATTGTCCTGCACAGTAGAAAATGCAAACTTGTAGTGTATTCAAGGTTCAATAGGGCTTCTAAAGTTTGTAATTCCCTCTTTGTCAGACTTGATTTGCCCTAACCAAAAATGTATAAACTCTTACAAAAAATGTCCATTAATTATAACTTACATTTCTTGTTGCTGCTGTAGCAAACTGGGTCAAATTAACATCCTACATCTGTGATGTATTCAGGTGGTTATGAATTACAGTTGTTCAATCAAGAAAAGCTACTCTGCTTGTGTGTGTGTGTGTGTTTGAGTGTGATAATTTGGAAGACACAGTATTACACAGTTGAGATCATGATCATTGTGTTGCTACCATGTTGTTGTCGTGTGGTGTTGCTACTATGCTGTGTTGTCATGTGTTGCTGCCATGCTATGTTGTTGTCATAGGTCTCTCTTTATGTAGTGTTGTCTCTCTTGTCGTGATGTGTGTTTTGTCCTATATTTTTATTAAATGTATTTTTAATCCCAGCCCCTGTCACGGCAGGAGGCCTTTTGCCTTTTGGTAGGCCGTCATTGTAAATAATCATTTGTTCTTAACTGACTTGATTACTACTACCACGCACAGAGAGTGGAGTTGTTACAATATTGCATACACCTCTCCAATCCTTTGGGGGCCATTGAGACGTCTAGGCTATGCGCTACTACAGTTTTCTTCCATCTTGGTCCCAGAGAACCCAAGGGTTTTAATCACTTTTTCAAGCTTTGTGCATATCTTTTTCTAAATATATATTCTATATTTGATATACTCCTGTACTATATGCCAGCCTTTTTGTTCTGTGTTAGTGCTGGACTGCACCAAAACCCTGCACACCCTTTAGATTTCTAGGATGAATGTTGAAGACCACTGTTGTCATTGTGGAGGGGGGGCTAGGAGTTGATTAGGGCCTCATTACGAGGGGGCTAGGAGTTGATTAGGGCCTCATTACGAGGGGGCTAGGGGCTGACTAGGGCCTCATCATATAGGGGGCTAGAGGCTGATTAGGGCCTCATCATGGAGGGGGATAGGGGTTAATTAGGGCTTCACTATGTAGGGGGCTAGGGGCTGATTAGGTCCTCATTGTGGAGGAGGCTAGGAGTTGATTAGGGCTTCATTATGAAGGGGGCTAAAGGACGAATAGGGCCTCATTACGGAAGGGGCTAGGGTTTGATTAGGGCTTAATTACAGATGAGAAGAGAGGTAGAGAAGAGAGGAGAGGACGGGGGGTGTTAGTGGTTTGCGGTTTGTTTGTTATTGGAAACAGCTTGTAAACATTCTGGGAAACGAGGACGTTGTGGTTTTCTTACCTGCAGTCCCTGTGTGTGTGTGTATGTGTGTGTGTGTATGTGTGTGTGTGTATGCATGTGTGTGTATGCATGTGTGTGTGCATGCACGCAGAATGTGCTTGTGTGTGTGTGAATGCATCATATGTGTGTGTGTGCATACCATTCCATTAACTCCATTCAATGCATTATTATGAGCCTTCTTCCTCTGATGTAAACATTTCGCTCTTGCACAACCTTCAACCACCTATCAATTTGTTACAAACAGTTCAAAGGAATGACCAATGTTACACTGTACTGGTATTCCTTGTAGAAGCATTATAGCCACACAGGGTGTGCACGCTTTTGTTCCACCTCAGGATGAACATAACATCAGTCTCTCTAACCACAGTGACCTTTTACTAAAAAAAAAACACATGAGAGAATGGTAGCAAACAGCACAGTGCCCATGCATAGCTATGGACACTATAGATATCTTTTCAGACATAGGCCTATATGTCAACATGCTGTTCATCCGATTATGTGGTCAATAAGGACCTACATAAAGTGTCTCACAGTATGAGTACTGATTTAGGATCAGGTCCCCTTGTCCATGTAATCTTATACGTTATGATCTAAAAGGCAAAACTGATCCTAGATTAGCACTCTTTGCACAGCACGGTTTTAGGTACAGACAGATCAATAACAGTAGTAGTGACTGTCAAAGGACAACAATATCTCAGATGATTAGCATGGTTCAACTGTTGCATCTCTGGCCATGATTCTGGAAACGTCTTTAGGTGACAGTATAGTGTGTGGCTAAGTGTATATTTCTGAAACCTGAGGGTGTTAGTTTGTGTCACAGAGAGACGCTAGTCGTGGGTAGGATGATCAACTTGATTATGATTGGCACACATAGAGAGATAGAGAGAGAGAGAGACACACAGGGAGAGAGAGAGACAGGGAGAGAGAGAGAGAGACAGAGAGAGAGAGACACAGAGAGAGACTGACACAGAGATAGAGAGAGATAGGTGGTTAGACAGACAGACACTCATTTACTTGTGTCAGTCTCACTAGAGTTGGAGTAATACCGTAGTTAGTAACATCATCAATACAGCTTTCATCCTTCATCCAACCCTTTCCTTGTGTTTTATCTAGCTCCATCACGGCTCCTCCAATGACACAAGCTGTCCAGCTTGGGCCATTCAATATCTAAAGGTAAGAGATAAAATATCTGAAATATTAAAAAATTCAAATTTTTGAAATGGACCTAAAATGCTATGCAAATTTGAATAACCTACTAAATGGGTTTACCGTGTTTAAGTTTGTGCTTGGCTTGTTACTGGCATACCAGTGTGAAAGAAAGGTTGGTTTAAACAAATGCAACTTTGTTAATGACATGCTTTATGCAAATAACCTTCATGTCTACTGATATGCGTAACAGTAAAACAGATGCTTCTTTGTATTCACCAGGTGTTAATTATATCTGACATGTATTTCTCCTTATGTGCACTAATACGTTTCTATTCTGTAAATAAGGATGTTTTTATGGAAACCTCTCCCACTTGCACACCTGTTCCGTTTCTGTGGCTTTCACTGTGTGTGTATGTGTGTATGTGTGTATGTGTGTATGTGTGTATGCGTATGATCACTTGATCTACTTTCATGGAAAAAACCCACCACGCAGACAGACATAGAAAATTGCACTTTTTCTTCTCTCTTATGCTTCAGTCTTTCTTCCATCCCAAATGGCACCCTATTCTCTACATAGTTCACTACTTTTGACCAGAGCCCAATGAGCCCTGGTCAAAAGTAGTGACCTAGATAAGAAATAGGGTACCATTTGGAACACTGACTAAGCCACCTGTCACTTGTTGCTAAGGTCATGTCTCCTACTATGTTCTAGAATGAGAAAAAGGACCAGGAAGAAGTCATAATGGAGGTTCTATGGTGTCTCCGTCTCCCTCTGCTCTCACTGTATGTCATCCTGCTCCTCCCCCTACTAACCTGCTCCAGCCAACCACAGTCCTGTAAGTCATCAATACCCTTCACAATGCATTACAAGGACATTTATAATGACTATGAGGCTAAAGTGCAGACTGTCAGCTTTATTTTGAGTGTATTTCCATCCATATCGGGTGAACCCTTTTAGAAATTACAGCACTTTTTGTGCGTAGTCTATCCATTTTAGGGGACCAAAAGTACTTTCATGTGTGTTAAAGTAGTAAAAAGTTTTGTATTTGGACCCATATTCATAGCACGCAATGATTACATCAAGCTTGTGACTCTACAAACATTATTATTTTGTGCCTAATAGAATGAATGGTAAATAATGTATTGTGTCATTTTGGAGTCCCTTTTATTGTAAATAAGAATAGAATATGTTTCTAAACACTTCGACATTAATGTGGATGCTATCGTGATTATGGATAATCCTGAATGAATCATGAATAATGATGAGTAAGAAATATCATCCCCCCAGAATTAAATGCTAACCTCCCCTGCAGGAGCGTTGAGATAAACTGTGAATGGTCCTGGAGAAAAGAAAAAAAGTCAGCTTGGATTTGGCGTCTCTCCTATCAAAGCGCTATGAGAGTATACGTCATTATCAGAAACAACTTGAATTGTTGAGTGTTGTTGTGTTGTTGTCCTCCGATGTCCCTTTCCTAAATTAGCCATTGATGGAGATAGGGATTTGCACTTGTGGATTTACTTAGTTCTCCGTATTAGCCAACGGAAATTCTGATCCAACCATTAATTCATACATCGTTGTGCCCCTGGCCTGAGAGGATGGAAGTTCAAGCAAGCATTTTAGCCAGGTAGCCTAGGACACAAAAATAAGCTTGTACTGTACGACAGAATGTTTCTTCAACATGAAAGAGAGGAGGATGGCATTGGTGTTTCTCTACAAGTAGAGTGAGTCAACATGTTCTTCTACTTGCACGAACGCGCATGCATGCACACATTAATCAGAACCATGGACAGCTACATCATATTTAGATGATGTTGATTGGACACATTTTTTGGGGGGGTATATTTTAGTTGTCACTGTATTAGACTAAGCAGAGGTGATTTGATGATGATAAAACGTTGAAGTTGAAATGGTGCTGGAATAGTGGACGCAGTGCCTGTACACATGGCTAGCAGATGTTATTGCGAGTGTAGCGAAATGCTTGTGCTTTTAGTTCCGACAGTGCAGCAAACAATTAATATCTAACAACAGATACCTAATACACACAAATCTAAGTAAAGGAATGGAATAAGAATATATAAATATATGGATGAGCAATGACAGAGCTGCATTGGGAAGATGCAATAGATAGTATAGAATACAGTATACACATATGAGATGAGTAATGCAAGACATGAAGCATTATTAAAGTGACTTGCGTTCCAACTATTAAAGTGGTTGTGTTAGTGATGGCTGTTTAGCATTCTGATGGCCTTGAGATAGAAGGTGTTTTTCAGAAGGCCAGCATCCCCGAATCGCCTCTTCACTGTTGACATTGAGACTGGTGTTTTGCGGGCACAATTTAATGAAGCTGCCAGTTGAGGACTTGTTAGGCGTCTGTTTCTCAAACTAGACACTCTAATGTACTTGTCCTCTTGCTCAGTTGTGCACCTCCCACTCCTCTTTCTATTCTGGTTAGAGCCAGTTTGCGTTATTCTGTGAAGGGAGTAGTACACAGCGTTGTACAAGATCTTCAGTTTCTTGGCAATTTCTCACATGAAATAGCCTTCATTTCTCAGAACAAGAATAGAATGACGAGTTTAAGAAGAAAGTTCTTTGTTTCTAGCTATTTTGAGCCTGTAATCGAACCCACAAATGCTGATGCTCCAGATACTCAACTAGTCTAAAGAAGGCCAGTTTTATTATTTCTTTAATCAGAACTGTTTTCAGCTGTGCTAACATAATTGCAAAAGAGTTTTCTAATGATCAATTATCCTTTTAAAATTATGAACTTGGATTAGCTAACACAACATGCCATTGGAACACAGGAGTGATGGTTGCTGATAATGGGCCTCAGTACGCCTATGTAGATATTCCATAAAAAATCTGCCGTTTCCAGCAACAATAGTCATTTACAACATTAACAATGTCTACACTGTATTTCGGATCAATTTGATGTTATTTTAATGGACAAAAATTATTTTCTTTAAAAAACAAGGACATTTCTAAGTGACCCCAAACTTTTGAATGGTAGTGTATGATGAAACATGATATAGAGCCTTATAAAACATGACATAGAGCCTTGTAAAACATGACATAGAGCCTTGTAAAACATGACATAGAGTCTTGTAAAACATGACAGAGTCTTGTAAAACATGACATAGAGTCTTGTAAAACATGACATAGAGTCTTGTATAACATGATATAGAGCCTTATAATAAAACTCTTATCCTCTCTCTCTCTCTCTCTCTCTCTCTCTCTCTCTCTCTCTCTCTCTCTCTCTCTCTCTCTCTCTCTCTCTCTCTCTCTCTCTCTCTCTCTCTCTCTCTCTCTCTCTCTCTCTCTCTCTCTCATAGGTCTGCAGTGTGTCAATGACTTCATCAGTAACATCACATGTGTGTTGAACAACACATGCGTGCCCCCAGACATGCCATGCACTCTGCCAAGGAAAAAACACTGTTGTCACCTTCTCACCAAGCTGCTTGGCGATGGTCTTGTAGCCCATTCCAGGTGACAACAGTTGGTGTGATTATTCGCAAATGGAGGAAACACAAAAGAACTGTCAATCTCCCTTGGCCTGGGGCTCCATGCAAGATCTCACCTCGTGGAGTTGCAATGATCATGAGAACGGTGAGGAATCAGCCCAGAACTACACGGGAGGATCTTGTCAATGATCTCAAGTTAGCTGGGACCATAGTCACCAAGAAAACAATTGGTAACACACTACGCCGTGAAGGACTGAAATCCTGCCGCGCCCGCAAGGTCCCCCTGCTCAAGAAAGCACATATACATGCCCGTCTGAAGTTTGCCAATGAACATCTGAATGATTCAGAGGACAACTGGGTGAAAGTGTTGTGGTCAGATGAGACCAAAATGGAGCTCTTTGGCATCAACTCAACTCGCCGTGTTTGGAGGAGGAGGAATGCTGCCTATGACCCCAAGAACACCATCCCCACCGTCAAACATGGAGGTGGAAACATTGTGCTTTGGGGGTGACAACTTCACCGCATCAAAGGGACAATGGACGGGGCCATGTACCGTCAAATCTTGGGTGAGAACCTCCTTCCCTCAGCCAGGGCATTGAAAATGGATCGTGGATGGGTATTCCAGCATGACAATGACCCAAAACACACGATCTTCCATTTAAAAAGGATGGAGGCCACGGTGTTCTTGGGGACCTTCAATGCTGCAGACATTTTTTGGTAACCTTCCCCAGATCTGTGCCTCGACACAATCCTGTCTTGGAGCTCTACGGACAATTCCTTCGACCTCATGGCTAGGTTTTTGCTCTGACATGCACTGTCAACTGTGGGACCTTATATATGCAGGTGTGTGCCTTTCCAAATCATGTCCAATCAATTGAATTTACCACAGGTGGACTCCAATGAAGTTGTAGAAACATCTCAAGGATGATCAATGGAAACAGGATGCACCTGAGCTCAATTTCGATTCTCATAGCAAAGGGTCTGAATACTTATGTAAATATGTTATTTCTGTTTTTTACTTTTAATACATTTTCAAACATAAAAAAACTGTTTTTCACTTCATCATTATGTGGTATTGTGTGTAGATTGATGGGGAAATAGTTTTTAAAATCCAGTTTAGAATAAGGCTGTAGCGTAACAAAATGTGTAAAAAGGGAAGGGGTCTGATACTTTCTGAATGCACTGTATACAACTTAATACTAATTCATACTTAATACTAACACTTCTAATTCAACTTAGTACCAGTAGCTCTGTTACAGTGATATTAGTGCTATGTTAGTAATATATTAGTACTACTATGACTACATTAGCTGTGTTGTTTTGGGTTTGGCAGTTAAAATGCATCCCCCTGGCAAGCCAAACATCACCAATTCCTCAATCGCCTGGACACCAGGAGGTCCCGTTTCAAAAAAGATATCCAACTATGACTTCCAACTACAGTGGAAACAGGAACTACATCACTGAGAGGTGAGAGAGAGAGGGGGAGACAGACAGAGGACAGATAATAACAAGAGGGAAAGGGGAGAGATGTGAAAGAGAGAATACAGTGAAGGAGTGCACATCTCTTTGTACACTATCTAAAAGTACACCTACTGTATGTTGTGCTACTGCAGGATGCTGTAGAGGTGAACAGAGTAAACAAACAGACGTATTTTGACCTGGACCCTGACATTCTGGAGAGAGGAAAGAGGTACCAGGTCAGAGTCAGAGTCCGAGCCGACCCAGACGATTACCCAGACAGTCGGTGGAGCGACTGGAGCTCCAGTGCATCATGGGTCTCCACTCTGGGCCAGATGAAGCCAACAGGTAAATACAGCATCAGTGATGTCATTGGTTATTAGTACATGTTTGAATGTGGGCCTATATATACTTGGGCTGTGTCCCAAATGGCCCTATAGTTCCCTACATAGTGCAGAGCCCTATGGACCAAAAGTAGTGCACTAAATAGAGAATATGTTGCCATTTGGAATGCAGGCATAGTAGTGTGTTTCCATATTAAACTAGAAAAATAGCTTCTTCTTCTTCTTCCCTATTTATTTCTTTCATTCTTAGATAAGCAGAGACATGCTCAAAACAAACTTAGGCAGAAATTGAAATGAACACTTTTATATGCCAATCTTTTAGTCAAATAGTGGTGTTGTTATGTAAGTTCTAAATATGTTCTAAGTATGTTCTATGCTGTTCTTCTGGTCCTGTTCTCAGGAAGTCCTGATGTTCTAGACCAGGACTTTGTGGTGGTCACCGTGGTGGGAGCTGTTGTTGTACTGGTCCTGCTGGTCTCCATGTTGCTCTGCAAAGGCAAATTGTGAGTACTCTCTGTGTGTGTGTGAGGGAAAGGAGTAGGTGGGTGGTTATTGTGTGTGTTTGTGTGTGTGTCTGAGAGTGTGTGTATGTGTGAGCATATGTGTAGGAGGAAAGCTTGGAATCAAGTTGTATTCAAAGTAAATGTGATGTATTTTAACACCAACGGACTGCAAAGTAAACATCATGTATTAGATATTTGTAGTTGGTTAATTGCAACTTCCTTTCCGTTCAGTGCTGACAGGGTCAAGAAGATTCTGAATCCTCCTATACCAGATCCCTCCAGGTACTTTGAGGGCCTCAACCTCCATCATGATGGAAACTTCAAGGTCAGGTCTACTTTTGACTGAAGTCGTGTCAAAAGGGACCCTATTCCCTGTACGCTTAGTTAGGTTATAATGGCTGTAGTTAGGTTATAATGGCTGTAGTTAGGTTATAATGTCTGTAGTTAGGTTATTATGGCTGTAGTTAGATTATAATGGCTGTAGTTAGATTATAATGGCTGTAGTTAGGTTATAATGTCTGTAGTTAGGTTATAATGGCTGTAGTTAGATTATAATGGCTGTAGTTAGGTTATAATGGCTGTAGTTAGGTTATAATGGCTGTAGTTAGGTTATATTGGCTGTAGTTAGGATATAATGGCAGTAGTTAGGTTATAATGGCTGTAGTTAGATTATAATGGCTGTAGTTAGGTTATAATGTCTGGAGCCTAATGAATGGAATGGTATCAAACAGATAAAACACATAGTTTCCATATACCAGACATTATTATGAGCTGTCCTCACATTGTCTTACATTAGCATCATGTAGGAGTGAAGCCACCTGTCACAAGACAATGCCGTCCTCACCTTACCAGCCTCCTCTGCAACAAAAAGGAATGAAAATAATGATCATTTTATTTCCCTCTCTGTGTGTCTCTCCCTCTCTCTCTCTCTGTCGCTGTGTGTGTCTCTGTCTCTGTGTCTCTCTGTGTGTGTGTGTCTCTCTGTGTGTGTGTCTCTGCGTGTGTGTGTGTCTCTCTGTGTGTGTGTGTGTCTCTGTCTGTCTCTCTCTCTCTCTCTCTCTCTCTCTCTCTCTCTCTCTCTCTCTCTCTCTCTCTCTCTCTCTCTGTGTGTCTCTCTCTGTGTCTCTCTCTTACTCTCTCTCTCTCTCTCTCTCTCTCTCTCTCTCTCTCTCTCTCTCTCTCTCTCTCTCTCTCTCTCTCTGTCTCTCTGTCTCTGTGTGTGTGTGTGCGTGCCTACAGGCTTGGCTGGGTCCTTTGTTCGCCTTGGAATCCGTCGACTCTGCCTTGCACCGTGAAGACATCTCCCAAGTAGAGATTACCAACAGCATTGGCACCATCGCCCTCCTGAGGAGGGAGACCGGTACTGCACTACTACTGAAGAAGAAATTGGACAACAGTGGCCACTCCGGCTTCAGCAACTTCTTATCTCAATGCTCCCGGCCTGGATCCACCTCCACCAAGCTGGAACCCTGCTCTGTACACTTCCCTTACAGACCAGTAGGTGGCCCTACTGAAGAGATAGAAGAGTGGAAGGAGGAGAACAGAGGAGAAAGGATGGGTAGTAATAGAGGTGTAGGGGGGAAGGACAGAGATATCAGGGGTGGAGAGAAGGATAGAGAGATGGGGGGTGGAGGGGAGGAGGGAGAGATGTTGGGTGGAGGGAAAGATAGAGAGATGTTGGGTGGAGGTATATTTGGAGGCATCAGTGGAGGTAAAGATATCATCCAGGTTTCTTACGAGCGTGTTGAGAATCTCCAGGCCCAGCGTCGGGCCCTCATAAGCCTAGATTCAGGCATCGGGAGCGGGGGAGAGGATCAGGAAAGTCAGGAGAGTATGGAGGAGGCGGACGGGCCTACTTCAACCATCCCCCATTTTGTCTCTCAGGACGTCCATTTTGTTCCGCTTCTTCCTCTTATCAATAACAATATCTTTCCATTCTGCTCCACCCCCTTACCCATCTCCCTGTCCGCTTTCCCCCAGCTACCCTTCACCCTACCTGGGTTGGATAGTGAAGGGGGAAAGGGTATGGAGATGGGGGTTGGAGGAGGTTCTCTCACAATGTCTTCCTCCTATGAACGTGTGGATAATCTCCAGCTCCAGGCCCAACTCTTGGCCCTCCAGAGCCCAGATTCAGGCATTGGCAGTGGGGGAGAGGATCAGGAAAGTCAGGAGAGCGTGGAGGATGCGGTCGGGCCTACTGCGACCGCCTTCAACCATATCCCTCTTATTACCAATAACAATATATTTCCATTCTGTTCCACCCCTTTACCAATCCCGCTGGACGTTTTACCCCAACTATCCTTCACCTTCTCTGGGTTGGGGTTAGTTCCATCCCTGGGACACCCTTTACTAGTACCAGTCATCAAGACAGGCTTTTGGAGGACATGTCTCTCCTGTCTTCTTCAATGGCAATAGAGCCCTCTAGTGGCGGCTACATGCCAGTGAAAGAAACTCAGAACTGAGCTATGAAAACATTTTACTAAGAAGGGACCAATGATTTATATGTACACTAGATGACTCACAGGGGGCTCTGTTTAGAAGCCACCGCTCCTCCATCTGGGCACTCCCCTCCATTGTAAAGAATACTGTGGAAACTATAGAAATGCCTTTACTAATGTCTATGTTTGTTTTTACCACATTTATTATATTACAGACACGCTTTTTTAAGTACTAATGTTACGGTCCCCACTACAACAACAAAAAGACATGTCATTTTGTCCTTGAAACATTTAAATGAAATAGTGTAGAATTCCATCCAATAGAGCTCCCACGGTGGGGGTGTCCTTGAAACATTTAAATGAAATAGTGTAGAATTCCATCCAAGAGAGCTCCCACGGTGGGGGTGTCATAATACCCATAAAACCTAGCGCTCGAACAGGGAAATGGTTCCAATTGTTTTTCCATCATTCATTTTCCCCTTAATGGATTTTAGAAACACTTAAAATAAGGGCTGTGGCCTCCTGAGTGGCGCAGTGGTCTATAGGGCGGCACACAATTGGCCCAGCACTTTGAAGAATTTTAGATTCTTCAAAGTAGCCACCCTTTGCCTTGATGACAGCTTTGCACACTCTCGGTGTTCTCTCAACCAGCTTCACTTGGAATGCTTTTCCAACTGTCTTGGAGTTCCCACATATGCTGAGCACTTGTTGGCTGCGGTCCAACTCATCCAAAACCATCTCAATTGGGTTGAGGTTAGGTGATTGTGGAGGCCAGGTCATCTGATGCAGCACTCCATCACACTCCTTCTTGGTCAAATAGCCCTTACACAGCCTGGAGGTTTGTTGGGTCATTGTCCTGTTGAATAACAAATGATAGTCCCACTAAGCGCAAACCAGATGGAATGGCGACGCTGCAGAATACTTTGGTTGCCATGCTGGTTAAGTGTGCCTTGAATTCTAAATAAATCACTGACAGTGTCACCAGCAAAGCACCAGCACACCTCCTCCTCCATGCTTCACGGTGGGAACCGCACATGCAGAGATCATCTGTTCACCTACTCGGCATCTCACAAAGACACACAGGTTGGAACCAAAAATCTAGAATTTGGACTCATCAGACCAAAGGACAGATTTCCACCGGTCTAATTTCCATTGCTTGTGTTTCTTGGCCCAAGCAAGTCTCTTCTTATTATTGGTATCCTTTAGTAGGGGTTTCTTTGCAGCAATTCAACCATGAAGGCCTGATTCACACAGTCTCCTCTGAACAGTTGATGTTGAGATGTGTCTGTTACTTGAACTCTGTGAAGCATTTATTTGGGCTGCAATTTCTGGAGGCTGGAAACTCTAATTAACTTATCTTCTGCAGCAGAGGTGTGGTAGTGAAAACATGGCTAAGACACATTGATTAATGTATTTAATGTACTATGTGATAGCAGACAACATGATAGTATTGATAATGAGGTTTAAGTGCTAAAACAAGTTTAACTTAGATAGTTGTGGGAGATTAACTCATTACAATTATTACATTTTCAGTGTTCTGATTGATTACTTTGAAGGGGTGAGACAGAAAGACATACAGAAATGTATAGGATTTGTTAAAGCTGAATAGTTGAACAAACAGACATGAAAGAAACAGGAGGTCAGCAGAAAGGCCATTTGGAACTGATCAAAGGCTTCTGAGGAAAAGCAGGATGCCAGAAGGCAATATAACAAAGTCCCCTATGGAAACAGGACATATGGGAAGCTGTAAACTTGGGGAGGGGGTCTGTGTAGGGAATAGAGGGAGAATACTTTAAAAGGCTGTGGGCTGAGACACAGGGTCAGTTGTGATCCGGTCATGGCTCCACCTTTGATTGTGCTAATTAAAGGTGTTATTGAATTCACAAGTTTCTTGTAAGAGTTTCATATTTTTGAGAAACCATTTTCCACAGCAGAGGTAACTCTGGGGCTTCCTTTCTTGTAGCAGTCCTCATGAGAGCCAGTTTTATCATAGCACTTGATGGTTTTTGCGACTGTACTTGAAGAAACTTTCAAAGTTCTTGAAATTTTCCAGATTGACTGACCTTAATGTCTTAAAGTAATGATGGACTGTCGTTTCTCTTTGCTTATATGAGCTGTTCTTGCCATAATATGGCCTTGGTCTTTTACTAAATAGGGCTATCTTCTGTATTCTACAAAGAAGAAAATTATAAAAATAAAGAAAAACCCTTGAATGAGTAGGTGTGTCCAAACTTTTGACTGGTACTGCATATTTGGCTCTATTTACTCTCCGATTCGAAAATGCTAATTAGCATCAACATAGACATCATGCAAGACTACAAAGCTCCTGCAGTCATCTTCAGCTGACACCTTTTGCTAACAGCTATTTAATCCAGAGATTTGGGGCGGCAGGTAGCCTAGTGGTTAGAGCGTTGGGACAGTAACCGAAAGGTTGCTGGATTGAATCCCCGAGCTGACAAGGCAAAACATATGTCGTTCTGGCCCTGAACAAGGCAGTTAACCCCTGTTCCCGGTAGGCCGTCACTCTAAATAAGAATTTGTTCTTAACTGACTTGCTTAGTTAAATAAAGGTTACATTTAAAAACGTGTTGGGGTAATTACAGGCGAATATATTGATAAAAGTCACCTTGTCCTAGAGAGATTTGCACGGTTATCAAAACATTACATCAGGGTACGCCTACATGAAACACAGCCCTTATTTTAAGTGTCTCCAAAATCCCCTATGTTAAAAATGTATGGTATAAAAACGATTGGAACCATTTCCCTGTTTGACTGCTAAGTTTTATGTGTATTATGACTCATACTGTGGTACTCTATGGAGGACTGTTTTTCTGAGGAGTGCCAATATGGCCAACCGGTGGCTTCAAAGCCTCTCATTGGATAAAGACAGTTAATGTGGTTCTATAGGATGGTAACAGGTGGATAGAGACAGTTATTGTGGTTATATAGGATGGCAACAGGTGGATAGAGACAGTTCATGTGGTTCTATGGGATGGTAACAGGTGGATAGAGACAGACAGTTAGTGTTCATTGCTTTGTGTTACAGAGTCATAAGCAGTGTTGTTTAAAAAACAAAGAATAAATAGCAGTTGCGTTTACCACTCAAGTCCTATATTTTCTGTTGAATGCTCAGAAATTTGTCTTTAAGGTTTTATAAACTGGGTGGTTCGAGACCTGAATGCGGATTGGCTGAAAGACATGGTATATCAGACCATATACCACGGATATGACAAAAACATTTTTTTTCTGCTCTAATTACTTTGGTAACCAGTTTATAATAACAATAAAGGCACCCGGGCGTTTGTGATATATGGCTAATTTACTGCACGTTGCATCGTGCCTAAGAACAGCCCTTAGCTGTGGTATATTGATACATACTACACCCCCTCGGGCCTTATTGTGTTTTTATACCACTTCTAAACACTTTTCTACCTCTCATGTCAGTATTACATCCTGATATTAATATGATACTGTGATTGTGCTCACAGTAAATGCGGATCTGATACTGATAAATCTCTCAGTAGAAATGAAGAATGTATTATTATATTATGTATAACATGACCGTCTTGAATGTAATGTCTGTTTTGAAAGATCATGCGGTACCTATATTTAAACAGACAATTCAATAACATGAAATTATATTATTATCTTTGTATATTTAAATAAAACTGTTGTATGTTAAACATCATGGCATAGTTTAAAGATCTATGGTGCATAGAAATCTGAAGAGGCGGCCAGCAGAGATAGATGGGATGGGCTGAGGGAAGCTGAGGGTTGGGATGTGGAATTGGAGACAAGTGGGATTGGAATTGCTTGGTGGGGGATAGAATGACTGTCAAAGATAAAAGTAAAACCAATAAAGGCAAAATAAAACAAAACAAACACTGAGGAGCAGTGTTGTTACAGCTAATGCCTGTTTGCCTGAGGCTGATGCTGTGCAGGTGTTTGTACACATGCTTTAACACACACTCCTTCAAATGCACACGTGCACATACACGGGCACACACACATGTAAATAGAGCCAGACATGCACTCCAACATATTCAGTTGGCCTTGCTGTTATGATTTTAGTTGTCCTTGATGTCTTTTGTTTTTGCATTGTTGTTTTCTGTTTTCCTTTGTCTTTCTCTTTTTGTATTTTGTTCATTTTGTTGGTGCATTGTGGGCTTTGGAGTGATTACATTTTTCTCAGGTGGTTGAGGGGCAGCTCTTGGGGAACTGTGTGTGTGTGTGTGTGGGGAGTGGGGTGGGGGTTCTTGGAGGGCTGATGGCGTGGCGGTTGGGAGCTTGGGCCGGGGCTGATTTTTGACCATTGGGAGATCTGTCGACGTGCCCTTGAGCAGGGCGTTGACCCTGGTTGCTTCTGTGTGTCTCTCTGGATGGCAGTCTGTTAGATGACTAATCAAATCAAATCAAATCAAATCAAATTTTATTTGTCACATACACATGGTTAGCAGATGTTAATGCGAGTGTAGCGAAATGCTTGTGCTTCTAGTTCCGACCATGCAGTAGTATCTAACAAGTAATCTAACAAATTCACAACAACTACCTTATACACACAAGAGTAAAGGAATGAATACGAGTATGTACATATAAATATATGGATGAGCGATGGCTGACCGGGCATAGGCAAGATGCAGTAGATGGTATGGAGTACAGTATATACACATATATATGAGATGAGTAATGTAGGATATGTAAACATTATATAAATGGCATTGTTTAAAGTGGCTAGTGATACATTATTTCATCCAATTCTAATTATTAAAGTGGCTAGAGATTTGGGTCGATGACCCGACGGCATAGGCAAGATACAGTAGATGGTTTAGAGTACAGTGTATACATTTGATATGAGTATGTCGGATAACGTAAACATTATATACAAAATTGTTTAAAGTGGCTAGTGATACATTTGTTACATCCAATTCCTATGTATAAAGTGGCTAGAGATTTAAGTCAGTATGTTGGCAGCAGCCACTCAATGTTAGTGATGGCTGTTTAACAGTCTGATGGCCTTGAGGTAGAAGCTGTTTTTCAGTCTCTCGGTCCCAGCTTTGATGCACCTGTACTGACCTCGCCTTCTGGATGATAGCGGGGTGAACAGGCAGTGGCTCGGGTGGTTGTTGTCCTTGATGATCTTTTTGGCCTTTCTGTGACATCGGGTGGTGTAGGTGTCCTGGAGGGCAGGTAGTTTAACCCGGTGATGCGTTGTGCAGTCCTCACTACCCTCTGGAGAGCCTTACGGTTGTGGGCGGAGCAGTTGCCGTACCAGGCGGTGATACAGCCCGACAGGATGCTCTCGATTGTGCATCTGTAAAAGTTTGTGAGTGATTTTGGTGACAAGCCAAATTTCTTCAGCCTCCTGAGGTTGAAGAGGCGCTGTTGCGCCTTCTTTACCAC